>OW240916.1:26686424-26871063 GCA_933207985.1 Pelobates cultripes
AGACACACACAGCACCCAGACACACACTGCACCCAGACACACACACAGTACCCCCAGACACACAGAGCACCCCCAGACACACAGAGCACCCCTAGACACACAGCACCCAGACTCACACAGCACCCCAGACACACACTGCACCCAGACACACACACAGCACCCCCAGACACACAGCACCCAGACTCACACAGCACCCCAGACACACACAGCACCCCCCCAGACACAGCACCACCCAGACACACACAGCACCACCCAGACACACACTGCGCCCCAGACACACACAGCACACAGAATGTGACAGCAGATAAAAACACCCTCACACACAGCACCCCTCTTACATACACACACTGCGCCCTTCACACATACAATAAGTCCAAATATATATAAATATATACATACACACACACACACACTACAGCACCCCTCACACTGCACCACTAAACACATTACGCTCCAGATACACACTAGATCCCTTACCCTATATGCACTCTTAATCCTCTACACACACACACACACATAAACTGGGTCATTTGCACAGTAGATCTCCTACACACACACACTACATTCCTTGTCAGCAAACACATACAACATTCTCTAAACACACTCTCTCTGCAACCCCTACACACACTACGTCACCTATACACACACACTTCAGCCTGTATGCACACACTCGCTGCATCCCCTATAAAACTATGCCCCCTATACACACACTCTCTACAGCCCCTAGCCACACATATTACACCACAAACACAAATTATATTGACCTATTTATACAATACCACACCACACTCTACACACACGCAATCCCACAAGCAGGCTCCAAACATATGCACTTTCCTGGCCCTTTTGTCCTCTGGTATCCCACTTGTGGAGACACCAGAGACAATTTAAAAGCAAACACAGCGCAAGCATGTTATTAAATTTGCTTGCGCTGCGCAGAACAAATTCGGGGCCTTTTTCTAATGCCAGAGCTCTTCAGCGGGGCTCTGGGCATTGAACCAACATGCTCACTTTGAGAGGGGGGTGCTTGTCATTAGTGATGACAAAACACACACTCTCTGGCCCCGCCCCCTTCTTAGGGGGCCGCTCTGATTGAAAAATGCCCGGGCCTAATTTTTTTCCCAGTCCGGCCCTGATAGTGTCCCTTTAAGTTAAATTTGTAGTATCCCTTTAATCAGTTCATATAATGTCTAGTTATAATGCTATTAGTTTTAAGAGTAAAGTTTGGACGATAACTACGTTTATGAAATCCCATAATATATTTAATATATCACATGTTATAGTTGTTACTACAATTCAATGGAGTGTGGCATAACCTAGAAGAAAGAGGTCAAAATAAGGAGGGGGGGAGCTGGAATACAGAAATAAACACAAGAAAGTTAGATTAAAGAAGGGGGTAGGAGGAGAGTCTTGGAGAGCTAAGGGGAGTAAAATGGAGCTGAAATACCATAATTCAGGAGTAAAAACGCCTCTCGAAAAAATTATTTACAGAGTAGAACTTTGCAAAACATCATCTGGAAAGAGCACAATCCTAAAATGTTTCAGGAGCCATTAATACTGATTGTGTTTGATCCACTTCCAATTAACACTGGAAGTACAGGAAGACTCAAACTAATATCATGTATTTGTCTAACTTGGCAATACTGTGGCCTGGGGCCTGAAAAACGTCTGGATTCCAAAGTAGTGGTGTAAACATGATATTTGTGAGAACGTTACTGAAACGTACTACTTCTAAATGTAAAAGACAGTCTTTTTGTTTTGAAAATAATTGGCTTCATTGCAATACTGGCTTTATTACAAAATTCTGCTCTTATGTCTCTTTACAGATTTTTATTTCTGAATTCCGAAAAACTCAAGACTGTAAGATTTCCAAATAACTATGGATTTGTGTAATTATTTTGCGAGGTTATCTGCACATCAGTTATTTTGTTGTTTATTGGCATGTAATACTTTACTGATTTCTAGATAGCAGAGGCTAAATAAAATGAATAAAATGGAATGTGTATGAAGTTCTAAAAACATATGTATGTTTTAATTAAAGGAATCTTTTTTTTTTTTTTTTAAGTACTTTGGGTTCAGTCTGTTTTAAAGGACCACTATAGCATTTGAAATATAAACATGTGTTCTTCTCCTTGTTTAGATTCTTGACCCCCTAAATTAAATTTTTAAAAAGAGAGAAAAAAGGCTTTTATTTACCTCTTTTTCCATCTCCAACTCACTCGGTGCTTATAGAGAAGCGCTAGGGCAAGATGCACATGAGCAGTGAGCTTTGCGCTCGTCCAATCAAACAGTTCTCACAGGGAAGTACTGAATCCAATGTTCCCTATGATTAGTATTTGATGACGTTCAACGTCGAACATCACATAACTAAGTCAATCTCTGTGGTTGCCACGGAAGCACTCTCTGGTGGCTATCAAGAAGACAGCCAATAAATGTGTTTTTAGCCCTGAACATTTAATTTTGCAGGACTAGTGCTTAAAACCTTCTTCAGATGGGTTTATTTTCTATCACATTTGATAAAGCTACAACATGCTTCCAGTCCTGATTGTAGTCTGATTCATGAGTTATCTTTCATGCGTTAACAGTCCTTAAAACTATGAATGGAAGTTTGACTCTATTGGGTTGGTAAAACAGACTTTGCAGTTATAATGACTACCAACTAGAGTTCTAGCCTGAATCCAGGAGAAACCCAGTCTGTCCATTGCAGGATGCTACTTCAAGCGAGGCCAGTACAAGAACAAAGTTAGGAATCTAAAAAGAGTTGGTTCTTGAAACTAAATATTGTGCGTTCATTAAAGATTAAAGCTTGAATGAATAACAGAGATCCCATTTCTGTCAGTAGAACAATTCAAATATAGGGGCACATTTCAATCTATCTCTTCATATTGATAGTCAAGTTAAAGGATCAATATAGTGTCAGGAAAACAAACCCGTTTTCCTGACACTATATAATCCTTGGGATCCCCCCACCCTCAGGGCCCCCCTCCCGCTGGGTTGAAGGGCTTAAAACCCTTTCAGCCACTTACCTTTATCCAGCGCTGGTGACCTCTCCTCCCCCTCCGACCTCAGCTCCCGAGTGGAGCCGAACGCCCATAGGAAAGCTTTTCTCTGAAACTGCTATGTTTATATCTGAAGGGTTAAAACCTAGGAGACCTGGCTCACAGCCCACTTCATTGAGCTGAAGTGGGCTGGGTGGGCTGGGTGACTGACTATAGTGGTCCTTTAATGGCTGCTGATGAGTGTTGAAGTGATAACAATCTCACCATACTGATACAATCAAATGCCAGAATAGTCAGCAGTTATTCGCCTTTTCCCCAGCAGTGAACACAACAGACCAGTATCAGAGGTACCACACTTGTAGCAAACCCTGGTGGTAAAATATTCTTATTAACAAATGCCAATATCTTGTAACACAAAACGATTCTGAGAGGAATGAGTATAGAGGTTGCCGTGACAAGTATATTTGTGGGAAGAAGCTGACGTTATTTGAAAGCCCTGGACATATGGTCCCTGTGAGAATATACATATTTGCCGTTAGTGGTGGATTTAAAAATCCTTGTAGCATGCAGCATATTCCTGTAGTTGTGTAATGGAACAACATACCAAAACAAACACTGAATGAGGTTCCTTCTAATTTGATGCCACTATCTAGTAAAATTCAGTGGCAGACACCTGACTAAAGACAGCAGTCAGTGAACAGATTCTCCAAATTTCTGCTATTACTATGCTTCTAGTCTGTGCAAGGTAAGACGGAATTAAGTTACACCATTATCTAAACATGAGATTAAAGGGACACTATAGTCACCAGAACAACTACAGCTTATTGAATTTGTTCTGGTGAGTAGAATCATTACTCTTCAGAGAAAATGCAGTGTTTACATTACAGCCTAGTGATAACTTCACTGGCCACTCCTCAGATGGCTGGTAGAGATCCTTCCTGGGTCATGGCTGCCTAAAATGCATCCAAACATTCCGTGTCTCCTCCCTCTGCATGCAGACACTGAACTTTCCTCATAGAAATTCATTGATTCAATTCATCTCTATGAGGAGATGCTGATTGGCCAGGGCTGTGTTTGAATCATGCTTGCTCTGCCCCTTTTTGTCAGTCTCAGCTAATCTGATGGGGAAGCATTGTGATTGGATCAGGCTACCACTTCTGATGATGTCAGCAGACTGCTTGTTTTTCTGAGGCAGACAGGGCAGAGCCAGCAGCTTCAGGCTTGAATACAGTAAGATTTTTACTATATTTATGGAGGCATGAGGGGCCCAGGGGGGCTAGACGGTGGTTTTAACACTATAGGGTCAGGAATACATGTTTGTGTTCCTGACCCTATAGTGATCCTTTAAATAATGTTGTCTGGGATTCTTTTCATCTATAATATTAGATAGAACTAGATACATGTGCTGCCTAAGGATGGGACAGAATTTCTTTGGTGGATACAACAAACACTAACCAACTAATCCAGAGCTCAAGCTAGCAAGCATGAAGTCTGGCAACACTTTACAAGACCATTTATTAGATATATTTGATATTGATCTATTCCCATTTGAAATATGTAACACAGTTATATTATTTTATTATTATTATTATTTTTGCTGTGCAGAGGTTTACAAGCAATCATGTCATGCCACAGTTATATTCTTAAACAGTTTAATCGAATGACTTTATAAGAGCCAATAACACTTCATTTTTTTAAAGCAGATAAATGTATTTCATAAACCAAATGTAGACAAAAACATAACATTTGGTCTGATAAATTTTCACGGTTATTTGCTAAAACAAAAATTCAAGTGTGTTCAAAGTGAAACATACCCGATTTAGAGAATTTTTCCAATCAGATATTTTGTCCTCAATTTTGAAGATTACTTTGAATTTACTTTGAATTCTCACTTTAGTGAGTAAGTTATTTATGGGTCTATTTTCATTATTTCAATAGGAATTATTAATTGTCCATTGCCAAATATATTTTCATATATAAGCTGACATCTTAATATTCATTCTGCTTAGCATATTTTTGTTAGTTATGAGGGCCCATCATAATCATAATGTTAACCTAGTAACAAATATTGGTGTGTAATAAACAGGATATTGCACATATCTGGACCAAATTCCCTCATCTTTTGTAATCTCAAAATGCATCAATTTGTAGACAGGGTTTTCTGCAAATTTATGAAAGAGAAATTGCTTTTGCAAAATAAGTCATAACTGTGGAAATATGTGTTATGTTACCAGAGTTACATAAATGTATATGCATACAGCGTCACAGACATATTTTGAAAGCATTTCCCAGAAAATGGGGGTGCCCCTCTGATGGTAACTAATTTCTTTGATTGAATTAGTCATCACACAAGCCACAAACTGATGCGACTGACAGTCTTGTGGTAGAATTCTGTCAAGTTAATGGTTTGAGGTCTAGCGTTGTTCCGCATTATTTGCTTCCCTTTATTTCTTCTAAGTAACATCAGCATGAAGTTGCTAAGTAATACAATACACACATGTAAACTAATCTCTCACATTATGGTACATAAATATATATATGATTCATTGATATCATAGAATCTAGTAGTATCATCATCTTGATATCAGCTAGTAAGCTAGCACTACAAATGTAACAAAATGCATGAATTGTCAAGAATTCACCATGAATTTTCAATTTTTAGGTCAATAGCCGAGTTGGGCAGCTATACTTTCTGACTGGGAAAGAAATGATATAACACAACTATGGGATCAAGGACGTATTCCAGAGGAACCCATTAGAACTCGCTATGGAAGTGAAGTTAACCAAACATTGTTATTTCAGTAGCTTTACAATAGGTTTAGAAATAGGTTTTTTTACTTACTAAGCAGAGATCGAAGGAGTCTCATGCTTTTAAAAAAAAAAAAAATATTCTTCATTTTTGTAGTGCAGAGAGAAGCGTACAAGCATATAAAGACATATGAACATACATAAAAACTGACCATAATGCGTTTAAGACTGTCATACAGGAATCCTGCACTTTTCCTTTTTTTGCCTTAAAATGTGCTGAATAAACAAGTTAAGCTTTGTGTCCTAGGATATGAAGGTTATGAAACTAGATGCTTGTATTGACAGTGAAGTACCAATGACAGAGAGAGTACACAAGCGTAATACATGTTTGCAGGCATATTGTATGAAGAATACTTGTACCCACTAAGGAGGCCCTAACATGGTCTAGTAGCTAGTTGAACACCAAGAGACATTTAAACTTAAATAGTGACACTGTGGAAACTGTTAAAAACGATAGAGAAATAAAAATGAGTTGGGAAAGAGAGTACAATTGTGCCCTTAAGTAAGGCTATTCCCTACATGGGTGTACCCCTTCCCCCTCTTGACCAAGCAGACAGGCTAGTGAGTTCTGACCCTACAGGATTGTGTGGTGTGCCTAGTGGCTGCCTAAAGAGGACCTCCGATATTACAGGCATCTGATCCAGTCCTATATAATGTCCCAGAGGATCCTGGTTGGAAGGTTGTCTGGATGGAGCCTTGTCCTTCTGGGGAGATGCTTTGTTCCCCCTCCAACACCGCACTCCGCATCTGCTGAGGCAATCCGCCTGTCGGCTCTTGCTGAGGGCTGGGCATGGGATTGTGCAGCTGTCTCCAGAAGTCGGCAGAGATGAAATGCAGGTCAGTGAGGGTTTGCGCTCCATTGAGGACCGGGGAACACATGGCAGCTGCCATTACAATGTCACAGAGGCTCTCAGGAGGATCAGCCGTTGTCAGTAGATAGATGTGATGTGGACCGGGTTGAACCCCGCCGGCCCGGGTGGGGGGAGGGGGGGTTGCGGACGGAGCAGCAGAAGGATTCTCTGAGGTTCCAGGCCTTTGTGGACTGGGAGCGCGACTGCCTCTCCCGCCCAACGTTTTCGCTCGGCCCACTAAATCCACCGCAGTGTACAACAGCATGCACGGTGTCGCTTTGCTCCAGAGTATACTACCCAGGAGAGAGGTAAGTTGCTTTTATGAATCAAATATGAGCTCCAGGAGTCGATAAACTCGATTGATTCGAGAGCAGGATGAGGAGCTCTCTCAAAATGCGTCCGGCCACCATGAAGCTCAGGACCCGGTTTTAAAAAAAAAAGAAAGTACGTGTAAAAAAAAAGAAAAGAGAAAAAAAATCATCATTATATGACAGGATCCTTCGGACCGTGTTTGAAAGCTGACAGTTAGTCTCTATGGTCTTCCCGGCTTCACCCCCTACATGGAATCAGGGAAGACCATAGAGACTAACTCTCAGTTTTCAAACACTGTCTGAGTCTGACCCAAGGTGTACATATATGGCGGAAGGATCCTGTTATATGCTAATTGTAGGGATGAGTTTCTCTCTCTTTTTTTAAATAGACTAAAAACTTAATGAAAGGATTATTATTTTAATTTTTTTTAATCTGAGGTAACAGTTATCCTTTAAACATTGTGTGATATAACTGAGGTGTAGCCAAAATGAATTATTGCAAGTAGGGTTGGCCTTAAAGAGTTACTCCAAGAACTAGTGTTATCATAAGACATTGGTTTTGGTTAGGGTAACATTCAGTGTGCAAGTCTACCCCCCCAAGTAAGAAAAATAAATTTAAAAAAAAGAAAGCTATAGCTCTCCTCGAGGGGTCATACTCATATCGAACTGTTGCAAATACAGACTTCAGACACCATGACAACGTAAAATCAGTGAAGTGGTCATGTTGCTTGAAGTAACCCTTTAACAAATGCTTGCCAGTATGAAAAAGGCACTTAAGGAATTATATTGCCACTTTAATAAATATGTCCCTCCTTACACATTATGTGTGGCTGGGATATCTTTATGTGTTACTAAGCGTACAGACTTAGCTTTACTAAACAACAAGGTAAAGGGAGAAGTAACCTGAAGGAGCACACTTTCTAGTAGTTCTGCAAAATGTTGACATTTTTTGTGTATGTTGCCAGGTTATTCACAAGTCTGTATTGTCAGGAATTCAAAGTAAATTTCATGTTTTAGGACAAATAAACAAACTGTGGAAAAAAAACCCTCCAAGTTAACTATTTTCCCCCCGGATACTTTAGCCTTAAAAATGTAAAAACGTAGACGATAAAAATGTAGATCTGCGAGACGGATATAAAGGGAATATTTCTATGATTTCTTAGAACACTGTTGAACAAGTGCTCTGTTTACAGAGAGCAAACTGCATCCATCTGTTAACCAGAAGACAGATGTCCAGGAATTCAGGGGGCCTTACAGGGAGAGCTGCCAGACAAAGTATACAATATGTACGTTTCCTTCAGGAAAAAGCACGCCATTATGAGGAATCTCCAGAGCTGTTTAAATAGTTAAGACTGTCCTGCAAGATGTCAAATCTCAAGTACCTCTATGTTCTGGTTTGAAACAGAAAGTATCTGTTAAGGCATTGTGTACTGACATGTGCTAATTTCCATTTGCCGTACCCTTTAAATATTGTATTCAGTTCTGCATGAATTAAACACAAATAAAGCTTAATAATACGGTAATTATATGGACACAAGTCATAACAGAGAATGTTTACAAGCAGCTGTCTATAAATACTAAAATATGTTTGGAACTCTACAGACTCTCTGAATTAGAAATTGCTCTGTTTATAAGAACAAACTAGACATTGTACAGCGCTACGGAATCTGATGGCGCTATATAAATAATAAAATAATAATTATCAATACAAATATAAGGGAGTTTTTAAACTAAGCGGGGTGGGGGGAGGGGGAACAGTATTTTGGCTGGGCCGCAAAGCCTCCTTCGACCGGCCCTGACTGCTTCAGGCATGATGTTAAAATCTCATGGCGTTAAAATAAATGAATAAATAAAATGGAGGGGGTAATTGTAAGCAGAAACCACAGCCTTTTTACGTACACAGTTACGTGCTTGGATTCAAATACCACAAATAATCATTCAAATGCCACAAATAATCGTTCATTTTTAGGAGTGGTACAGCTAATGCAATGCGTTTTGTTCTTAGTAATGTTTAAGTCCTTTGTGTGCCCATGCATTGAGCAATGTGTTGCACACCTCAGTCTATCTAAAAGCACTGATTATTTTATGAAGGGTGTGGCTGCAGCTGTAATATTGCTCCTCGGTATAACCCCATCTAGATTTGTTTAATTGCCAGTGCAGACATACAAACACGATAATAAAAAAAAAACACCTAACTGTAGCAGTATGTGGTACAAACAACCTGTAGGCAGTGTTTTGTGAGGCAATAAACCTCAGACAAGACATCTCAATGTAGAACATACGCATACGTATAAAGATTAGTAATGTAAGCTTTAATTCGAGGACAAAAATTAATTTATTGGGAAACCCCCATATATGACCTGAAACTGCAATTTCGCTATTCAGAAAGGGAAATTTCAGATGACAAAGAAAATGCACTGGATGTGTTAATTTGTTTCAGAGCAAAGGTAATATTTTGATTAAAAATATCTATTAAAAAAGGCTCATTAATCCCAACCTAAGTCCCAAACTCGGTTCATAATAATGTACTGACAAAAAGTCCAGTGGGTGGGTGGTTTTCAAACACTGTCCGACCCAAGGTACATGTATATGGCTGAAGGATATTGTCATATACTAAGTAAGGATGAGTTGTTTTTCTCTCGTTAAAAAACAAACAAAAAAAAACCATACATTTCTTTTCAAAACTGGATAAAAGGATTATTATATTTAGAAAAAATTGGTTTTAGGTGACAGTTGTCGTTTAACATTAGCCATAACGTAACGCTTCAGGTTTTTAGAGACAGAACATTCATATAATTTAAAGTATTATATTACATCACAAGAAACACTTTGCTAACAATGCCCTGTGTATGCCCCTTTATAATTCTACAGATTAAAAGTTAGACACATACACAGACAAACAGAAGCTGATACTAATACATGTTCATTTAATTATGTAGAAAAAAATGCTAACAGAAATGTATAGCTAATCAGAGGCATGAGGCATCCGCAGTGCTACGTTTAGGTCAACATATCTGTGTGCTGATGAAATGGAAAAAAAAAAATCTTAAACTAAAATAGTTTAGAACAATAAATGTAGCGATAGTTCTGAAGTGGTTAATACTAATTTCTGAACAACCCCTGGCAGGGAACACGGCTCACGCCCTTCCCTCTAACCCCCCCCCCCCACTCTGGCAGCTGCTTGTTCATAGCCCAACTGTGATAGGCGGGCGCCAAGATTCAAATATCTTAAGAGTGACACCCATACACATGGGGCATCACTTTAAAACTCAATTATACAGGGGGAAGCTGGGAAGTGTAGTTTTCCACCATCCCATGTGCAGATGCCTGTCAAGAGAGGCGTATCCTACTATTTGATAGGGTTTGTTACTGTGACACATTATATGCATCTTTCAAACTGCTGTGTTGGGATTTTAACAGCCAGTTATTTCAAAAGTATACATATATTTTTTAAATGTAACGCAGCTATTGTACTGATTGGAATCAAAACATGTGATCCAATCTGTGCGACTGGATATTTTATCAGAGTAACAGATTTTTTTTTTTCTACGTTAGGGATTTGACCACTTTGAAGAAAAACACAGATTAGAAACATGTTGGCAGTGCTCTTAATCTCTACAGCGATTGTCTGTTTCTTTGTGTCAAAATAAGTTATGTCGTTATAACCTTGGCTCTTATCTCATTAAAAAACGGTTTAGCACTTGCTTAAAGGGTGCCCCTTTAAGCATTACAGAATTTATTGGCTCTATGTAAAGAAATGTTAATTATGATAAACACACTTTGATAAGCAGACTTTTTGTAAATATTTGAAAAGTACGCAGCTACGTTGGCAGTGATGCTAGTGATTGTAAGCTTCAACTAGTTCACCTCTGCTTTCTGGGATCACACTGACTTGTTAATGTGTGTACGCATGTATGTATGAATTATCATACATGGTTTGATGTCTTCCGCGCTCGATTAAGGGTTTCATTCATAGTAGATACGGACTACATGTGTGAAACATAGCAAACCTTCCACTGGCCCACACAACCTCTGAGCTCTCCCTCTTGGCTCGTGCGATCTCACATATCTGGATTTCAGGTTGCACGCACAATATGAAACCCAGTCTCCGGTGAGAACTGGTATGCCATTAATAAATCAAAAACACGTTTTAAGTGGTGCGCCACTGTAAAGGCTGCAGCATATATCTTAATAAATAAATAACTGAAAATGTATAATGACTGGAACTGTGCTCTAATAGCCGCTATGTTAATCTGTCGCCAGAGGTAGCCACCATTGTAACATAGTCCTCTTCGAATTGAATTAAAGGAACAGCCCAAGTACCATCACCACTGTAATGTGATGTAGTGGTTATGGTGCCAGGAGTTTCTTGGTGCCTTCCCATTCTAAGTAGTTAAACTGATTGGCAACGGTTTGACTTTTTATCTGGGATCTCCTGAGTGCGCCACTCTAGATCTCTACGAATTTAGACACGGCTAGAAGCTCTTTGTCTGAAGTTAAACCTAGTCGTAAAGAGCTTAACTTATTGACTAAGCTTCTTACTACTAACAATGACTGGGGGAAGGAGACTGTAGAGGTTATGGTTCTTGGAAAGTTACTTTAAAGGGGCACTATAGGCCCTCTAGTTACTTTAAAGGGGCACTGTAGGCCCTCTATTGACGTGGTTATAGTGTCTGAAGTTCCTTCATGCTACGCAGCCATTCAGTATGAAACCGTTTTTTAAAGGACACTATAGTCACCAGAACAACTACAGCTTAATGTAGTTCTGGTAAGCATAGTCTGTCCCTGCATGCTTTTTAATGTAAACACTGCATTTAAAAAAAAAAAAAAGGCAGTGCTTACATCACAGCCTCGGAACACCTAGGTTTACATTACAGCCTAGAGATCCACCCAAGCCCTATATATTCACAATATATATATGCACCTCGGGGTCCTCTGTGCCACTGCTGTCTGGCATAATAAAGAGGGGGACTAAGAGTATCCAGCTTCCATCTCTGGCAGGTCCTCTTATGAGCTCCGGTGGTCAGACACATCCACAGGCTCACGAGTGAGGAAAAGGGCTTGCTGCCTACCGGTGGTGGAAGCTGGAGTTTCCTGGGGCCCCTCTTCTCTATTTAAGCAAGCTGGGAGCCTGCACTGTGCCACTGGACCACCAGGTAATGTAGTGTCCTCCCTCCCTGGCTTCAGGTAAGAGGCGGGGGGTTGGGGGAGGAGTAAAATAAAAATTACATTTTACTGCCGATAGAAAACAGCCCTATCCTACCCCACAAATTTACACACACATTGCATCCACTACACAAACAATTCATCCACTACACACACACACTGCATACACTACACAAACACTTCATTAACTACACACACTGCATCCACTACACAAACACTTCATCCACTACATACACACACACACACACACACACACACTGCATCCCTTACACATACATACATTGAATCCCTGTGGGCATAAGCTGTGTGTGAGCCCCAAAATTTCTGATGGCAGCCCTGATAAGATGTATAGTGTGTGGGTATACTTTGTGGAAAGGGCTAAGTGTATATATAGGGGGTAAAGTGTATGTATAGGGGGTGTAATGTGCGTGTATAACGGATGCTCTGTGTGTATAGGGAGTGTAGTGTGCGTATAGGGAGTATAATGTGTATATAATGGGGAGTAGTTTGCGTATAGTGGAGTGTGTGTATAGGACTTTATTAATTTAATAATTAGTAAAAACAAAAAAAAACATTAATTCCTCTTCCCTGTTGTTACCTTGCAGGGAAGGGAACATGCAGATCCCTGGTGGTCCACAGTGCTCATCTGGTCTGATCCTCCACCGGGTTCCCACCATGAGTAACTGTCTTGCGAGTTTGTACTCTTACAATGCCGTAGCGTTGCTGTGATAATCCACGGCAACACTCTGATTGGCCAGAGCTCACTCCAACGGCATGAGAAAAAGTACCGGAGGCAAGATAATGTCCTCCCTGAATAAAGGACACAGTAGTGAGATAAAATATTCCTTTAATCCGGGAGAGGCACATGCACGCTCTGTGACTGTTCAAACTTGAGTTAAGTATAAATACCAGATTTCGCCTCTGAAGAAAAATAGCGTCTCAATCCACAAAAAGTAAGAGGGAAGAAAGCAAACCTTTATTAAAGCAACACGCCAGTTAAGGCTTACAGAGGAACAAAATGAACCAGTCTACTTTTATTGATTGACGTTGCTTCAACAAAGGTTCGATTTTTGTATGTGTCAGTATCCGTGTTTGTGAGTAATCTGTGTGGGTATTTTCCATATATGCTTGTAGTTTGTATGTACAATGACAGATGTGTTTTCCTGTGTGTAATGTGTGTTTATGCATGTGTGCAATGACAGTATGTTTGTCTGTGTGAATTGTTCAGAAATATCCATAGTGTACTTGTCTACTACTGACATCTTGCTGCTGGGGGCAGGCTCACAAAGTTTTAAATCTTACACTGAATTACACACATCATTCACCTCTAATGTAAGCCCTTATTGTGTTGGAATTTTAATTCAATCTCAGTGGAATATATTCAAAAAGCCTTTTTATCAATATCTAAGAAACAACATGTAATGGCCACCCAAAGTATCAAGGGGTGTATGCCGTTAGGGACGTCCTTTCCCCTTGGGAGGAGCAGTCATACAGTGTTCTCTAGATGTCATCTCAGCCGACCAAGTATCCAAATAGGTAGTAGAGCTCTTACAAGACCTAGTGATTAGTTGTGAAGCAGGTTCCCTACAACCTACAAGTTGAGGGTTAAGCAGAACTGAATTTTAATGGAGGCACACTGGCTTTATATGCCAGTTTCCCACTAAGGGTGACACCCAGGTGGACCTTGTTGGGCACAGGGACACAAAGGGACACAAAGGGAATAAACCAATAAAAATAGAGTCGCACAGTGAGACACTCCCATACATTACACACAATCCCTCTCCTCTGTTTGGGGGATAATTGAGTTAATTACTGTATCAACTCAATTGTCTCCAAACGAAAAAAGGAAAATTTTTATACATTTCTGGAAACACCCCAAAACTCATCAAAACCCCACAAAACGTAAATTTCCTGATAGTCCCGATCTGGGGGAACAACATATTTAAAAATCATCCAGATCGGTTCAGGGATTCAAATGTTATATGGAAGTCCCATTTCTGCCCGGCCGCACACGAGGCTCCTGCCCAGAATAGCTCCATGAATTCAGCTGGTGCGGCCGGTCTCTTTCGTGCAGTTCAAAATGTTGAACAATAGTTCAAATAATTGTTAGTGCGTAAGGTAGTCTTGTGCCTCTTTGTTCGTGCGTTGTTTTTACCAAATGCCGCCTCCTTTGGATGAATTAGGACGAATCTAAGTGGTCCTGGAAGTCTCAGCGGTTTTTGGGGCCATTGAGTGTCCGAAAATAGTTCCAGACACTTGACGACCAAACCCCACTGGACGCGTTCGACAAAACAAGATGGTCGCCGACAACTGTTCGTGCATACGAATCTAGGGCCACCCAGTGAACAACTAGAGTTGCGGTTTGGAATAGTGTCAAATAGGTCAATTGACGGCTCTTGGGTGGTCGAAATGTTCGGTAAAACGTTCGGTATACGAACTAGCTGGATAAAGTCTGTTCGTCTTAGTTTGTATACAGTTTTAGGCAAGTGGAATTATACATAAAGTTCAGGATGGAAACAAAATATAAGTTCAGCAAACTGGGCATCCATTTTATATGTGGACCTGTTTTTTTTTTAAATTGAATTTATTTATTTTTATTCCACTGCTATGAAAATGATGCTTACTTTGCAGAAGTTGTTTTTATTGATCACTATTGATTACTGATTTGCTGTGTGCCTTCTTGATGTTACTTATTAATCCTAAAGAATGAAGAGAAAGTTTTTTATAAGAGGCAGCATGCCCAGCCCAGCCCAGCCCAGCCCAGCCCAGCGACTACAATTCCCGACATCCCACGGGGCACCCACCAAGTATATCAGCCCAGTACTGTGGCCGCCATATTGCACATGTTCTGGGTTTGTAAACGACAGCATACGTCACCCTGACATACTGTGTATTTCGAGAGTTCTCATATAAAACGCAAAACGACTATAAAGACACGGAGCCGTGGGTATTAATAAATAAGGGCGTGCGGGCTACTGGCAGCTTTCCCACAGTAAAGATGGCGGCGGCGCTGGGTGTCTGGCAGTGACGTCACGCGGGCGCGCTCTGCGATTGGCTGGAATGCCTGCGTCCCGCCATTGAATGAACTGACCGTTGCTCAAGCCGCGAGGATCGATCTTCCAGGCGGCCGCTCTGTCTGTTGGCGGGAATCCGCGAGAATGTTCTCCTCCACCCCGAGCCGCTCGGCCGCCGCCTTCCAGTCCCCGGCCCGCGGGCCGTCCACCCCGCTCTCCCCGACCCGCATCTCCCGCCTGCAGGAGAAGGAGGAGCTGCAGCACCTCAATGACCGCCTGGCCGTCTACATAGACCGGGTGCGCTCCCTGGAGCTGGAGAATGACCGGCTCATGGTCAAGATCTCCGAGAAGGAGGAGGTCACCACCCGCGAGGTGAGGGCGTCAGTGGGCCTACCTCTCCGGGGGGAGTGCGGGGGCTCCGGGGAGGGTGAGGGAGTGAGGGCTCCGGGGAGAGTGTGTGGGGGCTCCGGGGATGGGTGAGGGGAGTGTGTGGGGGCTCCCGGGGAGGGTGAGGGGGAGGTGTGTGGGGGCTCCGGGGAGGTGAGGGGGGAGTGTGTGGCTCCGGGGAGGGTGGGGAGGGTGAGAGGTGTGGGGGGCTCCCGGGAGGTGAGGGAGTGTGTGGGGGCTCCGGGGAGGGGTGTGTGGGGGCTCAGGAGGTGGGGGTGTGTAGGGGGCTCCGGGGAGGTGAGGGGAAGTGTGTGGGGCTCCGGGGAGGAGGAGGGAGGTGTGTAGGCTCCCGGGATGGTGAGGGAGGGTGTGGGGGCTCCGGGAGGGTGAGGGGGGGGCCAGTCCTGATACCGAGCAATGTGACCTGTCCTGATAGCCGGCGGGGGGGGGGCCAGTCCTGATAGCTGGGAATGGCTGGGGGTCACTGGCTGCTCTGCATGGGTGTCTATAGTGGGTTCATTGTCTGCTAATGGGGGAGGGGGTCCTCTGACAATGGGGCTGGGGGAAATCATATCCTGGAGGGTGGGGTCTAACAATGGGACTGGGGACTATATCCCGGGGGCCAGTCACGGCAGAGGACTAAATCAGGAGCCCAGTCTGACAGGACTAAATCCAGGAGCCCAGAATCTGACAGGGGACTAAATCCCAGGAGGGCCAGTCACGGCAGAGGGGACTGCATCCCGGGGGGCCTGTCTGACAGGAGGACTATATCAGAGAGTCTGACGGT
Organism: Pelobates cultripes; assembly: GCA_933207985.1. Lineage (NCBI taxonomy): Eukaryota > Metazoa > Chordata > Amphibia > Anura > Pelobatidae > Pelobates > Pelobates cultripes. The sequence continues at coordinate 26,702,748 of OW240916.1, forward strand.
AGGGACATATCCCGGGGGAGTCTGACAGTGGGGACTATATCTCGGGGAGTCTGACGGTGGGACTGTATCCCGGGGGCAAGGGGTGGGAAGGGGAGAGTCTGACAGTGGGGACTATATCCCGGGGGGTAGGCAGTGGGGACCCATATGTCGGGGAGATACGGCAGTGGGACTATATCCCGGGAGTCTGACAGTGGGAGACCTGTCCCGGGGAAGTCCGGCAGTGGAACTATATCCCGGAGAGGAAGTCTGACAGTGAGGACTATATCCCGAGAGGAAGTCTGGCGAGTAGAGGACTATATCGGAAGTCGGCAGTGGGAACTGCATATCCGAGAATGCAGTAGGGACTATATCCGAAGCCAGTCGGCAGAGAGGACTATATCCCAGAGGCCAGTCTGACAGAGGAGACTAAATCCCGAGGCACATGTGGGAACTAGAGGGGGCACAGTGAGACATAGAGAGCAGTGAATTTGCCTTCCGGCAGAGCGAAAGGAAGTAGGAAAGCGCCAGGCAGAGGCATTCGGCAGAGACATACGAGCACAGTACAACAGAGAACTATATCCCGAAGTCACAACAGTGAGACTATATCCCGGGTAGAGCAATCTGACAGAGACTATATCCCGAGGCAGTCGGCAGTAGAGACTATATCCAGAGAGAGAGAGCGAAATCGGCAGTAAGGAACTATATCCGAGAGCGAATCGGCAGTGAGACTGCTCCGAAGCAATCCCAACAATAAAGAACTATCAGAGAGAGAGAACGCAGTCTGACAGTAAAGAGACTATATCCGAGTAGAAGCGGCGGCAGTGCAACAGTGAGACTATCCAGGTAGAGGCGGCAATCGGCAGTGAGACTATATCGGTAGAACAGTCTGACAGTAAGGACTATATCAGGTAGAGCAGTCTGACAGTGAGTTATATCGGGTAGAGCCGTCACGGCGAGGGACTGCATATCCGAGAGCCAGTCACAACAGAGACTATATCCCGAGAGAGTCAGTCTGACAGAACTATATCCGAGAGAGGTCAGTCGGCAGTGGAGACTATATCCCGGGGAAGTCAGTCACAGCGAGTAGGACTATATCCCACGAGGGGAACATCTGACAGTAGGACTATATCGAGGGGGCATTCGGCAGTGGGACTGCTTATCCCAGGGGTGAGCAGTCTGACGAGTGGGACTATATCCCGGAGAGCAGTCTGGCAGAGGACTATATCAGGTGGGGGCAGTCTGACAGTGAGACTATATCCCGGGAGTCAGTCGGCAGAGGACATATCCTGAAGTCTCACAGTGAGACTATCCAGGGCAGTCCTGACAGTGGGGACTATATCCCGAGGGCAGTCTGACAGTGGGGACTATATCGGGGCAGTCTGACAGTGGGGACTATATCCCAGGGGGCAGTCGAGCAGAGGACTATATCGGGTGGGGGCAGTCTGACAGAGGGACTATATCCGGGGGTGGAGCAGTCTGACAGTGGGGACTATATCGGGGGAACCAGTCTGACAGTGGGGACTATATCCGGGGAGCAGTCTGACAGTGGGGACTATATCCGAGGGTGGGGAGGCAGTCTGACAGGGGACTATATCGGGTGGGGGGGCAGGAGTGTCTGACGAGGTGGGAATGGGGGTTCTACCTGGGGGCAGTGGGACTGGGGATATTGTTCTGAGTGTTCTGAAAGTGGGTCCAGGGAATATATTGGGGGGTCTGTCTGTCCTTGGGATTTGTGGATATCATATCCTGGAGGTGATAAATGTTGTCAGTGAGATTGTAATTGCCCTTACTGTATTTTTGTATAGGAGTGGTTTTCTGGGATCTCCAATACCTGCATCCTCAGCATTGTCTGCTTCCAGCTCACATACTGCATCCTATTGTCTCCAGAGACAATGTGCTGTGCCTAGCCTATGTGGGTGTGTATAATTTACCTGAAGTACAATATTAATACACCCATATTGCTATAACAGCTTTATTTTAAAACAAAAAAAGGATATATTGAGACTTTTTAGGTTCATGTCTGTCCTACAGAACATGCACATAATACATTTTAATAAGGAGCACACACCGTACAGCTGTATACTAACAATTGGTGCAACTGATTTATGATTTAGCTAGATTAGTGCAAGTGATGTCATAAGCATTTGACTTGTGGCAGATATATACATATATCTCAAATGATATAGAAAAAAGCTTCATAACTCACCTTTTTGTGTGATATATATATATATATATATAAAAAATTTTCTTTGCGTCTTTTTATTGGCTTGCATACTTCATATGCTTGTGCAGTGCTGTATTGTCAGTCATTTTTGTTAATGGTCTTAAAAATGCTTCTGCAAATTATTATTTTTTTTGTGATTATTTTTTCTTAATAGCTTTTGATAGTGGATGTGTACTTTGTTAAATGCTATGACGTCTTCTGTCTGAAATTGGTTTCATGTGCATATTACTGTTAAACCTGGTATCTGTCCCAGCATGGCTTGGGTTGGAGTCCTTTCTTTTACTAGAACAAAAGAATGTTCAGTCACACTATAAGCTTTTGACTTGCTGAATGGTTACATTGATGGCTTGTTGACCATGGTATGACCTACTTTTTTTTTTTTTTATATATATAATTATACGAATATGCAGTGTTTGACTGCTACATAAATGTGTTTATTTATTTTTTTCCACACATATAAAATGTATGTAACAATGCAATGATTTGTGGACCCAGGACATACTTGAAAACGAGAGAAATCTCAATATATTTTTCCTGGTAAAATATTTTATAAATAAATGTTACACTTTTTTTTGTCATATCAAAAAACTTTTGTTGATTTTTCAGCTTTTGAATCCTTATGTTGCATCAAAAAAAATGTATATTGCTTCATTGAATAGAATTTTTGGCATTGCCAAAAGGTCACGGTGCATGTAGCAAACTCAACAAGCATGACAAAACTAGTGGAGGGGCAGACAATGTTTCTTTCCAGATGTTATGGACTACACCTCCCACAATGCTCTTTCCAGCCATAATGTTTTCAGTGCTTCGGGGGAGATGTAGTCCACACCATCTAGAGCGCTGAAGGTACCTACCCTAAACTAGTGTCTCTGTCACCTCAAACTTGCCTTTCTCCTATTGTTCACTCTTACTTTCAAAATCTGTTCTTCATTTCTGACCGATTTTTTGTTTTTTTAAAACATACAAAGTTTTTGTTTTGCATATTTTTCCTAAGCTTGACTACTGTGACAAAAGGGTGGAACGTAAGGCAAGCTCCACTTCCTTTGTCAAGATTGCCAAGTGCAGAAAAAATACTTAGTCCCTACTTTGTCTTGTGTTTTTAAAGAGAAATCAGAAAATACATTCTGGAAGAGGAAATAGGAGGAAGGTAAGTTTGAGGTGACAGAGCCCCTTTAAGTTTTTAAATAAATGTCGACATATCTATAATTCTGCTCTGATATAGAATACTCTGCAGCTGTTTCGCCTCCAACTAAAGGGATACTATAAGTGCCAGGTGTACAAAGCTGTATTCCTAGCACAGGGGTAGGCAACCTTTTAGCAGCACTGTGCCGATATAGGATTGTGATGTCCCCTAGCGTACCGGTCCTATTTTTTTTTTAAATTGAGATGTTTATTTTGCTGTATTCTTGTGCTATTTATACTCCAGTTGCTTGTTATCGTTGTATTTGTGTGTGTGTGTGTGTGTGTGTGTATATAAGCTATTATATTGTATATGTTCATTAGTAGATTATGGTATCATGTATGATACATATGAATATGGGTTGTGTATGGGGGCTGATGTGGAATTGTGTGTGGATGGATATGTCACATTGTGTGTTTAGTAGTGTGAGGGGGCAGTTTGGGGTATTGCATGTCAGAGGCTGCATGTGGGGTTGTGTACATGTATGTGGATTGTTAGGTTACGTTTGTGCAGATTGTGTGTTGTTTGTGTGTGGGCTGTTTGTATTATTTGTATGAGTAGCGGGTTATTCTACATGTCTGTGTATATCTAGCAGTGTGGGTGGCTTCCCTGGGTTCCAGTGGGGACCAGGCTGGCCAGGTACAGGTCAAAGACAGGAGCTGCAACAGCAGTTGCGGGCCGCTCTACTACAGTGTGGATTCTCATTCACAAGTGCTGGAATGAAGTGATCTGAGATCACTTCCTCTACGTGCTGCAATGCATAAATTGAGGATTGTCCTTCACCACCTTTTCGTATTCGCAGATATCTATAGTTTAATGGGACTCCTGATAGGCCAGAGCATGTTTGGCTCTAGCAGCCTTGAGTGTCGTGCATGGCACTAGTGCTGTAGGTTGCCTACCCCTGTCCTAGCACTATCATTGCTTCCCCTGCCGTGCGCACATTAGACCTCCCCATAGTAAAGAGCGGCAAGACGTCCAGCTTCAGATACCAGACCAAAGGTCCGTTTTGATCCAGTAAGAGTTCCCAGTGGCTGTCTGGAAGATGGTCACTGGAGGCCGACTTAGTGCTGTAATATAAACATTGCAGTTTCTCTATAACTGCAATGTTTTACATTGCAGCAGTAAGTGCAATAGGGACATTGTATCCAGAACATTTCAATGAGCTAAAGTGTCCCTTTAAGTCATCCGTTCTAATGACTTTTATTTAGTCCCAGTGATTGTTTATTAGGGGTAGGGGGCATGTGCGTCAAACTCTGCTTCTCCAATACTTCTAATCGCTTTGGACTCATTCAGTGTTTTCATGCTTCGTGTGCAGACTGTCAAAAACTGCAGATCTTGCGTAAAAAATATTAGATTTGGTCTACCTTCCCTTCCATTTTACTTTTCATGTCCTTAATTCATCATCATCTTCCTTTTCATTCCCCCCACTGTATTTCATTATTTGTCAATATGTAAGCAGCAGATAATGAGCATACACATATTTTACATTTTCTTTTTGTCTCCCATTTTAGGTTAGTGGGATTAAAACTCTTTATGAGACTGAACTTGCTGATGCTCGAAGAGTCTTGGATGAAACTGCAAGAGACAGAGCTCGACTGCAGATAGAACTTGGGAAGTATCGTTCAGATCTTGATGAGATAACAAAAAAGTAAGTATTTTAACTTTTTTATGTTCATAATGGAAGTTTTGAATTGCATAGGGAAGCTGTGTTTCTTGCACATTGGAATGTAGTAGAAAATTAATTTAGCAGGAATATTGTTTTTTTCCCTTATTCTTCTTCTGTGTAGTTTCTATGCATCCAGAAGCTTAATTTGGGCAACCAGATGGTGATAAATTAAGATAACATTTTGAGCTTTAAGTCCGATTTGTGGCCTTTTTAATACTGTCTTGAGCTGCAACCTGGTCGGCTCTCCATGTGGGCGGCTTTGCACTTAAAGGGCCATTCTAGGTTGAACCTTATTTTATAATGCATATGCTGTACTATCACCAAAAAAAGGGTGAGTATGTATATTCATAAATTATTAAAAGCTGCATTTCTGCAGCTAGTCCCAAGAATAAACTAGAATGCCAACGCTTGGAAGGTTCCAAAACATTTCCCTCCTCTGTGTCTATTCAAGTTCCCATTCCTGGTATTTTATGATGAGCTAATGTGGCTGCTTTCCTCTGCTCACCACACAGTTGTTGATTGAACAAGACAACAGACATATAGTGATATACTAACTTTGCATTTACTGGTTGTCACCCCTTTCTAATGCTCGCTGTGCAGTCAGTGGCTGAGCTCTGTACATATCCTTATATTTACTTTAATAGGAGTGCCTATATGGAAAGCAGGTTTATTAGTTATACAAAACCTTTAAGTTTTTGTGAAAACCTATAAAGATTTGCCTGTGACAAAAATACAGCATATTAACAAAGTCTATCATGTGTAATAAAATTATGCTGGTGCACATTGAAAGCAATTTCTCTGCTTCCTATTTTATACTAAATATACACTTTCAGTGTTTTAAGTGTGTGTATGTGCAGATTATGGACAGCATGTGAATCCCCTAACTATATTTTGGTACCAGGCAGCTCATAGTCAGGAAGGGGACACCTTTTTTTGCATTCAAACTACTTTCATCCTCTGTTAATGCAATGTTTTGGAGCTAAATACCTCCTTCATGCCAACATTTACCACTGCATTTCAAGAGTTAGTGAGGTTTGAAGGGACACTATAGGCACCCAGACCACCTCATCTCATTGTAGTGGTCAGGGTGCTGTGTCCCTATCCCATTAACTCATTTGGTCACCTAAATGATGCTGGTCTTACATAATGGTTGTTTATTTCTCAGCTAGTAGATGACTGCAGAGCAATCTATTCAAAAGACTTTGGCTAGGTGCACAATTAATCCATCAGTTTGTCACTGGTCATAAGCAACTAGCCACCTGGAATGTGCACAGATTATAATAACATTATATGAAAGTGTTGTACTAGGCAAATGGGTATCAGATATTTACTGTAAAATGCGATTTTCTTTTTTTTTTTTTTTTTTTTTTTTTGGTGGGGGTGTGAAGTACCTAGATGTGTTGACAATACAGGCCAGTTTATTAGAATTAGAGAATCCTCCATGAAATGTACCCCCAAGGCCTAACCTCAGAAAAGATGCATTTTAAAACTGCGATAAATCCACCCATATGTTTCGCTTTAATATGTCTGGACATTTATCTCTTGAAGTGGATTTATGTATTCAAATATCTCTTAACCCTGAGTGTGTTTGTATGTATCAGCCACAACATTAAAACGACTGACTGGTGAAGTAAATAACATTGGTTATATTTTTACAATGGCACCTGTTAATGAATGGAATATATTAGGAAGCAAGTGAGCAGTCCATTCTAGAATTTCATGTGTTTTTGAAGCAGGAAAAATGGGCGAACAAAAATATGAGTGACCTTGACAAGACCCAAATAGTGATGGCTAGGCGACTGGCTGGTTCAGAGCATCTCCAAAACAGCAAGTATTGTGGGGTTTTCCCAGAATGCAGTAGTTGGCACCTACCAAAAGAGGTGCAAGGAAGAACAACCGGTGAACTGGCATTAGGCTCATTGAAGCATGTGGGGAATAAAGGCTATACTGTCTGGTCTGATCACACAGGAGCAAATGTAGCTCAAATTGCAGAGAAGCTCACTGCTGTCCCTGATAGAATGGTGTCAACACACCGTGTATTAGACTGTGTTGCTGCAGACCAGTCAGAATGCTAATGATGACCCTTATCCACCACCGAAAAGTGCCTTTGCTGGGGACGTGAGTGTCAGAAATGGACCATGGAGAAATGGAAGATTTTCTGGTCTGATGACTCACGTTTTCTTTTAGATCAGGTAGATGACCGGGTGCATGTGCATCGTTAACTTGGAGAAGAGATGGCACCAGCATGCACTATGGGAATAAAGTAGGCCGGCGGAGGAAGTGTTATATGCTGCAAAACCTTGGGTCCTGACATTCATGTGCATGTTGACGCATACCACGTGCACCCCTTCATGTCAATGGTGTTCCCTGATGGCAGTGGCCTCATTGAGCAGGGAAATGAGTCCTGCCACACTGCAGAAACTATTCAGGAATTATTTAAGGAATGTGACAGAGTTTAAGGTGTTGCTTTAACCCTTTAAATTCCCCAGATCTCAAACTGATTGAGCATCTGTGGGATGTGCTGCAACAAATAATCAGATCAATGGAGATCTCACCTTGCAACTTGCAGGACTTAAAGGAACTGCTTTTATTGTCTTGGTGCAGGATGCCACAGGACACATTTAGAGGTCTTGTGGAGTCCATGTCTCCACAATATACATACATACGTGTGTATGTGTAGATTATCCATATTATGTGTCTAAACCTAGGATAAAAGATTATGTAAAACTTTACTTTTAAGTCTATATTCCCTAAGAATTATTTCAAAATGTTAAACTTCTCATGCTACGTTTGTACTTTAGTTATGAATTCTGTGAAACATATGGCTTCTGCTTTGTTCACATTATAGCAACTTTTACCTCCTTTCTGGTCTTTGGTACATACCCATCTTTCAATCCTAACTTCATTATATTCTTAACTCATATTTCTTTTTAGGTGATCATTCTAGATCACTCATCATTGTATTCCTTTTAGGAGTGGCTTTCCTACAGGAAATTACTTTTAGCTTATCTCTACACATGAATGTATGTGGTAGTTTGCTTAAATCGTATCATGAGTACATTTTAATATATATTATAAAATTTAGTTTTGGTTACATTTATTATACAGTATGTGTGGCTATTTCTCATAAAATGTAGCTCAGTTTACAAGTTTTGAATTACAAGCAGTCCTACGCATTTCAAAAGCTTGCCATGATTAATAGAAGGGCAAAGAAGAATATAGCTGGGGCAGGATGCTGTATGTTGTAGAACATTTCCAGTGGAGTATGAGATGATACAGTATTAAACATGTTGTGAGTAAATTCTTAAATTAGCCATGTAATAAGGGGATCCTCAATATCGGAGGAGATGATGGCATGTGTTTGTGACCAGTAAGATTGCGATCAAGGGGCAATGCCACCAAATGTGAAGATATGTACTGAAGGGTTGACATCTTTAACGCTTACCTGTCTCAGTTGGAATGGATATTTATAGGTAGTTTAAATAAATATATCATAGGCAAGGAAGAACATTACATTTTAACATACTAATACAACCCAGCCAGGTTACATGTGGAAGTCCCCAACGGTGTTAATTACTCTTTATTGTAATAGTGTAGGGAAATTGTTAAATGGCTCCTTAGTGGAGGTCATGAGAGAATATTAATGTGCCTCTATATTTTAGTGTTTGAGTTTTTTTGGTTTTTTTACATTGGGAAAAAGGAATGATTGCGTGAATTGGCATAGGATTGTATCATTGTGTATGTTTGCTTCCAAAAATGTTTACATCAAAGTTTCAATACTATTGTCTACACTACTAAGTGGTTTTTATATAGAAACCTATGTTTGCTTTTCTCTTTCTCTCTTCTACCTTTTTAGTACATTTTTATTTACCTTTTAAATATTTTCCAGCTACAAGAAGAAAGATGCTGATCTGGCCACTGCACAGGGGCGGATTAAGGATTTGGAATCCTTGTTTCACAGGAGTGAGGCGGAACTTAGTGCTGCTCTCAGTGACAAACGAAATCTGGAGGCAGATTTGGCTGATCTGCGTGCTCAGCTTGCTAAGGTATAACGTCATAAACTGTTCACATTTTGAGAACATGCTTTTTTTTTTTTCATAATAAGAATACATTTTTTGCTTAACCGTTTTTAGAACTGTATCTAGAGCATCTGAAAAGAGGAAAAATGAGGGCATGAACAAGATAATTGGACACTTATAAATGAGGACAACAATTGCTTTACCATTGATCAAGTTATTTGATTTGGCCAGTTGACTTTTTTTTTTTTTTTTTTCTTAAAGGAACACTCCAATAACTATAATCACTATGGCAGCATAATCATTGCAGAGCACTATAGTGGTTATTGTTATTGGAGTGTTCCTTTAAAAAAAAAAAAAAAAAATGGCCAAGTCAAATAACTTAAAATGTGGGGTGGGGTCAGTACATGACTGTCAGCATAATCATTGCAGAGCACTAGTCATGTACTGACCCCACCCCACATTTAAAGTAGACGGAACAGCTTTTATAATGGCTTAACTTCTTACCTGCAATATGTTACACCTTACAGAGCCAGAAGCGCCTGGTTAGGAGACTTGCAAGAGGTGTAGAAAATGGGATGAAACTGGAGATGGGTTAAAGGGTTACTACAAACCTTTTGAGAGCATAATATGACCTACCAGGATGGTCTCATAAAATAATAATTATAAAAAAAAAAAAAGTTTTACTTGCCCTTCAGCACCGGGAGAAGCTCTCTACTTTTTGTCTATAACCGGATCCATTAGCCATATACATGTACCTTTGGTCAGACAGTGTTTGAAAACCGACAGTTTCTATGACCTTCCTTGCTTCTGTGCATAGAGACTGTCTGTTTTCAAACACTGACCCAATGTGCAGGTATATCACTGAAGGATCTGGTCAGACACGAAAGGTAGGAATGAGGTTTTCTATTTTTTAGTTTTTACTTTTGTTTTAAAGAAATCTATTTCCATTCTATACTAGGTGAAAGGATTATTCTATTTAAAATTAGTTTTCAGGTGACAGTTGACCAATAACATTTAACTTCAATAAGTATTGGCTTGATGATGATTGGTGAAAATTATACCAATTGTCTTTCTGAATACCTCCGTAGAGATGCTTAGGTTCCTTGGCATTCCAGTCTGTTTTTATATGTGTGATGTAAACTTTTTATAGGCTGAGGATGCTCATGCTGTTGCAAAGAATCAGCTGGAAAAAGAAACCTTGATGCGTGTTGACTTTGAGAATCGCTGCCAGAGTCTTCAGGAGGAGCTGGACTTTAGAAAGACTGTATATGAAGAGGTATGTTTTTTTTTTTGTTTTGTTTATTGTTATAGTAGCTTTGCCTTCCTAACTCTTTTTTATTCTAGGCAATGAGACACGTTTAACAACATTAGCACTATGCTTAAATATAAATTCTCCAACAGGAGTCCCGGGAGACCAGGAAGAGGCGTGAGCGTCGTATAGTGGAAGTGGATAGCAGGGGACAACAGTATGATTATGAGTCCAAATTGGCACAGGCTCTTGATGAGCTCAGAAAGCAGCATGATGAGCAAGTGCGTCTATACAAGGAGGAACTGGAGAACACGTACCAAGCAAAGGTATGAAGCAGCCGAGGTCATGCTGAGCACCAAAACCACTTTATTTTAGGTCTGCTTAGGGAAGTCGTTTTTTTTTTTTTGTGCAATCATGCACATCGTGATGCCATTGAATGCTTTTCATAGAGCAGCATTGGATTCAGTGCTTTTCCATGAGAAGTATTCAAGTGGCTATGTGCAAATCACTGCCTTTGTCTAGTAGGTACACAGTGCTTCACTGAGTAGCATTGGATTACATTTGAGATTATGTTCTGTTTGAATCCAATTTCCACTTATTTTAATGAAAATTCTATTCACAATGCCATTTCTAACTAAGCACATTTTTATTTTGGTGGTTTTATTTTTTTATTTTTTTTTGTAACTATGTGACTAATTACAGCTGGACAACATCAGGCGTTCCTCTGACCACAATGACATGGCTGCCAGCAGTGCACGTGAAGAGCTGAATGAAGCACGAATGCGGATTGAGACACTCAGTTACCAGCTCTCAGGCCTGCAAAAACAGGTATCCAAAATAACATTCTGTAAAAAACAGGCTGGATTCCCCTCCGCCCCCTTTAATCTAATAAACAGTTTCAGTCCAAAGAGCTTTCTAAATCATGGGAGATGTCAGACTAAACCATTATCACTTACCTTGCCGTTACATAGATAAACCAGTTTAACAATGGATGTTTTTGTCTTAACATCTATGGTGCATTCACTACTTGCTTTTAATAAAGTGTGTTTTATTAATTATAAATGCATGTATTGAATTTTTCTTCCTCCTCCAGATCAGTGCTGCGGCTGAACGCGTCCGTGAGCTCGAGGAGCTACTGTCAAGCGACAGAGACAAGTACAGGAAGCTGTTGGATGCTAAAGAAAGGGAGATGGCACATATGCGTGACCAGATGCAGCAACAATTAAGTGAATATCAAGAGCTGCTGGATGTCAAACTGGCACTGGACATGGAGATAAGTGCCTACCGCAGGTTGCTGGAAGGAGAAGAGGAGAGGTAATAAAAATTTTAAACTTCTAAAGTCAATGGACAGAAGTGGTGGGGGCAGGGAGGGTGTTTGTGTGCAGGATGGAGGATATCTCTCTATCACACAAGATCCAGCACATTTGCTCATTCACTAAACAGTTGAGTGAGTGAGCTGGATCTTGTTATATGAATTGGCTCCAGCAGCACCCTATAATGTATGCATGTTCAGGTGAATGGAAAACCACCTAATTTTTCTTTATTCTTTTCATGATGGCTCACAGCAACCATAAGATACCTCTCTCACGTTACTAAGACATAACAGAGTTACAGAGAATGCACTTAACCCACATGTACAGTGATAAAAACTTCCTCATAGTATGCTTTAAATGGACATCTTCTTTCAGTATCGTAGACCAATGTTACATGTGGAATAAATACAAAGCGATTGTAGTATAGTCCTTTTTATTAAACAGAGTAAAAGTAGCAATAATGCCACTCACAAACCAGCACACACAAGCACATATGTAAAAGCATATTATATGCCCTTACTGGGCCAGTGAGACTTCGGTATGATCTGCCAACCTCTATAGCTAATAATTGTCCAAGGGTACCTCCGGTCGTGACCGCTGATGATCCTTATACTTGGCAAATCCTCTTCCTGGATCTCTGCTTCCTCAGTGAGCTAGTCTCTTGTTTTGCTTGGGGGAAACTGGAGTCCAGGGAGATTTGAAAGAAAAAATAACACTCATTGGGTTTGTGGGTGTAAATCTAATTGATTTACATGCCTGAGGGGATAACAGGTTTGACTTCTCGCTTAATAATTTTGAACATATTTTGTCTACCAAAGGTTGAAGCTTTCACCTGGCTCACAATCGCATGTTACAGTATCCCGCGCAACTTCAAGCAGCAGCTCCTCTGCTGCTCGCTCATCTCGGAGCAAGAGAAAACGTATTGATGTAGAGGAACTAGAAGAGAGTTCATCGGGTTACACTTCTGGCAGTGGAGCAGCCTTCAGAACAGGAACCGGTACTTCGACTTTTGTCACTGGGGCAGAGGGCTCCAGCACCACGGTCTCTAGTGGTCGTAGCAGCAGCAGGTTTCATTTGTCTCAACAGGCCACCGCTACAGGAAGTATCTGTATTGAGGAGATTGACCTGGAAGGGAAATTTGTCCACCTTAAAAATAATTCTGAGAAGGTAATTTTTAGAAGTTCACCAAAACATTTACTTGAGCCGCTGTATCCGCTTCCAACATATGTAAAATATGACTTTGTTTAGAATTGACTGATCATATTTTGCTATCTGTTTGATACCATTTTAATCCGTGTCTCTGTGCTGAAAATGTGTGGTATAAAACCAAACGAGGTGGAGACCTTGGCTACACTTGTCAGCCAGCAAGTGCTGCTTATATGCTTATCATCCTATGTGATCTCTGGGTAGAAGGCAGGCAGATGAATGACACATGCCATAAATACTTTTAAAGACTTGATTTATGGGAAGTGTACAATTAAATAGTTGTTTTAAGGTATTTAGTGTTGGTGCTTAGCTGTATTTTAAAACCAACTGACTTATATTATATACATGTATTTGAAGGGACACTCTAAGCACCAAAACATCTGTCTTAAACTGCACCTGTAAAAAACCCACTACATCGTAGATATATCCCCAGTGCATACATGCATTTATTTTCATTGTGGTTACATCTATGGTCTGTTGCCTGCAGCTTTTGCATACACCTCGTTCTAACACCGCCCAGACTCTCTGTGGCTGTCCAATCGGGTACTTCCAAATGCAGTTTGATGAGAAGTTATTACAAGGTCTGGGCACTTGCGCTTATAGTAATTTATAAAAGTGAGATTGTAAAACACTTTGTAAATAAAGCACTCCGTCAAGCTAAAGTGATTTATGTGTTTGGAGTGTTCCTTTAACCCCTTTACTGATTGCGGATGTATCAGGTACGTCCGACAAAAAACAGTCCTTAACACCTGATACGTCCGCGGCGACTTAGATCGCTGGAAGAGATTTCTTCCAGCCACTCTGATGGTATTGCAGCGATTGCCCCGGAGTGATCACTTCCAGGTTGCCCGGCAGTGAGGCAGAGCATCAGAAACCATCAGGCAGGCTTCCAGTGCTCTGCCTGTGCTGAGTGCCCCAGGGGCAATGTGATCGCTCTGAAAAAGCAGTCACATGGCCGCAATAGGCGTCCACAGTGCTGCCAGCAGGGGAACTGCCTGAACTGACAGGCAGTCAGCCTGCTAGTGAAAAAAGATTTTTAAAATAAAAATATATATCTTCTATATAACGTCATATTAAGTGTATTATTTTATTAATATATTAATATAAAAATACACTTGGAGTAAAATTACACGTGTGTGTGTGTGTGTATAAGTAAAATGTAAAAATAAGTGTGTACATATATGTAATTTTATTCTAACTGTATTTTGATATTCATTTATATCAAAATACACTTAGAATGAAATTTTGTGTGTGTATATATATATATATGTGTGTGTGTATGTATGTGTATGTGTGTGTGTGTATATATATATATATATATATATATATATATACACAAAATACATGTCCATATACATAATTAGATAAATAATTTCATAAATATACACGTAGACTTCGAAGATATAAAATATGTGTATATAAATATATTTATATACACTTATATATAAAATCTACATGTATATTTATGTAATTTTATTGATTGCAATTTGCGGGACCTGCCTGACAACCCAGGCAGAAAGTCCAGACAATTTAATTTGCTAGCACTCTATTTAACCCTGTAACTTTCCAAGACACCCTAAAACCTGTACATGGGGGTTACTCTCTTACTCAGTAGACTTCGCTGAACACAATTATTAGCGTTTCAAAACAGTAGAACATATTACAGCGATGATATTATCAGTTAAAGTGAAGTTTTTTTGCATTTTTCACACAAACGGCACTTTCACTGATGATATCATTGTTGTAATACATTTTACTGTTATGAAACACTAATATTTTTGTTCAGCGAAGTCTCCAGAGTATAACAGTAGCTCCCATGTACAGGTTTTATAGTGGTTTTTAAAAGTTAGTGTCAAATATAAGGCCGTTTTTTCACATTAAAATGTGCCAGATTGGTTATGTTGCCTTTGAGAGTGTATGGTAGCTCAGGAATGAGAATTACCATTTGCAAAAGACAACACAAGGTATTGCAAATGGGGTGTGTTCAGTATTTTTATTAGCCACTTGGTCACAAACACTGGCCAAAGTTAGTGTTCATAATTGTTTTTTGCATTTTTAACACACCAATATAAATGCTAACTTTGGCCAGTGTTTGTGACTTAGTGGCTACTAAAAAGGCTGGACCTACCCCATATTGAATACCCTGGGTTGTCTAAAAATAAATGGTTTGATGGGTTTAAATTACATTGACTGGCAACAAAAATGTCCCAAAATAGGACATGGGTGCATGATTACCAGCTGTGAAAATTCCAAGTTTGAGAACCGGAATGCGCACCCTCCAAATAAGGTCTTTTAGCACCCAGAGAACCCGACACACTTATACATGGGTGGTATCACTGTGGAGATGTTGCCAAACACACATTGGGGTGTTCTTTGGCAATAACCAGTACATGTATTCTTAAATTGCTGTGTCAAAAAATCGCCAATTATTTAATTTTTTATTTGGCATAGATTGGTGGTAAAATGGTTGCATGAAGAGTCAGAATACCCCAAGTTTAATAACTTTTTTTTTTGTTTTTGTTTTTTTTTTTTAGGATCAGCCTCTAGGAAACTGGAGACTAAAGAGAAAAATTGGAGACGAAGAAGAAATAGTTTACAAATTCACTCCAAAGTATGTGCTTAAAGCTGGTCAGTCTGTTAAGGTGAGTTCTATAGAATTACAGAATTTGTAACATTACCAAAGTCAGACTTAAGGCAGAACTGCCAACTGTTTTAGGGTTTTGTTTTGTGTGTAAGCTGAGCATAGTACACAAACCTGAAATCTTTTTACTTTTAAAGCGGCCCTGTCACGCCAATCTCACTTTTTGTTTAATTCAGGGCTCAACAAATCCCAGGTCGCCATGGCGACCCGGAAATTTATCCTGGCACCTGGGATTTGTGAGCCTGTTCAGCCCCCGAGGTGACTGGCTGCCTGAGAGCAGAGGCCGGCAGTCGGATCACGGAGGGCTGAGGCAGGCTGTTGACGGATGGAGGCGGTCGGCTCATTGAGATGTAAGGGAGGGAGACCGGATCATGAAGAGCTGTCAGAGGGAGTGGGGCGGCCAGCTCCTTCATTGCTGGAGGCCCCCCCTCCATCAGCCTATGGATAGTTGAGGGGGCGACCAGGTAATGGAGTGCAGAGGGAGATGGGGCGGCCGTTTGACTTAATGCCGCGGCGAGGGAGCTGTAATCTCCTTGCCCTGCTCCCTCACGAAGCTTGTAGTGATGCCGGGAGTCTGGTTATGACGTCACTCCGGCCCCCGGCTCACTAAACCGTGCTCGAGAGGAAGTTGAGTAGGGAGATGACAGCAGCCCTACTGGACCCCCGGGAATACCGATCTACTCCAGCTCTCCGGAAGTAAGGAGGCTAGGTGGATTTAAATAAGTAACTACTTGTGAGTATGTCTGTATGTCAGTAAATGTTTGTGTGTGTCTCTCTGTGTGTGTGTCTGTCTGTGTCTGTGAGTGTTTTTACTCACCTTTTTTCACCACGCCGTGCTGATGACGCTGCAGTTGGCCTCTCCTCCATGGCTGAGATTATCAATCTTGACGATCTCAGTCAATCCAATGCTTCCCCATAGGAAAGAATTGGAAGACTATTGTGCATGCACAGCAAAATGCCACTGCTCCAATTTAACTTCTCATAGAGGTGCATTGAATCAATGCATCTCTATAGGGAACATTAATGCACGTGCTGCACATTGTGAAGTTCTGACTCGGGAAGCACCTCTAGAGGCCATCTGAGTGACTGCTGCCTCGTAACACCTCTAGCAACAATGTAAACACTGCCTTTTGTCTGAAAAGTCAATGTTTACATTGAAAAGCGTTCAGGGACAGGATTTAGACTTCAGAACAACTGCATTAAGCTGTAATGTTTCTGGTGACTATAGTGTCCCTTTAAGAATTATATTTTTTGCGTTAATTTCTCTGGCTCCTTACTTTTCTAGCTGGCTCCTAGATTCCAAGCAAATTTGTCAAGCCCTGGTTTAATTCTTCAGGATCTCTCTTCTAAACAGTTCGTAAGATATACTACTAGTTTGTCTTATGTATTTTTCCTGTTTGACAAAGGGTGATTCCAGGCGCCATGACAACTTTGGTAATATGAAGTGGTTATGGTGCATTCAGTCTGCATGTGCAGTATATTGCGTTAAAATGCTTATCGAGTTTAACTCCTTTCTGCTTGAAGTGTAGCTCCACTTCTGGCAGCATCATTTGGGTGTCATTAGCCAATCCGGAAGAGTTTCGGGCTGGCTAATGCTGGTTATGTACATTTCGATGCACAGAATCTAAGTCATTGACTGAGTGGTCATTTGACACTCTGAGCCAATGAGTTGGTGGCAAGACTTGCATCCAGCATCTGCAACTCTGCAGATCCAGGGTGTCGTAAACCCTGCTTCTCTGGAGACTAGCCACCCTCAGGACCAATTAAGTTCAGTATTACAAGGGAACGGCACTAGGGTACTTCCTCCTGTCATGATCACTACAGCCGGCTAACACCTCTTCATCTGTCAGGTCCCATTTTTCCAGAATCTTTAATTGCCTGTGTCCTTCACCTATAATCTCGCAGTGCTCCCTTGTCCTTGAACAGAATTGTAAAATTCCTTATTCTTGGACTATTTGTGCACCTAAGGTACTCTGTTGAGAACCAATGCACTAGATTTCAGCTACATAAAGTATTTCATGTGGTAGTAGCAATGTAACATTAATGCTTTATCACTTGGCATATGTTTCTTTCCTTTTTACCTAATATCATTGTAACTCTTGCAGATATACAGTGCTGATGCAGGCGTGGCCCACAGCCCTCCCTCCATCTTGGTTTGGAAAAGCCAGAGCTCCTGGGGAACAGGCAACAATATTAGGACCTACTTGGTCAACATTGAAGAAGAGGTTTGTATGATCTCTTATTGTTTAAGTAAACAATTTAACATTCTGTTGCTGTATTATTTTGATAAACAAAGTTTGAATAAGGGGGTGGAATTGTGTTGGATCCAAGATCTGGTATGGGAGTGGTGGGCAGCAAACTTCCATTGGGGAAACTCTTTTATCCTATACTTTTGACTGAAACACGTAGAATTTTTGCATGCAGGAAAGTACAAAATTGGAGCCTGCGTTGCATCTCACAAAACACTGGCCTAGCGCAAGAAAATGCATATCTTGATTAGACCATCGTGACTGACAGGATGTGGTGCATCTTCTGTTGCGAGATTTTTGCCAAACATCCGGTCTCACGAGACAAAGTAGAGACTACATAAAAATTCAAACGGGACCGTTTCTTTCAAATGCACCAAATAACTGCAATATTCTTGTCGCAATATGATTTTGTATATTTTATTTCATATAGGAAGTGGCCGTGAGAACGGTCACAAAGTCTGTCTTGAGTAATTTGGAAGAAGATGAAGAGGAAGAAGCAGAATTTGGCGAGGAAGATCTTTTCCACCAGCAGGTAAATGATTTACTTTTCAAACATGGATGCTTTCTTATTAAGTTTAAGAGGATTTTCATCCCTTTTTAGAAAAGTATGATAATGTATTAGAGCGGAGATCTGTTAATGTTCATTATTTTTATAAAATATACATATATTTATTTTTTGTAATTGTTATTTTTTTTGCAGGGTGATCCCAGGACAACATCCCGTGGCTGTTTTGTCATGTAGAAACAGACCTGTGCAATGATCTTTTTTACTTACTGCCAGAGTCACTGAAATATATTTTTATATGCTGAATCAGGTGATTTCTTTTTACAGAAGCATACACAAATGAAAAGCAAACCACTGCCATCATTTTTGCAAGGCTTTTTTTCAAAGTTTTTTTCATTTTTTTTTTTTTAAATTTAACACTATTGGGTTAAGCTTTAATGGAGCCCAATTGGGCAAAATTAAGAATATCATACTTGATGTTGGTGCAGTTTCAACTGGACTTTTTTTTCCCTTCAGTTTGGTTGGCCTAGAAAGTCTGTAGGTGTCTGCAAATTTCACAGATTTTTATATTGGGTTACGGCAGTGTTTTTGTTTTGTTTTTTGTGTACGGGCGGGGGGCTTATTTTAAATATTTTGTCTAAAGATTTTAACATGTACCTAGTAATTGCAAAAAAGTATAAGATTGAGTAAACGTATTTAAGTGGTTATTTGGAACACTAAGCTTGATTTGCCTTTTACAATATAGTGTTTAAAAATTTTGCTTTGGTCACCCTAAATCCGCAGTTTTTGGAAGTCTATAGAAATTCTGGAGCAAAAGTTTTAAAAGACACTTTTTCCTTTAACCTTACAATTTTATCAAGTCTTCTTGGTGAGCTGGAAGCAGACTTCATGGCTATACCAATGTGTTTTGCAATTTGATTGCATCTGAAATAAAAACAATTAAACTTAATTCTAATCTGAAATCATATAGCAGGAAAAATAACGTTCCAGTTGTACCACATAAGTAGATTTGTGTCAGGGCGCATTTTAGAGATGTTGTATTATAACATCTAATCCATAGTTGATTGAAACTTCCTTCAGAAAATATTAACCTTTGTTCAGTTAAATTTAAGATGCTATTACCTCTCTCTATTAAACATGCGTAACAGAATATGTATTTTTGGAAAACAAGAGAACTTTAAAATAAATAACTGTGGCATCGACATGATACAGATCTTTACACTGTGATCATTGTTTGTACAGCAATGTAAATTACTATCAAAGCCTTGAGCTATGGAAGTGGCCCTTGTTAACATAATAAACTGGCTTATTTTTGCATCTGTTAAAATTGATAAATATTTGGCTTTTAAAAATTAAACTGTATTAATCCAGGAACGTTTTAAAAATGGTCTGGGTGCAGCGACCCTGTCTTTCTAACCCTGCAAGAGAAAACATTGCAGTTTCCGAGAGACTGCAATGTTAACGGTCCCTATTGGATGTCTAACAGCCAGCCGCTAGAGGCGCTTCCTGCTGTCTTACGCAGCATTTGGCTACGTATGCATGTCTTGTCTACCAAGGTTTCTCTAGAGTCTTATCAGAATCATTGGATTAGACTAGATCATGGAACACATCAAAGGGCATGCTTATGTCTTCAGACGCACAGCATCGGGAGACTCTTAACTGGAAATAAGGTGATTACTCTTTTAAGTTACATTTTTATTAGCAATAGGAGCTGGACAGTGGTCACGATAGAAAGAAACCTATAATCCTGAAAAACTTTAAGCAAGCTGTATTATATTAAATGTAGCTATGATGAATATTTGAAAATATTACATACTCAGAAGTGATTTGAGGCCCAATTTGATTTCTGAAACTGACATAGGAATACACGGAATGATCTACTTTGTGTAGAACTGTGCCTTTTATGACGCATATCGCTTGACATTAGAAGATGAAAGATTCATTGTAGGAATGTGTGAAAGGAAAATTTTATAAGAGGACAAGGAATAGGAAAACCTGACATAATTTTGTGACCTTGCTTTTACAAAACTATACAATGATGCTCATTTAAAAAAAAAATAATCGAATATTCACCTGCTGAAAGGGACCTTTATCACAGTTTGTGTAGATCATGCTGTTTAACATGATATTGGAAGCTTGGATTCAATGATTAGTGTCTTCAAAAGTTCTTTGTAACTAGATTTGTGATGGGACTCAGAATTATTTGACAATTTATTAATAGCTGAATTAAAACTGACACTCCTTAATACAATTAACATTGTAATAAAGCACAGCATGTCCTATGCAATAAGTATATTCCTGATAAGTTACATTAAGATGTAACTAGGTTTGCCAAACTCCATTTTAGCAAGCTCATACTATATCAAAGCTTATAAAATTGTTAAAACTTGCGTATATCACATGGTATAATCCTGCTTGTGAGGCCCTGCATTTTCATGCCTTTTTGCTGCAATCCTTATGGGTGGAGTTACACTGATGTACAATTCTGCCTGTAACTCTTTTGGGCTCTTTTTTAGTTTTAAAACCCTCTCCTACTGTTTTATGGGAGTGCCCGTGTTTGACTTGGTGCACCAGTCTGGTGTACCCGCTTGGAAATTGTTGGTTTTAGTGTTTTATTTCAAAAACCTAACTTTTCAATATAATTTTCTATTTCTTAATGTTACCGACAAGTACTAGAAAATATATTTTGCTATACTTTTTTTAAGTAGAATATTTTTAGATTAATTTAAACCTGTTATGCATGTGTAATGGACAGCTTATAAAACTTCATAAAAACGTTGTAAGTATTGTAAGGCAATTCCAGGTACATTTTTCTAAGGGTGGTTGGTAGTTTGTATTTTTTATTTTTTTTGCCTGATAAGACAATTATCATTGTATTGGGGAATCTAATTCTGGCTTAAGTCAAAGTGAAATTATTAAAAGAACACTCCAGGTGTGCCCACCAGTACTCTGTTAAACAGTTTGGCACTTGCCTTGCTGTGTCTGATGCCAATACTCCGTCTGGTCTGATTAAGATGAAATCTAAATAAATGAAGCATGATAGTGTTGCAATATTAAACAGTATTCATCTGCTGAAACTGTTAGCCAGTGAATTCAGTTTAAACCTGGTATGAATTCTCAGTTTGATAAAGTGAAAGTTTATACCTCTGCTTCCCAACAACAAACACTGGAAGGTGTCCGGTTTGTAAACATTTAGGCAGATTACATGCGGATTGTTGCTTATGGTCTCCTGACCCTATACCTGCCACACCATGCTTTTTAACTCTATATTTACAAACCTGCAGAGTGGCTTATTTGTATGCTTATGGCCAGTACAGAAGCTGTGATTTACTCTTCCCTCGGTCTACAATTGTGATCTGAAATCTTTCTGATACTTTTTCTGTACACTTTACATATATTTAATGTGGAATTTTTGAATTTAATTATTTTAACACTGGATTTGTCTTTTTTTTTTTTTTTTTTTTGAAAGGTAAACCTGTGAATGTAAGGATGCAGCCTCTTTAATGATCTAAAGAGTTTGCAGCTTTAAATATCAATCTTTAAAATAGAAATACCTTTAAGGTATTAAAAATTTGGGACCGAATCCTCACTGCAGGCTGATATTTCTCCTGTTTTGCCTTAGACTTTTCATGGAGTAGCATTGAGGAAATGCAGGTCATGCTAGTGCGTTTACTGCTATCCGCCAGTCTGTTGCTTTGCTAACAGAATTTACTGAAGCACGTGTTTCTCATAAAGAAGCACTGAATGCCGACGCTGGATGTTATATAGTTTTAGTAATTGAATCTGTGTTTAGTCTGAAGCCTCTATCTAGTTGCTGTGTGAATGACAGCCACTAGGAGGTGTAGAAACTTCAAAAATGTAAGCAGTTACTCAATTATGGAACTGTTTGCAAGGCTGCAGATGGAGCTTTGGTGCCCCCAAATAACTTAATTAATATAAAGTGATTTTTGACTTTGACTGTCCCTTTATAACCAAGTTCTGGCTAAGTTGGTAGACTGAAAATGGTTGTGAATCCCTGAATGTCAGTGGACTTCACTTATGAAACAAAGCAATACACAACTACATGCTGTGATAACATGCTACACTGCATCTTTAGCAGATAATGTCTTTACACTGATTCTTCTTACTGTGAAAGGTTTGAAAACTGTGACTATACAGTTATAAGCATAAAATATATATTTCAACATTTAAAAAAACTTCATACTTTGACTTAAGCCTGATTGTTTTCCCTGACTCTGATTTTTAACAAACATTTTGGTAGGTGCACGCTTTTTTTTTAAATGTTATAGTTGGAAATGCCTGGAATACAAAATTGGATGATCTGTTGTTGAAAACCATAAAAATGACTTCCTGTTCAAATTTTAAAATGGCAGCACAAATGCCGTCAGTGCTTAAGTTTTATTTAGAAAAGAAATCTAATTTTTATGATTTTTAAAACAAATTGTAATCATTTTTGCATATAGTAATCTGCGCTCACATGTTCTGTTCGATTTCAGTCCATATTTTCTTCATTTGAAATGTATGACAAGATAATTGCATTCAGTATCTAAAACGCCTCGATACGTTGTACTAATAGCGTTTTTATGAAAATTGCGAAGCGAAATGGAATGCCCTTTATCGTTCCAAATTAGTCATAAACCTTCCCTGTTTCATTAGGTCAAAAGGCTTGCTGTTTTTTTTTGTTTTGTTGTGTTTTTTTTTTTTCTTCTTCTAAATCACTGCTTGAATAACAGTTTCAATTTACAAAGAACAATAGAATCTAAATATATATAATGTGCCTGTAGTGCAAAAGTAGGACACCTTCAGAACTCCAGATGCTATTGATAATTCTTGCAAAGCATCAAGGGAGATGTAGTCCACATCTGGAGTGCCAAAGGTTGCCTACGCCTGCCCTGGTGCTTAAGACATGCATGATTTTTTTTTTTTACACTGTTTAAACAGACATGCAGGAAGATCTAATGAGGACAATTTTTGTTCTATAAAAATGTACTTGTCGGAAATTTAGTTAAGTTTACCAGGATTTTAATGAAATCTATGTATTTCACTCATGCAGAATTGTATGTATTTCATTATATATAACTCTCAAAGGTATATTTTTCATAATGTTTTTGTAAACCAAACTGTTTTCAGACTCTAAATACATAGTTAGCAATATATTACAATGCTGATGTTTTCTTTTCAAATGTGAATTTATGCCAACATCATATTGAACTTTGATTTAATCATTACGTGTTTGTTAAACTATGTATCCATGCATGCCAAAATGTCTTACTATGTTTGATTATTTTTTTCCCCCACTTATTTGTAATATACACAGACTGGAAATATGTTTTTCTTTTTTTACTATAAACACCAATAAACATGTTTTCCATTAATATAGTATATTGTGCTTACATTTTCTTATTGAATTATAATGGTAAAGTATTTAATAAGTTGAACACATTTTTGCTTAACAAGGACTGTCTCGGTTTTTTCTTTTCTACCAAAAATAAATCTACAAGGAAACTTCCAAGTGTGAGAATTAATTTGATTTAGGGGATATGGGTTTGTTATACTCTTGTGTACTGGACAGATGGATGATGCTGGAAGAAAGTATGAATGATTCTGTAATTTGAGTTATACTCATTGGAGGCTAAAAGTGTTTAATTTGGGGTATATAAATTATGAAAAGCTTTGAAGGGACTCTTGATAAGTAGACCTTTTCATGTCCTCATTAGATCAAACCCATCAGTCAATAGGAAGATTTGTATTCCGTCCTCTTATTTGCTGCCTGATTGATATATCACGCTCTAGCATCCACGCTCACCCTTTCTATATCACATATATTCATTAGTACACAACCCAGACTTCATCACAAATACGTCCTGTAGTTTCTAGTGGCAAGATTTTATAACCGACTCCACGCTACCTTCATCATGCATTTAGGTATGAATCATTACGGGGGATATTTTCCATGGTTCCCCCAGCATCTGGACCAATAAGGCAGAGACTTGGAGAGAGAAAAAAATTCAGACTCTTTTGGAAGAAACAGCCATTATACCTACAGTGCTTTAAAGGGACAAACACACATAGACAATTTCAGCTCATTGAAGTGGTCTGGGTGCACTATCTGTCCGTTTGATGGTGCAATTGTAATTATTGAGAAACTGCAATAATTACATTGCAGGGGTTAACACCACCTCTAGTGGCGGTCTACCAGACATCCAATAGAGGCACCTCTGGGTCATTAGGTGACTTTTGGTTGACGCTTGACTATAGTGCTAGGGATATAATTTTGTATTTCTAGCCTATAGTTTGCCTTTAAGTATTCACTTCTGAGTCAGTGCTTGATAGAAGCGGTTTAGGTGGCAAATACAGCACTGTATTTATCCTCCACTTTAAAAGACAAAATCTATATATTAATGTCATTTCTCAGTTGCTTTTCTCTTCAGTTTCTTCAGAGTTACCAGTGACCTCTTGATTGCTCTCTAATGCCTTCTTTTTTTCTGGGCAACAAGTTTTGTTGTACAGCAGTCTCTGCATGCAGTAAATGGAATATAATTAATAAATAAATGCATCTGAATAGTTTTGACCATCAAGAAAAGATTCATGTTAGCACCTTCCAGTGCTTCACTAGGCTTAAAGGGACACTATAGTCACCTAAACAACTTTAGCTTAATGAAACCATTTTGGCGTATAGATCATGCCCCTGTAGTCTCACTGCTCAGTTCTCTGCCATTGAGAAGTAAAATCACTTTGTTTATAAACCTTAGTCACACCTCCCTGCATGTGACTTGCACAGCCTTTATAAACTCTAACTGTAAAGTCATCTAATGTTTATCCTTCCTTTATTGCAAGTTCTGTTTAATTTAGAATTTCTTATCCTCTGCTATGTTAATCGTTTGCAAGAGTCTCTTGTATGTGAATAAAGTTCAATTTACAGAGCAGGAGATAACATTGTTTAACGTAAATTACATCTGATTGACAGTGAAACCAATTTTTTTTTCATGCAGGCTGTGTCAATCAGAGCCAGGGGATGTGTGGCAATGGCTGCATGAACAGAAACAAAGTGATTTAACTCCTAAATGGCTTGAGCAGTGAAACCGGAGAGGCATTACCTATACACTAAAACTGCTTCCTTAAGCTAAAGTTATTTAGGTGACTATAGTGTCCCTTTAACACTTTTACCATTGGTAATGTCAGCAAACAGATGTAAATCATGAATGTTAATGTAAGTAGTTTGCCACTGAGACGTGAAAGATAAAAATAATCCATTTGCATCACCAAATGCTTTTATTTCATTTTAAGA
Source organism: Pelobates cultripes (assembly GCA_933207985.1). Lineage (NCBI taxonomy): Eukaryota > Metazoa > Chordata > Amphibia > Anura > Pelobatidae > Pelobates > Pelobates cultripes. The sequence continues at coordinate 26,728,267 of OW240916.1, forward strand.
CACTTTCTAGATAAATAGGTTATCAATCTACCTGCTATAAAATACAATGTTGTCCCTGAATGGGTTACCATCTCCGTAGGTGTGTCCACTCCCACCAACCCAGGAAGAAGTTGGCATATAAGGGCGCAAAACACACCCCCATGGTAATCACATGTCTCTGGAGAGAGAACTCATCCACAAAATGAAAATAATTTGATTTAGTAAAAGTTTCTTAAAGGACCACTATAGTGCCCTGAGGGTGCCCCCACCCTCAGGGACCCCCTCCCGCCCGGCTCTGGAAAGGGGAAAGGGGTTAAAACTTACCTTTTTCCAGCGCTGGGCGGGGAGCTCTCCTCCTCCGATCCTCCTCTTCTCCTCCTCCTGGGCTGAATGCGCACGCGCGGCAAGAGCTGCGCGCGCATTCAGCCCGTCACATAGGAAAGCATTCTCAATGCTTTCCTATGGATGCTTGCGTGCTCTCACTGTGAAAATCACAGTGAGAAGCACGCAAGCGCCTCTAGTGGCTGTCAATGAGACAGCCACTAGAGGATTAGGGGGAAGGCTTAACCCATTCATAAACATAGCAGTTTCTCTGTTTATAAAAAAAATGGGTTAACCCTAGAAGGACCTGGCACCCAGACCACTTCATTAAGCTGAAGTGGTCTGGGTGCCTAGAGTGGTCCTTTAATAAAAATGAACTGCATCCAAAAGTGAGATCCAAAACACAGGAATTTTATAAATAAAATTTCATATTTTTTAAACCCAACTGGAAAATTAACCACCTTGAATTCATTTTTTTTATTACCTTCACTGGTCCAGAGAGAATGTGTGAAGCAAGTGTGCATGATGCACTATAGGGACAAAACCAAAGCTAAGTGGCCTGATTGATACACATGCTGAGCTATCTTCAGCAACTGATTTTTTTTTTTTTTTTATATATATCATATCTGACAGTGGGCTCGCAAATTCCTTCCCCAAGTATATACTTATTTATATTAATCAGGGCAAATAATCTGTATTGGAATAATTCTTCAAAAGGAAGTGTAAACATTAGATCCTACTCTTTACAGGAAGTGTTTAGGTAGTTTGTGTAAGTCACACTCAAGGAGGTGTGACAAGGTCTGTATAAACAAAGTGACCTTACTCATAAATGGCAGAAAATTGAGCAGTGAGACTGCAGGGGGCATGATCTAAACACTATAGTCACCAGACCAACTACAGCTTATTGAATTTGTTCTGGTGAGTAGAATCATTACCTTAAGCTTTTTGCTGTAAACACTGTCTTTTCAGTGAAAATGCAATGTTTACATTACAGCCTAGTGATAACTTCACTGGCCACTCCTCAGATGGCTGTTAGAGATCCTTCCTGGGTCATGGCTGCCTAAAATGCATCCAAACATTCAGTATCTCCTCCCTCTAATGCAGACACTGAACTTTCCTTGTAGAGTTTAATTGATTCAATTCATCTCTATGAGGAGATGCTGATTGGCCAGGGTTGTGTTTGAATCGTGCTGGCTCTGCCCTTGATCTGCCTCCTTGTCAGTCTCAGCCAATCCTATGGAGAAGCATTGTGATTGGAACAGGCTACCACTTCTGATGTCAGCAGACTGCTTGTTTTTCTAAGTCTAACAGCATGCAGAGTTACAGCTTCAGGCTTGAATACAGTAAGCTTTTTACTATATTTATGGAGGCATGAGGGGCCCGGGGAGGGGGGGGGCTAGATGGTGGTGTTAACACTATAGGGTCAGGAATACATGTTTGTGTTCCTCACCCTATAGTGATCCTTTAACCCCTTAAGGACACATTACGGAAATATTCCATCATGATTCCATGTTATTCCAGAAGTTGTGTCCTTAAAGGGGTTAAGCTAAAGTTGTTTTGGTGCCTGGTGGTTGTATAATTTATTGCAATCATATGGTGTTTTGGGGAAACTCATTCTCCTAGATCCCAATCTCCACACGGTTAGATACCTTTACTAGCCCCAAAAGAAGCCATAGTCCTTCAATGAAACTATCTTTGTGTTTATCCTGTCTGTAACCATTGCATTGACTAACAACCGTGGATATAGATTGCTTGACAGCTTACGTGCATAACAATGCCACCACCACCACCCTTATTTCCTTGCTAACTTGTGGGACATATTGACTCTTTCCCCCTCCTCCATGTGATCAGCAGTTACCATTATTTTATTAGGTGTTCCTTAAAGCAAAACTGTCACTAGTAGGGTCTTTCGCAAAGACACACAAGGTGACATATCTGCCTGCTTGGTCATGGCACAAAAATGGTAGGGAGATATACTTATCTAATACCATCCCTCCTCTGCACCACCATCTTCCCGCTGCCATTGTTCTGCACTTCTTAGCGACTTCACCAGCCGGGAGCCTTGTCTATTGTGTACTTAATAAATAAGCCTTAAACTTATCTGGAATCCAGTGCTGAGCAAAGCTCGTCGTGCTACCTTCCATGCCTCCAATCTTTATGTCACTACGTCCCTTTCTGTGGTCCAATCAAAAGTGTATTCTAGAGATGCTGAGCTAGTGATTGGACCATTCTCACTAGCTTAGTGTGCATACATGACATAACTTATTGCCTTGGACATATTCATATCATAGAAACATAGAATGTGACGGCAGATAAGAACCATTCGGACCATCTAATCTGCCCAATTTAACTCCATAGACTATATTTCTCTCTTTTACTCCAATTGGTGGTTAATTTAAAAGAACGTTGTCATGAATGCATAACATTATTTTTTCAAGTAGCCATCTTGAATGTCGTGGCCGGAAGGAGCGTTATCTAACAAACAAAAAAAATCACTATAGCTTGCTCTGCTGCCGTTGCATAGACTGGCATTGCCCTGTGTGCAGCTCACTGCAGGGGCTGCTCTGCGCAAGTATCGCTGCCTCTTATTACATTCTCTTTCAGCGCTCTCTAACAAAATAGTTGTTTTAGTAAACCAGGTTGCTTTATCTGTAATTTTCTACCTTATTAGGCGGAGTTTGTTTTGTTGCTACCTTGAGCAAGTCCCCTTTCTCCCTCAATGTTTATAATCTTCCATACCTCTTGATATTTAACGTTTCAAGCTTAGAAACGGTTTAATTCAACACTTTCTTTTCATCTCTTGTGCCATAAATAAGTTAATTCTAAAAGGGTTTATACACATTACCGGGCAAGTCTTGCTTGGGGACCCTGGCCACCAGGGGAGCTTATTTATTTATTAAGGCGAACCAGAGGCAGGGAGGGACAATTGGCACATCACCCCCTTTATTATATTAATACTCACCACCTGTCACTATTAGGGGTGGGGGAAAGACAATAGCATCTTCCCCCTAAATCCTATTATTTGAATTCTTCCCTTCCTCCTTAATGGGCAATTGCAGAGAGGGGCAATGGCATGCACCCTCTATCATATTAACTGAACCCATGGATGGCAGGAGTGGTGACAAATTACATGTTGCCCATTAACAATAATATTTAGCCCTTGTAAGTGTCTGCTGCCCATGGGTGTGGGCAGTGGGTGAACAATGGCACGTCTTTCTCCGTAATTATTATTTTCAAACCCACAGCTGGTAGCCATGGGTGGTGGACACAAGCTGTGAGGGAAAATGGCGCCGATGGCCATGGTTGGGCGCCATTTTTGTATGCACGTAAAGGAAAAGGACATTTACCCTTTTTAGTATTTTACCCCCACCTGCTGCCCTTGGGTGGGTGTATGGGCGGTGGATAAAGGCATGTCGCCTTCAGCCTGATGCCCAGGGGTGAGTGATGGTAACAATGGCAGAAATCATCAATGCTTTCAGTACAACTGCTCTGGCTTTATTGTTCAAATTCACTTGAAATACTCGCTTTAGTAAATAACCCTGTATGATAATTTTTCTAGTTCTCTTTGAATTTCTGTAAATTCTCACATTAGGGAATAAATAACTCTACCACTGCCAATGGCAGAGTGAGTTTACAGCCAACTTGCAAAATTTACACCAAAATAGTATTTTTTTCAGACAAAACTCTCCACCTCAGCCATGTCTAAATTTATTTTTTTCCCAAAATGTTACAAGCCTGCTACAATTACTATTTGTTGAGTAGAGTACAAAATATGTGATTCTCACAATTAAAAGAAATAATAACAAATGGCTCCATGTATGCAGAGCACAAACTACAAGCCCCGAGATGCACTGCGGGCCCCCGAGTGACGTGTTTCCGTTTCCGGGCGGTGACAGGAAGCTCGGCACATGTGGGTGACTTTGAGGCTGCAGGTCAGGGAATCGCAGCGATGGACGGCTTTGGGTCAGATTTCTCCTCCGGATCCCCGGGCTCCGGGAAAGTAGACACCGGGGCCATCATGGAGCAGGTCAAAGTCCAGATTGCGGTGGCAAATGCGCAAGAACTGCTGCAGGTTAGCGTCAACACACAATGCATCATGAGACTAACTCCTAGTACTGCCAGCCATCACCCCAGCCCTCCTCAGATAACCTGCCACTGCCTCCTAGATCACCCTGGATAACAGAGCTTTTTATATGTTTATCTGTCATGGGGTTTATTAATTTAAAGTGGCAATATTCCTCCTCCCCACCCCCCCCTTTAAAAAAAAATTGAGTATGTCATAATGATAGACTATTTAGCAACCCCCCTCCCTTGGCGCTGAAGAGGTTAAAACCCCATTCAGCCACTTACCTTAATCCAGCGCTGGTGACCTCTCCTCCCCCGCCAACGTCAGCTCCCGATTGGAGCGGAATGCGCATGCGCGGCTAAGTCCATAGCTCTTGAAAACGTGAGTAGGACCATATACTCTTTTATTGCTTCTACCCCCTTCGGGACATACTATACCATCAGTTGTTATTTTCTCATTTCATATAATGTACAAAGACGCATCTACACCACTCTGAAGAATCCCCCACTACAAAAGACTGTATTCACCTCTACAAAGATATACCTCGTTGTTTGATTCATCTACCAGTCAGACTATTTATTCTGGACTTCTATTTGCTTATTATCTATCATATATATTGCATTCTAGTCTGCCTATTCTGTGCTCTTTTAATTTATGTGGTTTGTAGTGGCGCTGCCTTCCTTTCTTTTTTCTGTACCATTTCTGTTGTAAGGCCTGTGAGGGAGCCCTACTTTTTAGGTGTGCTGCCACTTTTTACTTATTTATTATTGTTTCTGTTGTATTTTGTATAGATAGAGAGCGCTGATCCCTTTCTTCTGTTCCATAGGAAAGCATTACTCGATGCTTTACTATGGACATTGTGCACGCTGGATGCGATTTTCGCATCCAGCGGCGCAGAAGCTCCTCTAGCGGCGGGATTAACCCTGCAATGTAAACATAGCAGTTTCTCTGAAACTGCTATATTTACATCTGATGGTTTAAAACCAGGGGGACAGACCACTTAATTGAGCTGAAGTTGTCTGGGTGACTATAGTGTCCCAGAGATATAGATATACAGAGATAAAGTAGGGGAGTACTTTTGTCTATGTATATTTCCTCCGTCTGAATTAGCTCTGTCTATGGAGAATATATCTCTCCATCCGCTAAAGACCTAAATACTGCATTCCACAGTGACGTCAGCTCCTTGCGCTTCTGAGGAGAACACGTTGGATGAAGATGCTATTGCGAGGGACGAGTTCAGGTATATAAATCTCATATTTACCTGCCTGCTTGGCCTCCGGAAAGCAAGGGACGATGTCAATGTCGGGGGTTTCTGCAAATTTAGCAAAGTTCCCGGGTGGTGACAATGCCGTTCTAACAGCGAATTGTAGTGAATTTAATTATAACAGTTTTTTTTTGTTTTTTTTACAAAAGTGAGAATTCCCAGTGAATTCAAAGCCAGAGTCGCTGAATGGAAGGTATAGCTAATCTCGAGAATTTTATGATTTATGTATATGGTCTGTATTGTGGGGGATTTCACAGTGAGTGATTTTCACAGTAAGAAGTGCCTCTAGCGGCTGTCAACTAGACAGCCACTAGCGGCTGGATTAACCTTATTGTAAACATAGCAGTTTTCTCTGAAACTGCTATGTTTTCAGCTGCAGGGTTAAAACCTGAGGGACCTGGCACCCAGACCACTTCATTGAGCTGAAGTGGTCTGGGTGCCTATAGTGGTCCTTTAACTTGAGACCTGCAGAGGATTTGCTAAAGTACATTGTGTGACATGAAATAATTTGTATGGTGAATCTGCATTTCTTTTTTTTTTGTTTACACCATCTTGTGTTATAAAAGCCATTCCATGGTTATAGAATGCTTAGACATGGTTGTCTCAAAACAGCAGGAGTGACAGGTTAAATGAATCTGTCATGGCTTGGTCCCAAAAAACCCTTAATACCAGAACATCTAATGCGTAATGTATTAGTTTTGGTGCAAGGGGACGTTTTCCAGTCAATGTTCACGTTTGTCCCTATGGACAACTCATTTAGCCAGCCACTAGAGGTGCTCCCTATTATGGTCCTGCAATCTTTGCGAGACTGATGTTTGTCATTTTCACACCCTGCATGAAGAGGCTGAACGCTCTTCATGTCAAAATAGATTATGCATAGGGATCCTCGGCAGCTGAATTAAGGAAGGGCGTTATGAAGAGCATTTGTAGTCTCATCTTATTGTAATAAAATATTTTATTTAAATTAACACTCCAAGTACAATAACCACAACAATTGTAAATGGTGCAAGGAGTGCCCTGACACATCCAATTTGAAGTACAGTTTGGCTTCTTACTGCTCCCCCCTCTACTAGGCAGTAGTGCTTAACCCCTTAAGGACACATGACATGTGTGACATGTCATGATTCCCTTTTATTCCAGAAGTTTGGTCCTTAAGGGGTTAAAGGTCCTAAGCAGAGCTTAGCTCTGTCTAGTACAACCATAAGCTGGCTGATTGCTCCCACTTACAATGTCCATAGTATGTGCAAGAGATGGGTAAATGTAACCTATAGGGTAAGCATACAGTGTTCTAGCCTTCTAGCCATTATCATTGATGAAAGGGGACCTCTCATGCCCCAAATAACGTATGTTCAGATTGAGCATAAAATTCTGTCTATACATTTCGCAATCAGTTTTGCTAGCAAATGTATAGATTAGGAGAAAAACCTATTTAAAATGTTTTTGAGCAATATGTCAACTAGCATGTTAACTAAACTACACTACTTGTAAGCAATATGTCAATTAGCATGTTAACTAGTATACACTACTTGTAAGCAATATGCCTACTTGGATGCCCATTTATATTATGTTGATGCCCTCCGTGGTGGTACAACCTGCTGTCAAGTTAATAGTCTGCCTGATAAATTAACAAGTTCAATGGTATACACTACTGAAAAACAAAATATCTAATTAATTTATATATTTGTGCAGAAAATTAACAAAGCATGTTAGAGGGCACTTGGAATATCAACTACCATATTCATGTGCAACTAGTCTTCCTTATCTTTGTAATTCATTGTCGCTATCACTGAGCCTAGGCTGCCTACGCTACACATATCTATTGCCTAATAGTTAAACCTAATTGCCTAGCCAGTTTTTTTATTATTTTTATAAAAATGTGCACCTTCTCTTTCTGCCATGCCGATGTAATAACGTATATGCTATCAAAACGCTTGTCAGTGCTGTCGTGGCATTGCAAGCATGTCTGTAACTAATTGCACTACTAAAATAATGTTAAAAAATAAATAAATGTGTTTTTCCCAGCTGTCAGTCAATGATGTGCTGAGTCATTCACTGATAAAGGGGAGCAGAATAGACCTCCCACATAAAGTTGTTCCCCCCTCCCCCACTCTATTTATTTTAATAACCCCCACCCATGGCCACGATGACACCTAATCTTGTTGGCATTGATGACATATCGGTTCCGGGTTCAAACAATAGATAAATGACCTTTTTAAAAAACAAACATCCAAACCTATAATGAGCAATTGGTTTTATAGGATTTAATACTAATGCAAATTTTTCTCTAAATTCCTTCACCCTTACAGAGGATGACCGATAAGTGCTTTCGAAAATGTATAGGCAAACCTGGTAGCTCCCTGGATAATTCAGAGCAGGTATGTAGTTTCCTTATTGATTTCTGGCATTCATTCATTATGATGTTATTGTTACTAAATGCCAAGTTGCCCCAATTTATTTTTTTTCCCAATTATTTCTAACAGCTTTAATTAATATAGGAGTTAGTATAGCAGCTCTTTGCAAGCCAACCTCTAAATGCCCAACAATACTTAGATGCTGCCTAAAATAAATAGCAAATCCTCCTCAAACCATTTCTACTCCCATTTTTATACTGACTGTGATAGTTCATTCTGCGTCACTCGCCAGTAGTCTGGTACGTAGGATATATTAAGGTGAACTACTGCCGACACAATAACCAGAGGGCTCTCCAGGTGTTGTTGAACAGCATCTCATTGGATCCTCAGCCGTACATTACTCAACTGCATGCTATCTAAGGGGCCATGACAGGTGTTTCAGCACTAGCGTATGAGCTGCTTTTGGCTGCGCACACTTGCTCTAACACAGTTTCCATTGATTCAGTATTGTTCCTATAATATCTGTGTAGAGCTACAAATGATTAACTAACTTGTTACGTTGTGCGTGGGGCTTTTATTTTTCCTATACATTGTTCCAGCCAAACTATCAAATTCATAGATTCGGGGGCGGGGCCGGGCCGCCGAGCCGAACGGCTGCAACTCACGCCGGCTCCGGCGTAGAAAAGCCTAAAACAGCATGAAACCTTCAAAATACTCACGATCCATGCCGAAAACCGACACCAGAGAGGTAACCCGGCAGAGAGGAACCGGGGAGTGCAACGCTAGGGCACATATTGCACCTCCGGCTCACACAGTGACCCCGGAGGCCTCAACCACGCTACAAGAGCGGGACCCACGGCATGCAAGCAAGGCGAGGGTGACCTGGCCCGGCCCCGCTCCCCCCCCCCACCCGGCCGGGGGGGTGATCCCGGCCCAAAGTCGGAACATCGGAGGCTGGAGGAGAAGGCACGCCCGGTACACGACGCTCCGGTACACGGAGCTAAAATGGCCGACGGATACACAGTACCCGCACAGCATTACGGGACGACTCGCACACAGCAGAAATCCCGCGCTGGGATACCGGGACCCCCGGGACGGCGGAGCTCACTACTGGACCACCCCGGGCGGCGGACGAGTCGCTGGAAAGCCGGTCCTGAACCCCGGATTTGGTGGGGGTCCGGGAGAAACAACCCCCAACTCTGTGAGCCCGGTGGAGCTGAGAAGCGCGGGCCAGCCGGCGGACCGGTGGCCGGAGGGCACGCGCCGGCAACATGTAAGTGGCCGGAGGAGGAGGTGGCAAGTCAGGGCTGGGGCCCCAAGGAGGCCATGCTGAAGCTGGGGAGGTGCAGGAGGCGGGAGCCCAGTGGACTCTAAGGTGGGGAGGCCGCCGGACAGCTCCGGCCTCCGAGTGCCCACAGCGGGGTTGTGCCCCCTAAAGATGCGGAAACACGACTTGGGGTGGGAAAGGGAGGGCACTGTCACACCCGGGGGACCCGGAGAGACTCAGGGGGGGTACAGCTGACCCACCATGTGCAGCATCATTCAGAGGTAGCCATGGGAAGGTCATACCAGAATAAAAGCTGCGAAGAAGACTGCCAATTTCACACCAGATGGCTTCAACATATCGGGCGTCATTACGCCCCCTCCAGCGAAGTGACTTATATGTTAAAAGTTCAAATGTGTTTAGCTAGGGCTAACCAGGCTAATGTTTCCCCTTGCATAAGCCCTTGTACATAGGATATAATAGTTGCACATTCATTTCACAGCGTGCCTGTGGCGCAGTTGATAGGGCAATGACACAATGCTAACAACTACTTAACACCGCGTTACTTAGTACCGCTTATTTAATGGCACGAAACATGACGTGATTTATTAACTACACATAAGGCCATCAGCTACGCGCATCTTAATGTTTAATTGTTTATTGCATGATCAGCTACAGTTTACCTCAGATTGACACATTATAGGATGTTGTTACCTTTTATGCTGTAATGCTTAGAAATGTACTCCTGCAAAGTTCAAGTACGCCTATATGTTCTGATCATTACGCCTCTGCGCAGGCGATAATCTGCATCTATTCCTATGTGCTAACATTTAAGCCTCTACGTAGGCGACCGTTCACCTTAATGAATGCTATAACTTACTGCTTAAGCCCCTGCGTGGGCAACCTCTGGCTTTATAACGAACCAGTTCGCAATATGCACTTATATTGTGAAAACAATAAAAATATTTAAAACAAATTCATAGATTCTATCCTAATCGTAAAATGTACACATGTCTGGTGACCGACTTCAACTCTTGCTGTTGGGAAGATCTTGGCCACATTCCTATATACTTATCTCCCAGAGTTAATTACAGAGGATGTTAGATTTGACACATGCATACATAGGACTTCTGGAGGGGATAGTTTGCAACCCGATATATTATTCAAGTGCACAATGTGTAGGGAAAAAATTACCAATCTTTATTCAAGCATATCTCTCAGTCAAAGCAATGACATTTGGCCTTAATCATTGAAACGTTACTGAGAAATATGTTTGAATAAATGCTGCCCTTTCCGGATTACATACTTTGGTTATGGTTAGAAGAGTGGGAGGTCCCCTCGGGACGGCACACAAAAAGTAGTTATGTGCGGTGCCCTTCTACTGTGTAGAGACTCCCTTTTAGATGTAATATTTTAAATATGTATGGACTATTTGCTTGGTAGAGATTTTAATTAAACATGTTATGTATATTTTAACTTTAGCTAAATTCTCCCCTTCATTGAATACATAATTTATAATGGTACTCTTGTTTGTTGTGCCTTTCTTATGTTCTCTTGCTTTTTCCGTACACCAGAAATGCATTGCAATGTGCATGGACCGATATATGGACGCCTGGAACACTGTATCCCGAGCTTACAATGCCAGACTGCAGCGGGAGAGTGCAAAGATGTGACATGGATCAGGAGTCCACGTCAATCTGGAGAGTAAACCTACCATCACTGGACATAATCTCCTTTGCTGCTGGGAGCTGTTGCTGTCAAATTGAAGAAGGATAAAAAAAACAAGGAACTATAAATGTATGAGACTGTTAACATAGGGCAATGATACTGAAAGGATTTATATTGCAGTAAAAATGACAGCATGATGGAATAAATCAGTGCTGCTCAATATCTCCTACCCTGCCACTTAATCTCCTAACAGGGCATAGCCTTATTGAGAGTTTAAAGGGGCGGTGCGGGAGATGTCTAAATATTGCGTCCCACTCCTACCCTTCTTCTACAAACACAAAACTGTCTAGTGTCCCGTTAGAATCATTTTTGTGTCTCCTTACTTTCTCAAACCATTGTGCCACTGTTTTTGTTATAACAAAATCTTACTTCCATTTGTTATACGTTTGGCTCCCAAATGGAAAATTGATTTTGTTGGTTATCCCAATATGGATAGGTTTATCTCCGATATGTCATTTCAAACATGTATAGTTAATTTCATATGATAGGCTGATCATTTTGATTTTACAAAAACTCCTATATGTAAAATTGGAAAAGTTCATTAATAAAACGTATTTGATACAAAAAAAAAAACAACCAAAAACTCAAGGTAAATATTCAGTTCACGAACGCTAACTCTATTCCAAACCGTTTTAAGAAAAGTTTTTTCCACACTGTTAAATTGTGAGAAATATTTATAATTAATTATTACAATATTTAATGCTGCAGACACTGCTGTCGAGAAGTCATTTAGAAACCTCACCTATTCTAAAGTAGCCTTTCACAAACTACTATTCGTCTGTCAGTACAGCATTCAATGAATCTATGCAGTGCTGATTTTATTTTATACAAACTTTTCTACTACAAGTTATTTTAATACATTTCCGAATACCTATCTGTACTTTTCTACGCTGCTCTAACCACTCTCTATATACAATTATAGCTTAGTTACATATTTAGACTTCCTGTTCTAATTTTGTTGCTAAAATCAAGGGGTTATTTACTAAATTGAAAATATGTTGAGAATTTCACATTTTAGTTCTAATTAAACTGGAAGAGTTATCTGGTCTAGTGAATAACTCTGCTACCCTGAGTGTGGTTTATCAAGTGATGGGTAGAAGTATAGATTAGGTATATTACCTGCATCATTAACCTGACACACCGGTTATACACATTTTTTTTCCATAAACTTTTAACGCTAAAAAGGTACCATACCAAATAAACCGTATATCAATGTGAAGTTGCTGTTGTTAATCTTGGTCTCAACTGTTCTTTGATGTTGTGACAAGCAGCAAGTTGTTTTGTGTTTTTCATTGTAAATGGAAATAATGCAGGGGGGGGGGTTTATACTTTTATTTATTTTTATTATTTTTTAATTTCTTTTGGGGTGTAATGGAAGGCAGCAAGAAAATAAATAAATGTATTTTGATAGATTTCTGTGTGTAGTTTATAAATAATTCAGTTTCTCTGTCTGCGCTGGTTTTCAGTGCAATGAAAGTTGTGCAGGTTATATAAAAGGAAGTCTCATCTCTTATAACAGAATCTCAATAAAATTGTTTTGAGGACTGAGCTCCCTGGGTGCCATCTTACCTTAAAGAACCACTATAGTGCCAGGAAAACACTTGTTTTCCTGGCACTATAGTGCCCTGAGGGTGCCCCCACCCTCAGGGTCCCCCTTCCACCAGGCTCTAGGGAGAGGAAGGGGTTAAACTTACCTCTTGCTCCAGCGCTGGGTGGGGAGCTCGCCTCCTCTTCGGCTGAACGCGCATGCGCGGCAGGAGCCGCGCATGCATTCAGCCAGTCCATAGAAAAGCATTCACCATGCTTTCCTATGGACGCTGGCGTCTTCTCACTGTGAAAATCACAGTGAGAAGCACGGAAGTGCCTCTAGCGGCTGTCAATGAGACAGCCACTAGAGGCTGGATTAACCCATTTATAAACATAGCAGTTTCTCTATGTTTATAGAAAAAAGGGTTAAACCTAGCTGGACCTGGCACCCAGACCACTTCATTAAGCTGAAGTGTCTGGGTGCCTATAGTGGTCCTTTAACGTGTTATAACATCATTAAGATGGTGGCTTGAGGGAAGAGACTCCCTGTAAAAGAAACCTATTTCACTAAAGTAACATGTTCTACACCCTCTTGATGATGTTCTCATCATTATAAAGAAAATAGAATGAATGTTGGCACAGGTTCACAGTTAGTATTTCCTTTATAATATGGATCTCTTCTAAAGAATTGATAATGAAAACAAAGCCAAGGCATTTCATACAGTTCCACACAATAGATTAATGTTCAAACTCAAGGAAATCGGTCTAGATGAAAATGCTTGTTCTTAGGTAGAACATTGGCTTAAAAACAGTGTACAAAGAGTTGTCATTAATGGTAAATTTTCAAGCTGGACAGAGGTGGCAAGTGGTGTCCCTCAGGGGTCTGTTCTGGGACCCCTTCTATTTAACATATTTATAAATGATCTTGAAGACAGCATTGAAAGTCATGTTTGTGTTTGCAGATGACACAAAACTTTGTAAAATAATACAATGTGTGCAAGATATTACTTTGCTGCAGAGGGATTTAGATAGACTGGGCACTCAAATGCCAGATGAAATTTAATGTTGAAAAATGCAGTTATGCACTTCGGCGTAAAGAATACACAAGCAACGTATACCCTTAATGGAAGCGAATTAGGGATAACAACACACGAAAAGGACTTGGGAATTGTTATAGACAACAAACTATGCAACAATGTGCAATGTCAATCAGCAGTGGCCAAGGCCAGTAAGGTATTGTCATGCATGAAAAAGGGCATTCATTCTCGGGACGAGAATATCATTTTGCCTCTTTATAAATCACTGGTAAGACCACATATTGAATATGCTGTGCAATTTTGGGCACCTGTTCTAAAGAAGGATATTATGGCACTAGAAAAAGTCTAGAGGCGGGCTACAAAATTAATAAAAAGAATGGATCATATCAGCTATGAAGATAGGTTAACAAATTTAAACCTATTTAGTTTAGAAAAACGTCGCCTGAGAGGGGATATGATAACATTATACAAATATATTCGGGGCCAATACAAACCATTTTGTGGAAATCTATTCACAAACCGGACTTTACATAGGACAAGAGGCCATGCCTTTAGACTGGAAGAAAGAAGATTTTGCCTAAGATTTTACTGTAAGAACAATCAGGATGTGGAATTCTCTGCCTGAAGAAGTGGTTTTATCAGAGTCCATTCAGATGTTCAAACAGCTACTAGATGCATACTTGCAAAAACAATATTCAAGGATATCATTTTTCAATGTAGGGTAATAACTGTTTGATCCAAGGATAAATCTGACTGCCATTCTGGGGTCAAGAAGGAATTTTTTTCCCTAGCTTGTTGCAAAATTGGTAGTGCTTCAAACTGGGTTTTTTGTTTGCCTTCTTTTGGATCAACAGCAAAAAAACAAATGTGAGGAAGGCTGAACTTGATGGTCGCAAGTCTCTTTTCAGCTATGTACCTATGTAACCTATGCATCTAATAAGCAGGTAAATAAATCTTGCACCTTGGTAATAATTTTATATTGCACTGTTGCCACTTTACTGGAGATTGGTTAAGCAGCTAATGCTCCAGTAAGTACATTTTATATATATTTTTTTAAATGGAAATTCCATCAATTTATCACTTTTTAGAATCATATCAAACTAGTGACATTAGTTATCACTGAGCATTTTTTTTTTTTACGGGTTTCATACCTGTGGATGCCACCATTCCAGTTTATTTTTTAATTTTTTTTACGCATAACTAAACACTCAGACTTAAGTCTATTTAGCCGTTTCTTTGCTATATTGATGTAAATAGAAAGGTCTGATAATCCTAGTACAGGCATGTACATGTTGTCGAACACAAATACATTGTTTTGTTGTCATAATAACAGGTCACCTTTATTTATAGAAAATATACTCTAAATGTTCTGCTTTTCAAAGCAGGCAGATGAATAAAATGATTTGGGAAGTGTAATTGTCCTTTTTAACTCCACTGTCTGTCTACTGCCAGGATTTGAACCTGACCCAGCAAGTTTCTTCTGCTTGTTAAATGTGAGTGGGCTTCTAATCTTGCCCATCCCTGAGTCAGAATCTTCATAATCGTAAAGTCTGTCCAATCCAGCTGCGGACAGATGTTATCCTGGTATAAACCCCCGGGAAGTAAGGTCTTGCACAGCCGTAACCCCAACTAGTTATTCCAGCTAAAAACCACCGCCCCGAGGTTTCCCTGCATGCCAAAGGGCCCCCAGCATCTCCCTAAAAAGACAAAACAAAAACTGTAAGCACTTGCAATGTTAATATCCAGGAGCCACACAAATTATTTATAGATGTGGTATAAGATTGAATGGTAGAATACAGTAGTGTTATGTCCAATAAGCCTTGCTGTAATACTTACAGAACAACTGTCCACCCCTCCTTGCATAAAACCAGCACAGAGCATTCTGGGACTTATCTGAATAGGGTAGAATTTTTTGCAAGTCTGGTCCCCAACAATGCTGATTGAGGCTTTCTGAAGTTGCCTGGACATTGGACCTGAAAAACAGATATGTAAATGTATAGAAGTTTCTCTTTTTTAATGGATACATTGCTTCCGTTTATAGGAACATATCCTGAAACCATACATTGAACCATATTTTGATGTATTTCCCGAGTACTTCCTTCAACTAGTCAAAATTTCGTGAAAATCGTGCATGTTTTCTAACTCTTTCAGTAGATATATTAATATATTCCTGAGAAGAGTGCATTATTCTTTTTACAAGGCATTTTATCTAAAAGTTGTCCTGGCTAAGCAAGCAACTATACAGGTGACTGAGCTACTGCTGAACAGAACTGGCACTGAGGTTTTTGTCTTCTAAAAGGCAAGTGCTTCAAACTCATTTATTCACTACTAACCCGAGAGCCAGGCTTGCAATTGGCAAGAAAACTGAAAATACAATGCAGGGTGATGGGTCTGGGGACATTGATGGTATTCTAGCTTGATACCAAAGGCCGAAAAGTAAAATTGTGACTCACAGAGTCCTTGGACAAGGATGAAAGGGACTTTATATATCTCAAGCCAGACGGGGTCACAAGCTTAAAACTCTTTTTTACTAAGAGAGGACTGTGGGCCATGATGGCTAACATCCAGAGGCTGGTTGTTGCAGACTTTGTGCTTTAAAAGGAGCACAAAACCACAACAGAGTGAGTTAAAGTTTTTTCTAGAATTTAGATCCCAGCTCTTTAGGACGTCCTCAATAGTTTAGGATTTTCACTAGCAACATTTAACAATACTTCATTTCTTTACTGCGTGGATGCCTTGATTTCTACAGGAGCAGAAATGAGAACATGGATGGTCTTCCGGAGCCCCAGCGATTAACGACAACTTATTTCTACACTTTTACCCCCCAAATTTTACCTTTTCACAAAAACACCAACAAAGCAGCTCTAGTTCTAGCTGTCAAAACATTGTTACATGTAAAAGACTACTTCACACCCATTTCCAAGGCACTTTATAAAAGTGCTGATTTTTATTAATTATAATTAATGAAACCCCATCCTGTCTGGCAAACAGACAGCCAGTGGTATTTTGTTTCCTGCTTCGGTTAGTCCCCCTGAGCTAATGGAAGTGACATTTGCACTCTCCTGCCTCCCCTCTGTCGACCTTCTTCTCAGACCTCCAATAAGAACACTGTGCAGTGCGCACACACAGGGGAACTACGGAGGTTTCTCAATGAAAATGTATCCTATTATCCCGTGTAGATGCTGATAGTCTCTTCACAGGAAAAAAAGGGGATGCTTGCAAAGGCTGCAGTTCACAAGAAGCTCTTTTAATATATACATGCATGTATTCATTTGTGGTATATTCTACTAATTAGTTATTACTTTTTTGCCCTTTTTGGGTAGGGTAGTGTCCCTTTATTTAGGTCTACACTCCACTGGAAGAAATCGATTTCCTTCATCACCAAGACTGTATGTGATTCATATCCCTACAGATTGGGTACTCCTGGTTCACTAATTGTGGTGAAAGATGTCTACCAGTATAGGCTACTTCCTACATCAGATCTGAACACTTTTCTTCAACTCATTGAGCCTGACAGATGAGCCGCTTGTAAATTCTGGTCCCTTTGGGGCATGGGTAATATGGGACTGCTGGTCTGTGTAAACTGATCTATACAAATCACTCTACTTCAGACGGAGTGATATTTACTTGCCCTTCATAGGTGTTTATGCCTTAAAGGGACACTATAGTCACCAGAACAACTGCAGCTTAATGTAGTTGTTCTGGTTAGTATAATAGTTCCCGTCAGGCATTTTCATGTAAACACTGCCTTTTCACAGAAAAGGCAGTGTTTACATTGCCCCTAGGTACACCTCCAAATGGCCACTTATTAGATGGCCACTGGAGGGGCTTCCTGGCTCAGGGATGCACAGTAAGCAGCCCTGCCGTTCATCGTTCCCACACTCTGCATTGGGACTCTGAATTTTCCTCAGAGTTGCATTGATTCAAGCAATCCACCTATATGGTTGGTTTAGAACGATAGGGTCAGGAATACATGTTTGTGTTTCTGACCCTATAGTGTTCCTTTAATTATATGTTTAATCAGTTTCCTTTGTATTATTGTTCTGAATAACATTTTAATGCACACATTGTTAAGAAGTATGAGTGCAAAAATCTCAGTCTCCATCTGTAATCAGCATATCTGTAATGTTCTGTTTTTACCATTGTGTCATTACTTCAACATTACCTCCTTCTTTGGTTGAGCCCCATCCTGTGATGAAACATCTTGTTCCCTCTGGAAAGCTATGACTGCTGTCCGGAAGACAAATTGGCTTGATGAGATTGGTGTAGGCCAGGGGAGAGGGCAGTTCCAGTAAAGCCACATCATTATCCAGAGTATACACGTTATAGAAAGGGTGCTTGTGGATCCGGAAAATCTTTTCAACCCGTCCTTCTACCCCATTAAGGAATGGCGTGCCCAAGTACGCTGCCCACAGCTTGGGGTCACTGTATCTGTTGAGGAAGAATACAAGCATTGGACAGTAGTCGAATTGCACCATTTATATAGTGAGAAAATCCAGCCACTTTCTGCCAAGCTTCCCATATTTCGTTCCGTTAAAAGTAGACCTGAATCCAACCTTTGGCTCTGGATAGAGATTGGATGTGCACGGGTAACAATGTGAAAGGGGTCCAGAGGACCCGTCCACCTAAATAATACAGCATTGCTCCAGAGATCTGCAGTTCAGTTTAAGAAGAATAGAGCAGACAATCACCCGACTCGTAGAACATGCCAAGAATCAGTATTAAATCGAGAAATAAAAAAAAAAAAAAAACGATTAAAGTTACAGGATACACCATCTGTTTTGGACTGGTTGTCAAACCAAAAGTAAAATAGGAATGTACCTGTGAATCCATACACCTGCCCAGGTAAGTATGCAAAGGTAAGTATGCAAATTTTTGGCTCCCCAAAGTATTTTTCAAGTAACCTATATTTTGATTGAACAGTGTTCTATCGTCTATAGCAGGAGTAGGCGACATTTGGCAGTCCAAACACTGTGTACTACATCTCCCAAGATGCTCTAACAGCTATAATGTTGGCGAAGCATCAACGGAGACGTAGTCCACAACATCTGGAGTGCTGAAGGTTGCTTACCCCTGGTCTCCAGCATCTTTTTAACTATTGTTGAGCTTATAGAAAGCCCAGACAGAATATTTGGGAAGATCAGGGGATGCCCCCAATAGTCCAATAGAAGCATACACAGCCTGACAGCACTGGGACATAACAGCACTGCTGTAGTGCTACCACTTTTAGCCGCAAGGTATGTGAGTTATGGTTCTGCTTCCTTCATCCTTAAGGCAAAGTGTGGCGGATGGGAAAAACAGAGATATGCCAATGTTCCACTGTCTATTAGAATACTACAGCCAGCATCCCCGGTGTACCATTTATATCAATATTAATGCCAGCAAAGGATTTTGTTGGTAAAATAATTTTTTAGGTAGATCCCACACCAACAGTGGGTTCATATTTATCTAATGATACGGCAACTGCAGGACCCCCTTCATACTAGTTTATACCAACTATACCTGGCTTATGTTATTAATTATTTCTATTGAATGGTTCAAATAAAAATTGGAAACACACAATCTGGAATGAATTTATGAATATACCCAATTAATACACCCTTCACTCCTAAAACAGATCATATGGTGACTACTGCCCGCTGAAGCCTCCCTTAGTTTGTTTTGTTAAAAACATAAGGAATGTATGTAATAGAGTTAACTTGCAAATACTGTACCTACATATCAAAGCAGTGGGCGGCAGAGAGTAGCCAGCGGTCTGAGATTAGCACTGCTCCACACTTATGTTCCTTTCTTCGCAGCCACAGGCTGACCTGCCACGGCCACTCCCCTCGAAGGGAGCCACTTCCTCCCACTATCTTGTTAAAGGGAATCACTGGGGCCGAACCACAATCTGTGAGAGAAATACATTCAACCGCCCAATTAAGAAACTCTTGCACGATTCCAAATGTAATAGTTAATCTAAAAGACATTCTTAAATACTCTTATATACAAAGATTTTGCTATCAATGGTTTATCCTGTCTAGGCAGAGGTCAGTGTTTCACACTATGAGTTCAATTTAGACTTAAAGGGGCACTATCGTCACCAAAACAACTTTAGCTTAATGAAGCAGTTTTTGTGTATAGATCATGCCGCTGAAGTGCCAATAGTTGTTTTTCATAATTAAACATAAAAAGTTAAAACCTGGATGGGGAACATTTTCTGATGGTAAACTTACGCACCGCAGTTTTGCTCATCCGAGCCATTGTTGCAGTCAGGGATTCCATCACACTCTGGGTTGGCTTTGCTGATGCAGACTCTGTTGGAGCACTTATACGTGGCAGTCGTACATGGCACTACAAAAAAAAAACAAAACAGTGTAATTTAGACTGTTGTGGGGAAATTGTAATTTCTTCTGGCGGTTATCTACCAAAAATGACATATCACCACGACCTCTACATCCATGTAAGAATGGTGCATCATTTCAAGAATCAGATAATAATCATTATATGACATAGCAAGAAAACAAGGACCCTTTTCATTTAAACTTGGCAACAGTTTGTACCATCTTTATTGAAGGGTTTTCAACAAGTATGGTAACAGTGATACCGGAAGTCATTTGTGTAATATTCGCAATAGCCAATGCAGTACATTGTGTGGGCATAAGCTAATTTGCTTTTTCACTCAGACTGTCGAGCAGTAGGATACAAAGGCAGAAATATATAAAAGTGAACGGGAAAGGTGGAGTGGATCCTTTTTCTGGGGTCCAGTGGGGATTATGTAATCTTCAAGCTCTTCTTTCTCTGTTCCCTCGCTCACTGTTTAGTAATGCGAAGGCCGGCATCGCAGCAGGGTGCGCGAGGGAGCAGAGCAAGAACTACAGGAAGGTTTCTGCTCACTTGCTGCATGCCTCCACTCAATCTCAGCCGCCCGGCTCCATGTTACCCTAGTCAGCCACCTGCCTCCCTGTTGTATTTGGCTGAGAAACACCAAGTCGCCTGGGTTTTATCGAGCCCTGGAATATAACATGTATTAAGCTGCAAAAAGATTATGAAAATTCTAAAGAACCCCAGGGGAACCTGCCTCATTCAGAAATTCTTTTCTATGATCCCTGGATGATCTCACATGGACTAAACAAGTTTCAGATCCATGACAGTTCCCCAGCAATAAAGATGACTTTTAGAACATCCAAATTTATTTTTCTGAATTTAAGGGAAATTGACCACTGTTCAAATTGATCACGCTCTTATTTGGAGAAATGTTTTAAACATTTTTATTACACTAGCAATTTTCACCTGTAGCTATTGGAAAGGTCTAGAATTATATACATGAAGGTCTGATGTATTTTCCCACTTAATATTTGATTATTTTTTAGTTGTGGGTGGATTTTGAATGCAAGGATCCCGCCTTCTTTATACACGCTAAATATCTGTAGATTGCACCCAACCAGTTGATAAAACCATATTTAAAAAAAAATTATTATTGTTGCTAATTATTATTACTGAACCAGAGAAAGACGATATTGGGCCCCATTAAAGTGAAGAGGTAATGATTCTTTGGAATTCTTTGGATGTACCTGAGAGCTGGGACCACATATAACCTGATACAATATTAATTTATCGATTGTATATAGTTCTATGAGATTGGAGGCTTTGAGAAAGATGTTTGGAGTTTAAATCCTCTGTTTGAACGTTTGAATCCTAAATGAGATTCCCAGCAGCTCATCCCCTCAGTGCTGCTTTGGCTAATGAGGAAGTATTAGCCTGAGCAGCAGTGGGCAGCTGTGACTGGCTGAGAGTATCAGATGACTGCTTCTAGCCTATCAAAGCTCGAACTGATGGTATGGATGGATATGTCAACAAGGAAGTGTGTAATCATTGCCTTAGCCACACCTCCAGAAGGGGCCAGACTGTGGGTGGCAAGGGACACTAATTTAGTGTTACACTACTCTAAAATGGTTTAAGACTGAATAAAGGGTCAGTGCCGGTGGACTCAGGATTCTATAACGAATTCAAATAGATGACATTGTTATAGTGACTACAGTATACCTTTAAGCTACAAGGATTCATGCTTATTTTAACTAAATTAGATCCAGCCATATGTATTCACCTGGTTCTATAAATTGCTTGTCACTATTAGCTATACTTACAGTTAAAGGGAACTTACAGTCAATTGTTATTTTCAGGACTATAGTTCTCCTACAGCTTTGTGATAACTGTCAGAGGCAAGAAAATGTAGAAATATGTGCTACGCTGCACTACATTTTTGCAAAACAGTACAACAGCTCCAGCGAATTATGTTTATCTCCAATATAAATAACATAACATTTATTAACATAATTAATAAAAAAAAAAAAAAAAGCAAAATTTGGCTTGTTTCATACCTTTATGAAAATTACAAACTTCTATTACCTAGTACAGGCATAGACAACCTTCGGCACTCCAGATGTTTTGGACTACACCTCCCATGATGCTTTGTCAGCATTATGGGTGTAAGAGCAATATGGGCGATGTAGTCCACAACATCTGGAGTGCCGAAGGTTGCCTATCCCTGACCTAGTATATAATGAGTTACCTGGCCTTTGAGTAGGTTTGGCTGGCTCAGTGATGCGTGGTGCTGTGGTGCTGGTCTTTGGAGTAGTTGTCTTTTTACTGGTGCCTTTAGTTGTAGAAGACTTTGGGGTGCTCCTTGTGCTTTTGGTTTGTGACATTGTAGTCCTGGGTGCAGTGGTGGTTCTTTGGCCAATGGAAGTTGGTGGTTTTAGGGTAGATGGCCTGGCTGTGCTGGTGGTCCTTGGTGGTACAGAAGATCTGGGAAGGTTCATGCCACTGTCAGTCGTTCTCAAGACAGGAGCTACAGTGTCCAATATCCAGTCTTTCAGTTTGGTGACCCGACTATAAACACCAGGTTTCTTTGCTTGGGCACATCCAACTCCCCAGCTCACTATACCAGCCAAGAAAAAGATTCCTGGACTTTCTTCACAAGCCAAAGGTCCCCCGGAGTCTCCCTTTTTAATATATCCATAAACAGTACTGAGTGTAGGAAATGTATAAAACACATTATTTGTTATTTCGTTTACTGGTAAGTACAACATTCTTGTTTATTCCCCATCATTCTACTTACTGTCATCTATAGTAAAAACTGTCGTTTTCATACACAATCTGAATATACAAACACTACTAGACAACACATTAATCTCTCCATTATTTCTTTTATTTGTACCTGAGGTCTTACCTGACAAGAATCCACTTTTCCATCAAGAAATCCTGCACAAATCATCCGATCGGTGATGGAGAAGTTGTAAAGTATGCTGCAGATTTTCTGGTCAATGATACCGACAGAAGCCTTCTGTAGGACTTCAGGCTTGGAAACTATACACAACAGAATCAAAGTCATCTTCTCTCAGTTGAGAGATCATAAAGGGACAAAATAAGGAAACAGAATGGACAATTACAATTGATGTAGTGGATTAGTCTGATCCTTGGAAGCTCAGAGTCCATGTTTTTTTAAAATTCTTTATTTATCCACACTTGCAAAGTACAATGCATAAGATCCAAAGTGCATTGATAACACTTGCACAAGCAAGGCCCACCATCCAAAACACAACCAATTATGTAGCATAATCATTCTGATGACTATTGGTCCATGTTAGCAGAATTTATTTTCATAAAACTTTAATCTACTATGCCTAATATAATTTACATACATCAATGAAAAATGGTGTCTGCTTATATAAAAAGTAAACATAACTCAACAGGAACGAGCAGCTTACTACATTTACCTTATAAATATAGTACACTTACCATTGCCTTCTTTTATGTTCCCCCATCCAGAGATCATACACTTCCATCCAGCAGGAAACTTCTGAAGGGCAGAGGGGAGGCACACTGGCTGGACAAACTTATTGAAGGTTAGGGGACTGACAAGTTCTACCACAGCAACATCAAAATCTAATGTCAGAGGATTAAAATGTGGATGCTGGACCACCCTCTTTAAACCGATCTTCACAGCCACTGCGTCAGCTCCGTTTAGTGCTGTAGACCCCATATGTGCAGTCACATGGTCTAACTTTGTCCTGAAGATGCACATAAATTAAAGGAAATTACATAATATATTGTCCTTTTAAATTAATATGCCCTACTTTGAAAAAAAAAAATGCTTCAACATAAGAACTTTAACCAAAATTGTGGCATGCAACCTTTTTTTTGGGAGGAATGTGGACCATATTAATGTTGTAAAAGAAAATTTAAAAGTATGTTCCAAGCATTTTGGACATTTACAGCATATAATCTCATAAAAAGTAAAAAAAAATAAAAAAACGTTTAAAAACATGAAGCTGCCTCCAGGAACTGGAACATATTATTACGCACAGAGTTGGAGGTCAAAGTGTCAAAAGACCACAAGCATTTGTCAATTAGTGTGCAAAATTAATGTTACCGAAACATTCTATGGGCAATAGACAAAACTGATTAGCTTACAGAATAAACGCACAGATGAGAATAATTATTAATTAAAGGTTAGAATAAGAGCATCTACATTAAACAACATGCATAAATGCAATAATGCAATAAAAATTGAAGTGAGAATATACCAGAGAAAGCACAAGAGAAAATGAGAATGTAAAAGGGAGATGCAAGATTTGATTGACGTAACTGTTATCAACACACTCAAGGCCAGTCCTCAGGCCTAACTGGTCATGTGAGGAGTATGTGAAATCCAAATTTATGACCAGCATATAAATGCTCTGGTTTTTCCCTCTAATACCTCAGTCAAAGTCCCTCCAGACAGCCTTTTGGGATTATTTCGTTCTTTTACAGGAATTTTGTTAACCTAATTTGATAAGTAGAAGGCGAGAAATTTAAGGACTTCACATAAGTGTGGCGTTTATTTACAGGTTTTTAAAACCTGAGGAAAACCCTTCTATGTTTAATAAACGGGAGAAAGGCAATAACGATTTTTTTTATTTTTTATTTTATTCACGTCTCGTGATGGGAAGGGGTAGTGGAGGACAATTTATTTAATAATTAGGTTGCAAGGCTGCTTGTAGACAGCAGGCCACTCTGGACTAGAGGATTGGGAATCTACTAGTTCATAATTTGGAGGGGGTAATGGCAGGGAACTGGACATTATCTAGTCCGTTATTATTAATAGAGGCACATTCCTTGCTCCTGTCCAGTTATTATTCCTTGAACACTTTATTCATAATGTGAATTAAGATGAGGTAGTGGAATGAGGAGGAACTTTTCCCCTAAAATGCCATTTAACCTTATAAAACAGAATTATCCAGGTAAGAAACTAAAGGATGACAGACATTCAGGTGTTTTAAAGGAGCTGTTAGTGAATCATGAATATACAAAATGAGATGGGATGGGTACTCACTGGTTGAAGCAGTGAGCAGCAGAAACCAGCCATCGATCACCAATTATTGTAGCACCACAGAAATGGCGTGGGCCTTCTTTTAGGCTTGCTTGCCATGGGACTTCTCCTCGGGCAGCATCCAGTCCCCCCACTATTTTGTTGGGTTTTGTGAGGCCAGGACGACCTCCACATTCTGAAATCATAATACTTTGTTTCTACAAGTTGCTATAAACAAAGATAATGACAAATATTTGTGTTTTTGTTTTTTTAATCCATTCTTATATTTTGGTGCAATGGCATGAATCCTTTTCTAACGTCTAATCTCTTAACAGCTACACCAAGAGTAGCAGTTGCCTTCCTAATATAAAAAAAAAAAAATACAATGTCTACGTCCTAAAAGGCATCAGTCATAGGCCATCAATACCCATTTTTGCTCTGCTACTAGGACTACTATGAAATTGTGTGTACTTTATAAAATCAGCTTGTTTTTACATGGCAGTACTATTATTTTGCTAGATTAAATATATTAATCTAAAAGAATAATTTAATTTTCAATAGAATTCTTCCTAATGCTACACTTTTACTCTCCCTTCAATTTCTATCCAGTATGTATATGCGATGTGCGTATACTTTACATTACTTATAATACAGTTTCTAAGTTTGTAGAACTTAGTTAAACCTATAGAAATTTATTCTTGGCTCCATATAACCTTTTTTTCATATTGTTCCTTGCCATTTTTTCTATGATTCTCCAAATTGCTTTAAATAAGAAGTGGTTTCAAAACGTAATTTAGATGCACATGTGATGTGTGAAAAAAATAGGAGATAAGAAATATAAGTCTGGCACAAGAATGTGGAGGAATCTGAGCATACATAAGTCTAATGCAGAGTTGGAATAGCCATGATGGGACACAATCAGCATATGAACAAGCCGTTTGGGTCTATATTTTATTGAAAGATCCACTATATAGTTATATTAGTACAGTAGAATTTAAAGAATGAAATGGATATGGACAGTGGAATCCTTGTCAAAGCAAGTTTCAATTTAAAAAAAAAAAAGGTCTTCAAGTTAATGAGTCGGTACTCGGTAGAACAGGGTTTAAGATATCACCAATGATCTGTAGGGAGACTGATGAGATTTGCAAGTACCGAGATAGTTGAGAGGATGAGATGTATAAATGGCCATTATCTGCATAAAAATGGTACTGGGATCCCATAGAAGTTATTAGATATCCCGGACGGAGAAGGAAGTGTCAGAAAGAAGAAAGAAGAGAGCCAGGATAGAGCAGTATCATAGAGAAGAACATATTGGTCTCTTTCGTTAGAGTAGATTTAGAAGAGTGTCGAGAGCATACACCAGATTCAAAGGTGTCTTGTAGAGAGGATCAAATTGGATAGACATTCAGGTGTACACTAGCGGTCAAAAAACATCAAGGCAGAGACATGTTATGGTTTGGGTTTTTTTATGTTGCATGGTTATTGCATGTTTGAAAGAAGTAAATGTCTGAGTCTCTTTTTTTCCCAAAACCCTGAGACTCTAATTAGTAAAACCTGATTTCCAATCATAGTCTTCTTACATCCCATATGCTGTGTTCTTGTGGTCTACTGCATGTCCACCACATCATTAAAAATATATTCTGTTCATGACCTCTTCTGTTAACAGTCAGTCTGGCTTCTCAGACTCAGCAAGACATAATTTTCCAATAGGACTCTACTGTCAACATTTCCACCTCAAATGGAGAACTCTCCTTCTCAACTACCCCTACTTACAATTGAGATTTGGCTTACAAATCTACTTCTCACCACTTACGATCTTCTTCATTCAACCCAAACCTTCTCTTATTCTTAACTCTTTGATCGCTAACACAAAGCATATTTTTGCACTAAGAGCACATTAGACATACCTCTACTTCAGCTATGAAGACCAATTAACTACCAAAGTAAATCCAGGATAAGGTTCTGGCAAAGGGCCAGGCAAAGGTTTATAAATAGAATATCCTAAACTTTAACCATCCCCTGCATATCTGTTAAATCCAGAATAGGAATAATATGGTGGCTGTGAGAGCGACCTAACTGCAACATCTATCACCCCATTGGTCACTAGGGTTGATTTGGTTAATCTGGCTGGTTAGGTGGGTGTTTCCTTCCTCCATTACAACTCCATGTGGTGAGGAATAAAAGTGAGGAATACGCCCTTGATTGCTTGGCCTTTTTGTTTAAAACCATAAGACAACCTAAGATGGAAGACTATGGCCCAAGGGTCAGATATGGAGTATACGAATAGTGAAGGGAGTCCTAAACTGTTAACCAACAAAGGGCGTTGACTCTGCTATGTGTGGAAAGAGGAAAGTAAATTGAGGAAAGAAAATTACAATATAATCTTGTAACACTACAAAACAGAAAAACGCATATCTCCCAAATTCAGCATCCACGGAAACGAGACATCAGTCGTAGAGGAGGCAGGCCCGTGACAATTGCATCACTAGGTCCACCACAAAAGGGGTGGGCACATCCGGAAATGTCAATACATGCCAGGCTGTCTATCTTTTAAAGTCTGGCCACTGAGGGCAGACCCTGCAAGGAGTTCTGAAACAATGCCCTTATGATGCACTCAATCATTACATTTCCGTGGTTTCCACAAGAGCAAGGCACCAATGAACTAAGTTGAGACGGGACCGGTAAATAAAAACTGTCCCACCAGAATCGAGGCATGAAAACATCAAAGGGGGGAGCGAATGCTGAAGCAATGGAATGAAAGTATTTCTCCTTATATAATATTCTCTATGATTCCTTATTGCTTCATTTAAACGCTCAGTCTTGCACCTCGAATTGATTTAGAAGACCCCTGTATGTATCTTTTCTTATAGTTTTATATTAAGATCTCACATAAGACTTACCTGTGTTCTACTATATAACACTTTCTGTTATCTCAATGACACTTGTGTAACCGTGTGCTAAAATGTTTAATATTGCACCATGACTTTTATTAAAGTTTCCCATTTTAAATGTTATAAAGCAAACATTCAAACAAATTAAAACATACATGTTTTTACAGATTTATTGACAAATTGAAAAAGCAGTGATAGGCATCCAGTTTAGGTTAATATGAGCAGCATTAAATAGTTTAACCCCTTAAGGACATGACATTTTATTTATTGGTCCTTAAGGGGTTAAATTGTCCTCTATTAGAGGCAAGACACAATTAAAAATAATTGAATAAAATAAAGGAATGCAAGAAGTTAAAACTAAAATAATCTAGTAACGTTGTCTGTTTTTTTTTGTTTGTTTTTTTTTTTTATGACAAATTTAAATATTTGATATTCGTCAGGTTGTTTGCTAACCTGACAGATAACTATACATAAGTAATTTTGCCTATTGGAAAGGTAAATTACTTTTGAATAGAAATACAATTTTTTTTAGTAACGAGATCAACAAAAACTAGAGGCGACCACCATATTCTAACTTTTATTCCGTAATTTCACGTAAGGAATAAATTGCACCAACTTGGATTTATCTGTCTTTTTATAAAATAGACAGATTAAAATATTTTTTAAAAGGGTTCCAATCTGTGATCACTTCTGGTATAGAGTCTCCCGGAGACCCATATACTTTTTTGTGGTGGTGTTGGCTTATAGTTCTTTTCCTTTGAGGTTAGTTAAGTTATAAAAGTCTTAAACGTTTACTTATTTTGAACACACACTGCCTAGCACTGCTTCAGGGTATAAGACACACAACATCTACTACTACTGCCACACACAGACACTGTACAAATAGATAATTATGTGCATTTCAGCAATCACCTCCTTTTAATAGCTATACCTTGAGGTTTGGCAGTGCTGAGAGGTTTTTGCGTTGGCTTAACTGATATGGTACTAGTGGCTGGCTTGGCCTTAGTGGTTGTTTGTTTAGTGAATGGCCGAGCAGTGGTAACTTTGGCGTTCGTGGTCTTCTTCACGCTGCTCATGGTGGTGGCCGAGCTTGTATGTTGATCTTGTGGCAGAGACGCCGAAATGACTTCCACAATCCAGTTTCTGACTTTGCTCACTCTGACATAGACCCCGGGTCTCCTGGCCTCAGCACATCCTACGCCCCAACTCACAATGCCAGCCAAGAAAAACTTCCCGGATGCCTCTTCACAAACCAGTGGACCTCCTGAATCACCCTGCAAACACAAAACAAACAGCAAAATATTAATGAAAAATCCAGCAGGGACTGGTGAAAAAAGACACAATCATAGTTGCCACCAGTTCAGAATTTGGCAAAATAGTTATAGTTTGTGGCCTGTCCCACAATTCTAGGACAGGGGGCTGCCCTAAACTCTACATCAAAAGATGACTGTCACCTCAATATTTATTTTTAATATAATAATCCCTTCATCAAGTTTTGGCAAGGAAATGGAGATAGTCTCTATGATCTTCCCTGCTACTGTATTGGAAGTGAAGCAGTAAAGATCATAGAGACTAACTGTTGGTTTTCAAACACTGTCTGACTCAAGATGTATGTTTATGGCTGAAGGAATTTTTTTTTTTTAATTATATGTACTCCAGTTAAAAAAAAAAATAGATCAGTTTCCTTCAAACATTTGGTGAAAGGATTATTATATAAAAAAAAAATAGTTTTGAGGGGACAGTTGTCCTTTAAGTGAATCCAAGGCATCTTCACCTACAGATGAGCATTTAAAAAAATATTTTTTTGCAGTGCAGGTAGTTACAGGCAAGTTTGTGCTGCCGCAAGAGCCTCCACAGACATATATAATCAAACATAGAAGTACGTAGTCATGGCATGGAGATACTTTGCACTATTTTTTGGTAAGGTAAGGTAAAACAAGATGGGGTAGCTTTATGTAACATTAGTGATGCAATTGCATAAGTTTGGGGTTAGTAACATTCAGGCTGATCATGCACGTCTAGGCGTTAGACTGTGGATATCTTGTCAACGGAGAAAAATATCAAGACATACAAATAGGCTAGTATTTATACTATGATCTTACATTTTACATGGTGTAATAGCTGATTAATAAGACACGTGTCGCATGCTAGCTGTTATAAAAGATCATGACTGATAAAAACAGAATAAGCTAACATGTGTGGCTGTTGGATGAAATGTAAGTCAGGCATAGGAAGGCCTAACAATTGTGTCTGTGTAGAAAATGACAGCTATGGTCCTAGACATACTGGGCCCACTAGACTTGTGGGGTATAGGTAGGTGCAAAGCCATAAAGCCATTTGGTACGTGAACTGGGAAGATTACCACTTAAGGTTAGGCGTATCCCTGATGAGGCATTTGAATCAGCGGCAATCTCACCAGTCAGGATAGACCATCTCAAGGATCTCATCGTAAACTTTTCAACATTACAAATTGTCTGAGGCAGAATTTGTTTTAAAGGGAAACTGTCTTTCCTATATTTTTAATACTATGTTTACTTATTGCTATATTTATATTTAAGGATGAAATGAAAAATGAAATGTTGAAATACACACCACTATATCCTGCAAGTGAGCCCTCTGTCTCTCCGTCGGGCATTGCTATTTGTTCTAAACTTTTCGCATGACAGCATATCGAGACGAGGAGAAATGAAACAATGTTTCTATCTCTCCTCCTCATTTGCAATGTTTGCCCCGGCTTTGTCTTCACTGAGCTGGATTATGTAATTTGCTAAATCGTTCAATAAATTTAAAAGAAAATTGAGCATAATAAAGTGGAACAAAAAAGCAGAAATGATAGGTGATTTTCAGTGTTTTCTTCAATTGGAGTAAATTCCAGAGAGGTGACACAAATTACTTAAACAATTGAAAGAATATTACAAAACAAAAAAACAAAAACGGAGAGGTTTGCATTTCGCCCGTTTACAGTTAAAGAAATCAAACATTGCATGAATAAAAAAAATTTAATAAAATAAAAAAAGTAATTTTCTGCTTTCTGAAAATAATATAAATGCACTGCATTCCTTATCTAGGATTAACTGTTAAAAATTCTGTGCAAGCATCTCTGTAGCGTTCACAGCCCGGCACACAGAGCGCAGAAGGGTCGAAACTCCGGGGCAGAACCGGCTTCTTTTACAGTCCTATTCACACCTAATGCTGCAAGTCATGGCACCCTGTGCACACTAGACTTCTTGTTATGGGCACAAACTGCAACTCTGAATATTAATATTTATATGGCGCCAACTAATTCCGCAGCGCTTTACAATATTACGAAAGGGCGGGGAATTTACAACACATGAGACAATTACACAGTGACACAGGAACGATAGATCCTTCTCTCCTTCCTATAGCTTTTTATCCCTCTTATACTATCTGGCATCAATCAGATGTTAACTTGCTTTAGAAGTTTTTATCATATGCACTGTAATCACACTTTGGAGGCTCCTGCAAAGTTTAGCAAGCTATTAGCAGGGCAAGAGATAAAAATAAAATTTAAAAATCTACATTAAACAGCATTTGCAATAAAGGAAGTGTAAACATTAGATCTCACTTTACAGGAAGTGTTTAGTAAGGCTGTGCAAGTCACATGCAGGGAGGTGTGACTAGGGCTGCATAAACAAAGTGATTTAACTCCTAAATGGCAGAGAATTGAGCAGCGAGCCTGCAGGGGCATGGTCTAAAGTAAACTAATTTAGAACATTCCAATCTATACAATAAGCACACATCCTAAAGAAAAATATGTCAATATTATGTTAACATTAGTATTATACCAATCTATATTGCTCATTAATTAAAGGTAATAGAGAGAACTTTAAAGTTATCTTCTTGTACCGACTGTGTCCTCCAGGCTTATTAAATATAGCCAATGAATGGTACTGATAGGAGTTACCATACGTCACGGTATAAAATATTATTGTAAAACACTGGTCAACAGATTAAGAGGGTAATTTACTGAAGTGAAAATTCAAAGTTAATTTCATATTTAAGGACAAAGTAGCCAACCTCAAAGGATATCAGATTTAGAGAATCTCCCATTAAGGCTGTTTAGATCTTAAATTTGAAATTAATTTTGAATTCTCATGTTAGTAAATAATGCTGTAAAATTAAGTCTTTTCAATAATGCAGAAGCTTTAGTTACTGAATTTTCTAAATAAAAGTAAGGAAACCTCCCTGGTCAGTATGACCAAGGCCAAACTATTTCACACAAAATACAGAATATCTTTTTGTAGAATGCGTAAAATAAGTAGGTGTGTCTCCAGTATTTAGTTTAAAATATGCACTTTGTAATGGTGTCTGTTTTCTGTAAAAAAAAAAACAAAAAAAAAAACTAAGCTTTATTGTAAATAAATAAAGTAAATCTTAGTTTACCTGACAGGAATCAATCCTTCCCTCCAGATATCCAGCACACAGCATCCTGTCAGTCACCACATGGCTGTATAAGCTATTACATAATGTCTGATCCATGAGGGCAACCGTAGCTTTCTGTAGAACTTCAGGCTTCACAACTAAAACGAGACAAAGAAAAGATTTATGGATCATTGTAAGCAACACAGGACAAAAAAATCCAGCTTGCTCCATGTTCAACTTATGGGAAGCTTAAAAAACCTATTCATCAGCTGCTGGCCCACTTAAAGGGACGCTATGAGCACCAAAACAACTTTAACTTAATGAAGCAGTTGTGGTGTATAGATTATGGCTCTTCAGTGTCACTGCTCGGTTATCTGCCATTTAGGAGTTTAATCACTTTGTTTATGCAGCCCTAGCTACACCTCCCCTGCATGCGACTTATACAGCCTTCCTAAACACTTCCTGTAAAGAGAGATCTAGTGTTTATCATTTCCTTTATTGCACTGTTTGTGTAAATTAGAAGTTCCTATATTCTGCTCTGTTAATAACATACTAGAGCCTGGATGAGCCTTCTATGTTTGATTACAATTCAATTAACAGAGTTGGAGATAAGTACTTCTAAAATAAACAAGCTGTGTTGTCACATCTTGAAAATGAAACCATTTTTTCATGGAGGCTGTGTGAGTCACCATCAGGGGTGGTGTCACTAAGGCTGCATAAAAGTGATTTAAGTTCCAAATGGCAGATGATTGAGCTGTGAAACTGTGGGGGCATGATCTACACATCAAAACTGCTTCATTAAGCTAAAGTTGTTTTGATGCCTAAAATATCCCTTTAAAATAAAGTTGTTTTGGTCCTTAAAGTGTCCCTTTATATATCTAGGTGGAGTGTGCACTAAAGCATTTTGAGTGAGCAGTTTGAGGAGCTATATTCTATTATGATACAGTTCTGTACCTTTCCTTCCAATAATTCCACAGAAAAATTAAGTACCACAAATAATAAAATAAGCATTTATTAAGGGTTATTTTACTGACCCTTTAAAGATAGCTTGGGGAGAGTGATGGTCAATGATTTAGAAATATAGTCCCTGATTTGGTGCACAGTAGGAGTGTGACATTGATATTCAATAACTTAGAAGGACAAATGAATAGAAAAAGAAAGATACCAAAACAAAGACGACCAACTCTAAGAGTAATTATTGATAAGCCAGGGGATTTAACGAGTCATAGAGTTATCAGTTAATGATTGCAACCAAGACTCATCTTAATTGTGCTCTGACAAATCCACATCTTGTCTTAATAAATAATCTTACGGTTGTCCTCTTTGAGGTATCCCCAACCAGTGATGATGCACTTCTTGCCCACGGTGAAGATATGTGTGGAAGCTGGGAGACAGACCGGCTGGGTAAACTTGTTGAACTTCAGAGGAGAATCCAGTTCCAGTACAGCCACATCGTAGTCAGCAGTGTCTGGATCATACAAGGGGTGCTTGATGATGCTTTTAATAGATGTTTTGACAGTGCCACTGTCCGAACCACTCAAGAAAGTAGTCCCAATGTAGGCCACCCACACAGCCGGATCCTGGAAGCTAAGGGAAATTTAAAGGGGGGCTATTACTTCTCTAGACATTATATTATTGAATAAAACAGTGAAAATTATATTATTGAATAAAACAGTGAAAATCACCTTTAACTTGTTTTAACATGTTTTCATAGGACACAATTTTTTTCTATATATTTCTATATATATTAAAGATTTAGCAAGTGACATTACAATAAACTTCAGCCAAGGCACAGCCAGGGCACACGATGAAAATGAGGAGATCAGAAACATTGTTATTATCTATGTTCAAAGGCATTTATAACTATCACTGACAAGGAGTCAAGAAGGTTTTTAGTTGGTAAAGAAACAGAAAGTTATAGAACATACATTATAAGCTTTGGATGATATAACACATGCAGATGAAAGGTTGTGTATTAGCAAAGAGGTCTGTGTATAAAGCGTATGGATGTTACATCTCGTATAACACAGAAATCCTTTGGGTGCAAGACAATATAGAGAGGTAGTGAGGAAACTCAATGTGGTTTTTGAACCTAGAGAGCTATGAAAGGGGGTTGTAACTTACTCGTTGAAGCAGTGAGCGGCAGACACCAGCCACTTCTCACTAATTATGGTGGCTCCACAGAAATGCTCATTGTTCTCCCTTAGGCTAACCTGCCATGGAAACTCTCCCTTAGCAGCATCTGATCCACCAACTATCCGATTGGCTTTCTGCATGGCAGGCCGGGTACCACAGTCTAAAATGGGCAGAAACAAAACAAAAACAAAGTTCAGAATAAAGGTGCATATGAAGAAACGTTGTTGTGCGAGCCTTGTGAAGATCAACTCTCTTGCCCAGTGGCACCCAGGGTCTAACCTAATATAGGGGCTGTATGTACCCATATGGGCAAAGTGTCCCCAGTCCTAAGCCACTGTTGTAACTAGGATATTTTCCCTGATCTCAATATTCTGTATTAGTTAGAGAACCCTACAAATTATAATTTGTGGAGCACCTATATCTCATGATAAGAATAGTGATTGCTATTTGCTCTTCTAAATCAGGGCTTGACAACTCTAGTTAGCCAGGTTGCCATGAAATGGAGCCTGGTGTCTAGCAATTTGTCTATTTGCTTCATGGCAAGCCACGTGAAGCAGTAATAAAAAAATTATAATAATACAAAAAAAGTGGAGCGTCAGCTTTTAAGATGATGGTGGTGGTGGTATGTTTACGAAGTAATAGAGTGGTTTCCACAGTGTGCAGGAAATTTAAAGAGTTGTGTTAGTTTGCACACAGACCAATTAAGTACACAAGTTAATGTGTGCTAAAATGTCATTTTAATACGATAACTACAGGTAACCCAACTTGGCTTGTAATAAATAGATGCGGTGCAATGGCAGCAAATCTGTTTTGCGGAAAAACATTGGTTGCAATGGTACCTGAGTTACAAAGAAGCAATGCTAAGTCTCACAGGATGAAAAAGAATTATTTTGGCAGTTTTGCTAAGCTGATGGGAAGGTTAGATGTACTTACTGCACTTTGTTTCATCTGAGCCATCTTTACAGTCCTGAAGATTGTCACACTCCGGGTTTTGTTTTACGATGCACTGCGTATTTTTGCAGGAGAAGACATGAGATGGGCAACTTCCTAGAGAGGCATAAAGCAGGTAATTAAAGTGATAACCACTGGGATAACGCATACATAATATTATTTTGTTTAAGCAAATTTTATTTTTGACAGGTATAGATTAGCCAGAGGGTCTTGGACATTTTGGCACCATCTAAATTGTATAACCAACAGATGGTGCTTTAATGATATTTTAAACGATATTGCTAAAATTCCAAACCCTTAAATATGATCATTAGCCATAAAAAAACTCATTCTCACTAAACTTAATCACTAAACCTAATTTTTCAACACCTAACTAACCCTAGCCCTACATCCTACTCCTATTACCTCTAACCAGGCCCACAACGGCCAAGGTGCAAACAGAGTGAAAGCCTGGTGGGCCACGATGGCCTTGGCCCAAGGCCATCAGGGAAGATCAAAGGATCTCCCCGACCGGCCTCTGCAGGGCTGGCACTAGTCGAGTATTCAAGATAGGAGGAGTGGAGGGAGAAAATTAACAAAAGACAACAAATTTGTTGCCCTGACTCCCATATCAGAGTATTACTGCGGGTTACCATGGCGACGCTCGGATACTTTCCAAGGCACAGACAGGAAGTAGATGTCGGCAACTCCGGGGGGTGCAGACAAGTTACTTTTCTCACTGGACCACTACGTACATCGTTCCCCCGTCTCTAGCCCAAGGTAAACCACAGAGAGGGAGTAATAAATGTTTTTCTTAATTAAAATATATATTATTTTTATACTTGCTCCTCAACAGTCCCTTGGTCCCTGCCGCCACCCAAAACAGTACACCTCCTAACCCACAAACTACAGACCTTATCACCTCTACGTATTACATGGTAATGATAATCTCCACCGTAGGTTGCACCATATTAGCAGCAAATGTATCTCCCATTCCATCACTGTCCAACAGTGGAATTGTTTGCAGCCATACACAAAATGTAAGATGATTATAAAGACCACCATTTGCAGCAGCGATTAAAAAATAACAGTAGTTTTGCCTCAGTTCAAATGTACCTTAAATTCAAAACAGATTCGTACCTGATTTAAGGCCAATGGAGTAGAAGGACAGTCCTCGGTTATCTGGGATAAATGAAATAAAAACAGAAATTTAGCAAAGTGTCAGAGATGGCCTCAGCATTCCCTAGGAAGTCTAATGTTACAAAATAATTGGCATTTACAGATTGCAGGCGCCAATACACGTGTAGCAGAGCCCCCTCTTTAACCATTACTAATGCACAAACGATTTCAAGGATATTTGTGAGTTAAACTATGATTTCCTAGGAATATTTATTGAAACCCTAACTATTGAGTTAATCTTGAGTTAAACAATGAACGCTCGTTTAACCCCTGCAGCGGTGTCCTTAAGGGGTTAATGTTGCTCAAATATGCAGATGACTAATTCACAACCTGCTCACATTCTTTGAAAGGGAGTTATTGTCCTCTTTTAAAAAAATTTTATAAAAGCAGGCCGCTTCTTAATCATCTCTCTGTAATCCCCCAGTACCTCTACTTTTAAAAAAAAAATAATTTTTCATTTACTTCAATTGTTCTTGGCGTCCTTAAAAAGAGTCTGGACCTCTCTGTCATCGCTCAGATTACAGAGTGATGTTGGCAGACGTTCAAGGTCTCTGTTACCATATTAATGGCACTGCCTCTTTTAACCCTATTGTATGAAATACGTTCACGTTACGCAGAGCCTTATCTTCAGGTTTGACAAATAACGAATTTATCCTAATATCTTAGTGATCAGCGACTAGCTCAAGGATACAATCTCTAGATATTTTTAATTAACCTTGACTTTGTACATAGTTTGTGAATTCTTACAACCGATGGCAAATAAATATTTGTTTGAAGACTATGAATGATCAATTACTATTACATTATTAATTGAGCCATAGTATAAAAACTCTATAGTAAGAAATAAAAGTTAAAAACAAACAAACAAAAACTCACAGGGTTATTCCTTAAAATGCACATTCAAAATAAATTTTACATTTTAGGCCAAAAAAGACAAATTGGAATAATTCTCTAAATTAGCTAGGTTTCCAATTCGGCTACTCTTGACTAAAATTTGGAATTCACATTTTAGTGGATAACCCTGTCAATATCACTTAATTAGAAGATCGGGGTCATCATCATATAGAACAAAAGTCTGCCGAATTACATTCTGAAGTGAACTAATACGGAGTCTAATAATCAGCTCCATAATTTTAGTACATTTTATTCTATTCTTGTATAGCAGGGGTGCCCAAAAGGTAGATCCCCACATGTTTTAGAACTACAGCTAGTTTAACAACATCCGGGAATCTACCTTTTGGGCACCCCTGTTGTAGAGGAAGCCAGGAGCGTCCCGTCGTAACGTGAACTTACCAGCCAACACAGCAGAAGAGATGTTCCCATAACTGGAAACCGGAATGGGGTGTCCATTTAACAATGACGTAAGGCCTTGTCTGAGAATGTCTTCAATCTGATCATGGCTCTTGTGGCGGGCAGAATCCAGAAACGTCATCCTGAGATGGGCAATTATACTACGGTTCCCCCTGCTGTGGAACGGATCACAAAACTATTAGCAACAGCCAATGCTTTTAAGTCACATATGTTTTTTTTTTTTCATTTCCAAGCACTGTGACCACTTTAGAGATTTGAAGTGGTGATGGTATCTGGAGTCTGCATGTCTAGCGTTTCGCTATGATATGGAGATTCGCCCCTCCACCAGCGGCAGCATCATTGCTGGTTTGATGCAATGCGTGCCATTCATTGGCTGAGAACAGTCAGCTCTTAGCCAATGAATGGCGACTGG
The DNA here is from genome assembly GCA_933207985.1 of Pelobates cultripes. NCBI lineage: Eukaryota > Metazoa > Chordata > Amphibia > Anura > Pelobatidae > Pelobates > Pelobates cultripes. Next base: position 26,766,378 of record OW240916.1, read on the forward strand.
TTCATCTTTCAGCCTCTGTAGTTCTGCAGCAGCAGGAAGTGAGTCACCCAGAAGGATAGAAGTCTCGTGCCACATTACCGTGGAATCGGGCTGGGGTACTCCGGGCGTCATAACCATTGCAGCGGACTTTATTTTAAAATATGAAACCCCCATGTGTTCCAGAACCACTTCAAAAGTAATCCAGCCTACGTAATCTAGTTGTATGCTCACCTGTACTGTACAATTGTAAGTCCTGCATAACTGTCTTTGAGAATTGTATCCTCAAAACTGGATTGCAACTAAAACAGAATAAAGAATAGATTAATACACGGAGCTACATTCTTCGATCCGTCATCCTTTAGTATGTAAAAAACTCAGTCTCAGTTTGTGCTGATAATCTATTGTCATGAGATTTCCTTAAATAATCTACAACAACAACAACATATAAATCCAGCATGGAATGAATGGATCCTGAAAATCTGAATTAGGAGTACTTTTGCATTACACAGAAATAAAGAAGGACACTATAGTCACCAAAACAACTTTAGCTTAATGAAGACATTTTTGGTGTATTGACCATGCTCCTGAAGTCTCACTGCTCAATTCTCTGCCATTTGGGAGTCAAATCACTTTATTTATACAGCCCTAGTCACACCTCCCTGCATGTGACTTACACAGCCTTCCTAAACACTTCCTGTAAAAATTAATCTAATTCACACTTCCTTTATTGTACATTCTGTTTAATTTACAAAAATTTTTTATCTCTTGCTCTGTTAATAGCATGCTAGACCTGGCAGGAGCCATTTAACTCCTAAATGGCAGAGAATGGAGCAGTGAAACTTTAAAGGCATTATCTATACACTAAAACTGCTTCATTGAGCTAAAGTTGTTTTGGTGACTATAGAGCAGGGCCGGACTGGCCCACCGGGATACCGGGAAATTTCCTGGTGGGCCGCAGCATCTGGGGGCTGCACTGCGCATATGGGTGCCACCGGTGGCACACTCAGAGGGGGCCAGCCGCGTTCCCTGCTGGAGCCGCCGGGCCAGGTGGAAGCCTCGCCATTCCGGCGGCACTACTGTCACTGATGCTGAGGGCTGAAGGAGGAGGGAGCGTGTCTATCTACCATGCTCTCTTGCGGTTCCCACAATTCCCAGCACAGCATACATGCTCCTCCCTCCTCTTTCAGTCCTCCGCATCAGTGACAGAGTGCCGCCGGACCGGCGAAGCTGCCACCTAGCCCGGCAGCTCCAGCGTAGAACGTGGCCGGCCCCCCTGACTTCTCTCGGTAAATGGGGGAGAAAAAATTAGGAACACACACAGAGGAAGGGAGGGAAAAATAAAACAGAGAGGGGGAATAGACACAGGGGAAGGAGGGAGAAAGCGACAGAGGGGGAAGAGTGAGACACGGGGGGAGAGAGAGGGGGGATAGAGAGATGGTGGAGGAAGGAAAAAGAGGCAGAGGGGAAGAGAGATGTGGAGGAGGGACAGACATAGGGAAAGGGGGGAGAAAGACAGAGGGAGAAAGGAGAGAGACACACAAGGGAAGGGGGAGAAAGAGGCAGAGGGGGAAGAGAGAGACTGGGAAGAAGAGGGGAGACATTGACACAGAGTAGCAGTGAGGGGGAGAAATAAACATACAGAGGGACTGGGGGGAGACAAAAAGGCACACAGAGGGACCGAGATAAAAGGAGAAACACATAGGAGCTGTATATATCACTGGTGGATCCAGGGGGGCGGGGGCAACTCCCCCCCCATGAGGCTCTCCCCTGCCGGCCGATCTCCCTCCCCGTTCCACAGGCAGGAAGAGAGGACCCGGGAGCTCAGCCTGCAGCTCCTCTGGGTCCTTCTCACGCGAGCACAGAGCATTGCCATGGTTACCACAGCAACGCTCCGGCTCTCACGAGAGTGAACTCTAGCCCTGGAGCTACTGGCTAGAGTACACTCTCACCACCACATTCCTGGTTGTCGCAGTAGTGAGTGAACTCGAGCCCCATACACACTGCCCCCACAAACACACACCATACACATTCACACTGCCCCCACACACACCTTACACATTCACACACTGCCCCCCCATACACTACACATTCACACACTACACACACACACACACACACACACACACACACACACTGCACCCCTCACACATTGCACCACTGCTCCTATACCCTACTACAGCCGCATATCCCAGCAGACCCCAGGTAAGTTGTCAAACTGTTCTTAAACAGTTTGACTATTCACTCTGGGAGGGGGTCCCGGCACTCCTGGCACCATAACCACTACACAGAGGAGTAGTGGTAATTGTGCATGGAATATTTCTTTAAATAATCTACAAGTGCCCCTCCTGGGATCAGGCCCTGGATCCGCCACTGGTATATGACATGTATATTAATGTGTGTATTAGAAATAGAGATATATATGTATAGAATTATGCCTATTATGTTTACACATATATTAATGTACATTTATATATGCATAATACACAGAGGAATGTCATTTATATGTACCATATGTAATGAGCAGATATTGGCCCAGTCTTGTTGCTAGGTGCATACTCCAGCACAATAACATATTTAAAGTGAAGAGCGCACCCACAAGACTTCAAAATAAACATTTTTTACAGTTGTGCCCTACATACATTCACCATTTCAGTCCCATTACCAAGCTTTCCTTAATATGTCAAGGTAGTTGGACTGAAACATTGATTACATGCAAAGGCACGTCTGCTTAAAATAAATCTGCACTTTTGTTTATTTTGAAGCCTATGAGTGCTCTTTTTTGCGTTGGAGTAATAATTTTTAATTTTAAGTTATCTGTTCTAACTCTGTATCTGCACACTATGCTGGCGCGACGCATTATGGGGCTGCTAAATATTTTTTTTCCAGGGCTGCTTTTAATTCTCAGTCTCTCTGTGTGATCGGTAGCTACAGAAGCTAAATCAAATGCTAAATATAAATGTGTGCAAACTTTTGAATACATTTGTGAAATGAACAATGGGTCAGAATTGGTGAATTGATTAACCAGATAAGTAGAGAATTGATAAGGAAATTATTATTTTTGGCCAAATTTGTGAAATATATATATAAAAAAAAATAAAAATAAAAATAAAAAAGGATTCATTTTTTTTATGCTCATCTATTTTTGCCTACATTGTGAAATATATGATAAGCTTCTATTAGGAAGACACCAATCAATCACCGAGCCTATCCTGATAATCTATCGTAAATCATGTTAGACTAAATAGAAAGCTAGTCCGCTCTGATCAACTAAAAATGTGTATCATAGTATATAAAAACAAGCACTGATAAAATTGTATTTGATCATGAATTATAAAGTACACAATATATTGCACAGTAACAAGCAGTGTATTTCCCCTTTACAATATATAAATATGTAGAAAACAAACAAACACTCTCTGTCCCTTTGACATGAGTGTGAAATAATACAGAAATCAAAAGGTTAGGGAATTACAATCGCAGATTTAAAGAGTTTCTCCAAGCCTTTTTATAACAATATATTTTTACATTTACAATTGCCTATAGGGCCATTACTATTAGGTCCCCAGCCCTCCAAACCCTGTGAAAAGATTTTAAAATGTGACTTAATCCACTCCTCCTCCTGACGTCACCCAGCACTTGTGCGGTCCAATCACAGGCTCCTCATAGAGAAGCCTGTGATTGGACGGTTTTGCTAGTTAATAGCACATGTGCGCAATCTGAGCGAGGGAAGGGTGGGGGAGGGAGGCTTTAAAAAAATAAATAAATAAAAAAATCATAAAAAAACGACTTATTAATGTAGTAGAGGGAGGCGGGAGAGAGCGCCCATCGGGTGGGAGGGAGGAAAAAAAATCGATGTTATCCTTGCAGGTGTTTCTAAGTCTGTCGGCAGTGAATTGATATTAGGCAATCCGAAGCAGAGTTCTGGGCTACATAAGTCACGTCACGTGTGCTGGGGGTGCAATAAAAAAATAACTGAAACACTGCTCTCATCCAGACTCCTACCCACCATGACCACTTCAAAAAGCAGAGGAGGTCGTGGTAGTTGGAGAAACCCTTTATTTTTACTGTAATGTTAGTAGCCGAAGACGAGACGTTAACAGTGTTGACTTGACAGTCATCTTCTCACTTTTACCATTGTCGGTTTGGTAAACATAGGACTATAGTATACGGTAAACACTTAGGTATCCTGAATCATAATCCTGATGAAGATTAATTATTAGTACTTTTAGTAAATTCAACACCTCAAGGGACTTGAAAACACTTTTCCAAAAATATCCCTATACACAAAAATAAAAAAATAACTTGATGACATGTCAGGCAAAGGTAACCAAGAATATCTTATTAATCAGTTAGACTAATTCAAGGACAAATAAGCATTTTAAATGCAATATTACATAATGAAGTCAACAAAATGCTAAATACACACATACACAATGCCTGGAAAAAAAAATCTAACACACATCGCAATGCCACCATGGAACATGGGTTAATTACACACCCGTCACTTATTAGCAACATTGATGCACTTGTCTGTCCGTAACCATCAACCTGTGATGTAATTGAAACCCAAACAGAATTAACAAATTATTTTGGGCGGAGTTTTAGAAAACGGCAGATAAATGGTTAGCTTCTGGCTGCTTTGATAACCGTTGTTATATACCAACTAGCCAAAAGTTATCAATCTGGTACCCACACTGGATGGTAATTTAGTGCAGTGTCTGATCCCACCATGAGTAATTTTAGTCAGGAAGTGAAGTGAAATGAAAATAATTATTTACCAGTCTCTGCAATGTAGTGGTTAATGATCGGTAGTACGTAGAGGTGCTATTCTGTAAACTGGCATCAAAATTAAGTCCTTGTACCTCCAACGTATGTACCACAGTGAGGCTCTGAGTTGTTAAATACACTGAAACATAGAAGGCAGACAATGAAATGACAATAACAATGCCTTGAATTAGCTATTAATGAGCGGTATGAGAAAAAAAACAAAAAAACTGATAACTATGGGTCCATTTGAAGCCTCCTCTGTGGTCTACAAAGGCTTCTTTGTTGTTTCATCTTATCTGAGAGCTAAATGATTTTGATTATAGTGCATTTCAGTTAAATGAGATCATATTATCAGGACAGAACCCTTTTTCATGGTGTTTGTAAATCACGTGTTATGAGTTTCAAGAGACACTCTGGGAACTATAACCACTACAGCACACTTGAGTGGTTGTGGTGCCAAGAGCCTCAAGAGATCGGTAATCTGTCAAACCATTTATGAACAGTTTGACACTTACCTTGTTGTGTTGGGCACCCATGGTACTTATTACTTCTTACTATAACAATGATAACAGTTATACCTGTAGTTTGTTACTGTGATTTTCTGTACACAAAGTTGCTGATTGCTATTTTCAGTGAATGTGTTCCACCGATATTTCATGAACACATAGTTATTAATATTTTGGCAGATAGAATCTGGTTGGTAAACTTTTCAGTCAACAAATGTTTATTCTACCCACTGCCTGCCTCTCTCCATGCTTTGCCCCTGCTACCTTCATATAACTGCCTTTTATCTCCATCCCTGTTCCTTAGGCCTCAGTCCACAACCCCAGTTAACAGGAATACTCAGAAACCTTTGCATTACCTATCCTCTCGCCCAGCCAGGTTCGTCCTAAATTTCTAACTGCTTCTCCAGCTGTTTGAGTTATTACTCAATAACCTCCTCATTCCCTTTACATTTTTCCATTAACTGCACCTTTCCTTTTATTTTTTTCTGTCCATCACTTCCAAACTCCCCCTGCTACCTCTAGTCTCAAATCTCCATTATAACCTTTCAAATGTAAGCTCATCGTCTGTCTAACCAAGCACTTTGTGTAAATGGGCTTCAATGGTTTGATCTCAGCTCGAGGGCAGGGCCCTTGTAATCGTTTGTGTTGGCCTGTATAAATTGTACTGTTTTTTTTACTCCAATTGTACAGAGCCGCGTACAATATTGGCGCTTTACAAATGCCAGTAGTAATTATAATACTGTTAAAATCTAGTATGCATATCAGATATATGAGTACCGCTTTATCAAACTAAGACAGAATGAAAGAAACACATAGATCCAACTGCAAGTTTGTTAAAGGACCACTCTAGGCACCCAGACCACTTCAGCTTAATGAAGTGGTCTGGATGCCAGGTCCTTCTAGGGTTAACCCATTTCTCAATAAACATAGCAGTTTCAGAGAAACTGCTATGTTTATCAATGGCTTAAGCCTTCCCCCTAATCCTCTAGTGGCTGTCTCATTGACAGCCACTAGAGGCGCCTGCGTGCTTCTCACTGTGATTTTCACAGTGAGAGCATGCAAGCGTCCATAGGAAAGCATTATGAATGCTTTCCTATGTGACTGGCTGAATGCGCACGCAGCTCTTGCCGCGCGTGCGCATTCAGCCGACAGGGAGGATCGGAGGAGGAGAGCTCCCCGCCCAGCGATGGAAAAAGGTAAGTTTAACCCCTTTTCCCCTTTCCAGAGCCGGGCGGGAGGGGGTCCCAGGGCACTATAGTGCCAGGAAAACGAGTATGTTTTCCTGGCACTATAGTGGTCCTTTAATAATTTGTTAGAATTGTAATACCCGGGGACTCCTGGAACCATAAACACTAGAGCATGCTGTAATGGTCATGGTGGATAGAATGTCCCTTTAAATAGCTATTTTAATGTTGTGTAGGTGTGGCAAATAGTTTTACAATACGTAACAAAATATTGCTTTTACCCAAAATTGTGCACAACTGCCCAAACCTGGTCTTGGTGAAGTTGATGCAACAGAATAATAAAATGCCACTTTTCTTGATATAAATCCAATTTGCAAAACTGTTAATGCTACATGCTGATCCATATCAGTGGAGGGGACATATTTATTATGGAGCTATTTTACTAGCAGCAATAGGTTAATTCCACCACTTATTAGCCTCTTAAAAGCTGCATTTAGCACGGTTTTAAATGCCAGTACAATATTAACCAAAGTGTAAGTGATGGTTCTATCAGAGAATGTGGCTGTACGAATTCCATTCTAATGGTATGCAAAGCATCATGGGGTTGTAGTTCTAAAACATCTGGGGACCTACTTTTTGGGCAGCCCTGCTCTAGACACTGATTTTGTACAGCTACAGGGCTACTACACTGACACCCAGTACCAGTCGAGGTTGCCAAGTAAGATTGTACGGGTCGATGATAAACAGAAAAAGAACTAAAGTGGTTGACTGGAAGGCTTACTTATTAATAATCCAGTTGTGATGCTGATAGTAATGCTTCCAAGCATTAGAGAAACCACTGTCCACCGGCAACATGCTGTCTCTGTAAACTTCACCTTGTCTGTGCCCAGCACAGGGTCTGTGTCCAACACGCTGTGACCTTCCATGGTAGCAGTAGATCTGCAGAGAAAATCCATTCACTGATGTTAAATGTATTTGCCTTTCCACAAAAACATACACAATTATCTCGGGAATTGTGTATTTTAAACCAAAACAGCAAAAAATTTAATTATATAAATAAATTACACAGCAGAGTTAAAGGGTTTTTCTAACAAAAAAACGTGTTTTAATTTATTTATTCGGGACAAAGTCAAGGAAATACATTTTAACGATGTACTGCAAAGATACAGTTAAGGAAATATACAAATATAGGTTCTTCTATTTTGCAGACATGTTTGTATTTGCTTTGAACACATCAAGAGGTTATAAAAAAGTTAAAATAAATAAAAATCATAATTGCGAAACATAAATATAAATAATCAACTGTCGGTATTATTTTTGTCTGTCAATTACAATTGTGAACACCATTCTATAATATATATATAGTGAAAAATTTTTGCACTACACAAATGTTAATAACAATAATGATAACATTAATATATTTTACAAAAAAAAAATCTACAAATTTTTGATAAAATACTTCCATTAAATAAGTCCATTGTTTTGGAATGATTTTTTTTCCTCACGTAAAAAGTGTAGCAATTACCCAGACCGATCCAAATTCAGCTTATTATTAATAAATACTTTGGTTTTAAGAATTTTAAGATCAGAAATTATATTCAAAATAAAATGTATGCAGTAGTCATGCATTTATGTATATGTTTAATATTCAAAAATTGCTAAGATTCTGGGTAAATTACATTGGTAGCAATAATAGGCTATGCCCTTCAACAATAGCGAGACATTTCCAATCATTTTGAGTATACAGAGGTAAAAACCAAGGATGTTGATAAGGAGAGGGATATTATACGGTATATTTCAAACAAGTGGGAATTATTCGTAATGGACTAGTGAATTTAATATTGTAGGTTAAAGTTGCCAAGCTAGGAAAATAGTAAAAATGAAAATCAAGCGCACTCCTTTATCTACTAAACAGCTACTTTGGTGCTGACAGATTTTGCTAGTTTTATTAAAAACACCTAATCTAGGCAAAAAACAATGGGGGTTTAGTTACATTATATGATCATACATTGCATAAGCCTGCCACAACGTCAATGTACCCCATCTTTAGTAGGTCCTACTCTAATAACCAACTGTCTACTAAATGAGCTACTCACTTGGGGAAATCCTTCCATCTGGAGCTCTCTGCAGTACAAGGCTAAATAGGGTCCTGAGATGAGGCACCTGTGACAGGGAGTGGTGCAAAACCAAGGAGCTGGCTAGACTCCTAAAAATGCTTAAGTGGGGTGCTGCTGGGGGCCAATAAATACAGTAAAAATGAAAATCCAGCGCACTTTTTAATAAAACTAGCAAAATCTGTCAGCACCAAAGTAGCTGTTTAGTAGATAAGAGAGTGCGCTGGATTTTCATTTATACTGTACTCAAGCTGGGGAAATAGCCCGGTTTCAGACTTTTTACATTTTTCGATTTTGGTTAAAACTGTTAAATTCTTCTTTTCGGTTTCCTACAATTCACAGTTTAGTAAATAACTATTATAGCAAGTGAATGGAAACTTGTATATATGGACTAGATTAGTGTATACCATGTGTCCTCGAATAACACATGGCATTTATTGTCACGCGCACCCTAACATTCCACAACCGAAGTGGCCATTTTGAAAGTTGGCAGTCAATTGACGTACAGGACAGAGCAAAAATTAAGCAGATTAAACCAAAGAAGGATTGAGATCCCACAGGGCCCTGGGGAGGTTACCAGCTTGCTCCCACCTTCATTCTTCACATATAGTATGGTTAATAGGACCAAACTAATTCATGGTTTTGTGGCCCCTGTCTATCCCTGGGCCCTAGGTGAATGGTCATTTTAGATTGCTTTAAAAGCTTTATGAATACTTTAATCTTTACACATACCTGCTGATTTATGTGCAGTTTGAGAATTGTACAGATTGCACTAAAATATACCAGAAAACGCACCCAGCTTGTTTTTTAAACATTAGTACACAATAGGAATTTTAATGGTCTACGTGAGATAACCTGTGACATAGTAACTTACTTCTAACTCTTCACTGTGCAGAGTAAAGAAAGAATAGGAAAGTATTGGGATCAATAAGCCAAAGGCAGTGGGTTACCCATTAGTTATGTCTGTAATTAATAAATTCGAATACTATACAGAATGATATATAATTACAGTGATTTGTATACATTTCTGAAGAACGTACTTTAAAGGCATTTTGTGCTAGTTAAGAGATATTGTCCCTATTTAAGTATAAAGTCCCACAGCTCTGTTTACCGCCTGAAATGGTAGAGAGGCTGAACGTAGGGGCACAATGGGGTCTTTGTTACGGTTTCACTCTACCTGTGCTACCTCTGGAAACAACTAAATTCCAGACATCTCTTCCCTCTGCCGCTGATTTTATCACAGTCGGAGGGGGAAAAAAGAGGAATTCTAGTAGATTCACATTATTATTATCAGGTACTATGAAACCGAGGGTAAAGGAACCACAGGAGAAGTGAAATTCATACTACATGTACGTTACACGGTTTTCTCACATTCTCTAATTCATACCTGTTAACCTGTGTAAGACTTAGTATCAGTCCGGCTCCGGCAAATTCAAGAATTGGGCTAAAAATGATGTTACATGTAATCAGAAAATGTCAGTTTTGCATTAGTTGCCGCAATGTACCCATGTACACACAAAGCAGTGGGTAATAATATGGTTTATTTTCAACGTGAAAATGTTGAGTTGTGAATGATTTTGTTCATTTTGCTGAAAATATAATATTACTGCTTGTGTGCATAGTTATATTGCAGTTTATAAAGTCATGCATTATTGCACCCTGCTATACTCAATGATGGAATGATGCTGGGTACATCTGTATCCCACACTAATCGTTTACACCAACGTATTCCGCTGTTCCCAGTGGGAGCTACAGATTCAGACTGCCAGATGTTCACTGCAACATGCAAAACCCTACTACACAGCTACACACAGAAAACACACTTCAACACACACACATAAAGCTACAAAATTAAATACACATTTACACGCACAATATATGTGGCCAAGCTATCAATGGATGTTGCTTTCAGAATTTGGGGGATAAGTGGCCATGGATCCCATTGAAGCATTTAGGGGTCAGAAAAGGCCTGCAGGACGGAACACAGGGGTAGGCAACTGTTGGCACCCCAGATGATGTGGACTATATCTCCTCTGAGGCTTTGCCAGCATTATGGCAGTAGGAGCATTATAGGAGATGTAGTCGACAACATCTGGCCGAAGGTTGCATACCCTTGGGTTAGAGTCTCAAAAAATCCATTTACTGATTTAGACTAATTTATCCACAACAATGTGTGAAATTATTCTCGTCTTTTAAATATCAACAACAAGATTGTGAAACAAATGCTGAATACAATTTAAATTCTGTCTATCAACTAAACATGTAATGAGTGTATCTGTTTCAACACATGTACGTGTCCTCCTAAATCGCAAATAAATTGGAAGACAAAATACAAATTTGAATAATAAACAATAAATAGTAATGAGTGGAGCACCAAATAATAGCTAAATGCAAAGTCAGTATTGCACACTGCTTGAGCTCTATCTGTATGTAGCAAATCAGTTTAAATACCTCCCAAATATCCCTATTTAAGAGGGACAGTCCCTATTTAAAGGCCAAATTCCTCTGTGCCACTGTGAGCTTCGCAGCAAGAATACTCATAATAACATGTCTTTAAACTGCACCAAATGAGTTTAGAAATGTCTGTTAATAAGGTACATTGTTCTTGTTCTAAATTACATTTTAGTTGCAAAAATTATTAGTGAGTCACCTAAAATTTCTCAGAACAGCCCGCCCCCATGTATTCATTGAAGAACTTAATAAACAAGTTCTAAAGAGATTCATTCTGCTAGCTGTGAATAATACTGACTTTGGTTTTAGCCACCATTTATTCCACTCTATTTATTAAAAACTAAAATGACGAGTCCATCATAGACTTTCGAGTGGGTAGTTGGCTTATGCTGTAACATTGCTGCTCTGGATGAGTGCTTAGCCACAGTAACTTCAAATAAGATTGGTAATAATTTCCTTTACTCTTATGGAGTGATTCAATACTTTCTTTTAAATTTAAGGTCAAAATAGCCAGCTATACTTCTAGTTCAACTACTCGGGCCTTAACATTTGAAACTCACTTTGAATTCTCCTGCTGTCAGCCCTGAATGTTGGGGATGTGGCGGAGAGATGGGCACCAACATTCACATACGGTGGAACTGTGAGCTAATTCGGCCCTTATGGCAGAAAATACACAAGACCCTGACTCCATAGGCAAATTTAAAAGATCAATTTTGAAACATCATAGAGATGATGCAGCTCGCTGTTCTATAGCAGTGGAGGGAGGGATCCGTCCTCTTGATCAGGGAATGGATTGCAAGGGTTGAAGAGATATACTCCATTGAGCAGTTATGGTTTCCAGCAACCACCAGAGGTAAATGTCTACCTGGTTACATTGGTCCATCCTTATAGAATCCCTGTAGTACTAGCTGGTTTTCCCTGGGGTACTAGCTGGTTTTCCCTGGGGTACTAGCTGGTTTTCCCTGTAGTACTAGATGCTAGTTTTCCCTGTAGTACTAGCTGCTGGTTTTCCCCGGGGTACTAGCTGCTGGTTTTCCCTGGGGCACTAGCTGGTTTTCCCTGTAGTACTAGCTGGTTTTCCTTAGGGGAACCAACTGGTTTTCCCTGTAGTACTAGCTGGTTTTCCCTGGGGTACTAGCTGGTTTTCTCTGGGGTACTAGCTGGTTTTCCCTGGGGTAGTAGATGCTGGTTTTCCCTGTAGTACTAGCTGGTTTTCCCTGTAGTACTATCTTTTTTCCCCTAGGGGAACCAACTGGTTTTCCCTGTAGTACTAGCTGCTGGTTTTCCCTGTAGTACTAGCTGGTTTTCCCTGGGGTACTAGCTGCTGGTTTTCCCTGTAGTACTAGCTGGTTTTCCCTGGGGTACTAGCTGCTGGTTTTCCCTGTAGTACTAGCTGGTTTTCCCTGTAGTACTATCTTTTTCCCCCTAGGGGAACCAACTGGTTTTCCCTGTAGTACTAGCTGTTTTTCCCTGGGGTACTAGCTGGTTTTTCCTGTAGTACTAGCTGCTGGTTTTCCCTGGGGCACTAGCTGGTTTTCCCTGTAGTACTAGCTGGTTTTCCCTGGGGGAACCAACTGGTTTTCCCTGGGGTACTAGCTGCTGGTTTTCCCTGTAGTACTAGCTGGTTTTCTCTGGGGTACTAGCTGGTTTTCCCTGGGGTACTAGCTGGTTTTCCCAATTGACTCAGGGCTATGTGCTGATTGGTCTTAAGTCTTCTGATTGGGTGTCCTGTGTGATCCAATTTTTTCCCTCTTCTTTCCTATCCACTCACCTTGCCTCTTTTCTCTTCTTTCTACTTGTTCTATGTTTTCTCTCCTATTTTCCCCCTCTTTGTTCTTCACGTATTGATCATTCATACACTGGTTATTAAGACCGAGATTGGGCAATCTCTAGGTCTGAAACACTGTAATTTTTTAATCTTGTTTTTGGTTGTGTTGTACACAGGTCCGGTGCAAGGACTTCTGTCTACACAGGCGAAGACACATTTTGCTGCCCCCAAAATGTATCTTCACCTGTCTGTCTAATATTCCCACTTTTGCCCCTCTTACCAATTATTTTGCCCCTTTGCATCTTACCACCTTTTTCTCTTGTTTTCCTTTTTTGTATATTGTATCCTGTCCGGCATTATTTTTTACGTGTTTTGTGTCTTCATCCTACTTTTCTTTACCCCCTTGCGTCACACACTGACCATAACACACACACACTGACCATTACACACACACACACTGCTAATACACACACACTGGCTCTAACGCACACAGTCTCTTACACACTTGGACAGCTTATACACACTCACCAGCTCTAACAGACACACACAAACAGTCTCTTACACACACTGCTTATACACTCTCATTAGCTGTAACACACACACAGTCTCTCACTCACACACACACTGCTTTACACTCACACAGTCTCTTACACACACACAGTTTATAGACACACACTAACTCTTACACACACACACACACACTGGCTATAACACGCACACACACACACTAGCTCTTACATACACACACTGGCTCTAACACACACACACACATTAACACACACACACTAACTCTTACACACACACAAACTCTTACACACACACAAACTCTTACACACACACACACTGGCTCTAACACACACACACTGGCTCTAACACGCACACACACTAACTCTTACATACACACACTGGCTGTAACACACACACATTAACACACACACAAACTCTTACACACACACACACACACACTGGCTCTAACACGCACACACACTGGCTCTAACACGCACACACACTAACTCTAACACACACACACACTAACTCTTACATACACACACTGGCTCTAACACACACACACACACTAACTCTAACACACACACACACTAACTCTTACATACACACACACTAACTCTTACATACACACACTGGCTCTAACACACACACACACACACACTAACTCTTACATACACACACACACTAACTCTTACATACACACACTGGCTCTAACACACACACACTAACTCTTACACACACACTAACTCTTACACACACACACACACACACTGGCTCTAACACACACACTTACTGTTTCTTATAGTTGCAAAACAGAGGTCCCGCTGCACTGTTGTAGCTTTCCTACACAGCAGTTGGCCGCCGGGATATGATGTCACGTATCCCAGCGGCCTGTAGCTCAGAAAGAGAGTTGCCGCGGTCGCTCCTCGCTGTTCCGCCCCCTTCCCTCAGTGGGTGCACGTTTCTCAGCCAGGTGATTAGATTGCTGCAGAAATTGACCGGCGGGAGCGGAGTTCTCCGTGCTCCCGCCAGTCACTCGGACATTTTTGCGCCCCTTGGGTCCGTGCACCCTAAGGCGGCCGCTTGTGCCGCCTTATGGTAGCGCCGGCCCTGGTTGTACATATTAATTTAATGGCGTTTACTCTGCTGCAGTGCGATCACAGTGTTTTCCTTCTGTGTATTTATTACTCTCTCACTGGCTGGAACTTGAACCACACTATTTGTATTTTTCTTTTCATTTTGTTTTTGTTTATTTTGTACAGCTCTCCAAACAAATCCCAAAATAAATACTAATACTATCTAATACTATCCTTACCTTTTTGTGTCATTTTACCCCACTCCCTCTAGCATGTAAGCTCATTGAGCAGGGCCCTCAACCTCTCTGTTCCTGTGTGTCCAACTTGTCTGGTTACAACTACATGTCTGTTCGTCCACCCATTGTAAAGAGCTGTGGAATTTGACGGCGCTCTATAATTACCATAATAATAATAATAATAATAATAATAAATCACTTTAGCATGTTTTTGAGGATATGAGCATGGAAAATGGGAGTTTACAACCCAGTATTTTATTCGGCTGGGTGTGCCAGGTTCCATACTCAGCATAGTTCTTACCCTTCTTCATGATTGACATATCCTTAGCGTTATCGAAAAACTGGTGTACACTCAAAAATTACAGTTAAAGGGACACTATAGTCACCAGAAGAACTGCAGCTTAATGTAGTTGTTCTGGTGAGTAAAGCCAGTCCCTGCAGCCTTTTTGTTATAAACACGGTCTTTTCAGAGTAAAGACAGTGTTTACATTACAACCTAAAGACACCTCCAGTGGCCACTCCTCAGATGTTCAGCGTTTCCACACTCTTTATGGAGATGCAGAACTTTCCTCATAGAGATGTATTGATTCAATGTATCTCTATGAGGAGATGCTGATTGGCCACGGTGGCGTTTGGCTCCACCCCAAGCCTGCCTCCTTAGCGGAGATCATCAGGATTGACAATCTCAGCCAAACCAGTGCTTTCCTGTGGGAAAGCATTGTGATTGGCTAAGATTATCACTTCTGATGATGTCAGCCAAGGAGGCAGATTAGGGGGAAAGCCAGCAGCAGACTGGGTAAATAAAGGTAAAATGTTACTATTTTTAGAGGGCAGGGGAAGGGGAGCACGGAGGCTTCAATATTTGTGTTCCTGACCCTATAGTGTTTCTTTAAGGTGCAAAAGAAGCAACATACATTTCCCCAAAGATTTAATAAATTGTGTTAAAAAACACAAAATAGCAAAGATGTAAAATTCCAACATTTTGACCCTTTGATGAGTTTCCCCCATTGTATCCCTTGGTTAACACAATGGCACTCAGCATACATCCTTTGCTGATTATGCTAAGAACCTCTGCGGTTAGTTGTATGCCTACCAAGCTCAATATGAAGTCAAAGGATCCTACATAAAATTGCTATAAGTATGTAGCAGGCCCTTTAGTAGGAGATTAGATATCCAATGCAGTGCTCCCTTCTACCAATCTGCTGCTAAAAATCTGTAGCCCAGCCAGCCACTATCTACCTGTGCGTCACCTATAGCGTCATTTTAACAAACAGTCTAGCCCAGCAATTGTCAGTATGGTAGACCATACCGCTACATCCCACCAGCACTGGCCTTTTTCTTTTCCTGCATTGAAGGGAATCCGCAGATCGGTGCTACAAAGAATAATCTCTGACAAAGGGAGACTGAACACACTGTGCTCTGGGCACAGTTTGTAATGAACCAACCTGAAACCTGATTTCCCTCATATTGCAGAGACGAGGAGTGAGAAAGAAAGTCACCTCTACAAATGCTCAACTCCAGTGACACCAGGTGACAACCCTGTTGACAGCTGCGTGGTTAAAGATCACCGTAATCTGTAAACAAAGTAACTCAATGACAGGACTGTGTGTAAGTAGTCGCTGTTGTTGTTGAGAGTTATCTTCGATGTTTAATGCTGGAATCAAACACCATAACAGTCTATAGCTATTAGATAGGGGCAGAGAATAGAGCTTTCTTGTCCATGTCTTAACTTATTATAGTTACATATATTTATGAAACGAACTTCAGCTATGAGTGCACAACCTTTCACCATTCCCACTGTGAAATCAAAGAGGGAGCTAGGCTTCCAGAACTACGAAACGGTTCACAGTGCCTATAAAAGATCTGGCAAACATGTACAGGACCTCTCATATAGAGTTATTCACCAAACACAGGATTTTGTCCACAGTCAAATGGCCAAACTCTGACCGCAATGGCAATTCTCATATTTACTAACGCCAGATACGACTGGAGTTCCGTCTGGTCATGGAAATCTGCTGCAAATACCCAGATGCATTCAGTGTCCTGATTAAAATTTTAGTGCTATTGCATCCAAAACCTATACAAAGTGCACAAAACCTATACGAAGTGCACAAAACCTATACGAAGTGTACAAAACTATACGAAGTGTACAAAACTATACGAAGTGCACAAAACCTATACGAAGTGTAGAAAACCTATACAAAGTGCACAAAACCTATACAAAGTGCACAAAACCTATCCGAAGTGCAAAAAACCTATACGAAGTGCACAAAACCATACGAAGTGCACAAAACCTATACGAAGTGCACAAAACCTATACGAAGTGCACAAAACTAAACGAAGTGCACAAAACTAAACGAAGTGCACAAAACTAAACGAAGTGAACAAAACCTATACAAAGTGCACAAAACCTATACAAAGTGCACAAAACCTATACGAAGTGCACAAAACCATACGAAGTGCACAAAACCTATACGAAGTGCACAAAACCTAAACGAAGTGCACAAAACCATACGAAGTGCACAAAACCTATCCGAAGTGCACAAAACCTATCCGAAGTGCAAAAAACCTATACGAAGTGCACAAAACCATACGAAGTGCACAAAACCTATACGAAGTGCACAAAACTAAACGAAGTGCACAAAACTAAACGAAGTGCACAAAACCTATACAAAGTGCACAAAACTATACGAAGACACACAAAGCACAGTTTTTTTCATAAAATTCAGAACCGAATTGCTTATTTGCAAGTGAAAGCTTATTTTAAGTACTAAAATCTTGTGCTGTCAGTGGGCAAATGGTGAAAAACCCTTGGCAATAAAAAAAAAAAAAGTTTAAAAAAATAAATTAATTCGGGCTGAATTAAGGAACTGCGATCCCACAGAAAATACAGTTTGAAATCCTACAAGGCTACTTAACATCACCTATTTAAGCACACAAATATAGGGATTCAGTCATATCGTATTTTGTATAAATTTTGGTCCTTGCGGGAGGTCACTCCTGAGAAATTCCAAATTGTTTTCTAATAAAGGAAATGTAGGCACTAATAACGATGATAACCCTTAACCCTACAGATATTTATGGATCACATTTCCCAATATGCCAAATCAGCAGAAGTCAAACAAACTGAAAACAACTAATTGCTAACTGAATACTGAAGATGTTTGTGAACGTAATACTCCAAAATGCTATGCTAACCGGCCAATTGAATTGACTGAGCATCATTGGAATGTAATCCACAAATGCCTATTTTGTAGCAAAAACAAAATTCTCTAACCTACTCTCACCATCCATAGTCTCTGTCCTTTGTATGTGATATTGCCAGGTTTATTCTCTGAACACCAAATTGTAGTGTACCGAAATTCAAATTTAGGCACCATGTGCTGATTTTGGGAAAATTAGCAAGCTCAGGTATGGCCCACAGGTTAGATGTTTTTTGTTATATGGGGTTATACAGGGTCAGTAAAGTGATAATTGTCCGAAATTCAAAGTGAAATCAAAATTAATTTCAAATTTAAGGCCAAAGAAGCTGAACTGGAAACCAAGCTCTCTTGGAGAATTTGTCCCGTTCACCTATTTTGGTCTAAAATTTGAAATTAAATTTAAAATGCCTGACGATTCTCACTTTAGTAAATAACTTGGAAAACTTTGCAAATTGATTTTCAAATTTACTACAATTATTTTTTTTTAGTGAAGAACACCCTCTGTGTAATATTGTGTATGTTGTTAGTGTGACAGCATATGTAATCTTTGAATGTGATCCTGTGTGTAATGTGTGTATCTCAACGAGTATGTTGGCAATGATAGGTTACTGGGTATGTGTGTGGGTGAGTATGAGAGTGTAACTGGGATGGGGGTATATACGTTGGTTTGAGTATAGGATTGGCGGCATAAAATGGATGAGTGAATGTAGCCGGAATGGGTTACACAGAGCTGAACTCACTTATCATTCTAACCATATAACTTTAAAGGGACACTATAGTCACCAGAACAACTACATCTTATCGTATTTGTTCTGGTGAGTATAATCATTCCCTTCAGGCTTTTTGCTGTAAACACTGTAGTTTCAGAGAAAAGGCAGTGTTTACATTACAGCCTAGGGATACCTCCACTGGCCACTCCTCAGATAGCTGCTAGAGGTGCTTCCACATTGTGCAGCACTCTCATTCAGTGTCTCCATCCTCTGCATGGAGACACTGAACTTCCCTCATAGTAATGCATTGATTCAATGTATCTCTATGAGGAGATGCTGATTGGCCAGTGCTGTGCTTGATTTGTGCTGGCTCTGCCCCTGATCTGCCTCTTTGACTGTCTCAGCCAATCCTATGGGAAAGCAGTGTGATTGGCTCAGAGAATCCCTTCTGATGATGTCAGCCAAGCAGGCAGATTAGGAACAGGGACAGCAGCTGCAGACTTTAATACAAGTAAGATTTTACTATATTTAGGGGGGCAAAAGAGGGGGGTAGAGGGGCTAGATGGTGATTTTAACACTATAGCGTCAGGATTACATGTTTGTGTTCCTGACCCTATAGTGTTCCTTTAAGCCAGACTGTTGTAGAGTGGCAGAGGTGATGATCACATGATCGATGCTTGTTCTGAACTATTTTGCACTAGCCGAGCACATTAAAACATTGTGTGGACTGACAGTTGCACGATCATCATCAACACTTCTTAATTTTTTAGCAGACGTGCAAGAGCATAAAGTCAGCATTTCAGACAGACCGTGATGCGCTAGGGTAACAGTGACTGTATGATGTGATAAAGACATTCTTTTGTGCTATGGGTGTGCTCCTTTCCGAATATAATTTATTGAAAATTTAAAGTTTAAAGTGAATTTCAAATTTAAGGTAAAAATAGCTCAACTGGAAAAATTCTCTAAGTCAGCTATAAATTTAATTTGGCTACTCTGGCCTTACATTTGAAATTAACTTTGAATTCTCACTTCAGTAAATAACCGTGTTAATATTGTGCTTACTTTGATATACAGCTCTAAAAAATAACTCTGAGAGTGACTTGTGCATTAAGTTCTCGGTCACCATAAATTAAGGAAAGTTGCCTAAAGCAAAAATATGTTGGCGTTCGCTGAGGGGGAGATTTGTTACCCAAGATGCAAAGTACTAAACAAGGTGCTATCACCATGGAAACATCAAGGATATTTTACTTGTGACTCCTCCTCTTTTATATCTTTGCACCACTTTTCAGAACATCACACTTTTATTAATCTCTCTTAATGGCTCTATATTTAGCAAGTCAATGAAAAATATCCCATTCTATGCATGCAATGGTTATTATATTTTTTGCCCCAACATGGGATTTATCATCTGTTTATGATATTTGGTCGGTTTAGTTCTACGTGAGCCTAATGGAAATCTAACATTATTGTGAAGTATGCTCTCATAAAATGTTTAATTTGCTGTATTTGGCTAATATATGCATCTATCAAAGATTGCACTAGTTTAATGTTCAGTACTGGAGTATCAAAACTTTAAAATGTCACAAGAAATAGAAACCTTGTAGCTGTTATAGAAGAGTACAAGTGCTTTATTCTCTTAATTATAATATTTGGAATTGGAGTGGATTGAGGCATCAGTTCAGTGTAAACATACGGACTCCACAGACCAAAATAAAGAGGAGACCACACTCAATGCAAATGTTACTTGAAATGCATCAGGTTTATTAAAGGGTCACCATAGGCCCCCAGACAACTTTATCTCATTGAAGTGATCTGGGATCACTGTTCCTGTCCCCTTAAGAAACTGCATGAGGACGTCCATCGTCTTAGAAAACCCAATATGTTTCATATGGGGAAGGCCTACTGCGCTCACTGCACATACGCATTATGTCCCCCCCCATCGACTCACGTCAGTGGGGTAGAAGCCCAATCCAGTGCTGAGGGACTTTGGCGCTGGAATCAGGTAAGTGAAAAAAAGTGTTATTTAATCCTTTACTTGCCACTGGGTGTGGAGGGGGAGAGGGCACCGGACCCTTTAGGAATAAAACTTTGTATTCCTAACACTAAAGTTTTCCTTTAAGTATACTTAAAAACAGTCAGTAACCATTCCAAATCAATCTACACACGCATATAAACTATTATGATGGTAAGTACACAAGGAAAATGTGCACACTCACTAAACCGCGTTCTTCCTAACACAACTTCATTTGCAGTACGAGTACACATTGAAGACACTTTAATAGATATTTAAGAGGTAGCCAGTGATATATTTCAAATACCAACATTAACTTATTAGACACGTGAGAATCTCTTGCAGCTCTAAGGAAACCCAACGACTATGCCATAAATTATTTTCGTCAATTTTTTTTGATCAATCCCACAAAAAAGCGTCACAAACTTCCGACAGCGTCATGCTTAATGTTTAGGTAAGCATTGAACGTGTCTCTGTCCCAGGGTCACTGGACTCCCTAGGTAGGCCAACCTTTTCATCACTCGGGGTAGGACACTGCTCCTTGTGTCTCTGCTGTGTCTCGTCTATGTGGGAGGGAGTGTGAAATAAAAGCTATTTTCTGATTTAAAAAAAAAGACCTTGAAGCCTAAATATCATCTGACAAAAGGATGAGGCAGGATCTGTTGCTGCCATATTATAACCCTCATCCTTTCAGTAACAAATGCTTTTGTCTGTGAATAGTGAGAGAACTGAAACCCATGGGAACTCTTTTTTTTCGGCAGGATGATTTAACCATTCTAGATCATGAGACATTTACCATTGAAATCTCAAGGGGATTTAAAGTGATCTCCAAAAACAGACTGTGTGCAATGCAGTGAGGGTTTTTGTTGTGCTGAATGGACTTGACATCCTTTAATCATAAATTGTGTTGTGTTTTCTTTAAAGGTACAACGAAAGCTTTAACCCATAGAGGGAAAAACAGAACCAGAACAAACGTTTGATAAATCAAAATGTTCTACCACCTTCATTCTTTTCATATGGTGACATTAAAATGATGTAGTCACGTGCAAAGCATTTCTGGTAATGTAGACACGTGATCTGATGGCAAAAAATATTGTCACATCATAATTAAATGGAAGGAAGTAAAGGAACACTCCAAGCATCATAATCAATACAGCTTACAATAGTGCTTATGGTGCCAGGAGTGTCCTGGCGCACTCCAAGAGTAAGTTGTGAATCCATTTTAGAATGTTTTGACAACTTACGTGGGTCCTGCCCTTTGCCGGTGGCCACAGCTGTTCATTTTAACTCTCCTGCAAGGAGTATGCAGTTAGCGTCACGGAGCTTGGCCACGCTCATTGGCTGAGAACATCAACTGAACACAGCCAATGAGTGCAGCCTTGTATTGGACCATGCTCAGGTCGAGGAAGACATCCAGCTGCTCCTGCAGTAGATAACTGGATGCAGCGCAGGCAACCAAGATACCCAGGTAAGTTGTCAAACAAAGCAGTTTGACAGATTACTCTGGGGGAGCACCAGACCACTCATGGAACCAAAACTACTACAGCAGACTGTACTGGTTATGGTGGTTCAAGTGTTCCTTTAAATACTAAAACAGGTAATGCATGCACTTTACAGTTTCACATCTGCTAAATATTGGTTATAATTCAACAGGAAACAAATACATTTGCATCACTCGTTAATATTTAGCCTTACAGTATCTCCTACCCCATATTCAGAATTTAAATCTGTTCCGTAAACCACAATATAATGAATTTTCTCCATTTTGGCTAATGTTACCTAAATTTTTAAATTAATCTTGAAATTCCAATAATTCTTAGTTTAGTGAATAATACTAATAGTGTTTGGGGATTTTTTTTTGTTCGTTTTTTAAAAAGATGTAATTAGGTGAACTTTGAGACTAAATTTAAACGTCCGCTAAAGTCCAAGGTATTCATTTCCAGATTTATATTTAATTATATATTAACTTAATTATAAAACATGAAACTACTGTTTGACAATCACAAGTTAAAATTAATTTGGTTTTCCTGGAAAATAGATAAACGAATATATATATATATATGACAGGCAATTCTGGTTGACATGATAAGTGTGTTGACCAAAGAACTTACTAATGACAATTTGGGGGGAGAGTTGACAAATTCCAACATTTATGACCAAATAGAAGAGTTGGAAGAAGCTACTTGTAGCTTTTACTTGCCTGTTCACTCCCTATTTTTTTTTTTAATTCCTGCATTTTCTAACGTTAAATAATTTGAGGTATAGAGATTTACAAAGCTCCGATGACTTAGCTGCTTTTTAAGTTTAGAACAATTGACTTTTAAGATTTTCACTGTATTGCTAAAGAAATAGCACTGCCAATGGCATAGTTAGGGCTCTTTCTTACTCAAGTACAAAGCACATTTTGTATTGATTCTTTGTCAGCAAGAAGAATCTGCAATCCACCACTTCTCTGCTTCACTTGTTACGTTTTGCTTTCCAATTCCGTCTACGTGTTATATTATACATGGCGTATGCTATACGGTTGTAGGTTTAAGGTGTGATTTGCAATTAAATAAAACTGTGCATGTGTCCAATTGAAATAAATTACGATTACTCAGTTTTACACTTGTTACAGCATCTCTTTGTTTTTGAGTATACATTCAAATAAATGTATCACCTCTCGACAACTCATATGTATGAATGGTGGGGGATGACGACAACATTTGATCTGTTAGAGCATCTAGTCTTGAAAAAAATCAAAAAAACAATCATATGTTTATGCTCTCCCCTACCTTTCTCAAAAAATGTTCCCTCCCCAGCTGAGATTGTCCCTGCTTCCACTTAAAGTGCTTTAGCGGTGTGTCGATATCACCCCTAGATGCAGTAGCTAAACTGGTGATATCAAGGCCCATCAGGCTCAAAATGTACTATTGGTTTCAGGACTGATAGCTACAATGTAGCCAGAAATTGACTGTCACGTTAAAAGCCTCTCAGTACCACTGGTGACACATGCAATAGGTTGCCATCGGTGTCCGTTTTAATTATTAACCAATATTTTATTTTAAAATGGCCTAGGATACAGCTTTGGCTGCTGTAATAGTCAAAGAAAATTAGCTTTAGATATTAAAATTGACTTAATTCTATAATGTTTAAAAAAAAAAAAAAATGAGTAATGCTATCTGTCTTTATGTTTGCAACTGACACTGCTTCTACACATAAACATAGTTAGTGAGGCCCTGGAGGCAGACATCTTGTATTTTTAAAGGACCAGTATAGGCACCCAGACCACTTCAGCTTAATGAAGTGGTCTGGGTGCCAGGACCATCTAGGATTAACCCTTTCAGCTCATTGACAGCCGCTAGAGGCGCTTCCGCGCTTCTCACTGTGATTTTCACAGTGAGAAGACACCAGCGTCCATAGGAAAGCATTTCCTATGGACTGGCTGAATGCGCGCGTGTGCGGCTCTTGCCACGCATGCGCATTCAGCTGATGACGAGGAAAGGAGGCGGAGATTCCCCACCACCGAGGGAGCCCGGCGCTGGAGAAAAGGTAAGGAATTAACCCCTTCCTCCCCCTAGAGCCCGGCGGGCGGAGGACCCTAAGGGGGACGGACGGACCTAGAGACCCTATTGTGTCAGGAAAACGAGTATGTTTTCCTGGTACTATAGTGGTCCTTTGAGCAGACCTCAACTAAAGTAAATTGAATAGAGAAACTATGGAAACATAATACTTTGTCCATCTAGCAAGAGTGTTGCATTTAGCAAAAGGCTGTAGCTATATCAGTGATATCTCCTAGCTAGTATAATATTAAACGTAACATTACCACAGAAACAACCTTAAACATAAACCAACTACAACAACATTTACCAAACATCAAAACTGATTATTGTCAATTTCTTCTATTTAAAGCAGATATCTACTATAAAACATAACATAGAAAAAACATAATAAGCAAAGTCTATACGTTTATTCACTAGCGGTTTTAAGATATTTGTAGAAAACATTTGTGTTTACAGTTTCAATATACTGTGCATATTTAATTTACGGGGGCTTTGGTAATAAAGGTAGCTCCTCAGCTGTTGCAGAATTAAAGAATGATATGTTGCCATTCTTATAATAGTTGGGGATCTGCCTTTGGAACTAACCTGACTGAATAAAAATAGTCTGCAGATCACGTGCTCTCTATCCTCTTATTAAATACATTAGACTGCATATTTTTTAATTCACATCTTAATAAAAATACATTGGTTAAAAGTGGCCCCCAAAAATGCTAAAGTTATCATAATTTTGTGAGGAAGGATATTATTAGGAAAATATATTTAATTGTACTAAACAGTTTAGTAAAATGTCTACCAAACTAGAGATTGCCATTATCACAATGAATAAGGTGTTTTTTTTTTATTTTTTATTAACAGATCCAAAATGTACATTATGGAGGACAAAAATAAAAAAATTGGTATATAAATCAAATACCACTAGTATTATTAGCATTAATCTGTATCTGCCAATCATTGAACACAAATGAATACTAAAGACACCTTGCATTGTCCCAATGCACAGAGCTAGATGGAGTTATCCAATGATATTGGCCCATATAGGCTCTCCTTCCATCCCAAGAGCTATAAATTAAATCGTTTTGGATAGATACACAGCAAGTTACATTTTCCTGTATTCCCTTTAAAGTGGAGTACAATTTTCAGATCCTGTATGTTAATATGTGTGTTATTACATTGCTCTACATAATCGGTATAGTTGTGCAAACTTTGATGGGGCAGCATCAGTGCCATTATAATGCATTCAAGCTGCTGTTACGAAAGGTGCCTTCATTTAAACTAAAAAGTCAATTTGCTAAGCACTGAAAAAGATCTCTTGTTCAACTAGGTTTACGTTTTTATTTTCCCCAAATTGGCTATTTTACTCTATATCTTGCAAATTAGTGAACGGATCCCCAGTATTGATTTAAAATTGGCCAAAATATAGACAGACAGGCATGATGGTTAAAAGACAAGTGGTTAAATTCAAAGTAAGGGGTATTTTTACTAACAGGTCTATCAGTAAACAGTAAAAGCGGGGATGTGACAACTGATTTTACCATGAAATAGCAGATTTAGCAAGAAGAAAAAATGTAAACCTCCAGTTAAGTAAAGTTGTAACATTAAAAAAAAAAATGTATACCGTATGTTATTTAGTTATTATAGACCACATTTTGCAAGCTGGTTGTTGATTTACGATAGCTCACATCCTAGTAAATAAAATACCTTAATCCTTAAGATTTTAAGTATTTAAACCACATCATTGATTCTGTTTTGATCATTTATTTAAACGATTCCATTATGACTGTATATTAAGAAATTGTAATAGATAAAAATATCTAAATAAATAATATTATGTATGTATGTATGTGTATATATATATACTTATTGAAAAGGGGTTTTGTCCTTATCTTGTACCGACTTGTCTAATTCTAAAACTCTCAAAATCTGCAATTCTTGCCTAAAATTTTTAATTCCTTTGTAAAGTCTTCCCAATTCCTGTAATAGCGAATAAATGCTTACAAACAGACGATGTACCAAAAAAAGTAAAAAAAAAGAACACATTTATTGGACTAATAGTAAGATAATGATAGTTCTTACCTATCCTGAGAGTGACTGCACTATGCAGCCTCCTTCTGTATCCCACGAGGACTGTGCTCTATATCACAGCTATGTCCCATAAACGTACCTTGCTGCATTGACGGTCTCTGTTACCTGAGCAGGTCCTTTTTGTCCTCAGAGGGGAGGAGAGCAGACACTTCAAAGCTTCATGAATATTCAGGGTCAAGATTTACCCTTTATTGGTTGCTGATAGGAGCCTGGTGTTTTTTTTGAAAGGGGGTGGAACAGTGATGAGAAAAGGGGAATAATGCAATGTAAGTAATTTAAGAAAACCGCAGCTGTCTATATTGATACAGAGATAAACAGACAAACACAAATCAGGGTTTAACATACTACCCGGTAAACAGTAATTATAGTATAAATGACTAAATATGGAGGCAGAAAATCATTTCATTATTATGATTTTTAAAAAACATTTTTAGGTATCCTTCCTCATCATAAATACTAAATATACTTTACTCGTTATTCCAGGAGTGAAATAAATAGGACGTTATGTTTCAATATATATATCAGTGTTTCTATATTCCCAGTTTTACTAAAGCATACTAATATAAAACACAAATGGTTAAATATACTTTGTGTGTGCACTCAATATATAATCTGTTTTATGTAATAAATAGATAGATAGAAACAAAAAATGGGTCGCAAGAGTATTCTGAGAATGGACAGCAGGTAAAATAGCCTGCCCTTCGGTGGGTCCCTGCTCAGAACTCAAGCTGGTTTTAGCTCATCTTGTGCCATTACAGAGAGAACATATCTGAAGCATATCAGACTGGTCCCACCCATACGGGCAGTCCAGATCCGAAATGCCAGCAAGTTCTCTCTGCACGAGAGATACAGCAACCCCAGACGATCGTTTCAGCCTTGTTAGGCATCGTCAGTGAGGCATAGCTGATATCTCTCTAGGCACCGTGAGCAAGGGGTCCACGTCTGGATTACCCTTTAAACTAATGGAGAGCAAAAAATGGGTCGCAAGAGTATTCTGAGAATGGACAGCAGCTAAAATAGCCTGCCCTTCGGTGGGTCCCCGCTCAGAACTCAAGCTGGTTTTAGCTCATCTTGTGCCATTACAGAGAGAACATATCTGAAGCATATCAGACTGGTCCCACCCATACGGGCAGTCCAGATCCGAAATGCCAGCAAGTTCTCTCTGCACGAGAGATACAGCAACCCCAGACGATCGTTTCAGCCTTGTTAGGCATCATCAGTGAGGCATAGCTGATATCTCTCTAGGCACCGTGAGCAATGATAGATAGAAACACACACACACACACACACACAAGCACAAACGTGTATACATAAAATAAAATAAATATATAGATATATATAAATAAATAAAAGCACACACAAATACACACACACACACAAACCTGTCTCGAATAATGCTATCATATCTCCTCTAAGACCCAGTTTTTCTAAACTAAGCAAATTTAAATTTGTTAACCTGTCTTCATCACTAAAATAGTCTATTTATTTGATTAATTTTGTAGCACACCTCTGCATTTTTTATATTGCCATAATGTCCTTTTTTAGAGCAGGTGCCCAAAAAAAGACAAAATTATATTTTGGTCCCGAGAATGAATGACCCTTTTTAAAATGGCCTTAGTAACTGCAGATTGACATTGCACATTGCTGCCTAGTTAATTAACTATAACAATTCCCAAACCTTCTCATGTGTTATCTCTAATTCACTACTGTTTAGTCCCGGCAGGACGGCCCAACAGGTAGATCCCCAGATGTTGTAGAACTACAACTCCCATGATGCTTTGCATGCCTTTAGAATGACAAAGGCATCGTGGGAATTGTAGTTCTACAACCTCTGGGGATCTACCTGTTGGGCAGCCCTGGTTTAGTGTGTAAGTTACTTGTGCATTCTTTACCCTGAAGTACATAACTTTGCATTTTTCTACATTAAATGTAAACTGCTGTTTGATTGCCCAGTCCCCCCCAATATATCTAAAACATTGTGTACACCGCTCTGCTCAGCATCATTGAAACACTGGGGGCAGCAGTATAGCCTATGCTTTAATGTTATCCATCATTATAAAGGGCAGTAAAATTATTCTGCACCATTTGTAATGCAGCAACATTATGGCGTCTTTAAAGGAACACTCCAGGCACCATAACAACTTCATCTAAATTAAGTAGTCATGGTGCAAGGAGGCCCCATGCACACTTTAACCTCAAGCAATTAAAACGGTCTCAAATGGTTTAACCCCAAAGTTGCCTCCAGGAAATGCGGAGTGCAGCCGGGCAAGGGCGCCGCTGATTAGCTGACAGCAGTAAGCCGACACTCATCTAATCAGTGACTCCCTATTTGCAAAACTGGCTTGGAAAGAAACGTATCTTTTCCAAGCCAGTTTTATGACTGGGGAGTCACTCTTTGGATGAGAACATCAGCTGATCACTCTAAGCCAATCAGCGGTGCTCCTGCCCGGTGGCACCTCATGCTTCCTGAAACTAAAATTTCAGAAGCTGCATGCTGCCTGGGGAGGAGGGTGGGGGGTCGAGATTGGCGCTGGAGGCAACTTTGTGGTTAAACCGTTCGAGAACAGTTTAACCTCTTTAGGTAAGTGTGCCACCTGGCACCATACCATACGGCACCATAGCAACTCCGTTTATCTGAAGTTGTTATAGTGTCTAACCTGTCCCTTTAATATATTCTCCTTTTATGTTGTATAACCTTTCATAAAGCCACCAGCAGGATATTCAGGTGAAAGGAAAGTGCCTTTGGGTTTTTCACAAGAATTCATTCAATTCTTCCCCTCCCCCCCCCTAATTCCTCCCCAAAACTGCCGGGAAGATGCCTGTTCATTTTTTAAAAAGTGTTACCTTACTACACTTGCATTAAAGATACAAGACACATTTCCTCAAGTTTTTTTGATGCATTAGACACAAAAAGTCAGTGAAACTGTGCAACAAAGGGTTGGGAGGTGAGCCACTTGCTCTTTAAGTGATGGGTACTTGAGAATCACAATGAGCATTGTTTGAAGGTGTCAAAACACACGCGCTGTTAGTATGACAGGTAAGAAGCAGGTGCATTGATGCATTGTTCAAATTCTACAATGCTGGAATTAAGACGTGTACCACTTACTACAATGCAGGGAGGACAGAAGACATCAAGGCATATAATGTTTAAATTGAAATATACAGGACATGTTCTAGCCCCACACTAATATACATGCAACACTTCCCCTGTTAGCATGGGACAGAGCCTAATCTATTACTTATGGAAGTCTAAACTTGCTAAAACACAAAACACGTGTGTTCTTTGCGTACTTGTACTTTGCTCTGGAATATGTTGGCAAAAATTAGGAAGAAATAATTAGCACATGGAGCACTTAGCATATATTTTACTTTAGAAATATAAAAGGCCAATTAGTTAACATTTCATCATCAATTTATTATAAAATTTTTATATTAAAAATATCTTAAATGATTCGGCACCCCAGATGTTTTGGACTACAACTCCCATGATGCTTTTTCTTCATTATTGGTGTAAGAGTATTATGGGGGATGTAGTCCACAACATCTGGAGTGCCGAAGGTTGCCTATCCCTGAGTTAGAGGATGCCAAGATAACACGAGCTTAGCCATTGACACTATGTTCAAGCCCCAGCTTCCTTAAGCAATAAAAGGTACAATAAAGATATACATTTAAACATTAAACTGATTTTATTCTTGATTTTCTGAAAATATAATTTTTTTAAGCTAAACTTGCAAAAAAGTAATATATACCCCCCAACTGTACATTTCAAGAAAGAGGACCTCCATAGATATAAAGATAGCTTTATATGATTGAAGATGATAAATGAGGTAGACGTACAATCAGAGGCACTCACAAAATCACATATTAACAACCACAAAAGTAACAAAATTAAATTAAACTAAATAAAATTCTTGAATATATATCCATACCATCATATTCAGCAAGTGACTTGATGGGAGCTGTATTCATTATAGATTACCTGCTATGCTCTCTGGACTAGGAGAGCTCTACCCACTGGAAGCTGGATCCCGGTCTTGGGTCCAGGGTGGGTGAAGGATGTTGAGACCCCAACTAAGCTGCGGCGGTTCGTGGGGTGTATGGTGGTTATGGTGTTCCAGTACAGTGCTTATGGTGCTCGCAAGTACTAGGAAGCAACAATAGGCAGAGGTACCTGGTCGTGGTGCCAGGTGGTCCATCACAACCACCTTCTAAGAAACTGCGCCCTCATTCCTTTTTACCATGGTGTTCCAAGCTAGACACCATGAGGATTGTGTGAGATACTTTGTGATCGATAGTAGATATTGGCCTATGTCAATAAAGCCTCAGATCACATATCGTTCTAAAGCCTTAAGGACCTTGTGAAAGCATGACAGAATAAGGATTGGTATTGAAATGCAATTCTTGTATTGGAATCTTCAAGTCTAGGTTAGATTTTTTTATTTTTCTACTTTGGAGCATACCATGGGTTATTTTTATATGTAGTGACATATAATTATATTTTGAGTCCGTCCTTATACATGCCAGACAGCTCTCCCCATCACCTTTGGGAGAGCAAATAACTACCGTTTATCCATTAGTCAGTTTGTAAACCAGGTTGGAATCAGTCACTATGTTCATCCCATAGAATAATCAAAGCTGTTAGCAGCTGAATTTTCAGTAGTAGCTGCTGGTAATTGGTAATTCCTTTTCGTTACTTGTGAAACAGACAATTAAAAAGCCATTACTTCGTAATTGTAGCAACAGGTATTTTTAGCACAGAGTTGGATTAAGGTTGGAGCTCTATCCTTGAGCTCTGAGCTCTGTTCTGTGAGTATTGTATGTATGTGGGGTTGACCGATTGCTGCTGTATGTGAAGGGATTCTGATTGTGCCTGTGTGTGGTGCCTGAATTTTGTGTTCGTAGGAGCCTGAGTGTGACTGAATGTTGTGTTTGTAGTGTCTGAGTGTGTTGGGGAAGAAAGTTATTCTTTTGACCCCCATCTGCGTTCCTTTTGGTGGTCCAGTGGAAGCCATTTTTTGTTTGATCCCTAGCAATCTGGTAGGGGAGCAGTTTGAGCTGCACCAGCATTGGTTGCAATCACTTTAATTGCTCCCTCATGGACCGGCACTCTGTCAGTGACTCATAGCACTGTCTGGGGCACTCTGAGTCATTGAAATGTGCTGGAAGTAATCTGAGAAATTAGCGCACAATGCATCAAATGCTTATCCAAATGAGTCAGTTTGCAGACCCCGCCTCATGGTTTGTTTTGGAGAAGCTTGTTCAGCAGCCCTTTTGATACAGGGACTCAGGACTCTATTGCAGGGTTAGCTGAGATTCTTCCCTTCAGGCAGCATTGGATTCCATCAGTGGAAAGCAGGGTAACCCCCTCTGGTCCAAAGGGGGGAGGGTGGGTGAGGGACAGGACCAGCTTCACCTCCAACTAGCAGCAAGTGGCAGATAAATAAGGTGGCAGCCGTCCATCTCACTCCTTGCTCAACTAGGCCACAGGCCTCGAAACCTTGCAGAGCTGACCGGAGCTTGCAAATTGTGGCTTGTAGTCCAATCCAATGCTCCTCACATTGGGGACGTTATGTGCATACATGGCGGGCAATGCACACATCCAATCAAATGCTTCTTATAGCAAAGTATAGAATTCAATGCTTTTGCTATGAGCAGTATTTGAAAACAGAGGTTTACCTGGTTGTTACAGTAGAAGTGTCTCTAGTGGCTGTTAGTATGACAACCACTAGAGGTGTGTTTAACCCTCAAGATAGACACTGACGTTTCTACAATACGACAATGTTTGACATCGAAAGGCTAAAACTGCACGTTATTGAGAAGAAGTAGTCTGGGTGCATATAGTGGTCCTTTGATTTACATTGGGGCCTGAGATGGTCCCTACCTAGGACCTTCAACCTCTATGTTATGTCTCTTCATGGACATCTATCTGTGTTGCCTTCAGTAGTTATGCACCTGTTATTAGGTCATGTAACTCCCACCTCCCTCTAACTTTCGGATCATAAAATATATAGAAAGTGTCTTTTTAATCTGATGCCAAAACATAATTGGAAAGCTTAGCTTCCTATTACATTGGCACATATTGTAACATCAAATTACATCTTATGCCTTTGTCCAATCAAGTGAATGTAACAGAACTGGCTTTCACATGGGGTTTTAATGAAGAATAAAGTATGATTTTCTACTTGCACTGATGAAAGTGCGAATATTGTATTCTTGTTTTCTCAAATAACTGGTTTTCTGGTAAATATCCAGAGTCTATGGATTTCCAGCCAAGAATAAAGTAATGCTAAGAACAATGTCGACAGAATGAGAAAATGAGGAGTAAATACAATGTTAATTCATTCAGCGAAAGCCAGCCATGCATGGTGTTAGCCGAAATGGGATTCAGTACTGGTTCTACAGTTCCACCTCTTTTCGTTCTTCACTTAAGTTCACAGTCGGTTCAAGGATTCATGATATAATGATGCTAAATAATGTGTTGGTCTGTCAATGAGACTGACAAATGCTTTGCAGAACTAAATGATCGCTTATATCATAGTAAATTTAATTATATGAATAATTGTTTGAAACAGCTAATTGATCTGTTGTTCTGCCTACTTGGAAATGATTTGAAGAGTGTCAGGATAGGTAACCCAACATGCAGAATCAAGCCACACAAGAAATTGAAAACAGCTGATAAAAGAACGTATTACCAGACCTTAGAGTCGTTGGGTTCATCGTGCAGAGAACTAGAGATAGGAATGTCAATTAACAGGCCAAGGTCAAGAACAATAGAGGTACACAATGTCGATAGACTAGCCAAGATCAGGGATACAGAAAAAGAGAGAAGTTAAGACAATCTAAGATCAATAAACCAGGATCCAGAGTATAAGAACGCACTCTTGGATGACCAGAATGGAAACCACGACACGACAAGGACAAAATCAATAGTCAAGGTTTATATAAGCTAGCTAGAATATTCTGTTATTTGTAAAGATTAGTAGAATGTGTGTGCGGTATCATTCTGATGACGTCATTCTGTTAAAGCCTGCGTCATAAAAAGAGGTGGGGCAGCAGCATTCTGCATTTGGGGTTATGTAGGAGGTCTGGGAACCCAGGATATGGACTTAGCAGAAAGGA
The DNA here is from genome assembly GCA_933207985.1 of Pelobates cultripes. Lineage (NCBI taxonomy): Eukaryota > Metazoa > Chordata > Amphibia > Anura > Pelobatidae > Pelobates > Pelobates cultripes. Next base: position 26,799,633 of record OW240916.1, read on the forward strand.
AATGGTATGAAACCAGATGAAGAGCCTTTTTGCTTTCTTTACTTAAATGTTTAAGTGTTAGTTCCTTGGATTTGGATTCTAGACAAGCATACTGTTAATGATAATGTCTCCAGTCACATTTCAACAAGTAAAAAAATACAAAAAAATAAAATAAAAATTCATACCTGCACATGGTTTGTGTTAGAGTAATGTCTTCTGCCCTGGATTTCCTATATAGCAATAAAGAAAAATACTCTTCGTCTGATACTGTTCGATGTCTGAAAGACTATTCCAAAAAATTGTAATGTTCTGACCTAAGGGATAGTCCTTGTCAAGAGAGATATGATTCTCACCAGGCATAAAAATCGAACAACTAAGATGTATGTAGTATCAGTGATATATTTCACTATACTATTAAAAGATAGGTGAATTCAAAGTAATTTTAAAATTTAAGGACAGAGTATCTAAACTGAAAGTGTACCTGACTTAGAGAATTCTTAATTTTCAGCAATTTTGACCTTAAATTTGAAATTCGCCTTGAATTCTCACTTTATTGAATAACCCTGTGAGTGTTGTTATGGTACAAAGAGCCTGTGGGAAGGCAAGACATTTGGTGGGCTCTGTCCTTTCCCAGCACACGTTAGAGAGGTTTTAGAAAAATTGTGGCTTTAGTGTCACCTAAATTCAGACCCTAACAGTGTACCGAAATATTCACGAACATTTTTTAAAATATTTATTTCAATGTAGAGTGTTTACAAGCTGTATAAAACAGATGAGGCATATTGTTATTTAAAATAAAAATAAGGCTTGAAAAGACCTTCCATGGAGTATCAGGAAATTACATGCTACTGTAGCTTTTGAAATCTATTCACTCTATTGTTATTACAAGTTCAGGAACAATGACTAGAAAGCACTTCAAAAAGTGTAAGAGGAACTTAGAACAAGAAAAGGGAAGTCTATGTTTTGCCTGTGAGACACTATTTATTGTAAATGTTTTCTGTAACAAAGGCATCTGGCAGGCCCAACGTTAGGTGTGTGAGACCTGTGTCCCTGCTTTGTCTTACTGGGTTATTCACCAGATTGAGAATTCAAAGTGAATTTCAAAATAGCTGAATTGGAAAATTCTCTAAACATGGGCACAGGAGAATTTTTAACCAAATTTGGAATGGGTCAGGGCTGGGGGAAACAATAGGATAGTTAGGGCCCCCAACTGCTGGCAGTGGGTGGGTGCTGGGGACACATGGAAGAAATTAATTTGGCGCCTTTTTCATTTGTTCGTTCACCTCCCCATTTGTTAGTCAGTATTCGAACAAATGGATGGAAATGCATAATTTCGTCCGAAAATACATTCGTCCAAATACGAATGCCAAGTCTAAAATTATCTAAGACAGCTATCCTTTCAGTTCAGCTACTTTGGACTATAATTTTAAATTCGCTTTGAATTCTCACTTTACTGAATAACGTTTAATATAAAATAATATAATATCTTTTTACTGCATTGGAATCTCAGTGAAATTCCAACACAGTCAATATGAGTATTTCATAAAGATTTTACCTTAGGGAACTTGTCATTTTGGATGGGTGACAGAGTCCCATTAACAACAAAAACTAGAGCTTAATTTACAGACAGGTTAGCTGTCAGCTGATAACTGTTCAGTAGAGAATATTCCAGCTTTGAAAAGCTGATCTACAGCTTACTTCACATTAGTAATATTCACATTGTCTATTTCTTAATGGGTTAGTACAATCAAAACACAGTGTTTTCAAAAAACACTAATTTTGGTTCGAGTAACTCTTTCCTATGGTGGCCCATCAACCACCAAATAAAAAATAAAATTTAAAAATTTAAAAAACAAACAAACAAAAAAACAGCTTACAAATGTACGTTCTCCAGAAATCTTTCTTGGCGGACTTCACTCACTTTCGCCATAGGGAGGAGGGGGGTCAGGGAGGATGGACGGAGGGGGCGTCTGTATGGCTGTGTGTGCTGGCGTCATACACCAATTTGAAACATAATTGATATTAGCCTGGCTAGCCAACGATCCCCAATGACTAGTGACTCCTCAGTGAGGAGTTACACCTCTGGCATCTGTTTGTGCAGCGTTTCATAGCGAAATACTGCACATACTGACTCCATGCCCCATAACCATGTCAAATCACTGAAGTGGTCATAGTGCTTGGAGTAATCCTTTAATGTTTCTAGAATAATGACCACCTTTAACAGATTTTCTAATGCTGGAATAATTTACTGTTAGACTTTGCAATTTCTGATCTCCCAGTCAGAGAGTATACTCTGCATTATATTATCATGGGTGTTAGGAACTATGGGCCACCTTCATGACCTACCTATTATGTAATGCTTTAGCGCCAAAGTTAAATTTAAAAGAAATACGTCAACTCTAAACGTTCCTAATTAAAAAACTGTAGAGGTTGGGGCTTGGTAGCTTTTTTTAGGGAGGTGATTTTGGAGGGTCTTTAATTTATAATTATCTTTATGAATTTATAAAACAAAACAAAACAAAACAAAAAAGAAAATGTATTTTAACCAGATGACAGTCTATTCTGTGTTCTTTTCATAATAAAGTGAAGGTTTGAAACAGGTGATTGGGCATCCCGGGTTTATTTACATAATTAAAGGACTCTTAGGATCAGGTTAATGTTCATTACCATTTGTCTTTGTCATTTAGTAGGGGTCATATTAAAGGACCACAGAAACTGAGCCTCCCTTGACACTAGCTATTCAATAAACCACATCTTAAAAGCTAGAGGTTGGAGAAGATTCGGTAACATAACAAAAGAATTGGGGGGGGGGCGGGGGGCGTGCAGGGGGGGGAGGCGGAAGAGAGTACAAATTGCACAAATAGCAATTATACCAATAATCGCACAGAACATAAGCATATCTATATAAAAAACATAAATATGAGGAAAAATATACTACTCCTTAATTATTTTTTTTAATATTACAGATATATTTTAGGTTTAATTTTCAACTTGTATTATTTAATACAAGATATTGGAAATGTAACGACAGGGAAGTGCAGCAGGGGTAAGTGCATTTTTTTTTCTTTTTACCAGTCATTTTAACTTACCTGTGCTGCGTAATTCATTCAAAGAAACACTGTGATGGAATTTTTTGGAATGAAGGAATACGAAATTTGCACTTTAGTGACAGTTAATCTTTAAAGTATAATTTTTCTCACCGGAAAGATATGAACTCACGATACGTGGACTGCAACTGAACTTTTCCTTTTCCGTTTAGATAATACTTAGTTATTAAGGCAGTTCTCAAAATTTCCACTTGCTGCTTGCCATTGAGGAGTAAAAAATATAGCCCTGGCAAGTAGAAAATTCCGGAGTGTATGCTATAGCTTGCAGTGGCAAGTAACTTTTAAGGCCTGGCTAATAGCATTGTACTTCATGTTTTAAGCTATGTTAAAAGGTATAGCCATTTGTGTCCCATAGTCAGTGATATTAAATGCTTTGCATGGGTGTTTTACAAGGTCATTGCTGGTTTGGTAGGGATTTCCCACACATTTCTGCAGGGGGAGAGATTATGGTCTTTGTAGGACTTTTGGCAGACCCACTATTTGCAGTTCCCTTTGAATAAGGGCAAAGTACTGTACTTTAAAAAGGTTTCATTGAGTATTGAATTTTGGGGGGCTGTGTAACATAGTACATTTTTACCATACAGTTAGGCTAGTCGTGGTAGGATTGTTGAATTGTCCAATTAAAGAAAGATTCCATACACCGTACCTAGCATACATGAGGCAAGGATCTCCATGTCTGTCTTTCACATTGACCAGTTTCTTAAAGCGACAACAATTTGTAAAAATATCACTATGACCAGCTCACTACCAGCGCTCAGAAGGGAATCCATATTTCTGTCTTAACAAATTAGATCTGGTACGGTGTATCAAAGTCCTAAGTAATGTTTTTAAGTCCTCACATAAAAACAAATCTAAACAAAAATACTCTGTAAGCTACTATTTGCAGTGTTGTTATAATGTGGCTTCGTAGCTTGGCATTTTTTTTTCATGAATGAAACTGCTTGCAACTGCTAAAGCAGCTGAGCAGACGTGGGTTTACGGGGTATGTACAGTTCTCCCTCTGAAACCTGGAGAAAAAGGACTTGCTGGAAAGAAATCAGTTACTTCCTGCAAATGTTGCAAAGGGCCGTTAAGAGTTTGTGGATTTTATTTATTTCCACGTCATTTTATAGAAGTTCACACACAGGCCATATAATAACATAACAATGATGTTAGAAAGTATACTTGGGCCGTGACTTAGAATAGTGATCGTTTAACCCCTTAAGGACACATGACATGTGTGACATGTCATGATTTCCTTTTATTACAGAAGTTTGGTCCTTAAGGGGTTAAAGAAAAATATATCTTACGCAAACGTAAATTTGGAAACATACACGGCTTGTTTTTGTTTTGTTTTTTTATTGAAGATTTTAGGGAGGGATACAGAAGGGAAAAAGGGGAAGGGGGGCTGGACATCCACACAAAGTAAGACAATGTGGGGCACAGTATCTTTTGAGTAAAAGTATGATATGTAACCCTAACCCAACCCTACTCCTAACCCAACCCTAACCCTACTCCTAACACAACCCTACCCTTAACCCTACTCCTAACACAACCCTACCCTTAACCCTACTACTAACCCTACTCCTAACCCAACCCTAATCCTATTCCTAACCCAACCCTATTTCTAACCCAACCCTAACCCTATTCCTAACCCTAACCCTACCCCAACCCTAACCCAACCCTATCCCTACCCTAACCCTAACCTTAACCCTACTCCTAACCCTAACCTTAACCCTACTCCTAACCCTACTCCTAACCTAACACTAAGTTCTGAAGTGCCTAACCCTAACACTAAGTTCTGAAGTGCCAAAGTTCTTAAATGCCGAATTTCAGAATTGCCAAAACGTACCGAAGTGCTGAAGTGCCGAATTTCTGAATGCCGAACTGAAACGAATATTTTGCCCATGCACATCTCTACTACACAGCGAATAAGTTTAGAATCTGCCTTTGGTCGTGTGGTTATCAGACGTTCACTTCTATTTTGTGGGGCACAGGTTATATTTAATTTACTTTTCAGGTCTGTTATCGTGAGACATAAAGGGCAGTGTTTGGCTGGTCAGAAATCTTAATGTACATATTGCAGGCGATCACTTGATTTCCCTGTGGATTGTCCACATGTATGATGCACTACGTGGCTATAAGTGTAAGATCACTCCTTATCATTATTGAATTTGAGTATTTCAGCCACACCCATTGCTAACGCAAAGCATTGCAACATTATAAAACTTCTGTGTTATCATAAAATGCCATCTCATCAACAAGTCAGGTTAGGTTATCAAATTCCTGCGCTGGTCAAGCAACTTCCGTTCAACTGTCCTGTTCCCCCGTAGCAATGTTCTAATTTATCATAAAGCTTTTCTAGATCCTATCGCTTTACACTACAAATAAATTCTTGTAGATTCTTATGTGTGATATTTCATTCAACATTAATGTATATTAAAGGGACAAGCACCGTGCACCATAATCACTACAGTTTATTGTTGTGATTATGGTGATGCTATGGTTTTTAACACTGGTCACCATAACAACTGACTTATCCAATCCAATCAGTGGCCTAGCATCACTCTGCTGTTCCTGAAACAGAGATTTGGAAGCCGGATGCCGTCTGAGATACCTGCACAGCACTGAAAGCACACTTCGGGGTTAAATTGTTCGAGACTGGTTTAACCCCTTAAGGTAAGAGTATGCCAATGGGCCTCCTGGCAACAGAACAACTTCATTTAGATGAGGATGGTATGGTGACCAGGGTGTCCCTTTAAACGTCTTCATATGACAACCTCAAGATTAGGGGGCAAGCTTTGTGTCATGGGTTTGAGAGCAGTTTTACAAGAAATGGATAGTCTGTGCTCATAGTAACAGTACAATTAACCACCACAGTAGGATGTGGTATGTTGCTTGGAGTATTCCTTTAGGGCACTGCTAATGCTAATTCTATAAGTGCTACCATTTTTTTAAATGTGCCACAAAAACAGGTTTTACAGATTGGGTAATACATTCAATTACATGATTAGCAAACATTTGTTGCACTCCAAAACCTGTGCAACAATCTATTCTGGCCTGCCGTAAACGTAAGCATTAACAAATAATTTGGGATCCGAAACAAACAACTGTATTGCCAATAACCATGGTAACTATCCTGTCATTCAAAAATCAAGATGCTCAACGGTTTTAATAATAGATCAATTGTTGACTGAGGATACAAAACCATTTTTCTATCAATTATACATAGAGAGGAAGATGTGCACACATATTGTAACAATCATCCAGGAATCAATTTTCAGCATTCTAAAGGGAGAATTGCATAAGTCTCCTCATTAAACCTAGAAAGGGTTCGTAAAATCAACTTTCCCAAGCCTTATATTAATGTTTAATTGTAGAAATAATCCAGGCACTCCAATAGATTCCAAATTTTAAGGCAATTTAATCGAACCAAGAACTACAACACAACGTTTCAGCCCTAACAGGGCTTTTTTCAAGCTTGAAAAAAGCCCTGTTAGGGCTGAAACGTTGCTTTGTAGTTCTTGGTTTGAATAAATTGCCTTAAAATTTGGAATCTATTGGAGTGCCTGGATTATTTCTACAATTATCTATTATTGGTCCTGACTGGGTACTGGGATTTCAAGAAGCACCCTGGATTCCTGTGTGAGGGGTAGAGTGCCCTTCCAGCTTTGATTATACTAATTATATTAATGTTTAAACCCAGTGATGGCATGCTGAGGGAAGGGTATGAGCTGGGACATGGGTTATAGCAAAATTACATCATAAAAACCTCTTTGATAACTACCCTTAATGACGGAGGATAATATCTCACCCATTAACACCACCAACAATTCCAACTTTAAATCAAACTATTATCTTGGAATGTAAATGTAAATTAATATTATCCCACTCCGTAAGCACAACTCCCAAGTGGTATTCCTACAGGAAATCCACTGGAAAAAGACTTCCACTTCTACCCTTAAGGCACTCCACTCATCTAATTCTAGATCCAGAGGGAAGGTTTTTGATGCTAGATGTTACTTTGGTCGAGGCCCGCTACACCATGGTCAATGTGTACTTACCAAAAACTTGAAACATCCTTTTTTCATGAAACAGTTTAACTGATTGCTTCCTTTTGCAGATTCAAAACCCATTGTAGGAAGGGATTTTAACGCAGTGTTGGATAGTCGGAGGGATAGACCTAGCTCTGCTCCATCATCCCACGCCCAGGAAGATCAGGGACCTACAGGAAATGAAACATCAAGGTCAGGAACTATACACACATCCAGAGCTCACAACAGTTCATCCAGAATCAATTTCTTTCTCGTATCCCCTGACATGGTACATAAGGTAAAACAAACTGACACATAAACATGCTGTCAGGCCACGCCCCACTTGATCTGAGCCAGTCCGTAGGTAAGCCCATTTCATCCACCCCACAATGGCTATTCCCAACTTATCTAACCCCACAAGACTCATTTAGGTACATGTTGGTGGGAGCCTGGGCCAATTTTACAGGCGACAATTTCAACCATGGGTATAACACAATGCTATTTTGGCAAACTTCTAAGGCAGTGATGAGACTCCTTCCTCTTGGAAAAAGCTTAAAAAAACCCAAAAAACTATTAGAATTCTTTAAAAATATTTCTTATCATTGTAATGGATGAATGGGCAAATAAGTCATGTATGTAGCTAAAACCACACCAAGACGACCTTCATTAAGGGTGCAAACCCTCCCAGATTGACCAATGAACAAAGAGAGATTGTAAATGTCTCAATTAGGGGGAAGGTAGCTTGGGCAATAAAAATGGGAAAGATAGTTAAGGCACAGGAACCAGACGGCTTAATGAATGATTATTACTTGGACTTTTAGAATTTTGTGACTAACATACTAATTTCCCTGTTCAATGCCATATACATAAAGTACCGATTGAACCTCTTACAGACTTTAGAACAATCTAAATCCCAAAACCAGTCAAAGACTCAGTACTATTATCCTCAAACCGAAGTTTGAAATACTAAATAACGATTTCAAACTTCTCAATAAAATTCTGGCCAACAGATTTAGAGATCTTGCATCCACAACAATTAGGATTTACTAGAGGCAGACAATCAATCCAGGGAATTCGAATGGCAATAGCTACTGCCTCTATATACAACAAACACTCCCCCCAAAAAACCTAAGTATCTTCCACCCATCTTTTTAGAATCTTAAAATTCCGCTTCTTTGGAATCACATTCTCTAATCTTATGAAAGCATTATACACCCAACAATCTACAAAAATAAACACTAATGGTTTAGATTCCAAAGATTTCATAATTACAAAGGGGGTAAAACGGGGATGTCCATTATCACCCATCCTATTTGCCCTGACTTTAGACCCACTCATTGGATTAATTTACGGAAGATATAAAGGTGATACAGCTGGGTCCACACACTATCAACCTTACTGGTTTTGCTGACGACATTTTACTCTAGATCTTGAATCCCAGAGTATCCCTCCCAAATTCAATCACCCTATTCGACAAATATGGTCCAGTTACCGGCTTCCAAATAACCTGGTCCAAGTCAACAGCTCTGAGATTATGCCCGGCCCACCGACAACTCTAAAATGGACAACCTCAAACTTTAAATACTTAGGGGTACTAATAACAAAACAACTGTCCACTATATAAAGAATCCATATGACAGGAATCGTTACTGACGTGAAAGACCTTCTCACTAGATGGGAACACCTCCATCTGACTATATCGGGGAGACCTACCTAACTAAAATCAGTAATAATAACAAAAAACTTTTTTTATCCATTACAAGTCCTACCAATAACATTCAAGATCAGACGGGATACTCCATAGAGAGTGCCAATTCCCTGCAGCCTTCACTAGTGACGGCTGGGGTGTTTGACACTTCTAGATGGCAGTAGCTTTGCACAGTGTCTAGAAGTCTCAGGTAGAGGAAATATTCAGCAACAAAGTAGTCAATACTTTGTATCAGTATATCTATTGACTGGGTTGAAATTTTAGCAAAAATTCAACACAGTCAAAAGTAGTATTTCATAAAGAAATATTCATTTTCAAGGGAGGGGGTGACAGTGCTGCTTTAAATTTTTAAATTAATTTTGAATTCCCATCATTCTCATTTTAGGAAATGGCCCTGTGTGAGATTTTCATTATTTTTAAGAATAATGGTATAATCTTTCACCAGCAGAGTGCACTGTTTTATTAGCCTGCAGAATTTTTCTGATTTTAGAAGAGATGCTAAACTTGTCAGTTTTGAGGGAGATTCTACAGAATGTTCCCCTTTTTAAAATTTTGCACCTCTTTGTGAATTAGAAGAGTCACAGATGGAATGTGCCTGTTGGTTCCTGCCACACTTTTAAGAACAATACCTTTTGATATATCTCCCCTAAGTCTTCAAGCTACATTATTTAATGCATTCTGTTTTGATGAATACTAGAGATTTTGCCCTGTAGTTGTAATTCATGCATGTTCATTAAATGCAATTAATGGGTTAATATGGAAGCTACACTGAATGCTCTCATCCGGTTTAGAGATCTTGTGCCTCCTGATACATTTTAATGTTTATGAAAACATTACATTTTTCTGAATGACCACAGAGAGGTCCATTTGGGAATTTCCGTACAACTGATTTTTGCAGACAATATCAGAGAAATCCACAATATTTGCACAGCCTGTGGGCAAACAAATTAATTTATCTTAGTAGGGTTGTGAGGATTCATAATATAACAGGAAATATATTGTTGTTCTTCTAAGTTACATTACAGTTGCATAAATTGTTATTAATAACTCAATGAAAATTTCTCGGCCTCAGGCCACACACCCAACCTTGAAATTAAAGGGTCCCTCTTTGTCCATTTAATATGTTGTTGCAGGTTTTGGTTTTTGTTGTTGCACTTACTTGACAGATTATAAAGCAGCCATTCATGCTAAATCCCTGCTCTCCAGGTCTCCATAATGCTTTTGAAAATGCATTTATCACACTGCACCACAGATACATGTACATGTCCCACCATCACTGGGACTATATAAGCTCTGCCCTCTGTCAGCAATTTGAGTAACTGTTGTCCTCCATTTTCCCCAGAGTTGGGGTTGGAATTATATGTGACTGGGTTTCCTTTTGGGAGTTATGGAATTCTCTTTGATGCATTCTGTAGGACCTTCTTGTTCAAATTGTTTTCCCCCTAGACAAAATGGAAAATTAGCAGAAGTGGTTAGCTCCCCAATGTTGGAGTTTGAAAACAGCTTACTTTCTATTGATGCAGACCTATCAGGGTAAACCTTGCTGTGGAGGAAAACACTCTGTCCGGTTACTAATGTTCTGCGGGACAAGAAGGTGCCATATTGATGGGGTAAACCCAGATGCCTGCAGATCACTAAAGATGAAGCTTTTTACAAACTAGTCCAAGCAGCGGACTCCAAAACCTTTCCAACAGCAATGGGACACTCTCTGGATGGGTGCTTAGCTCAGTCAAGGCATCTACTCACCAGTGGAACGTTGCCAATATCGCTCCTTTGTTCAAACTACTCACCCTTCTCACCCGAAACTATCCCAAATCATTGAAGATGGGACATGTCAAATTGGTTCTTGTTTATTTTTGGATCGCTCATTTTTCCCCACTTATTTATTATTTTATTCTTTATTTTTGTGTGCACATGTGTAACAGACAATCTTTCAATGCCCCAACAGCACTGGCAAGACAGTTAATTGGACAACACGTATTAGTTACAAGGCATTTGAGTATACTGCACTTTTTTTTAAAGCAGTGTAAATTACAGGCTAAGCAGAACATGTCTAGGTTAACTATTAGACAAGAGAAACTAGGCTATACAAAATCATAGGCATGTTGATAGAGGTATGAAAATGAAAAATAAAGGAACCATTTTAAGAACATGCACTGGATATCTTAGAAACAATTAAATATACCACCAGGTAGTTTATTTTAGATTGCTCTGTGTAGTAAAGAAAACAAGCTAGATTAGGCATTATCAGAGTAACTGGCACATAGGAGATGTTGCAAACTGGTGTATATTACATGAAAAGAAAAACCACTTCAACGTGACTCTCAATCTCATGGCTTCACTGCACGGTTGAAAACAATAATAAAAGAAAAAAAATAGACAGGAATTACATTTTTCAGGTCATCAGCATGTGAGGGCAAAACGTGGTTCAAAAATGCTAAGTGCTGTAGGTAGCTTTGTAAAGAGCTCCCACTCAGAGCCGGCCATGTGCCTCAGGAAGGGAGTCCAGTGTCAGCCGACCCCCCTACTCGGGAGTGTTTGATGATCGCTGGTGAGTGCCGCAGGGAGGCAAGTATTGTGTGAGTGTCCCGATGGAGGGCTTGTGCGCTTGTGTCCCCATGGGTCTCCAGTGCGGTATGCACCCATTTTTAGGGGGCAAACGATTGAAAGTCATCAGTCTCTTCATGCTGAATAGGCCCAGATTGGCTACGGGTGTTGCTTTTGGGTTTTTGGGCCCTGGGTGCTGTGTTGAGCCATGTTTCCTTGGCATCTGCCATGCAGTAAGTGGGGTTCTCCGCTTATACTTAGGATAGAATGGCCCAAACAGAGGTCGCTGGAGCGTCAGGGAGACGTGTGGAGATGAGCCCAGTTGTGGTCCCAAGGGCCTCTGCAGCGAGATAGTCCCTTGAGAGGAGGCAAGTTAAGGCCCCTTCTGGAGCCGAACTGTTGGTAAGTCGCGCTTAGCTTTTCTAATGCTGTGCCGGCCCGGTCCTCTCCGCCATATTCGGGGGCACCAAGCTCTTTCTCTGCAGGTGCGGCGGGAGTCTACGGTATGGCTGGGATCAAAACCCACCAGGGGCATTGCTCGTCTGTCGCCCCCTAGCCCTGCCCTCCAGATGCTTCCAGAAATCTTCAAAGAGGGCGTTGAGCCGGGCCTCAAAATCAAGCTACACAGCTGCGAGGGTAGGGAGACACGTGGTCTTCTCCATGCTTGGTAAGTTAAGGCAGGGTCCCTCTGCTTGGACTGCGAAGTCCCCCAGTCGCGTTCTGGCCCAGAAGCCCATCAGGTGTGGACCAGGATCACCCTCACTGGTCCTGGAAGGTTGGGGGAATTGGTGCACTTGCGTGAGGGTTGCTTCTGAGCACCTCCAAGTCAGGAGAGTGGCTGCCTTTCCTGCCCGATGTGCACTATGCCGCATTAGTTACAGTGGGGTGAGCCAGCTCCCGATATATCGCCAGTTGCTGTACAGCTTTTCGGGTGAGTCTGGAAGCTAGTCCCGCTCTCAGAACAGCTTTGTGGAGCCTAAGAAGCTTGCAAAACAGTGCAGGAGCTCTCTTGAGATGCGTCTCTCCACTATGAGAGTCAGGCACCGCCCCTCTCCCCACTTAGTTTTAATGGCAGCCTTTCACATTTGATAGAAATGAAGGAAGCCGAGTCCAGTCTCCAGTAAGTTAATTATTGCTTTATTTTTGATCTTTGTATATTTTTATGTATATAATATGTTTATATACACGAAGTATCTCTAGTACATACAGTGACACCCTATGCTTACCCACTTGGGTGCCAGCGAATTTGTCCATTACGTCATAGCCATTAATTATAGAAAGTTAATATCTTGCTCACATTGTATTACTTTAAATAGTTTTGTGTCATCTGCAAACACTGAAACATGACTTTCAATGCATTTTTCAAGATCATTTATAAACATGTTAAATAGAAGGGGTCCCAGAACAGAACCCTGAGGGACGCCAATTGCCACCTCTGTCCAGCTTGAAAATGTACCATTAATGACAACTCTTTGTACTCTATTTTTAAGCTAATGTTCTACCCAAGAACAAGCATTTTCATCTAGACCGATTTCTTTGAGTTTGAACACTAATCTATTGTGTGGAACTGTATCAAATGCCTTGGCAAAATCCAAATAGATCACATCCACTGCAGCACCCTGATCTATACTTCTACTTACCGTATTTTTCGCTCCATAAGACGCACTTTTTTTCCCCTCAAAAGTGAGGGGAAATGTCTGTGCGTCTTATGGAGCGAATGTGAAGAATTACTTACCTGTCTTGGAACGTGGGCCGGCTTCACAGCGCGCTCCGCGGTCCAGGAACTTCTATTTCAGGTTCCGGTTTCCGGCGGGACTGAAAGGAAGTGCACACTCAGTGTGCACACTTCCTTTCAGTCCCGCCGGAAACCGGAACCTGAAATAGAAGTTCCTGGACCGTGGATCGCGCTGTGAAGCCGGCCCACACTCCAAGACAGGTAAGGAATTATGGGACAATGGGAGGAAAGACACTATGGGACAAGGGGAGGGGGAGACACTATGGGACAAGGGGAGGGGGAGACACTATGGGACAAGGGGAGGGGGAGACACTATGGGACAAGGGGAGGGGGAGACACTATGGGACAAGGGCAGGGGGGACACTATGGGAGGGAAAGTGCACTATGGGACAAGGGGAGGGGGGACACTATGGGAGGGAAAGTGCACTATGGGACAAGGGGAGGGGGAGACACTATGGGACAAGGGGAGGGGGAGACACTATGGGACAAGGGCAGGGGGGACACTATGGGAGGGAAAGTGCACTATGGGACAATGGGAGGGGGGACACTATGGGACAAGGGGAGGGGGGACACTATGGGATCAGAACACTAATGGACAAGGGGAGGAGGGGTTAAAGAACACTATGGGACAGGGTAGGAGGGGTTAACAATCACTATGGGACAGGGGAGGAGGGATTAACAATCACTATGGGACAGAGGAAAGGGGGGTTAAAGATCATTATGGGACAGGGGAGAAAAAAAAATATTCTGAACAAACTGTCCCATGGTAAGAAACACTATGGAACAGTTTGTTCAGAATATTTTTTTTTCTGGGTTTCCTCCTCTAAAAACTAGGTGCGTCTTATGGTGAGGTGCGTCTTATGGAGCGAAAAATACGGTACTTCTTTGTAGAATGCAATCAAGTTAGCTTGACATGACCTGTGCTTCATAAAACCATGCTGATTTTTGCTGATAACCATGTTCTTCTCAAGGAATTCTTGAATATTATCCCTTAATAACATTTCAAATACTTTTCCAGCCGCAGAAGTAAAGCTCACGGGTCTATAATTTCCAGGCAAGGATTTTGAACCCTTTTTTAATATAGGAACCATGCGTGCCTTCCTCCAATCCTCCGGAACACTTCCTGAAAGAAAAGAATCTTGAAAGATTAAAAACAGAGGTTCACTTATTTCTACACTTAGTTCCTTAAGTACTCACGGATGAATACCGTCAGGCCCTGGAGCTTTATTTATATTAACTTTCTTTACTTGCTGCAGCACCTTGTCTTGAATGAACCAATTACAATTTTCTGCAAGTTTTTAGCTGCAATCATTTGCACATCTAATGCCATGGTGTTTCTCACTTAGGTACATAACCGGATGAGTCTTTAAGTCAAAGGGGCCTTACCCTCAATATCATTATTAATGCCATATTAACTCTCCCTCCTGCCTCTATTTTGCTTGGTACCAGTGTACGAAGTTAATTTAATTTTACACATTTCCCTATCTGTTATATATTTCCCTAGCTGTATACTTACACATGTGTTAAAGCACTCCTAGTTTGCATAGATTTTTTATTTTGCTAATTTATTTTTCTTTTACTGTTGTCTGGGTGCCTACAGTGTCCCCTTTAAGTACTGTATAATCGTATGTTATATTGCCGAGCCTTTATGCCTCCATATTCTATTATCATACGCTAAACTACTTTATTCCTGATATCTTGTTTATATTATAAAATTAGGTATAGTTGCTTTGTCAAGTGTCTGCATTTACCTCAATAAAGATCTGATTGACTAAATGTTTTTGTTTTTTAAATATTGAGACCTTAAGACAAGGATTAGACAACATGTACATGATGTCAATGGCACAAGTAAAACTAGCTCCTAGAGCGAAACATTTTCATGCTTGTAATAACTCAGTTTATTTTTTTGCGGTTCCGATGGATACAAAAGCTCTCTCCACCTGTTAGGGGTAGGGACATTAGACAAATTCAATTATCAAGAAGTCAAATGGATCTTCTATCTCAAAACTAGGAAGCCCTTGAGACTCAACTCAGAGTGTGATGATGATTTCAAGGTTAATTTTCTTTTGCAGGTAGTACTATTAAAGGTATACTGTAGGGCCATGAATACAAAGCTGTATTCCTGGCACTATTGATCCCTCTGCCTCCCCCCGATGTCCCTAAGCGCTGGGTGGTCTGCCCCCTCCTCCGTCCTGCGACGAGCTGGGTCTAATGAAAATGTAGCGCACGCACTAGACAACCCCATAGGAAAGCATTGAATCAATGCTTTGCTATGTGGAAAAATCTGATGCTGGAGGTCTTTATGCAGAGCGTGAGGACGTCCAGCGTCAGATAATGGACCAAAGTCCTGAAGCCCTCTAGTGGCTGTCTGGTAGACAGCCACTGAGGGCAGACTTAGAGCTGCAATGTAAACATTACAGTTCTCTGGAACTGCAATGTTTAACATTGCAGCACTAAGTGCAAAAGGGACACAGCATCCAGACTACTTCAATGAGCTGAAATGGTCTGGGTGCCTACAGTGTCCCTTTAAGTATCTCCATATGATTTTGTTGTAATGAGCAATATTGTACATGTTACGTTACTTGAATATATAGTTGCAGGTTTTTAAAATAGTCTCTACTTTATGCAGTTTTGTCTGATTTCTGTAAAAAGAAACCCTCTTTCTAACGTCCCTATTTGTTTCTTACATATTTTTGATTTTGATTGATTTAATGAGGAACGTAGAATTATAAGCTTTTATCATGATCTGTTATATATATGTTTTGTAATGCCATTTCATTTGCAATGCATATCACTTTAAGATATGCTGTGGATATTTGGAAATTAAAGGGCTTATATTTATATTTTAGCAGTTTATTTAATTAGCCTTTGATGTGTTGCTTTAAAAAAAAGGTGTGTGGGAGGCGTGGTCTAGTCGCCGAGCGTAATGGCAGCTTAGCTCCAGCGCTCCACACCTGAAGCCCAATTGGCACAATTACGAACAAATCATCAAAAATACCTCACCCAGAGA
The DNA here is from genome assembly GCA_933207985.1 of Pelobates cultripes. Taxonomy (NCBI): domain Eukaryota; kingdom Metazoa; phylum Chordata; class Amphibia; order Anura; family Pelobatidae; genus Pelobates; species Pelobates cultripes. The sequence continues at coordinate 26,815,732 of OW240916.1, forward strand.
AGCCACTATCATTGGGGCAACCTCCGACCACGACGTCAAACCGCAAAGCCCTCAATAAAAATCGAGGGAGTACCTGCTCAGTAGCGGACATGCTTACCTCAGCAAGGCCTATGCCACGCAGGGTGCAGAGAGCCCCGCGGCTCATCTACCCCCAGGAACACCGGGATCGCCTGGCTCAACGTACCTACCGCCTAAGGACTCCCAAGGCGCAATTCTGCAATCCATAGCGGATGTCAAGGGCTATCTGGTGAAGGAAATAGAGTGCTCGGCAAAGGAAGTTAAGGCCGAAATCCAAGCCATCGGCACCTGCACAGAGGCACTGAAGAGTCTCCTGGAAGATATTGTAGTGGCCACGACGACGCCACCATCATAAATAACTCACAGGCTCCTAACAAGGGTATCTGACCTGGAGACAGAGCTGGAAGACATCTCCAATAGGTCACAACATAATAATCTGCGCATAAGGGGCCTACCCAAAGTGGTTCGTGATGGAGATCTGGAGCACACACTAATTGAGTGCACATACCTGAGCACCTCTGGCTCATAGACAGGGCACACTGGGTCCTCAGGGCTAGGGACTTACAAAACAGCCCACCATGTGACGTGATCGTCCACTCCACCTAATCAGACAACATCCAAAAATTGTGGATATGAAAATAGCAACCAAAGAATTTTAAGTGTCAGCATATGCAGACGACATTCTGCTCACAATCACCGACCCAATGACATCAATCCCAAATTTAATCTAACTCTTGGAAGCATTTAGACTGGTCTCTGGATACAAGATTAACCTGGAAAAGTCAATGGCCATGCCGCTGGGGTTGACGGCTGGGAACGCTGCACTGCTGGGGGATACAGCAAATATAAACTTGACCACCTTTAATAAATAATTGGGAGTCAAACTAACAGCAGACCCAACCAGACTCTATACAGAGAACTATACACCACTGATAAAAACCTTAACCAAAGACCTAGACAGATGGCACGATAAACCTATATCTTGGATAGGACGACTCTATGCAGTCAAAATTAATTTACTACCAAGACTTCTATTTTTCTTCCAACCACTGCCAATAAAAGTGAGGAAAGGTGATCTGCAACCAATACAAACCACAATAGATAACTTCATATGGGTATGAACACAGGGTGTCCCGACAAACTCTCTACTGACCAGAGAAGCTGAGTGTTCTGGGACTACCCAATTTATACTTATATTACCTCTCTGCACACTTAGCGCAAATCATTTAATGGCACTCACTTCCTGACACATGTAGGTGGGTGGACTTGGCATCCTTACTAATGGGAACAGACCTCCCACTGTACTGGATATGGATGCTGAAACCAGATCGGCCTCAACTCCTTACTGATTGTCCAGCAATCTTAAACTCCATTAAGATTTGGGACACAATAAGTATTCGCTAACTCGCACCACCTCACCTCTTACACCATATTTAAGAAAAAAAGCATTCAAACCAGGGATGAGGCATGGGACTTCAGCGGACTAGAATACACTGGGCTACAGCGTTATTTGCAAATTACGACAATGGCACATATGGGACCTTTGAGAAACTCAAACATAATGCACCATTAACCACGAAGGACTATTTCAGATATATCTAACAGAGACTGTGCTAGGAACCAACACATATGCCCTGCTAATGTTTTAGGAGAGATTCTGCATGACAGAGACAGCACGCAAAGGCTTGATAACCTCCCCCTATGCCCAGCTCAGTGGCTCAAAGGCAAAGAAAAAACCCTTACATACATCACACAATGGGAAACAAATTTGCAAACAGACTTTAGAGGGTGGTACATAAAACTCATGAGGTGGTACACCACCCCAGTCAAACTATGCAGAATGTGGAAAATCTCCCACGGATGATTGCTGGAGGGGCTGCGGTGCAGTGGAGACCTACGTACCTCCACATGTGGTGGATATGTCCAAAAGTAGAGAGCTAAAACAGTTGAGAGACATAATGGGTAGACCCATATGAAGGAGCCTTGGACCTATCTCCTAGCCAAATCACAAGACGGACTCAAGAATTAAAAAGCTATATACTTGCCTATAGACATGTGCAATTTGTTTCGGTCAAAATGTGAATTCGGACTAATTTCGGGAAATTCGGACATTCAGGTACTGCCGAATGTCTGAATAGATGAATTGCCGAATGGTCCCGAAAATACAGAATTTCCGAAGTGTCGAAGTTCCGAAGGGGTGGGGGTCAGGGGGGAGGACATTAGGTCCCCCCCTTATTAGTATTTAGGGCCCCCACCCACCGCTCAGGAGTGGGGGCCAGGGGGGAGGACATTAGGCCCCCCCTATTCTAATTTAGGGCCCCCACCCACCACTCAGGGGTGGGGGGCAATAGGTCCCCCCTTTAGTTAAAAAGACCCCACTCGCACATCGCAGGTGGGGGCTTGGGAGGGGGGACCCTATTTTTTTATTTTTGACAGTGACACTGTTTAAAAGACATGCCCCTACTCGTGGTACAGCGAGTAGGGGCAAAATTTACTAATACTAAGTAATTTTTACTTAGTATTAGTAAATTTGGCTGAAAGACCAATTTAGGTCTTTCAGCCTTTTGGTATATAACTCCCTAGGTATTAGGGAGTTATCTACTAAGCGGCTGCAAGAGAAGTCCCGAAGTGCAGAGGTCCCGCATTTCGGAATGCCGAACCGAAAATTTTCCCCATGCACATGCCTATTTGCCTATGGTTATGTGCTTAGGGTAGCACAAAACACGTTATTTGGAGGGTTTATGTTGTATAATTGTAGATTATGCTAATGTAGTGTACCTATAATCTTAATTTTAATAATGACAGGAGGCGAATATTTTGCATAAACTTTCTTTACTTTATGCCTCCAGTAGCACAAGTCAATCAATAAACTTTAAACCAATCAGTAACAGGCATCACATTCATATATAAAGCCCTGACAGACACATGACTTCCTCTTTCTTTGATGCGAAAAACAGTCTATTATAACGTCAGGGAATTCAAATAACAGTCCTGAGTAACGTAGCACATAACTTGAAACGAAACTTGAAACCTTCCAGCTTTATCTTGTCGAATCCATCTATGATGATTACGCTGAAAAGAACAGAAATACGTGAAAGGTGATGGAAACCAACTGTTGTCCACATTAAATCCAGTACTATACGTATCTATATTTATATTAAGTTAATATACTGAAACATTAAACAACCATAGTATACTTAATAATCAACACTGATCTAACACATGTCAACCAGATAAGCATCCCATAAATATACTGAAATACCAAAACCTTATAATAACACTGAGAAAATGACAAACCAGAATATTAAAATTTTCCAGAGTATAGGGAGGGAAACAGGGAGGGAAAATATTCGCCTCCTGTCATTATTAAAATTAAGATTATAGGTACACTACATTAGCATAATCTACAATTTTATCACATGACAGGAAGCTTCATATTTAGCATTTTTAAAGCTGTGGTATGAGTGAGAAGGATGCGTGTGTGGTTGACGAAAATAAATATACGGAAGTAGTCTATCCGTGTCCAATTCGTTGCTGAAAATATAGAGGCCCCCTCGTGAAGGCCTGAGAAGCAGCCGCGCCTCTTACCGAATGAGTACCCAAACACGTCTCCACCCTCGCTAGCGATAACAACCAATGAACCCATCTAGACAGAGTGTTCATGGTAACTGGCTTGTATGGTTGGTATAAGACCAGCAGATGTCCTGAATGTGACAATCTAAGTGTTGTCGTGATCTCTATGTAACAAGGTACCGCTTTAACTGCATAAAGACTGGGAAACCGCCGGGAACAGGGTAAGATATGGACGCGGATAAGATTTAGTTCTACGAGACACCGTAGAAATAATTCCTTCCGGTGATACCGAAAAGACCGTCTACATCGAACTCCAGTACATCTGATACCCAAGAAAAGACCTAAAAGTAACGTGACTATGGCTGACGGTTGACGGGGGGATAGGTCCGTGTTATCGGACTAGTTCCAAAAGAACCAAATCAAAATCCCACAACAGTGATACTTTGACGCATGGTTCTGGACAGTTTGAAACCCCACAGAAAGCGGCATATCAAAGGCTCCTGATCGACCAGAGTGTCGTGAATCGTACTATGCGTCGTCGAAATCGCGGAACGTATCCCGTTAATGTAACGGTCCGATCATTCCAATCGGCCCGTAGTGAAAAGGTATGATAAAGATTCAGCATCGAGGAGATAGGGGTAATAAAGGGATCGCAGTCCCTTCCCATACACCAGAGAACTCCATGTGTTCTAGGCGGATAAGCTATTTCGGGGAATACCTGGTGTCCGAATACCTGGTGTCCATGAGTCCCATAATCAGTCTCTAGTTGGTTGCGATAGTCCCTTGACATACCAGTCTCCCCTGAAATACACCAATCCACCAACTCCACATGCTCCTGCATTATCAAAGGATGATGTTCTCCTTTTGGATCTGCCCGAAGGCAAGTTAAAACTGAAGGAGCAGAGGATGATCCCGATTAAGGACAACCATTCTGGGTGCCACTCTTGACTCCTTTACCACGGTAATGAGTACTATCGAAGTCTTCGCTATTCTGATCCCAATTTCATAGGTGTGTCCGGATCTCAGGCAGTGAGCTTTCAGCCACTGTCTGATCCGGTAGTGAAGTGGTCCTGGGAAATAGTCAAAGGATTATGGTGCCTTTCTGCCGTACCCGCCGAATTTCCTTACGAATCGTCGCTATCAATGATGTGGAAAGGTGTAATCTGCCCAAGATGGAATCTATTCCGAAGTAGAGGAACTGAATCACTCGGAACTGGGATCGAACCGACTCCTCTCTGTTCACAATGAATCCCAACAATTCCCGAAACTGTAAACATAAATCTCATTTGTAAACGTAGTCAGGAATTGGATTTGCAAAAGGTCAGTAAGTCGTCTAGGTATGCGACAGCGGATACCCTTTGCTCTTCAGTGCGCCGTGACCGGCTTAAGAAACTTCATGAGGTACCATGTGTGTAGGTAAGTGCCCTTCAAATCCAACCTTGCGAACCCCTTTCGAGGAGTAGATCCCCTAAGAGATGGATACCTTCCTTCTTGAGTTGTCGGTATGTTCCAAAACCATTGGGTTGGCGTAGATTGATGACTGGGCGATAGTCTCCTGTCTTCTTCCTTACTACCAAACTGTTGCAGAGATAAATGGTTCTCCAAAACAATAGTCCGTCCGCCTAGGGTTTTCGCTCTTTCGTCCCTAACTTCAATAGTTTGAAATCCATCTTTAATGGGGCTGCTTTGCGCCGTTCTGTGCACCTGTCTGCCTTGTGTTCCCCAACCTACATATTGCCCTTTGCACCCATTCTAAAGGGGAGTCTTGGGTGGGGTCTGGTCCACATAGTATAGAATTTTTTCCCGGGGCTGATCATGTCCAGTATTTCATCCTAACTCATTTTGAGTCCTTCTCCTACACCTTTACATGGACCCCAGCCTGATCGGGACATAAATATCACCACAGTGATACCGAGCTCCATGGTTGATCTTGTTCGGTAATAGAGGGCTCCTGAGGCCTCCTGAGCCAGAAGTGGGCAAAGTGTGCCCGGTGCTCCGGTAAACCCCATTCGGATGACCCTGCGTGTCGGATGGTGCGTGAGTCAAAACAAGAGTGTCCAGTGTGCCAAAGAAAAACTTTTCTTGCTAGGCGGGTCTTGTCACTTTACCTCTTCAGATGGAGACTCTTCTGCTCTCCATTCTTTCATGATCTCCAGAGAAGGGGGAGGGATGAAGTCCTCGTCCCCTGATGATGGAGCCTGAGATGATTAATGGACAGGACGTTCTGAGAGACAGCTCCGCTAAGTCGGGGTGTTCCCTTTCCCCTTTGGAGAAGCCGCATTGGAGCCCTTCCAATGGTGTTTAGATGATAAGGTGTCCGACCTAACGTTGTCGGTATCTCTAGCTTCCATTGGTGTTGGTGCCGTTGCACCCGCTCTGTCGCATGGGTTGTTAGCCAGCATTTTTGGGAGGACTTCTTCCCCCGAAGCTGCCATGGCGGCCTTAATCCTCGCCTGAAAATCGGTCGGAGATATTGAGGGGAGTCCGACATGTTGGTTCACACCCTTTCGGTCTGTGGGAGACAGGATCGTACAACAGTACACTTATTGCCACTCAGTGGGCCTCCGCGTATAACTGGGGTCACCCAGAATTTCAATCAATCAGTACCACTTTCGCAGGATCCATGGATTGGTCTGAGAATGAGGACACCCTCAGTAAGACCGGGATAAGCGGTCTGCAATGTCAGGACGTAGCACGTGTATGGGAGACGTGAAAGCCTCAATAGTATAATAAAAGGGGTTCATCATTATATGGCCTAGAATTGTGGAGTTTTGGCAGCACTGAGTTCTCCTTCTCAGTTAAGGGAAGGGCGTACGGATTCCCCAGTTGAAGCCCAGAGGTGTTGGAATACATGCATCTAGTGCGCCCTGGTCTGTGCATACAATGACAGCTTGTACTCTGAAGGTAGAAGCCCTAGAAAGGGCACAGGGGGTCACTCTGTCCGGCAGGGGGGGGTTCACCCCTTTGTACCTATGCCACTAGCACCGGAGTAAGACTTGCTTGGGTGTCACCCAGCGTAGGGGGGTCACCCCAGTATGTAGGTCTCTTATGGCATGTTGGGACACTCTTTCAGTCTGTGGGGTACCGAACAGGTGTCAGGTACGGTAGTACACTTATTGCCACTTAGTGGGCCTCCACGTACGACTGGGGGTCACCCAGAATTGTTTCAATCAGTACCACTTAAGAGATTTCCTGGGAGTGGTCTGAGGAGGGGGGGTCACCCTCAATAAGACCGGGATGAGCGGTCAGTAATGTCGGGACATAGCCAGTGTATGGGGAGGTATGGTAGCCTCCAAATTATCCAAGGGGTCACCCTTATGGGATATAGTACTGTGGAGAATTGGCAGCACCGTGAGCTTTCCTTCATGGCTCTGTCGATATACATGTATCCAGTGTGTCCTGGTCTGTGCAAAGAGTAACAGGTCGTACTCCGTGGATATGAGCCCGTCCTAGGGCGTGGGGGTTCCCCCCAGTATATGTATGTCTCTAGTACTGGAATAAGATTCGCTTGGGGTTCACCCAGAGTAGGGGGATCACCCCAGTATATGTATGTCACTGGGGCAGGAACCAGATTCGCTTGGGGGTCACCCAGCGTAAGGGAGGGTAACCCCTGTTAATCATTCCGTTATGTGCCTCCACTACTGTGTCCTGGGAGGTGTATCCCTGTGGGGAAGGAGTGTATCCAGTGGTTGTGAGGTCCAGTGGGAGTAGGGAGCTGAGTAAGTTATCAGCTCTATTTAATTTCCCTGCCAGCAGATAGAGTAATGCATCCACTATATACCCACAGCAGGGGACAGTCCATTCATAATCCTCCAGACGTACAATAAAACTGTTATTCAACATGTCAATTGCATAGTACAGAATAGAGCAAACTGCCAGCAGACATGAGTACTGCATCCACTATATGCACACAGCAGGGATCAGTCCTACATATTCATACAGAGTTACATATAAAACTTTTATTTTACATGCCAATGAAATATTACAGTATAGAGCTCAGCAGTGAACAGTCCATTCATAATCTTCCAGAAAAGGTACATTTAAAACCTTTATTAAATATGCCCATGAGAAAATATTAGTATTGAGCTCAAAAGTACTTGTAAAAATTATTTCGCAGGAAAAATATTTTAAACAGTACAGATCTAGCTGCCAGTTCGTGGGAATCATGAACTGGCTAAACGACATGGCTGTGCCGCGAGATTCAAGATGGCCACCGTTCGTGCGCAAAAGTGTTGTGTGGCCCGCGATCAAGGATAAGATCGCGGCCCACCGGTATGGAACAGAGTCCCCCCGACACCCCCAGAGACCTGCCCTGAAGTCCCAGCACCAGTGAATAAAAAAAGCGTGCTCGGGGTAAAACGGGGGAAAGGTAACAGAGGGAGAATATCACACTATACAAGTTCAAATGGAAGGCAAGTGCAAAATAATGAAAAACGTTTAGGCCAAAATTGCAGGACAAGCTAATAAAGTTTAACTAAAGTGGCCATGCATATCCAGAAACCGTTTGGAGCAAAACAATGTCTAGCATTAAAAATCTAACTAAAGTTACCATAGCAATATTAATAAAAACAGTTGGAGCAAACTGAAAGTCAAGTAATAAAGTTTAATTAAAGTGACCATTGCAATATACCCAGAAAACCAGTTTGGATTAAAACTGAATGTCTAGCATAAGGTGTCTAACTACAGTGACCATAGCAATATTAATAAAAACAGTTTGGAGCAAAACTGGATGTTAAGCAATAAATGATCAACTAATGACAATTTGCAATATCAGTAACACAGTTTGGAGCAAAATACTCTGACCTGTGCCTTGGCTGGTAAGCAGCAAAGAAAGAGGAAGTCATGTGTCTGTCAGAGCTTTATATATGGATGTGATGCCTGTTACTGATTGGTTTAAAGTTTGATTGACTTGTGCTGCTGGAGGCATAAAGTAAAGAACGTTATACAAAATATGAAGCCTCCTGTCATGTGCTAAAAAAAAATAATTTGTGTATCCAATAAAGATAATTTTTTGTTCCGCTACAAAGTTTCCTTTGCATCAGCTGATATATGTCTGCCTGGCTCCCGATATCATTTGTAGACAGGTTTACTACATCCGGCTACTGCAAACACTGTAGAAGCAGTATCCGGATCCTGCCGCTCATTTATTGTATATATGAATAATTGAAAATTACATTAAAATAAAATAACTATTATATTTATATATCTTCCTCACATACTTCTGCCTCAAACACCTGTGCAGCATTTTGTCCCGGAATCTTTGCATCTATTTTACACCCAAAGCATGATTTGTCACGAGAACAAAACAACCATTTGAAAGAGTTTTAAACAGTCACAGAGAGCGCTGTGTCTGGCAAATTTATCCATAGCCCACGGCTGCCAAACAGCTTATTGGGATCATTTACACAGATAGTATCTTCAAAATAGGTTCTAGACCGTACTATACTTTTAGAAAAACTAAACAAACCTGTTCTCCAGTGTACCTGAATAGGAAAGTCTACCTTTCAATTTCCTTGGCAACAGTTTAAAAAGATATGGCTGTGACATTGGATTTTTTTTTAAATTCTGTTTTAGTCCTATAGATTTCCATGGGGACATTGGCCGTTTTCAGACCATTTTGAGTTCTCTGCAGAGTTATAATTACCGTCTGGCTCCAGATAAAAGGAATATTTAATATCTGTTCCATTAAAAAGGTACAAGAAGAAGAAAAAAAATTAGAATAAAAAAACAAAACATTTTTGTAGACATTCTAGATATTTCACATTCCTTTACACATAAACTCTATACAGTAATTTGAATTACGCTTCAGCAACACTGCACTTCCATGATAAACCCCAAATCATAGCGAATTGGAAATCAAATTTCATAATGTAGGCCAAAATGCTGATCACAAAAAAGACTATTGTCACTGCTCGTCCATTATAACCTAAATTATGCAATGTTTTTCAATTCACTGTAATTCTGTATTTAATGAGGAAAAAGAAAAAAAAATGTACACAAAACATTTCTATCCATATTATTGCTATTATTATCATTATTATTTGGTATTTGTGGCGGTATACCCTCTCAAGGATGGGTTACTACCACCTGTGGTTGCCCCTTCCCAGTTGTGCCCAGCCTTAGAGTGATTATAGCGGCTAGCCAGTGATTATAGTCGCTTGCATGAGGGCAATCGTGGTATCACCCAAACACTAGTCGAGACTTAGTGAAGGGTGAACAAAAACTGTTTATTGTAGGCAAGATCCACAGTATTTATGCACAGTCACCCACAGGGGATCTCCATTTTCAGCAATACAAAACATAAGCCCACCCCAGTGTCGCTGAGTCTGGGAGATAATGGTATCTTCCGGACACAGGAAGCTGAACACACAAAGAAAACCAAAATACACACCATACAGTAATGCACCCCCACATGGCATCCCCAAATAGCTCCTGGTCCCAGCTATGATCACTGTAAATTGCGAAGCGATCGGATGTACAGAGCCTGAGAAATTGTCATACAAAGTCTGGGCTTGAGGCTCTGTACATACCCGAAAACAGTTCCAGAGAATCACTTGGTTTAGGCCAGTAGATTCAAACTTCGTACCTAAACCACACGGCGACCAATCAGGAGAAAGAGCACAAACTAATTTGCACCAATCAGTGCTCAGGGAGGGGAGGTGTTTTGCCAGCCAATAGGGAAAAAAGGCGCAAAACCAGTTTGAATGGTAGCCCTTCTCCTATTGGCTGGCACGGAATTCCAGGCGGTTTTCAGTGATGTCGTTCTGTCACCATATTTATATAGCGCCAGCTTATACTGCAACACTTTACAATAAAAGGGGAATTTACCAAATGAGACAATAACAAAATGTAACAGGAACAATAGGTAGTTGAGGACCCTGCTCAAACGAGCTTACAGTCTAGAGGAGGTTGGGTATAAAAACACAATAGAAAGGGTATTGAGAGAGACAGCAAATAGACATGGTGGGAAAGTAGCAGAACTGGAGGGGAGAGTGGAGTGTGGCCCTATAGGAAAGAGCGAGATGAAGGTTTGAGAGATAGAAGTTACTCTTGGAGGCCATAAGCATTCCTGAAAAGATAGGTTTTGAGGGACATCTTAAAGGATTGAAGACTGTTCCAAAGCGAATGAGCCACCCGTGAGAAGTCTTGCAGGCGTGAGTTTGCAGTAAGTGTGCAAGCAGCAGACAGGTGGTCACCAGTAGAGCGGAGAGACAGAGGGGGCATACCTATGAATCAGTGAAGAAATGGAAGAGGGGCTACAGTTGGTTAGAGCTTTATAGATAAGGGTTAGGTTTTGAAATTGACACCTGTAGGGTACCAGAAGCCAGTGTAAGGATTGACAGAGACGTGAGGTATGACAGGAGCAACAGAAGAAAAAGATTAGCTTGGCAGAAGCATTCATCACAGATTGTAGGGGGGCAGTACGGCTTCTGAGGAGACCAATTAGGGGAGCATTACAGTAATCGATGCAATAGATTACTAGAGCATGAACAAGCTCCATGGCAGCATCTTGCATAAGAAAGGGGCGTATGCGGGCAATTATTTTATTTTTTTTTAAGTTGAATTCAACAGGTTTTAGCAACAGACTGGACATGAGGCTCAAAGGTGAGACCAGGATCAAAAGTGATACCAAGACAGCGTGCTTGAAAGGATGGGGTGAGACAGGTATCGTCAACCTGCAGGGAGAGTGAAGGAGGAGGATTAGTGTTATGAGGAGGAAATCTAAGAAACTCAGTTTTAGAGAGATTGAGTTTCAGAAAGCAGGAGGACATCCAATCAGAGATAGAAGAAAGGCAATTGGTGACATGTTGTAGGACAACAGGGGAGAGGTCAGGTGAGGAGAGATATCTGGGTGTTGTCTGTGTACAGGTGGTAGTGGAATCCAATGAATTAATGAGTTGCCAAGAGAGGCAGTATAGAGAGAGAACAAAAGGGGACCAAGAACTGAACCTTGAGGGACTCCGACTGAGACAGGACGAGGAGAGGAGGTGTTGTTGGAAAAAGACACTAAAGGAGCATTGGGAGAGATAGGAGGAGAACCATGAGAGGGCTGTGTCACAGAGACCAATAGATTGAAGGGTTAGGAGAAGGAGGCCATTATCAACAGTGTCAAAGGCAGCAAAGAGGTCAAGAAGAATTTGTATGGAGTAGAAGCCTTTGGATTTGGCGGTGATTAGGTCATTTGTAACTTTAATAAGAGCAGTCTCAGTAGAGTGGAGGGGGCGAAGGTCAGATCGAAGACGATCAAGGAGGGAGTTGGAATTTAGGAAGTGACCCATACAGATAAAGACAAGTATTTCTAGAAGCTTTGCGGAAGAAGCATGCAGGGATATGGGACGATAGTTGGAAATGGAAGACTGGTCTATGCATGGCTTTTTAAGGCTGGATACGACAGTTGCATGCTTAAGGGGAGCAGGGACAACACAACAGATGAAAGAGAGCAGTTTAGGATGTGTGTTAAGGATGGTACAAGACAAGGGGTGAGAGTTCTCATGAGGTGGGAAGGTACTGGATCAAGCCGACAGGTGGTGGGAAGAGAGGAGAAGTGCAGCCACCTCCTGTTCAGTAGCTAGAGGAAAGTCTTGGAGGGCAACAATGGTATGGTCCAAGTGAGGTTGAAAGAGAGGAGAGAATTCATTCCTTAACAGTTTAATCTTTTCAGTAACATGCAAAGCTATCAGCTGAAAGATTAATTTGTGGGGTGGCCACAGCAGGGTGAAGAAGAGAGTTAAAAGTATTAAAAAGAGATGCCTAGGATTGCGGGAGCATGAACTAATGAGAAAAGAAAAGTAGGACTGTTTAGCAAGGGTGAGAGCTGCACTGTATGAGCGCAAGACAACTTAGTGTAGAAAGTCTAACAAGGTGCGAGACTTCCTTCAGCAGCGTTCAACTGAACGGGAGCATCTGGGGTTGACTTAGTGTGCCACAGTTGGAGTGATGAAGGTAGCATTATAAGGAGATAGCCAAAGAGGGACAGGTGAAGGTAGGGATGGATGAGAGTAGCTGTAGGTTAAGAGAATTCAGATTCCTCCTGAGTTGCGGGGGGTTAGGTTGAGGATATTGGGTGTGGGGGTACTCTAAAACAAATTATAGGAGGTGGTGGTCTGATAGAGAAAATTGAGCATGCAGTTCAAAAAATGAAGACCTAGGATATTGCCAGCTACATGTGTGGGAGAATTAGCCCATTGCGATTGCCCAAAGGAGGAGGTGATTGAAATAAGTTTTGAGGCTACTGAGGACAAGGGTGGGTTAATGGGAATGTTGAAATGCCCTAGAATTAGGGATTGGATATTGCTTGAGAGTAAGTAAGGAAGCTAGGCAGCAAAATGGTCAAGGAAGAGACGAGGAGAACCTGGGGGCGGATAAATAACCGCAATGTTTACAGATAACGGTTTAAATAAACAAATTGAGTGAATTTCAAAGGGGGAGAAAGAGAGAGAAGGGGGTTGGGTACGGGTAGAGGTTTGAATTAGCAGTGGGGAGAAAGGAGAAACCCTACACCACCACCTTTACTGTTAGACAGTCTTGGGTAGTGCATAAACTGTAGACCACCATAGGATAATGAGGCAGGGATATCTGTGTCAATATTTCCCGTTTTACAGTCAACTTTTCATTTATTGACTCTAGTGACATTGTGGTAGAACATCAAAGTCTAGTACCTTCATTCTTTGAGGCTCTCTGGCAATACAGACCTTGATCTAATATTTTAGAATAAGCTTTTAAAAATTATATATTTGGTTTTGATAATGAATTATGTTCATATATTGCTTTATTATTACTATTATATTTTACAACTTTGGATAAAAAAAATAAAAGAACATTTAAACATTTATCCAAAAATATGACATTGTTTCAAAAGCTTATCTTAAAATATTAAAATTGAGGCCATGTTATGTAGATCAGAATATGGAATATTGCTGGATCTTGTTTTATTACAAATGTTACCCCCCCACCCCCTCCCGCCTTTTTTTCTTGCATGATTTAGAAGCACCCACATAAAACAAAAAACAAATCATCTTGAGTTAACACATGTGAGCGTTTCTTACTCACTTTTTGTTCTGGTTTTGTGAAAATATCAGTAGCCATTTGTATAATTTAAAGCGGCAAATATGTGCATATGTAAAACTCTAGTTTTGTTTATATGTACCACTTGCTCTACGTACCCCATTAGGTTTGGTCAACCTTTCAGTCATTTCCTAGTATCGATACAGAAGCATACTGGCTACAAATTAAGGACATTCTGATATGTTTAATCTTACTTTTATTGATCTAATCACATAGCATCTCTATATCTAAAATTAACCGTGGAGTTAGTCTTTAGTCTGATGGCAGGATCTTTTGCTTCGAGGTATCACATGGAAGTGGCTAGATCGTATTGGCTTCTTTCATTGGATCAAACAACAGCAAGAGAGAAAATTAAGAATGTTATCTTCTGCAGAATGTAAAGTATACATAATATGATAATATAAACCTGTGTCAACTAGTTATCTCATTCCACCTCCATGCATATAACCTAGAAGAAGTACAAAGTATCCAGGCCTCTCAGGCTTCATGTTAGTAGTAGTGTAGACATTCACACAACATTGTGTCTGAAGGGTGTTTGGATGCAACGGTTTATGCTGTGTGTTACATTACGGTTTCAGTAAGCCAACAATACACAGCTACTAATTACCACATAGTGGCAAACATTTACTAATGTTTAACAAAATGCATATCTTCCTCCTAGAAACCGTGTAGCATAAACAAATCAATATACACTGTAATGCAAAACATGAGAAGTAATTATAATTACAAGTAATTATTCTAACAAGGTGACTTAAAGGAGAACCATCACTTGTTTAAGGAGTACACCATTGCATAAAACACTGAAAATCTCTCATGACTTACATTACATTTTTTTTAATTTTAATTTTACAAGTGATGCTCCATTTTATTTTAAAAAGATTTAGCAAATACAGTTACAATCCAGTTCAGGGGAGGCACAGCCATGGCATTCATTACAAATGAAGGAGGAAATAGAAACAGTTTCATTTCTTCTCTGTATGTGTTCTCTATGCAGCTTGCGTAGAACAACGATTGACAGGTAGCTAAGATGGAGGCACCCAGTTGCAGGATTATAGAGGTATGGATTTCTACCGTTAGGGGATTATTTACCAAAGTGAGTATTTTGGGCATTCAAGTAAATTTCAAGTTTAAACTCAAAGTAGATGAATTGAAAGCACAGCAGACTTGGATTATTTTACCAGTTTCGCTAATTTGGCTTTAAAGCAGCTATATCATCATCAGGGCACCTTTGCTTATTCTGCAAAGATCCCAGTAGGGGACTGCTCTGCTTGGTATCTGGTAGGCACGGGGCAAGGGAAGGTGTGCTTTACTTGCCTGAACAAGACCCTTGCAGTCGTCGCCATCATCATCCAGTCGGTCCTCTTTAACTCCTGGTGCTTCATCTGCCAGGAGCAAACGTTAGTGTCTAGCGCATGCATGACAGTACAACAGGTCTGTGAAGCATCCTGCGAGAACCTCCATAGATCGAGCCTCTCTCTCTACAACAGTTATTATTGACAGGTGGGGGGAATGACAATACTTGACGGGGTTAATTCTGTCTTTTGCCATGCGTAAGGAATATACGAAAAAAAGTTAGTCCGTACTTTAACTTAGTATATCTTTTGAATATGGTCAATGTGATTATTTCAATGCATGTATTTCATAAAGATTTGATCTTTAACCCCTTAAGGACACATGATGGAAATATTCCGCCATGATTCCCTTTTATTCCAGAAGTTGTGTCCTTAAGGGGTTAATACATATTAAGGAACAGAGTAGCCTTGTAAAACGTAAAACAGTTTTTTTATGTGTGCACTGTTCCTAATCTGTATTCTTTGTTTCTACAACAGCACCATTGCTGAGAGATGCATTATCCCAGTGTGCCCCCAATTCCCATTTTATCTTTACTATGAAATATTTTATCTTTATGAAACACACATTTTGGATTAGTGGGAAGTGGGGGAGGGGAGTAAAGAGTCACTATAAATGAGAAATTCATTTAAAATTCCCAATAATGCTCACTTTAATAGCCGTATCAATTTTATTTCTCATACCTTGCAAATACATTTTTTTTTTTTTCTCCATACAGGGGATAAGTAAACAGAATATTAAAAACCCTAGCAAGTAAGAGTTCCCCTTTAAGTCACCCATTCTCCTCTCTAAAGTCAGAATGCAGTTCCGTACCAATACAGAGCTGGATATCACAAGTTCTGGGGAAGAAACCTCCAAGATTATATTATTAAAAAGTACACTCATCCTTTAAATGCTAACCGACTTGCTATACATTAATGCACATCAATTCAGATCCTGAAATAGTACCAGAAAGCTAAATTATAACTAAGTTTTACTGTTTCTTTGGGATGACTTAGGGAAGTTAAAAAATGTGCGTGTTTATTTACAATCTCCAGTGGAACCCACATACTGACTTGGCTACTGCAGCAATTAAAATTACAATAGCTTATAATAAGAAAAAAAAAAAAAAAAAAGTCATCAAAATGCTACAGCCACCGTTTTATCTATATACATACACTAGCCGAAAAGTAAATGTAAATAGTAAAAGTGTTGAACTACTTTGTATTGTCAAAGTCCTCATATAGAATTAGCATATACGTCATATTTTTTTTTTAAAGCACCATAGGTTTTAAGTTTAATATGATAGCTAGCTATTTATTCTGCTACACTCTTTCATGGTAGTATTATCCCAACATTTAAATAAAAAAAATTAAAAATAAAAATAAAAAGTAACCATGAGTCCAGGATATTGTTACTATCTTTTTACACACAGACATGCGCAATGAAATTGTTGGTATTTTTTTCCCCATGGAGTGCTTTTTCCCTGGATGTTTTAAGGGGCCGCTGCACTGCAAAGGCCTGCTCATTGCTCTTCACTTTGTTTTAGTGATGTAGGCAGTACAGCATTATTTGCATCAGCATTTGAAGCTGTCCTGTTGGCACTGTGGCAGATCTGTGGGTCAGATTGGTCTGAGGTGGTCTCGTCTGAGGTGATCCGTGGCACCGCAGGATCTGAGTTAATATGATCAGTGACTGAGTCCGGTTGGTCTGTAGGGTCTGGATTAGCGCTGTCAGTCACTGGGCATGGCTGTTGCTCAGAAGGCTCTGTCCTGTCTTTGTCTTGGAGTTGTTGCTCTGTGGTGTCTGGTGTAGTGTTGTCCGTGGCTGGAAACAATGTGGTGGGGTGGCTGTCAGCTTCATTTTCATGATCCTCTTCCTCACTTTGCTGGACCAAGCCGTCATCAGGTTCACAAGGAGCCAATACCAAGGGAGGCTGTGGAAGGTCTTTCTGTTAAGGAAATAAAGCGTGATTAACACATTTATACGGAAAACAAATAAAAACATTTCATAAATATTAAAATGGATAGATAGATGCATGAGTGAAACCTTATACTAGGATCTCTACCCTGGCTCATGACTTTCATCGAAACATTTACAATTTTATATCTTAACCTATCTCAAGAAAAAAATATATATAATAAACACTGAATATGGACGAGCAGTAAAACTATGAAAATCTCAACAGAAAGCAAGCGTCAAAGCCAGCATCTAAAAAACAAACAAAAAAAATAAACTGTCCGTGAGGCACATGGAGCAAGAACAAATCTTTTACACTTACACCCAATGCAAAAACTATAATAAAGAGACTCTAGAGCCAGGGTAGGGAACCTTGAGCGCTCCAGATGTTGTGGACTAAATCTCGCATAATGCTCTTAAAGGCATAATGTTGGCAAAGCATCAGGGGAGATTTAGTACACAGCATCTGGAGTGCCGAAGGTTGCGTACCCCTACATAAGGGTGAAAAAAATAAAGATGGGAATAAGCTGCATGGAACATTCAGGTGTTAGGAGTGCAACACATCACATGAGTCCACAGAGAGACGTCCATTCTAGTGTTAGCCTCAAGGATGGGCATACAAAGCATCAGTTACATATTCTACATATGCCTTTAGCAGAAGGCTTGCTTTCGTATTATAACCCATGCATTGCCATACAAAGCTGAGTTTTAAAAAACACATGTTGCTGCTAAATGAGCCTGCAGAAAAGAGAGTTAATAAAGAGAAAGTAGTCTGTACTTGTTAACATATTAGGCAAGGCATTTACATTTTATTCGAGGATTATGGCTTTTAAATACTGCAGAGTGAGTGATTTCACACAGTGTACAGTGAATATGCTGTAACTCCTACCAATCCCGGGCAGACGGGGACATGCAAGTGTTAAGAGTTGCCCTAAAGTTGCAGGAACCTTAACCTTTGCTTTAACTAGAAAATATAATGTAGTATAAAAGATACATATTGCTGAAACATGTATTAAGGGGAAATGTTTACATATCAGTAATTTGTGAACCACTATGTCGTAAAGGGTTACTGCAACCACCATAACCTCTTCTGCTTTTAGAAATGGTCATGTTCCAAGCAGTCTCCAGTACCCCTCCCTTCTCAGTTCTTGGATTGGGGGGTGGAAGAGCTGTAGCAGTGAGAAGAGCGGTCACTCAGTTCTTCTCTCCACTTGTATGTGCAATGTAACATTAATTGGACCCAATGCTTTTCTATCAGAAGTAGCTGTTTGGTGGGTCTCCGTGCTCATTGAGCATGCACCCAAGGTCCAACAAAGCTTCTATGACAAGCATTTGATTGGACTGTGGACAGGTAACAAGTTAAGCAGAGTGACATCAGAGAAGGTGTGGAAAGATTCTTGGACAACTTGACCCAGCGCTGGGTTCCAGGTACATTTTAAACCCCACCCCCATATTTAAACATTACCAAAATAAAAAAAGTTTACAAAAACAGTTGGAGTAACCCTTTAAGTGTTGTGATATATATATTTTGTGACTTGTCCAGTAACATCTAAAATGTATATCCCCATAAAAAAGAAAAAGAAAAAAAAAGAAAACCGGAAATAGGGTTCTAAAAAAGATTCCTTTAATATTAGCTTATATAACCTTTCGTCTCTATTCATTGTGAAAAAGAGCATACTATAAAGCTTGATATATGTTAATATTGAAAGCATTGTTATTTATTAAGCCACACACTCAATACAACACTGTCCTCTGTGTTAATGCTGCAAGAGATTACTCAACTTTATCTGAGTTAGGATTTAAAACATTAGTATTTCTCGGAGACAGTCATATCAAACTGGTATTCACCACAAAGCCGCTGCCGGTCCAGAATGCGGGCAACTCCTTGCGCCAGACGGCTACGGCCAAACTCGTCAGGAGGGTGCAGGGGACTAAATAGAGCAGAGCAGGCTGGCCTTTCTGCATCAGGGCTAATGCCAAGAACGTAACAAGTAGACCTATTCCATAGGCTGAGGAGAGAAAATATATATAAAAAGAAAAAAAGAAAATTAAGTGTTAGTGTACGGGTGGGGAACAACGGGAAAATGTTAATAAAAACAAAGACTATTAAATCTCCTAATCATAAAAACCTATACTTTTATTTTGCCAAAAGAAGGTACTAAATACTAGTCCAGTTATCTTCAGAGGAGTAACGGAGATACAGATATTCACCGTATTGAGATACACAGTCATAGTGTCACACAGATTACAAGATAAAAAGGGTATATGATCTACTTGTGAGAAATTCGTGAACTGAAACATTTCACAGTGCACATTACTCGGTATTATTTCTCTTACAGAGTGCCATGGTTTTTATTGTTCTGTTTTTTTTAATTCCCTTAAAGAGACACTGAGGGCACCAGTACAACTTTAATGCATTTGATAGGTTTTGACCTCATTAATAGGTCATATTTTTTGCAAGCTCAAATCTTTACAGATTTTGCATAAAAAATAAAACACTTTATAGTTTTTGCAGCAGCCTGCCTCTTTAGCCACACCCTCTCACTGCTGAAAAAGACTTCCTTATCAAAGACATATACACAGCACCGAATAATTTGCACTACAAAGCAACCTGCATTAGGAGACACCAAGGAAGAAATTTAGCAAGGATATCACTTACTGTTTGTAGGTTCTCTGACTGTCTGCAGCCAGGCTGTGAATTAAAAATTAGCTTACACAGTGCTGTAAGGCTGAGCTGTGTGCATACATTTGATAAGGAAGTATTTTTCTGGAGTGAGGGTTTGTGGCTAAGGCAGGCTTATGGTGCAGCATTCTAGAAAACTTTTTTCTGGTGCGGAATTAAACTATATAGATTTGGGCGTGCAATAAATAAATATTACAGCATATTAATGAGGCCAAAATCTATCATGTGCATTAAAGTTGTATTGGTGCTCGGGGTGTCCCTTTAAGGTAGCTGCAAATGCCACTCTTAGTTAGGAATTCGTGAAATCTAATTCACGGTCACAGTTCTTTAACCTTTGTAAAATATTTTCATGCCCCATCCATTCGTTCTCGCTTTTGAAAATAATTTGTGGATAACAAAGATACAGTTTTGAACAGAGACTTACCTATTGTACAGGCTACAAAATAGATTCTTGAGGATTGCATCTGTATGTCAAATCTGTGACAATAGGCAACAAGTAACCCTAAAAATGATAAACAGTACACCATAAAAAAAAATTGGTTTAAAAAAAGAAAATAAATAAATCACAGCACACTCAAATCTCCGCATGTCTGCAATTTCACAGCTGTTGAAATTCCCTCACTGAAATAAACGGCAACAAATATAAAAAAATATAATTAAATCTAGTTTTTGTTTTTTGTTTTTTTAAATCACATAGACTTAAGCCAGAGACAGATCTAGCAACAAGTACTTTATGTGAATAAATGAGTCTTTCATTTTACAAAAAAATACAGATTTCAATAGAAATTGGCACTTTTAGAAATTAACCTTGTTACAACCCCCCCCTCCCCAACTGTCAATCAAACAACCGGTCCTGTTACTTCCTGGTTGTTTCCCTTGGTGTAGCTAAACTCAAGAGGCATTATTACCAATAGCACCTGCCTTGCAAAGACTTCTCATTGAGCTACATTGGGAAATCTGGTATTGGACACAGCAAATCTGGGCTGAGTTAGCAGGAAAGGGCTTACAAAGCATAACTACAGCATCATCAACCTCATTTTGCAGTCTGATAAGTAGACCCCCATCTGTGCCCTAAGTGATGTTGTCATCCTCAGAATCTCCATGGGCAGCTAACTTTAGCACAACACTGGTGCCAACAAAAACACTCCTCGTAAGTCCCCTGTAGTTGTGTTTACACTAAATAAGTTGGAACAAACAACCCCCACAACGTCCAACGGATGTCGGCAGGGGACGAGCGTGGGAAGAGCTGAGTCAGCGCCGAGGGACATCGGCGCTGGACCCAGGTAAGTGACAGAAGGGGTTTTTAATCCCTTGACAAAGAGGGAAGCTATAGTGCCATGAAAACTAGTTTGCAGTTAACATGCTTATCTCTGATGTTAAAATTAACGTGGGAACCACTGATATTGGGGTACTGTGACACAGCGGTGGGCTTAACACGATATAGCCATATGGTGTAAACCCATATTGTTTGTTAGGATAGGCGATTTTAGTAATTTTGTAACATTTAAGTCTTTACAATGTGACAACATATTAAAGTTGGCAAAATACATTAAGGAACAACAAGCACAAAAAAAAATTAAAGACTTACATGTTACAAAATTACTAAAACACCTCTGAGTAGATGATGATTTAGCTATGTTTGCAGACAGTCTTCAGGGCAGCAATTTTGGCAGCATAAAGAATTGTAATTGATAATGTACTATCTTCCTACCTGGTACAAGAATGTCACCAAATCCCAAGAGAGAGAAGGGTCTGTCACAGAGCGCTAGGGGAGAGGAGTTTAATCGAGGTACTTTCAGGACCATTGGAAGCTGCAGTTAATGAAATAGAAACCAGTTAGTGTTGAATGAGTTGGTATGAGAATTAGTCTTTTATTAGCTATGAATTACATTGCTGCACCATAACCCACCAATATAAGTTGATTACTTTTTAAATTACAAGACAAAAAAAAAAGTCTTACTGGAAAAAAAAACATTTTTCAAAGTGTCTTGCATATCAATTTTCTCTTACCCGTGTATATAATATTTAACCAGAAAATTCCAAACAGTTGTGTCTCGAAGAAATTCACAAAAGTGAGTAAAATAAATGAATAAATAAAGATTCCCTTGTGTAGATACCAGAAGTTGGCCAAAGATATGCTCAAATTAATTCAGGAATGAACTACTTTTAAATAACTACTGTTCTCTACATGCCAATTTCAGTGTTTTATCATGGTTACAAACTGACAACTATCCACAGACGAGTTTGTGCAATACATGAATACACCATAAACGCCAGGCCGTACAAACGAAAGACACCTAGCGGATTGCACCTGGGGTTGACGCTCATACCAAAATTCTCCCTCCCTCCCCCCACTTTTTTTCTTCTTCTTTCTCTATACACTTTTCCTCGGGACCCATTACTTGACCAATAGTCTACTCTGCAGACAACCACCACGAATCCACCACACATTTCCAACCACACGCACCCAACAAGGGCCTGGGTCTAGACTCAGCCACTATAGCCTGTGTAGGTATACGAGATACGCCCACCATCTCCTAAGTAGGCCAGCTCTCGTCAATGCTACACTACTACGTGCACTGATGCGTAACAATACCCCACTCGAGGGCAATATCAACTGCTGCAAGACGCATATAGGTGACCAACACCCTGGGCGGATCACTGGCCGGTCGACATCACGAGGTTGACGTAGATACACCTGTCCAAACTGCAACCCACAGACACACACATAAAACCTACCGCCGCTGCTCAGCAGCCTTGTTCGCCACGCACAGACCAAGCGCGGACAGACCCGCACCACAAACCCTACACACACTACAACCCTTGGCCCGACCCGAAAACAGACCTTGGCACGGGGTGCGGGACAATGCAGATACACCAGATTAGAAATGCTGACCCATGCTCTACCAGCACGCGACAATAAATGTTTATGTTTGCAAAATGCACGCATGTTATTTTATTATACCTGTTCATGTAATACCCGACTGCTTCACCACTCAAGCCTCTGCGTAGGCGCCATGTGCTCTTTACAATGCTATGCTCAATGCTTGTGCTCAAGAGACGATGACAATAAAAACCATTTAAAACAAACTAACAACTATCTATTCTCATCCCCAACTCGACCTCTTTGAGAAAGTTAATTGGAATGGGATATCAATGGATATCACTTTAAAATGATGAGGCAGTGCTCAGCAAACAGTTTTTATGTCTTCACATGTTTACAAGACGATCTTAAGCCCCCACTCCCCCCCCTTCCAGCCTTCCAGGTGACATTGTAGAATGTGCATATGGCCTTTATAAATATAGTGGATGTTACGAATAGACAGTTAGAAGTCCATATCTGAACATTACATTTTAAAGTCTGGGACAGCATAATACAAAGTTTGTTTCTCTAACCAGTTAATCACCTTATGTGCCTGTTACACCATTCTATCTTGCTTTGAAGCCTTGCATATATTGGAGACACAAAAAAATTAATCAGGTGACAACATCATACCTTTTCCTGAGTGGAGGAGTCAGTAGGTCCAGCAGCAACTTCAACCATAATGCTTTCTCCAGTCTGTAAGATGAGCAGGTTTATTATATATAGATAGGGCTGTGCAATCAGTAGATGCCCAGGTGTTTTAGAACTGCAAATATCATGATGCCGTCCCATTCTAAATGCTAGTAAAGCATTATGGTAGTTGAAGTTCTAGATCATCCTAGAATCTACCCGGTACTGCGTTACAAGGATTGTGCAGATACTTTTAAGCCACAATAGCCTTAGCAAGTCTTCTGCCATGGGGTATAGGGGTGTCTATACATTTTGAATAATGCATATCTTATAAGATTATTTACTTATGTTAAATTCCAGAGGAATAAAATAGAGGTTTGTTTCACCCCATCTACACAAACCCTGATCCAGGATATTGAGAACTCACTGACTATACAGATTACTTAAATTTATTTTATTTTAGAAGATTGTGTTTCTATAAATATTTGCCAACATACCTTTGTGAGAAATGGAGTAATGAAGACAAAGAACACATCATATACAAAGAGGACAACCAGGAGTAACGTGCATCCCTGTAGAGGACATGGTTTGAGGAGACAACAAAAAAAACCAAAATCAGATACTGTACAAGAGAACAGATCAGTGGGAGAATATCAAAGAAATATGTAAGGATGCAAAATACAATTATGTCTACATATTTACTGCTTGAGATGCAATGTACTTGTTATTAACTGGGAACTTATGTTAATGACTTACAGTGATAATTGTGGATATGTAATAGACCCACCCAATGTATTTATTTATTTCACTGATGCTTGACAGTATTCTGGGTCTTTAATCCAAAGCAGTAATAAATCAGTAAACATTACAGCTATTCAAAAAGTCAAACACCATGCTTTCTAAAAGAGTTATATGCAGATGGTGGTTTTGGAAGAGAGGACATGTCACAAATAGGGCTCCTTGAATGTGATTATGACAGTCCGTGCTAGCTTAATAGCTACCCCAGTTGTGTATCTACTAACTGATTGAGAGGTGAATAAAAAATAAAAATAAGGGCGGAGCCAGCACCCGAGCTAACCGGCCGCATCCTCAGACAGCTCCGTGCGACACGCTCAATTAACTCGCTCGGAGCCATAATCCCCGCACACACCGGGCACCTAAACCGGTTCACAGCTTACCGACAATATGGGGAAGAAGAACAAGAAGCAGAGGGCGGATCCGGGCATGGGATCAGGAGATATAGGGGCTTTTCTCCGAGCCGCATCGCGGCCTGCTGAAGCCAAGATGGCGCCCGAGATCTATGCCTCACAATCCTCGGACGAAGATAGCTACTATGCAGAGACTGCACTGCCGACCCGCACGCAACAACTGCCACTGAGACCCGTAGACATGGGGGACGCTGCTCCAGCCACCAAGGCGGATATTAAAGCTTTGGTGAAGGACATTCAGGCTATGTTCCAAGCAGACATGGCGCTAGTAAGGGCAGACGTAGCTACACTCACCAATAAAGTGGCAAATGTGGAAGAGGGCCTGAGGGACACTAAACTGGCGCAAAGTGCCACGGACGCAGCGCTGAACTTACTCCGCAAGCAATACGCAGACCAACAAACCCAACTGGCTGGCATGGAAGACCGATACAAGGCAAGAAACCTGCGGGTTCGTGGAGTGCCGGAGACACTCACCGGCTCGGAATTGCCGCACTATTGCCGACGGCTGATAGCTACTTTACTTACGCCAAGACAAGCTAAGTTGATCACAATAGACTCTTGTTTCAGACTCACCAGGGCGGCCGCCACACCACGCGAAGGAGCTGGTGACGTACTGATTAAATTTATGCGGGACTCTGACAGGGGCACGATTATGGGGGCTTCAAGAGGCTCCCCCACGGTGGCGTTTGAAGGGGCACAACTAACGTTCTACAAAGACTTCTCCAGACACACCATGATGTGGAGGAAGTCCTTTCGCCCAGTCACCCAGCTACTCCGGGAACAAGCCATCCCCTACAAATGGGGCCCACGCCGACTACAGGCAGAAAAGGCGGGCGAAACACATAAGCTGTCTCACGCATCTGACATACCAGCCTTCCTGCAGGCACTCGGCCTTCCAGCGCTAACGACACAGCAGTTGACCCATCCAACATGGTCCGTAGCGGAGATTACCCCCTTCGTGCCTAGAAGAGAGGCTCAGAAAACCTCTGCCCTACCAACCTGAAGCAGCAGCAGAGCAGGGCCCACACGCCCTTAACCTGTTGCGCCTGACAAGGGACATACCTGATTCGTTCCACGTTTGTTCTTGGGTATACCCAATACTGATGCTGTTGGTTATTGTTTTTTTTATTTCTGTTTTTATTCTCCCTTTTCCTTCCAACAATGCTGCTACTTAATATCATGCTCTTCCCAAACCCGCACAATACTGGCTCCGTAAGCCTTCATAACAATCATATGTATTGAGCCATTTTTACCCCCCCCTCCTAACAACCAGAGTGCGTTACACAGCTTGAAATATACAGCACACTACATGCTGCACTCTCAGCTAGCGACTTAGATGACCACACCCAGCTGAGACACACATACCTTCCCTAGCTCACCTAACTAAGGCCCCACGCTCAACACTAGCACATTCAAAGGTGCCTTGATACCAACTACAAGCTATGCCTTGACACAAGCAGGCAGGCACCTAACGCTACATAATGCCTTTACTACACATTACTTAAAAATAAAAAAGAGGCTGACAAGTTTCGGAGATGTTGTATGGTAAACTGTGATACCCCATCCTGTATGACTTTTATTGTCTCCCTTTCTTTATTCTGTACCCGTAAAGTCTATACCTCAATAAAAGAAAGAATTCAAAAAAAAATAAAAATAAAAAATAAAAATAAAAAGTGTACTATGGACATAATTTAGGAGTATAAACATGGCACTAGTTGAAGACCACAGTACAACTACTTAGAACTCTGTAAGAGCCTCACTCCAATCTCATCTCACACAAATGTAAAGAGTTGGCATTTGATTATAATATAAGGGTGAATTTGCTGTGGAATAGTCTCTTACTGACCGTGACTTGGTCCATCTTACCAAGTGCATTCCAAACAAAGTAACTCTAGAGGGTGGAATTTTCAGTGTTTCCCTTACTGTACAGACACTTTTTAGATGAGAACTATAGTGATTTTTATTTTCTGGTATCAAGTAAATAAAGATTTCCAAACCTGCACATGCATCCTATATAGCTTCTCTCACGGAAATGCACACAGTGCATTTAAACGTCAGAGTCCCCTAACATCACTGGTCACCAAATCCCTGAGCCGGATGGGAAGCTGGGTCAGTGTGTATGATTGACGTTACTCCCAACGCAACTCCTACGGAGGCTGGATTCAGTATGGAATCCACGTGGCACTAGATGTATTCCTATTCCATGAAAGCGAAGTAAAATGAAAGTCTGTCTCCAAAGCAAAAAAATGTGCTTTCAAAACACTGTGCACTGTGCCAGCACTCCACTCAAGATTTGGGTGCAAGTCTCCAAGAACTCCTTCAAGTTACCTTACAAAAACAGTATAAAAAGCAATAAGGAGCAGCAAAACCAAAGTAAATGACAAAGAGATTTATTCCACCTGAATGGAATTGGCAACGTGTCGACCCAGCCACAGGACCTTCATCAAATGTTGCTGGTTCCACACATGTGGAATAAAGCTCTATGTCGTTTACTTTGGTGTTGCAGCTCCATATTGCTTTTTACCCAGATATGTCTGGACAATACCTTATAGAGAATAAAACAGCACATTAAAAGCCTCATAGAGCATGCAAAGACCCTATACAACATGATGCGATTCCAGTGTTTTTTTATATTTATTTATTTTGACGTCCTTTCTCCTTATTTTGGTTTCTTGGATGAGCTATGGCATCCATCAAAATACACTAGCTTCTATGAAAAGTGTTAACATGGCCTCAAACTGCATACCAATTATAGTACGGGGTATGGATTATAAAAAGTATGATCTACATAGATACAAGAAATGTAAAAACAAAAACAGGAGGTGAAGGGGGCCGATGAACTGATTTCAATTCCGATCAGTTATTCTTAACATACCTTAAATGTTGGTAGACGTATTGTTTTCAACATGTACAGACAGAATGCTATGCCAAGAATGTCTTGAAGCACCCAGGCCCATCTGGAAGGTATGGAGGATATTGTTAGGAATGGTGCAGGACTAAATACATTGTATACAGCGATTGTCTCCTCCTGATTGTGTCCACGGTGATACTTACTGGTCTTCATTCCGGTACACGCCCCATATCACACTGACAGCAATACAAAAGGACGCCAACACAAGTTTCCAAATGGCGGGTCGCTTGTGGAAGTATGGCAAGCTGTTATCAGGAACTCTACAAAGAAATCAAACACTTAAATACAGTGTAACTTGCAAGGAATAAACGTAAACAACACACATTTTACTTTACGTTTCACACTAAAATAAAAAAAACATTCAATTTGGTTGCGGTGATTATTGCAGATCTGTGACGTGTTGTTATCTTACCTGCATTTAGTGTACGGAAGTCTGCGGACAAACGGAGACAGGCAGCTGTACAGACCGATGGATGCTGCTAAGCAGAATATCCCAATAATCACATACACTGCAAAGAGAACAAGGGCAACACTAAGCAACAGCGTTCATTTCTATCCCAAAATGCATTTGTTCCCCAAATTTAAATTAGACCGCAAGAAAAATACAATTTTGCAGCATGTTTCATGGTAGCCCTCTCCTATTTGTCCCACCTCCTCATTCTAAAATACTTCCTAATTAGTGTATACTGTACTGCAGTACATGAGGACACAGCTCAGGCCCCATTGGCTCCTATAGTTCACCGAATTTAACCACAAGGCCTCAGAAGTGCACCCAACCAGGCAGACAATACGCATATCACAATAAGTGTATCTGTTGTAAGTATCTGTCCGCATTGCATATTCTCAACCACTTTCAGCAGAAAGATAACTTGACAGTATAGAATTATTCTGTGCAATGTTATGTTACAGTTCACTATGGTAAGTACTTTTTTTAAATTTAATTTTAAGGGGGTTTTGGTATTTCACACCCCCCTATTTCAATAGTAGTTTTGCTGCATAAGACCACTCTATCTCACTATCCCTCCATGCCCGCAGTATTTTTTGATTCAGTAGTTCGGCTAGCAACCTTCATAAGAAAAATGTTGATAACTCGATTACAACTCCCAGAAATCCATGCTCTACCCATAAAGCCTTGGCGTACAGGAAATAATGCTATAATGTCAGTTCTGGCTATTTAATGGTCTTGATAGTGCTTCTTAAATAAATTACAATGCCTGGAGAATGCAGCAATGGAAAATGAGAAAATATTAATTTATCCTGAATTGTTCTTAACAGATTTCTTTTAAAAGGGAAAACTATAAAATGCTGTATACAAAAAAAACCCACCATCAATTCAGGCCTTTTTAAGCTGTCCCTTTTAAGGCGACTTGTTTAAAACATTTGTTTAACCAATATTTCTGAGGAATGGCTAATAATACACTACCCTTTCAGGGCGGATAAGGAAACTCCAAATTGTGAATGTGAATAGAATTTTTTTGTAAGAAATTAGCTATAGTAACAGTTATGTTATTTTGGAAAGAATTCCATTCCGTTACCAAAAATGCTTTCTAAAAGCGACACAGTCACAACCCCCTGCAAAATTAGTATTTTATAAGAGATGGAATCTTCATGAAATATTCATATTGACGGTGTTGGTATTTCACTGAAATTCGAACCCTGTCAAAAGATATACTGAGACAAAGAAGGGACTACTTTGTCTCAGTATATTTCCTACGCCTGACACTTCCACTGAGCAGAGCTACCGCAGTCTACAAATGTCAATCCCCCAGAAGTTATCCTTTTATCTCAATAAATAATGATTTAAAGCAAAATTATTGTGCCACTGTTTCTTAGTTAAAAACAAGGAAAATCTTTAAAAACATTTATTGGTCAGTTCTCCAATTTTTCCTAGATTATCGAAACATCATTTGGAAGTTCTAAAAAGGTTACAATCTGGTTATTAAGATGCACATGACGTGAATGGAGATCAGTTGGATAATCTTATTACAGTATGCGCCCCCAAGCTTTATAATGTCCTGTAATGGCTCCAGATGGCATAACCCAGATGTCCACTAAAAGGGGAAACATTCTCAACTGATAAACCGTTAATACTTGAAGGATATTTAGAAAGCACAGTTTTTATCATAGACAGGCTTTCAAATGTAACAGCCATTATTTTAGGCTATTTAAAGGTGTATGTGCATTAATCACACAGCTAGAACATTTGTTTTAAAAAAGGGTTTTACTTGTTCTACAAAAGTCACACACCACCAAACTGTCCCCCCATTAGGAAGGACAGCCTCCCTGAATGTCCAATCTCTGAACCTCTCTCTAAGGTTTCGGAAACTTTGGTGTGAACAAATATGTTGGATGTGGAGATCTGTGACTTAAAAATGAAAAGTTGTGCAAATGTGCAAATAAAATAAATAAAAATGTTCTGATTACAAATGAATAACTTATTTGTGAAATATTCTATAGATTTTTGCTAAGACCATACCTCCAACAATATAACCTGAAAACACACCAAAACAAAGGTTGTCCCTGTCACATGGGATCATGCCATCTTGTGATAACCTTTTCTACAGAAAGTCACAATGGAAGTATCTGCTTGGACATAGGTGGTATTATATAGTGGTTTAACAGCCTCAGGAGAAGTAAGCAGCTCTACAATATGTGCCTCGTCGTAGACAACTGCACCTTTTGTCCAAATAGTCTATTGACGTAATCCAGTCTAATCAAACTGGCCTTTCAAGCTCTTATGTAGCGTTATGGACAATAAATCACAGAACATTATAAAATCTATTGTGAGGACATATAATGGACATCCTATGAATTATGCAAGATATTCCTCAACATGCAGTATCTGTTACATATATCCACTGTACAATCTACAGGGACAAGACTTCTCATGTAAAAGAGGTAGAAATTAACATGAATTATAATCCCGCAACTAATACCATCTCACGTGACAACGTTTTAGCTTTTCTTCAACCTTTGTTGAGTCCTCAAGGAGGACCGGGTGGCAGTAATAAACGGACACTATAAAAAAAGTGATACTACATAGTGGTAGATGTACATAGTGGTAAATGTCTCTGTACCTAAATTGTCATAGAAGTAGTAGAGGAGAACCAACATGGAGCAGCACATAACCACAAAGACACAGATCATGATGGGAGTTACATCCACTGTTTCATCATCATGCTTTTTATCTGCGCCATCATCCCGTTTGTGCTTCATATACCTTCTGGAAGAGAATGTGGTTTAGCCATTTTAAACAGGGTAGAAAAACAAAGGACCATGTCTGAAGGTTAAGAAACAAAGACAAAGGTCCTTACAACTAGAACATAAACTCTCATGCACAGTTAAGGATTGGGCCCTGTTCAAAGCACAGCAAAGCATAATTTAGAGATCATGTTACCAATGCTCCGAGCTGGGCCCAAACCTAGAGCTACATGCACGTGATGTCAAACTGAACTGTTTTGTACTACAATCAGTTGTGGTTCATGGACCGAAAGTGATTGATAACAGAAGACATTTTCTAGTAAATGTACTGTGGGTAAAATTTTAAAATACTTCTAAAAAAATAAAAATATAAAATTTAAAGGGATACTCACAGGGAGTTTGCTGTAAGGACAATTTATCCTTTCTGTAACCGGTTTGGATGTCTTTGGGCAGTTTTGTGTGTGTTTAGGATAGCTTATGTTTTGTAGAAAAAAAAATATATATATCACAACTTTCTGTATATGCCTGGCCACCAGTGCAAAAACAAGACATTGCACTTTTATTTTATAAGTAGTTTTTTTTTTTTTTTTTAATCCGGGTGTACACCCTAATGAACTGTGTTGAGGACATCTACAGGTATACTTCAAATACAACAACAATACATGATCCTTTTACAGGTTACAGTGCAAGACGCACCCTCTGTTATCATCACCTTTCTATTTTTTGTCTATCTGTGCAACACTTTGCTCTCATCAATGTGACTATAAGTCCATACCCAGCTCAAATCATGGGCAACCATTGATAATACCTTTGTTTTTCTTTACATTTATTAAGATTTAGAAAATTACATCATAAATCAGTATAAAAAAAAACAAAAAAAAAAACAATGCAAACATTTCTAATTTCTCCTCTTTCATGTACGATTTCTCTATTCTGACTGCCAGGCACATAGGACGGAGCTTATTACAATGACTGAACAAAGGCAAGATGGATGCTCCAAGTTACGTGATAGTGAGGTGAGCAATTTTTAAACACCTTTAAAAAGAATTATAGAAGTCATGGGAAGTGACAGCTCCCCTTTAATTGTGTAACAAATGTAAGATGTGTGGGAAAGGAGCCTTAGGAAAGTTGTTGGGTTAAAATATTTCCCCAATTTAAAGTCTGTACAGGTACCGGTGCAGGAGATTATGCTTACTTCTTCACATCACGACTTCCAGCCCAGTAGCCACCAATGGCGACTGTTCCGACAGCCATCACGAAAATAATGACCATGTTGTAGTCCACGACAGGTTCTTTTGGCGCATACATCGCAACTTTCACTGCCCGTCCAAACGTCTGAGTTAAATAGGACAAATGCACATTCATGTAGATTTCAATCTATTTATTTCAAACTTAAATTGTACAATATTTTATAGATTAAAAGGAATTCTAGATTTCATGATACTTTCACATTTTTCTCTTTAACCCCAAAAATAACAGCAAATAAATTTTTTTTTTTAAATTACAGTGGTGAAAACTGTAAGATAAAAAAATATAAGTTGCAGCTATTTTAAATATCCACAGTGATTTTATTTCCAGCAAATAACAAATTCTCCATTGAAACCGAGAACAATATAGAGTCAAATTTGCTAGTATAAATGATAAAACCTTAAATGACCCATGCTATACTAAAATAGCCTCTCAAGACAGTGCACCTTTTTTAGTTGGTGGGAGGGTGGGGTGCAGACCACCTCATAAATGGTTACTCTAACTACAGCCATTATGTTATTTAAAAACAAAAAACAAAAAAAAAAAAAAAAACGGAGTTTTTGGTTAACCTTTAATTGTCTTCTAAAATAGTATGTATTGATATTATATATATTATTTATATATATCTGATGAGGATTGTCATGTATAATATGTACAATCCAGTTTTATTTTTCGAATTGTCATTTATATTAATCTAGTAAATTGGCAAGCACATGTGTTATACATCTGACATTTAAAACTTGTATGAACCCAACAAATTAAAAGATTAAAACTAATGGAACTCTTATAAAATTTAGCTGAACATCATATATTTTCCACTTCATTCACTTAATCTACTAACTCTCTCAACAAAGGGGTTTAGTCACTAAACATTGAAGTCAAAATAGTAACATGGAGGCTAAAACACGATTTTGGATTTCTCCAAATCAGGAATTTTAGGTACCAATTCACTAGAATTTGGAATTTAGTGAATAATTTAGCAATGGAAACTTTATTTCTGTGTTTATGCTCATCGTTTTTACTTGTCGTTTTTACTTGTCTGATCCAGGTTTAAATTCTCACATCTGTGCACGGTATCTAGGGATTATTCAGATCCTATTCTTGATGCCACCAAATGTATAAAATAGAATATTTACCTAGCAGAACTCTAGAATTGTGTCTTTCAGCCAAAGGATGCACAGGAATCCATTTCTACTTACGCAGTAGTTATTTTAATTTTATTTTTTTTAAATCTATGCCAACCTTTAAAAAATTAAATTAAAAAAAATACAACAGAATTCTGACACACAGTCAGGTATTCATTAAACTAGAAATTTTGTGGAAAACTGCAAAACTTTAGGGAAGAAAAAAATACATTTATAAAAAAAAAAAAGTGTTTTCAATTTCCCAATCTATGGATTTATATGGGGCAAGACTGGTTTCCCCACATGTTTACTGAATAGCTGAGGTTGTGCGCACACAGTTTTATTCATGATCTGCATATTGTTTACTGGACTTACAGGTAAAAATGCTGAATTATTTAACAAAAAATATATAGCCTAAAGTTCTAGTAAATATGTAGGTAAAACCATGTGTAAATACCTACAAGATTAAAGCCTCATGGCCGAAACATTGTATCTTTATTTTGTCTTTGGACCATAATAAATTGCCTATTTCTTCACCTTACGTTGTGATGCCTGTGGATTTAATGGTGGCTTGCGGACCTCTACCATAGAGCTCCAGTGTATCTATACACCACTACTATATTTGTGCAAATACAATTATACTATTAAAGTGATCACATGCTGGTTTACTTAAAAGGAATACTCCAAACACCATAACCATTATACCCAAAAGTAGTGGTTATGGTGCCAGGGCAGCCCTGGGATTCCCCCCAGAGTAAGAATTCAATCTGTTTAAGAACAGTTTGGCAATTACCTGGGACCCACCAAGCATCTGCCATTACCTGGCCACGGGCACTAAACCAAGCCTGGTCGTACAGGGCTGCGCTCATTGGCTGGGGCAACAGGCGCCCATCGACCCAAGGTAAGCTGACAATCTATTCTTAAAATGGTCTGTGAGGATGGTAGGGTACTACAGGCTCCATAAGCTCTGCAGCAGGTGGTAACGGAGCGTGATGTGCTCCTTTAAGCTTTCTTACACTCCTTCACCAGAATTCTACTTTACGATCAATTATTATTGCCATTTATATAGCATCAACTTATTCCACACGTTTCCTCAACATCTCCTGTTTTGACTACTGCAAACGTATGTGTCTGCGGCCCCTGACTAGTTCGACTTATCCACAAAACAAAACTACCATTCCCAGCTCATCATCCTCAAACACATTTATATAATAATCAATTTGTTTATATGAGATTCTAATTTCTTTATATGCTGTAGTAAATAAAAAGATATGCAGCAGATTCCATCAATTTACTTGGCATGTTCTGTACTGCCTTTAAACCATGTCTCGTTAAAGTTACATTTTAGAAGTGTTTATTGCTGTAAGAAGATCTGTATCTCTGCGGAATCACTGGCTGCTGGCTACCAAAATGGCAAAAGGAATCTATTCTGTGTCAAGCTAAACAGAAAATCTAATCAAGAGTTTGACGACAGAGCTGGCAGTTTGCCTGTTACAGTAATTTCAGTTCTTACTGCACAGCATTCCATCTCAAGAGTGTTGAGTATATATATTTGCAATGGCTCGAAACCATACCAGTGCTTTAACCATGTCATGATTCCCTTTTATTCCAGACGTTTGGTCCTTAAGGGGTTAAATGTGATCTGCTTCCATGTAACCAAAACTTTATTTCTTACCTTACCAATGTCGATCATGTCACTGTGACTAAGGAGGGCCACTGGAATATCAATTTCTTCATACTGGCTTCGATTACCTCCAGGAGGGACCTTCAATTAAACACAGCATGTTAGGCTTTAAAAATCGGAAAATACTTGACAGAGCAAGATACACACACAAACAAATTTAAAAAAAATAATCCCAACCCCATCAATAAATAAATAGGCCACATGGTACGACATGTGGGAAAGATTTCCTCTGCTTCACATCAGGGATATTTTGTTGGTCCTTTGGGAGCAATTAGTCATGTGAAAAGAAGCCATGACATGAAATATCGAGCAGCAACAACAAAAACCAATTACAACTGAAAGGCAAGGAAACGTAGGCACAGGGTACAAGACAATGTATTTCTGATAAAATGTTGCTGTTATATGCATTGTTCAAAAGTTACCAAGTAAAACCTTGTTTAATTTACAGCGTTACCTCACAACATATTTTTTTATTAATTAACAATACTTAATACTTAAAATAACAAAAAATAAAATAAAATAAAATGTTGTACGGCTTTAAATCTGGATACATACCAGCCTCTCCCGACTCACAATAAGCAACCCTCGTGCCCCATTGATCTGTGCCAGCCGAACCTTCTCATAGAAAGTGCAATTCCCTCGCATTACCATGAGGATTCGGTTATTAAAGCCTCCGTCTGGGACATCTGTTGGAGAGCATAGTACAGACGTTGTCTGGTCTTCAAGCTGCAACAAAGCCTGGGATACGAAGATCGGGTGTAATGTTAAAAATCCTATTAGAAGCAAATTGTAGGATTACCCCATAAATTAGTTTCTCTCTGTATGCGATCAGCCCAGGAAAATTCTTTATTGGGGGATTTAGGATCACCCCTACTGGAAAAGCAGAATACAAACCATAGATGCATGCTCCTTTTAATTACTCCAGTCAGGATATCACAGCTCACAGGATATCAGAGCTAAGGACGTAGAATCTTGAACAAGAAATGGTGAGGCATTGTGTGCAGTCACCATACAGAAACAGCAGAACTGAACCACTAGACCCACTTCAACTTAATATAGAGGGTGGGGACAAGAGCTTGTCCCTGCTGGCTGAGCAGTGTAAAAGTTACCTTATAGGAGAAAAGCTAGTGTTTACATTGCTGCCTAAGGCCGCCTCTAATAGATGTCACTCTGACAGCCACTAGAGGGATTTCCTGAATGTGTTCCTACAAAAATTGCAGGACCAATGTTAGGGATACTGAATGCTCCTCATTGAGATGCATGAAGTTAAGGCATCTATGTGAGTCAAAGTTCATTGGTGCTGCACATTTAAAAAAACTACAAAAAAAAAAATGTATACAAGGGGCCCAATAATAATTAAATACTCTAGCGTAAGCATGTCAAACTCAAAGGCTAATACAGGCCAAAAAAATAAAAAATAAAACTTCAGTTTTCATAGAAACGTAGGTTTACTTTGAAAAGTACAGTATAAAAAATGTCGCCTAACTGACACTGGACATCCTGATGCTCGTAGAGCTTCAAAGTAAACAAAAGTGCAAATTTATTTTAAGGAGACGTGCAATTGCATATAGCCAATGTTTCAGTCCAACTACTTTGAAATATTAAGAAACGTTTGGTAATGGGACTGAAATGGTGAATGTATGCTGTTGCAACGCTGTAAAAAAAATTAAAAAAATTACGTTATCTTGTTGATTTTGAAGTCCTATGAGGGTGTTCTTCACTTTGGCTGAGATCATCAAACTTGATGACGTCAGCCAATCCAATGCTTTCCCATAGGGAAGCATTCGGAGGCTATTGTGCACATGTGGCAAAACGCTGCGCTGCCAATCATCAGCTCCATGGGGAGCGTTCAGCGCCTCCATGCAGACAAAATCTATTACACTGCCCCTCCCCCCATTCTAACATACTGCCCACAAATCCAATCCAATACACTGTCCCCCTATCACCACTCTAATACTGCTCCCCTCCCTATCCCCCCCCCAAAAAACAAAAAAAACCCTGCCCCCTCGCTCCCCAAATTAATACACTGCACCCCCCTGCCTCCCTCAAATTAATACACTGGCCCCCTCCATCCCTCAAATTAATACAGTGCCCACTCCCTCCCCTAGTTTTATACACTGCTCCCCACCCTTGCCAAATTAATATACTGCTCCCTCCCTCAAATTAATACAATGCCCCTCCCTAATTTAATACACTACACAGGAAAGTCCCCTCTTCTTGTCTTGCGGTTGGTTGCAGCCAGAGCACAAAGCAGCCACAGGGCAGGCGGGCCGCAAATATATTCATTGTGGAGTGCAAGTTTGACATGCTTGCTCTATAAATTAAATATTTGTATTCAAAAAGCTAAAGTGTTCCTTTAATACAGTGTCTCTATTCCATACCCAAGTTTTAAGAACATGAAGACAGAATGGATGCAAGTGTAGGTGTCTAAAATAGGAACCACTGCCACACCTCTGTTACAATGTTGTCAATTAATTCTAGACTGAATTCAAATTTACTAGAACACCCAAGACTCTAATATAGCCGTCATGGCACCCTCAATCTGGGTGGCCAATTGCAATAACATGGCTTGACATTACCACACATAGGACCATATAATCAAAAAAGCGTCAGCAGAAATGCAGAGGAACAGTTCCTTGTACTCAGAAATGGAGAATTCTATATCCAAAGCAA
The DNA here is from genome assembly GCA_933207985.1 of Pelobates cultripes. NCBI lineage: Eukaryota > Metazoa > Chordata > Amphibia > Anura > Pelobatidae > Pelobates > Pelobates cultripes. The sequence goes on from OW240916.1 coordinate 26,852,901, forward strand.
CAGTGGCTTCTCATAAACAGAGAAGCATCTGTGACAAGATGGTTTTAACCATTGTAAGAGTGTAAGACTCAACACATCTGATGGCGCCCTGTGGCAGAGGTCTTTCTACTGCTGGAAACAATATGGTGTATCACGCACTACTGCTGGAAACAATACGGTGTATCACGTTCTACTGCTGGCAGTTCCATTCTGGAGAGATAAATCATACAACTGTACGATAATTCAGGTTTTTCCATCACTGTCCTGTGTAAAAGGCATGTGTATGGAGGTCACATATAAAAACGCACCACACGAGTGCTGCTGTTATTAAAATAGCCATCATAAAGAAGTGTAAAGCCCTGGCAGTTAATGGTTTGGCATAGAAGATTAAAAAAGGTACGTACCGCTTTAGCCAGGTCCTGAGGTAGACTTGCCCACAAGGGGTTAAACAAAATGCAGTAATCTTTGGAGCTGCTCTTCTCCGATATGACATGCATCATCCCTGGCGTACAAAGCACCTGCCAATATACAACAACTGGGGTTGAGAAATTAGGCACATAAATCAAAAATCATTAACTGTTCTAGAGCTAACTGGTTCCCATTGTTGAACTGCAAAAAAAAAAAAACCAAACAAACAAGAAATAAAATACAAAATCTGACAGTACCCATAGGTGTATAGCTCATATAATACTACAATTAGCTGTAGAGATTATGGTGTTTAGATTTCCCCTTAAAAATATAATTAGGCATTTCATTAGAAAGGAGTTTGATACCCATGTTTTTCAACATAACCTTTGTGGCAGGCGGTCAGTCTTCATAAAGACAAACAATATGAGCCATCCTAGAGAGAGGATGGGAGTTGAAAAAGATTTGTGGCCCCTTTGCTCATTGGTTCGAGACCTCTAGTTCTGTTACAGATACACGGAAACTCTCACACACTGCAGGTATGGAACAGACATTCATATGAAACATGCATGCATGCTCACACAGTGACATACACTCTCCTAGGACATATTTGAAGAGATGTAGGAGGAGGTCAGCCAGAAAAAAAAGTGCAAGTTTACAATTATAGACAAGAAATGTGAAGGCTGATCAGAAAGTGGGTTGTAGCATCACAGTAAGAGCACAATTGGATGGGGGAATTATTAAAGCAAAATTCAATTGGGCATTGACTTATATTATTGAGAAATACAATAATGGACTCTAGGCCTTACACTTTGTAATCGTTCCTCAGTAGAAACAAAATGTAAAACAACTTCTCCTGCCCCTCTGCCTCCCCCCCCCACCATTCCGAGCTATACTCTGCAAATATTTCTCATCTAGAATTGAAATCCTCAGCTCTGTAATTATTGCCATGTGTTCAATTTAGCAGATTGTGTTGTACTATAAATTATCTGGGAAAGGCAACGAGTCCATTAGAATTTAAATGTAGTGCGCCAGTGAATGTAATTATGGAGACTACAGTAAGAACAGAAAAAGATCCCTAGACGATAACTCTTACGTTCCGAGTGATCCTAAATATTGAATTATTTGGGCAAGCTATAGTCTAAATGTGGCCCACGCCTTTATTTAATGTATTATAAAACTAGTGCATTACCAATATCAAAACAAATTTTATAAAAAAATATTTAAAGTCACGTTGAGTTTAAAACGCCAAGCATTGCAACATGTGAAGTTAGCGCTCACCAAACCAGGAAGAAACCTCTAGTTTTTATCATACTGATGAGCTTATGCCATAAACAGCGTTTTACTGACAAGGTTTCTGAGAGTTACCCTCAACAATTAAGCATAGTTAACTGTACCCTGACAAACATTCCACCTACTTTGAATGAATACTCCAAGCACCATAACACTAGAGCATGCTGTAGTGGTCATAGTGCCAGGAGTGCATTGGCACCCTCCCAGGGTAAATAGTTAAACAGTTTGCAAATAGTGTGACAACTTACCTGTGGTCTACTAGGTGCCAGTCATTTCCTCAATGAGAGCCGGAAGCTCTCTACAATTTGATAAAGCTGGCACTACATTGCCTAGTTTAGAAGGGCTAATGGAAGCCTCATGTATACGAATGGAATGGAAAGTTAACCACTTCATGATGTTAGAGCATGTCCTAACTATACTTGGCTTTGACGCCGTTCGGAAGTATTGAAACGTCCTAAATTTTGGTGTGAGCCTAGTTACATCCCTGCTCACACAAGGGAGTCTCAGGAATCAATCGATACATGGGGCTCCCCTGTCAGCTGGGGACACATTTAGTGGCCCAGATGGATATATGAGCTGTATGGAGTGGTCAGAGTGAGCCTTACATGCAGCTCTTTAAATGGGCATTTAAATCCCCTGTGACTACTTTTAGTAGGCTTACTGATGGGCTGCATGTAGCAAAGTGAGCACGGTAAAGAGCCATTTAAATGCATTGAGAACACCACTGCTGAGCGACTGCACTCCGACGCGGTGATTCTTGGCTGCCAGGCCCTCAAGAGAGAGCAACAAAAACAGAGAATATCAGAACGTTGACGATGGGCAGAATCTTAGAGAAACTCAGTAGCTTGCCCTTTAGTAAATCCCTGCTCAGGTCTCAAAAACGTTTTGCTCTCTTCTGCCATTACAAGAGAACCTATACTATTAGCATATTAGCCTGATACCACCCATAAGAGCAGTCCAGAACCAAATACTGGTGGGTTCTCAAAGGGAAACCACCAGGATCTGAATCCTTTAAGTCCTGGACACAAAAAAAAAAAAAAAATCTAGAATTTGTTTGTTCCACTGAAATTTAAGTGTTTCTCTTAGCATGCCCCCATAAATGCTTCCTTGAGCACCTGCCAAGACAGGCTGCTGGATCAAGCTGAGGGTCGCTAAATGTGTCCCCAGCTGCCAGAGGGGAGCGGAGGTATTGATTGATACCTGGGTCTACCTAGTGTGAGCAGGGGATTATAAAGATTTAAATGTCATGAGCAAAGAAACCTGTCAATGTCGCTTTAAATGTATTTAGAAAGCAAACATTAGGACTGTTTGCAATGCTATGACCCCAATTGACCACTTTGTGACAGGTACATTATTGTTCCAGGAATGATTAGTCTGGTATCTTCATTCTGCTGACCCAGACAATCTCTTTTGCATGTTAACATTTAACTATGCTGATGTTTATTATTGTAGCTGCACACAATTAGAGACTAACCGTTAAGCAACAGAATTCCCTGTGAAATTACATAGTTAAAATTGAGCAGACCCTACTCTTTTTTTTGTACTGATCACCTTATTGAGTAAATCACAGAAATAATTCTGTAAACACCCTCTAACATGTACAATAGGTTTGCTTATTATTTATATGCACTGTGTATAATAATGCATAATTGCAAGGTTAGGCAACTTCGGCACTCCAGATGTTGTGGACTCCATCTACCATAATGCTCTTATAGCCATAATGCTGGCAAAGCAGTACTGGACACTATCTCCAGAAGGATACTGATACTTTAGAGAGAGTTCAGAGAAGGGCTACTAAACTGGTTCATGGATTGCAGGATAAAACCAGGAAAGGTTAAGGGATCTTAACATGTATAGCTTGGAGGAAAGACGAGACAGGGGGGATATGATAGAAACATTTAAATACGTAAAGGGAATCAACATAGTAAAGGAGTAGGATATATTTAAAATAAGAAAAACCACAACAAGAGGACACAGTCTTAAATTAGAGGGACAAAGGTTTAAAAATAATTTCAGGAAGTATTACTTTACAGAAAGGGTAATGGAAGCATGGAATAGCCTACCAGCTGAAGTGGTAGAGGTTAACACAGTAAAGGAGTTTAAGCATGCGTGGGATAGACATAAGGCTATCCCAACTATAAAGATAAGGCCAGGGACTAATGAAATTATTTCGAATATTAGGCAGACTAGATGGGTCGAATGGTTCATATCTGCCGTCACATTTGATGTGTCTAAGTTACTTTTATTAGAAATACATTGATGATGAAATTATTGTAACGTGAATATGTTTGGAGAACACCTTAAATTAAGGAGTGTCCACAGATTTGAAGAATAACAAAGGAATTAAGGTATTTTGCTCTGAAAAATTTTATAAAATGAAATCTAAATTTTAATTAAAAATTATCCAATTGAACACAAACAGAAAAATCTGAATAAAAAAAAAATAAATAAATGATTTTATCCACCCTGATTTCAACTATACATTGTGCAGTAAATATACTGACTTTGCACAAAAGCTGAATGTGTTTTAACTTTTAAAGCAATGTAATTTATAACAAATATACTTGATAAGCAAATCTTAATATAAAGTGAACCTGTTATAATTGCAAGAATAAGCAGAAACACAAATATTAAAGTCTATTTACAATTTCCATCTCGCACCCGTCATATCACGTTATCTGTACAGGCTTATTCAAGCTTGAATGGCAGTGATAGGCTGTGAGGCTAGCTCCTCCAGGCTTGATAGCCATCCACGGCCTACAGTGAATACGCCGAGAGACATCAACTGTCATACTTCAAAATGATCACTACTCCGATCACCCTCAGTCAGGAACATCAATATCAAAGTCTTGTTACAGTGGGAATTGCAGGGAATTCAAAATCTGAGGCCAAAATTAACTTAACTAGAACCATGGCCTACTTTCCCCAAACTTTTCCAGGTCTGCTATTTTGGCCTTAATAAGTACCTGTAGTGAAATTTTTACATTTATGCTCTTGTGAAAGAACATGATATTTCATCCACACACTGTGCAAGCATGCTAGCAGATGTATAGTTTGGAAGAAAAGCCTATTTAGAATGAGTTTCTCTCCCAGCAGTCACTCAATGCCTTGGCACTTGACACTGAATTCCGAGGCACTGACTGACAAGGGAGAGCAGCAAAGACCATCCCACAGGAGGTCCTTCTGTTCTCCCAAGCATAGCAACCGCCATGCATGCGCTGCGGTTGCAAAGGATACTTCTAGCGCCAGCTAGTAAGTGAAGAAACTGAGGGATGCGACCCAAGCAGGGAAAATAAAAGAAGAGAGCAGGGTAAACGGAAGATGGCCCAGAGGTGGGTGTTACATGACGAGTAACACTCTCGAAGCGGCACTGGAACAGAGAAAAGGTGAATAAATTTTTATATTTTACATTGAATACATCATAAACCTTTGTGATATATGTAATTTATATGGGAGCATTTAAGGGAAGTTTACATTTTTCACTACAGGTTCACTTTAAGTCTCACTTATTTGTGCACGTACCAATATGCAGATGGATAACGAGGGAGTGAACTTCCTCATTTTTATGATGTTTCCTGCTACAGACAGGGTGAGTCATGGAATTTCCCTAGATTTTGTCAAATTTCTTGAAAACAGTCTGGTTAAATCTAGATGAGTTTCCCATATAACCTCTAGTACGGAGCATCCTTTTAAATATGGAGATTAGCAAGCTAATGTTAAATAATAGCTCATTATTATTAGGGCATTTATAAACTGCATTTAGAATACAAACATGTATTCCTAACGCTAGAACGTCCCTTTACTGTTTAGATTAGAGTGCTCTCCTAACTTAAATGCGACTAAAAAAACAATATAAAAAGGTTTTTACATCATTCGGCAGACGTCGCTTTATTGCCTTCTTATCCAATCCGATGCTTCTCAGAGAATCCAAGGGGTGAGAAGCACATGTGCGGCAAGATTCTGGTGCATGTCCAATCAAATGCTTCTCACGGGGAAACACTGAATCAATTGCTTTCCTAGGATTAGCATTTGATGACATTCAACATATTCATGCAATGTGTGAGGACGCAGAATATCACATAACCAAGAGAAACATCGTTATGAGAGCAGAAACACCTCTGTTGGCGGTCAGGAAGATAGCCATTAAAGGTGTGTTAGGCCTGCCATTCAAATATTTCTGTATCTACTAAACATCAATGTTTTAGACTGCAGGGCTAAACGTGTGTCTAATTGCTATGGGCCACTTCCAAGAAGATGTAACATATATACACATACATACATACATACATACACACACACATATATTATATATATATATATATATATATATATTTTTATTTTTTATTTTTATTTATTTCTCTCTTTCTTTCTCATAGGAAATCTTAGAAATAAAAAACAAAAAGACACACCATAAGCCCATGATGCAAACATTAATTAAAATGTGTTAAAATAGCAGAATGTGGAACAGATACATGCTGATGTTAGTCTACAGCAACAATTTGGGTAAATCCATCTGGCCTGATGCAAATTAAACTTGTTTTTAGAAACCCAGTATTTTTCAGAGCACAATAAAGGTTTGCTATTTTTATACATGTTACAAAAGGTATGGAAATCTCCTGTGCCTTGTTACAGAGAGCATAATGATTTCATACATTCCGATTCAAGCCGTTGTGCTCTGTAGTACCTTATTCACTCGGAACTGGTACACGGCAGTTTTTAACAATGATCAATTATTTAATAAAAATGGACAATGAATTGTCATCCTTTCTTTTCCAAACTACGTGACGATAATAAAAGCTTAAAAGGTTACTCTAGCCCTGAAAATAAAAATAAAAATTTTTATATTACAGATGCCCTGTGGGAAAAGTTTTAAACTAATCTTAATCCAGTTTCGGGCAAAGGTCCCAGCATTGCTCTTCCATACCCCATCATGGCGTCTCCCAACACTAGTGTGGCCTAATTCTCAGCCTTTGACTGGGCCGTTTCGCCAGGAGGGGATTGTTTTTGATAGGGAGGGTGGGATTTACTATTTAAAAATAAAGTAGGATCAAAGGACGGAGGTGAAAACAATCTTCTATTTGCAGGTGCCACGGGAAAAATTTACATTGGGCAGCCCGGAACAGAGTTCTGGGTTGCCTATGTCACATGTGCTGGGGGTGTAACTAGCACACAATTAACAATAACTCTGGATGTGCAGTGTTTGAAACAAAAACACTGCACATCCAGACTCCTACCACCATGACCACTTGAAATCACTGACGTGGGCATGCTGGTTGCAGTAACCCATTGATGATTTTAGTTTCTGTTAAAAATCATTTCTACTTATTACTTTTTATTTTTCTGAAAAATACATAATTGAATAAATATTTGAAAATCTCCAATGGGTGTGGTTTGGACAACAAAGTGTATGGTTGCTTAGCTTTGTAGCCCCACTTAAAGCACTGTGTAAGCATATTCGCACCTCACAATATTCCCACTGAAAATGCAGAGTGGTGTGTATCAGCTGGGAAACATCATGTGCTCTAAGAACCTACAGAAAAATTGGCCAAAGAGAAGAGATTCAACAGAGGCATCCCTGTTCACTACAGCCCGAAAACCTCATGACACAAGCCAAGATGGTGCTGGGGAAGAGCAGCACACAGAGACAGCCTTAATGCTACAGAGGGACAGGAGAAAAGTCCAGCCTCACATCCTGCACTATATGGGCCACCCTAAATATTTTCTATCTAAAGAAATTGCCCGAGAGTCTAGGGAGATCAAGGACAAAAGCAAGGCATTGGGCCAACACACCACCGAACTGGAAACTCATGTTGACCAATTAGTAAAGGCCCATAATGATACAATGGACTACTCAACAGGTGGAAAGTGTTTAGGAAGATCTCTCCAGGCACAAAAACCATATACGTCAGATGCCTACCATAAAGTCTATAAACTTCCCAGTTACAAAATTTGCTCCTTTATTTTGCTCCATTACATTCCAGATCATTTCTAGGTAATACATTAATAGTACGGGGCCTTGCAGGCTCACCTCTCCAAAGAAGTAGAAGTCAAGATTTCACTTCTTTCAAAACAAAATGAGGCCAATGTACAACAGAACAGAGAATTCTACATCCAATTCTAAGATACCACACCATGCAAGTCTACCAAGACGTATGACCAGCTACTTTGAAGGGTTGGTGGTGCTTGCTGTATAAAGCTACGTCCTCTGTTCTATGCAACTTTTAAGTGATTTGCTACCAATATCTGGTCACTGCTGGATTCCTGTGCATACGGGTGCTCAGGGGGGCATCACTGGCTCCCACTAACACATCGGTCAAGCCATTTTAGGCACCAACCAATAGATCTACTTACACGTTACTACGCTGTGACCCTTTGGATAGTGTTGATTAATGCAAAAGGACATAATGGTTCTAAAAAAAAAAAAAAAAATTACATTTTTTTTTCTCAGATTACAACTTTGATAATTAAAAAATGCCTGGATACTGCATTCATCCAAGAGACACATGTTCCGAGAATCTCCAATATAAACTGACACAATTCACAACAGAGCTTATGTCCATGGCAATTGTCTCATACAAAAAACATGCTTTAGATGTATCCCTTCACTCATGTACTCTATGTAATAAGGACAAGAGTAGAGATGTTCTTGATACAGGACTGAATTGCCACACATTTTATTTTCTTTATCTATATGCCCATTATTTTGAGATGCAATTCTTGCCATGGTGGAATGCAAGTTGCATTATTATCTTTAAGGGGAGAGCACATTAACGCTAAGCCATGTCCTGCGATAAACAGAAGCGCTAATCGGGGTGCCCTCCATTCTCTTAAGATGTCATGGCAAATTTTTTATATACAATCGTTGATGCCTGGAAGGTTCATAAATCAAGTACAGTGGGTCATGCTTTTTACTCTACTCCACCCAGTGCTTGCTCTAGAATTGATCTCTTTTTAGCCACTCAAATATTGATGCAAATTATAGATAATACAGAGATTAACTCAATATCGCTACAACAACGCTTGCTTTAACTCCTGCATATGTACACTCCTTAGACTTGTGAGTTAAACTGCAAAATTAGAACCAAGCGTGGTGTTAGGATCTCTGAAATAATTGTTACACAATGTCCTAGTCCAAAACTACAACTATTCTAGCAGTTAAGAATAGAGGGCTACCTCATTATTGTCCCCTAAGTATATCAGTTATAGTTCTACTAGAACCTTTATAATCACTCATCAAAATTTTCAGAGAGCAACTTAGATCATGCAGCTGCTCTCCACTCTTTTGAGACCCTAATCTTTTCCAAGATATAGGGGGATTTTCTGCCCTCTCTGTGGACTAAGATCACAAAAGATGAGGTTCTATCAGATAGTTCATCGTTAAAGGGTTCTAGGGTCCCAGATCCAGGTGGTTTTTGTAGTTTTCTGTAAAGGCAATGTTTACATTAAAAAGCCTGCAGGGGCATGCTATACTCACCAGAACAACTACAATAAGCTGTAGTTGTTTTGGTGACTATAGTGTCCATTTTAAGGTTGGCATTATAGGCACCTTTCTGTAGCATACATCTATCTAAAGTAGATAAGCTGTAGTTGTTCTGGTGACTATAGTGTCCCTTTAAGTTTCAGTGTACTAGACACACTATGCCTTCACTCATTTTTTGTATTTATCACTGATTAACTCTGCTTTATTTGTTTGATTTGTAGCAGAATCAAGGACTTTGCTCCTATCAAGAGTGAAAGGCAAGACTTTTTTTTTATTTTTTACACTTTTACCTATATTTAGTGATGCAAGGAAAGACAACTAGTGAACTGGCATCAGGATCATGGTAGTCCAAGGCTTATTGATGCAAATGGGAAGCGAAGGCTAGCTCATCTGGTCCGATCACACAGAAGAGCTACAGTATCTCAAAATGCTTAGAAACGTAATGCTGGCCATGACAGAAATGTGTCAAAACACACAATGCATTGTAGTTTGCTGTGTAGTCGCAGACTGGTCAGAGTGCCCACGATGACCCCTGTCCATCGCCAGTAGTGACCTCAATGGGGATGTGAGTGTCAGAACTGGACCAGGGAGCAATGAAAGAAGGTTGCCTGGTCTTATGAATCAGGTTTCCTTTTAGATCAGATAATAGGCCGTGTGCATGCGTCATTATCTGGAGAAGAGATGACAGCTACATGCACTATGGGAAGAAGACAAGCTGGCCAGGCAGTGTTATCCTCTGGCCAATGTTCTGCTAGGAAACCGTTGGTCCTGGCATTCATATGGATGTTAGAGATTGCTGCAGAACACGTACACACCTTCATGTCAATGGTGTTCTGGGGTAGTAGTGACCTCTTTCAGCAGGATAATGCACCCTGTCACACTGCAAATGTTTAGGAATGGTGTAAGGAACATGACAAAAGAGTTTAAGGTGTATCCTTTGCCTCCAAATTCCCAAGATCTCAGTCTGACTGAACATCTGTGTGCTGGAGCCAAAATAAAGATTCATGGAGGCCCTACCTTGTAACTTGCAGAACATGTGCTAATCAGTGTGAAGTGTAATGAGGGGTATGTTTTTTAGTGTCTCTCATTTGAATATGCATTTTTGAATGTTCTTTGAAATTTGCTTTAGTGATTGCCTCTATCCCAAGTTAACAACTACAGGTATGTAGAAAACCCCAAATGCTTTAATGTGACATCCCAGTGGTTAGCACTCACGTACCGTTTTTTGTGGGATACCGCACTAAAGAATTTGGGAACAGGCCAATACATGCAAACAGTCAGAAGTGGATATTATAATCTATACAAGTACTGACAAATTTAACTTGAACAAAGTACAGATTACCTTGTACGCTTTCTTGAAGCTGATGTTTCATCCATCATTTCAAAGGATGGCAAGTCCGCTTTATAATTCTCTAATTACATAATCTCTACACGTTATTGAATGTGTAAAGAACTTCAGTTAGAACCATTTCACACATCATCTACAACAGTAACTGCAAACATTAAGCACTGGTAGAGCTTGCATGAGATTAGTATCCAGTCCATAGATATGGCTTTAAAAAAGTAGCAACAGCGGACAGTGACAAATCAGCAGTTTATGGACTGTTATACTGAATGCCTCGGGCATGGTGTGAGATTCAGGTGAACTTAACCACATCTCCACAAAACTATTAAGCCAAAGTGGGTGTCTAAGTTGCACTAAATATAGGCTAGGGTTAGTTTCAAATACTAAAAAGACACACCAAAAAAATATATTCTGCCTTAACCAGTGTGAATAATTTTTGCAGCACTGACGATAACATAATCTGTGCTGCATAGACTGGATCACATGACACACTGAAAATTGGGAACTGTCAGGAAGCGACCAAAGGAATTGCAAATTTTAGGTCAACATTCCCAAATTGGAGACATTCTTTAACTTAACTATTTTTTTGACTTGGCTAGTTTGCCCCAAAATGCAATTCCGCGGTCTACTGCCTACAGTTACAGTTTAGGGAAAAAAACAAGATTTTTTGTAAATGTTGATTTAAAAAAATTTTTTTTTTTTTTTATATGCATTGTTAGCACCATGTACAGATCATAACATGTTCATAAGATGACACGCTGATTTCCTCACGACCAAAATATCACGATACACGCATCTACATATAAGTAGTCCAACATCAATTCCGAACGGCTGTAAATTAAATCACAGAATTACTCAATTTGTGCCATAAGTATTTACCATCGAACACTATGAACCTTATAGAGATGTACGTTAAGTCTGGCTAATTAGTAATTTCCTTACACCTGTATTGCCATCAGTTTTCTCACACAAAAAAACTCAACAGAAACTCAGAGATAGGCAACCTTCAGTACTCCCGATATTGTTGACTACATCTTCCATGATGCTTTGCCACCATTATGGCTGTAAGAGCATTATGAGAGTGCCGAAGGTTCTAATACTATCATTTGACATTATCTAAACCAGGGGTAGGCAACCTATGGCACTAGTGCCATGCACGGCACTCAAGGCTGCTAGAGCCAAACAGGCTCTGGCCTATCAGGAGTCCCAGTAAAACTTCAGATGTCTGCTAATCCGAAAAGGTGGTGAAGGACAATCCTCAATTTATGCATTGCAGCACGTAGAGGAAGTGATCTCAGATCACTTCCTCCCAGCACTTGTGAATGCAAATCCACACAGTAGTAGAGCAGCACGCAATTGCAGCTCCTGTCCTTGACATGTACCTGGCCGGCCTGGTCCCCACTAAAACCCAGGGAAGTCACCCACACTGCTAGATATACACAGAAATGCAGAATAACCCTCCCCTCATACAAATAATATGGACAGCCCACACACAAACATACACACAATCCGCAACACCACTAACAATCCACATACATGCACACAATCCCACATGCAATACCCCAATAAGCCCCCACACACAACGTGACATATCCATCAACACACACACACACACACACACACACACACACACACACAATTCCACAAGCAGCCCCATACACAGCTTGCATTCATATGTATCATACACAATATCATAAACTACTCATGAACATATACAATATAATAGCTCATATACGCAGGGCCGTCTTTAACGCGGGGCAAACGGGGCAGCTGCACTGTGAGCCCCGCTGGCCTCAACTATTTTTCACCCCCCGGCCGGTAATCCGCACACTAAGGAGGCCCACCGGCTGGCCCATGCACAGCAGGAGTCTGGTCGCGCGCTGAAGCGCTTTAACAGCGCGAGCGGGCCCCTTGCTTTTCGGCAGCAGGCTGGGAGAAAGGGACCGCTGTACATTACTTCCTCCCACAAAGAGATGAGCGCGCGGAAAAGAAGAGTAGGCAGAGTGGAGGGGGCCAGACCCCACCTCCCAATACCTTCAGCCACCAGCAGGAAAGGTAGGAAACTGGAGGGTGGGTTTTAAAGTGTAAATTTGGCGTGTGTTAGTATGCTTGTGTGTGTCTGTCAGCATGTCTGTGTGGGTCAGCATGTCTGTGTGGGTCAGCGTTGGGGTGGATGACGTGATTGCACGCCTGGGGAGGGGGGACAGGGTCCAGGGGGCCCCAAGCAAATGGTTTTCCCAGGGTCCAGTCAATATTAAAGACAGCCCTGCATATACGCACATAGACAACAATACAAAGCAATTACAGTAAAAATAACACAAGCAGCATACGGCAACATACACACCTCAATTTTAAAAAAAATAAGACCACACGCTATGGGACATCACAATCCTATATCTGCACAGTGCTGCTAAAAGGTTGCCTACCCCTGATCTAAACGTTCTACTAGAGGTGTATGTTAACCTTACAGATGAGGTGTTACTGTGTTCCCCTGAGAGGAGATTAGGGGGTGAGGGGGGGGGGGCTGTGTACTTGGGCAGCATAAACTGTACATGTTTCCCAAATTCAGTAAATCAGTGTATAACATACAGACTAGGCTGGTCCTTATAACAAAGCATTATTGTTTTATCTCCACCTTTCCTAAATTCAGTAAAATCAGTGTATACAACACTACATACAAGGCTTGTCCTTATAACAAAGCATTATATATTTGTTTTGACAGCAGTGTTACAAATTCCAGTGCACCAGATACATATGGGGCTTTTTTTTTTTTATTTTTTTTTTTTAAAGGGCTGCCAATGCTGTAATGGTTGCAGCTTTGATACAGCACATGATCTGAGATGGGCTGGGCAGTTTTAGGAGAGGGCAATAAATGAGACATAAAGCTAAATCAGGTGTAAAAAAAATTAAAAAAAAAAATTAAATACATAAAAACACAAAAAAAAAAATCTAAAAAAAAAAAAATTATATTATACAACTAAAGGAATGTGAATGATGAATCCCATGGGGATACTGAGCAGACAGGCTGTAGCATGGGCTGCCTATAGCAGTGCTGAGTATGAGATGGAGCCAGTAGAGGGCAAGCTGGCGATATGTACTAACAATACACACAGGGAGAGAGGGAGGGGGGGTGCAGATTGACCATTGTAAGGGGCATTGGAAGAAGGGAACTCACTTCTGTGACCAGGAACCCCCAGGCGAGCAGGAACCCTAAAGGCTTCATCCTGACCGACCCCCAGCAGCAGCAGAGACTGTCAACAGGCAGCAGGCACACTGTCAGTCAGCTGTTCCCCAGCGCCATGCTTAGCGCATGCGCACTGGCCGCTCCCTGGAGGTACCTCTGCCCAGGGAGGAGGAAGGGGGGAGGGCACACTGGTAGGCCACGCCCATCCCTTCCGTACTATTGGAAGGCACAGCTAAAGTGTAGACGCGGTGGGTGTGTCCCAGTAGCCACGCCCCCTCGCCCAGCGACGCAGAGCTGCTTTCGGCCATCTTTGGTTTGGGCAGGCACAGTGATAGCTGAGCTGACAGCTTGCCATAGCCTGTCCAGTGTCATTATAGATTAGAAAATCTGTACTGTGAAGGTGGTCAGTCATACTGCAGAGCTGAATAAAATAATATATATATGCTTTAATGGAAATGTGTGGATAAACATACCCCTTTCCTCCCTATTATTTAATGCATTATCTTGACAATAATTCAGAAAAATAATTAACAACAATAAAAAAATAAAAAAAATAAAAAAAAAGGTTTTTCTTTTTGCACCAGGTTCAGACTTTTATTCCATAAATTGCTTGTCAGGAAAGAATGGAATAAGTAATATACCACCAAGACCTGTCTCATTTATCACATGTGGCACCGCTCTGTATACTAATGGCAGCCATATTGTCATTAAAATGGAGTGGTTTTGGTGCCTATAGTGTTGCTAGCGCTGGAGGGCAATATTTGTAGATTCTTTTTAACCGCCTCCCCCCTTCGCTTCCTTCCAGATAAAACCTTAAAAAAAGAGGACTTTTCTGACCTTTAATCTCACTATGTCATTCGACTCTCAAGCTGGTGACCAATCCAACGCTACTCATAGTATCATGTGAAAAATTCATCTCCAAAATGGCAGTCAGATATTTGCTTGGACCGACATGGTGTTATCACACATATTAACAATTATATCCTTTAATAATTAAGAAGCTACAGCTGTACTGGTTATGGCGTAAAAAGTGCCCTGGTGCCCACCATTGCCAGTTGTTTAAATGTTTTCTTACCTGGGTCCATCAAGCACCACTCTTGCCTCCAGTACTAACGACAGAGAACCAGAGGCACTCTGTTTGAGCAGAGCTCAGAGCAGGTCTAAACTCACTGAGAGCAAGATCCTTGTCACTGTCTCCCAAAAGTTGCCTCGGGTTTATTCACTAAATTGCAGAGAATTGGACTACAGAGCTAGATGGTCGCACACGGCTCGAGCTCCTAGCCTGAGACCCCAATTTAGCAGGTTTTACCCTTCAATGCCTGCTTTTTTAAGCGCACACATAAGCTGGGCGCCCTCAAGTTAGCTGTGGCCACCATGGTAGCAACTTTGAAGCCGGTGGTCGTAGACACATGATGGAAAGCAAGTGCAGCCTATGGAGGGCTGAGACGGGGTCCAAGCATGCTCTTATCCCCCCTCCCTATGGATCGGTGGGGGTTATCCCGGTCCTCCATGAGGTGAAGCCTTACTTACCTTGGCCACACTCGATGCTTCCCACAGAGCGGACTTACCGCAAGCTGCAAGCTAAGATGGCCGCTGACATGATGCCCTCAGCACTCCTGACTCTCACGACTTGGGCCATGCTGGAAGACCGTATAAACAAGTCCTTCAAGAACTTCTGGATGCAACTCTAGAATAAACTCCAGCAGCAGACGCCACAGCCAGACACCACAACCCTGTTTCGATCTGGCTCTTTGCCAAAAACAGCCAAGCCGGGATGCCATGGGTGACCTAACACAGCACAGCTGGAGAGAAGATGGAGGCACCTACTTCGCAGTCGTGCAGAAGCAGACGGCCATGCCAGGCTTTTCCACGAGGCCTTCATAGGCCCCAGTTCATCAATGGAAACTCCCTGCTGGCCTACTCCCTCCCTCAGATGGCCCTCACTCACCATGCAATGAGGAAGCTTGACAATGGGCCCCAAGTTCCAGCTCAAATTCTACCTGCAGCTTCTGTGGGACTTATGGGTCTGGTGAAGGGAACTGCACTCTGGTTCCGGACTGGTGGGCTTCTCAGACCCAGGACTCTTGCCCTTTCCATCCTCAAGTCTATGTGCACTTCTTGAGGGGCATTGGATGAGCAGTGGGATACTTAAAGGCAACCCGTACACTGCTAGCTGTGAGCTATTTATTTTTGTTTCTTTTCTATCACAAGTTATTTCACAACCCGGGGAAATGTACTTTTAAGCAACGTCAGCTAATGTAACAAGATTTCGAGATTGTTTACATGTCCTGCTGACATTTCTATTCTTACCAATTAGTGAGCACTATGTTGCCCTAGCCCCCACTTTATCTTGTTTGTATTTTCAAAAAATAGTGCAGCCAACTCTCAACATTTCGTACACCTGTTGTATTTGTGCTGTCACATGCCATCTTGAGAAATATTTTTTCATGCAAGTCCGTTAACCTACGCACTACAAAAATAAAGAATTTAAAAAACAAATTGCAGAAAATTGAAATACAAATGGCAAAATTTAGCTAAAATATCTCATTGCTGATACTGGAATTGCAGAAAACAAGGGGAATTATAAACAGAGTATACGTCCAAAGTTTCCCAGGTTCGGCGGTGCCATCCCAAATTTGGGCTCCGTTCCTGCTGTCTTGTGTTAGTTACTTAATCAGCATAGCGTGAACGCTTCAAAAGATACAAAATTAAGCCCATGCCTACAGTGCGCCCAAGGAGCTTTGCGCATATGTTGCCCTGAATGGGGGTTGGCACAGGTACCACATTCAGACAGAACTACCTCTTTATTGTGTCACCAGTGACACATTTTGTCTGGTATGAAGGTATAACTAGAACAGGGACAAACTTTTACGTGACCTCACCTTTGCTTACTGGCTTTTTAATTATACACAGTCAATGCTGCATAGTGATAACTTTTTGCATTTATGAAAAGCTTAAACATTAACCCCTTAAGGACACATGACATGTTTGGTCCTTAGGGGGTTAATAATTTTTTTTTATTTTTTTTTAAAACAACCCAACTTTAACAGATTATCCTCTCCAAGATAAGGAGCTCTGAAAATAGCAGAATGCTTTTAATTTAAATTACTTTCTACAAACTCAGGACAGTGACCCAAATTTGGCTTCTGAGCAGTATGAATATGCTGCCTTGCAAAACTTACAATTTATGTGCAGCAGGGTTCCGTGATTTATGACTTGAATTTCCATATCCAGCAACATGTAAGGCATATTTACAGGCAAAAACATATTAACTTATGTAATTTTTGGGCTTTAGCTGTATATTTTTTTAGAAACAATCTAAACAGGGTGCCCAAAAGGTAGATCCCCATATATTGTACAACTACAACTCCCATGATACTTTGCATGCCTTTAGAATAAAAAGCATCATGGAAGCTGTAGTTTTAAAACATCTGGGGAATCTCCCTTTTAGGTATTCCTGACCTAAACAATAATATAGACCCCCTTTAAATGAGAAATATAATTATAACAAAGAGTTTGTTTTATAAAGGAGTCCAATAAGGTTCAATGCCAGTTTATTAGTAAGAACGCCTTCTACCTCCTGCTTGTGCCATAACATGTAAACCAAGCCAGCCATTCTGTTAGCTGGACCTGAAATGAAACTAACCCCCCTCTCTATACACAAACACAATGGATGGTCACAATTTACAGCACATTGACTGAAATACGGCCGACGTCGCAACGCAACCTGAAGCCCACGCTGTGTTTACGCCGCACGTAAAGCGCGCTCACACTTGGACTTTACCAAACGCTCCGATCGGCGGGGGTGTCCCGGCCCGATATTATTGTGAAAGCGCGGCGTTGATGCGCTGCTCTGCACACGGTGCCCGGTTTAGTTAAAAGAGGCGATATTTGTGTGAGAGAGAAAGGAGCGAGCGGCTGAGGGCAGGGCAGGTTTGTTTGGAGGAGAAGGAGTGAGGTGGGTCGGCCTCCCCCGCTCCGGTTAAAGTGGGCGGGCCCGGCCTGGCAGATAGAGTAGCGGGAAGATGGCGGTAAGTGCGAGTGTCCTGGGCTGGAGTCATGGCGGAGGGAGCCCAGTGCTGGGAACCGCAAACTGTGTTTCATATCAGACATGTTCATTGGAGGCTCTCTGTTACTTACACTGTTACTGCCCCAGGGAGGGGGGACACACACTGTTACTGCCCCAGGGAGGGGACACACACACTGTTACTGCCCCAGGGAGGGGGGGACACACACACACTGTTACTGCCCCAGGGAGGGGGGACACACACTGTTACTGCCCCAGGGAGGGGGACACACACTGTTACTGCCCCAGGGAGGGGGACACACACACTGTTACTGCCCCAGGGAGGGGACACACACACTGTTACTGCCCCAGGGAGGGGACACACACACTGTTACTGCCCCAGGGAGGGGACACACACACTGTTACTGCCCCAGGGAGGGGGGACACACACTGTTACTGCCCCAGGGAGGG
>OW240916.1:26871605-27292692 GCA_933207985.1 Pelobates cultripes
ACACTGTTACTGCCCCAGGGAGGGGGACACACACTGTTACTTCCCCTAGGGAGGGGACGACGACACAGTTACTGCCCCAGGGAGGGGGGACGACGACGCACTGTTACTGCCCCAGGGAGGGGGGACGACGCCGCACTGTTACTGCCCCAGGGAGGGGGGACGACGACGCACTGTTACTGCCCCAGGGAGGGGGGACGACGACGCACTGTTACTGCCCCAGGGAGGGGGGACGACAACGCACTGTTACTGCCCCGGGACACACACACACACACACTTACTACCCCAGGGTCACACACACACACACACTGTTACTGCCCCGGGGGGGGGACAGGGGGACACACACACTGTTACTGCTACCCAGGGAGGGGGACATGGTTACTGCTACCCAGGGAGGGACGCACACTGTTACTGCTACCCAGGAAGGGACGCACACTGTTACTGGCCCAGGGAGGGTCACTGGAATCCCCATAGATAATCGTTGTATAATGCTTTCCTATGGGAAAATCCTAATGCGATTGCAGCAGTTGATGCGCATTATGTATCACCTGCTAGCTGACGTCGGTGGTTCACTTGTTTCTGTTATTACTTCTTGACTGAAATCCTTGAACCAGCCTGTAATGGGGGGGGCGGGGGTGGTCATCTAAACTGCAGCACACTTGAATAATCCCACATTAAGATGTACAATAGCACAGACATCATTACTGCTATTGCTAAATTCCTAACATTCAATTGTAAGGATGCATTCTTTAGTTGTCTCCTAGAAACAGGCATTAGGAAAATGGGATTGTATTTCTTAATTTGATGGCTCTCTTGTTTTTCAGGATAAGGAAAAGAAGAAAAAAGAGAGCATTCTTGACCTCTCCAAGTACATAGATAAGACAATCCGAGTGAAATTCCAGGGTGGAAGAGAAGGTACTACTACGTTGGATTTGTTTGTGAAGTAGTGCTTTGTACTTGTGATTGAAGGAGCACTAAAGCTCTTGGAATGCAAACATGTTATCCTAAAGCTACAGTTTTATATCCATGTTTTAAGAAATGCCTGAGTGACAGCCACTAGAGATGGATTTAGGCAGCAATGTAAACACTGCATTTTCATAAATATTGATAAGCTGGTGGCATGTAGCCCTGGTAGTGCAGTACAAACCCAGCTTGATTCCAAGACCCGGTAGACATTAGTCTCTCACTACTTTTAGTGAACTAGAATTTGTCACAGGCTACCAGAAACCAACGTCATGTTAGTTGCTTGCAACATTTGTGCAGGTCTTTTATATTTAGGTGACCTATAGCAAATATGTGATTCTTTCCTTGTTCTCCTAGCCAGTGGCGTCCTGAAAGGGTTTGATCCTCTACTAAACCTTGTATTAGACGGCACCATAGAATACATGAGAGGTGAGCATAATTAAGTATGATTTGCAAAATGTAGCTTTGTACTGTGGCAGACTTCACCATTTCTGATACAAAGTATGTTGGAGATGAACTGTGTGTTATTGACGATGGTTCATTTATTTTTATTGTATTAACTGTGTTTATACTTCATTTGTTGTCTGCAGATCCAGATGACCAGTACAAACTAACAGAGGACACAAGACAGCTAGGACTTGTGGTTTGCAGAGGGACATCTGTGGTTCTAATTTGCCCGCAGGATGGCATGGAGGCTATCCCTAACCCTTTTGTTCAACAGCAGGATGGTTAATGTCCCATATTGAACATCACTTTATGCCTCAGGTCCAATGTAACCAGATTCCTTTGGGATATACCATACTTCAAGTTGAAGATTATGATTTTTGTGTTGGTGGGATTTATTTTATTTTTGGTTTTGTTTTTTTTTTAATACTAAAAGAAAATCTGTCTCTTATTTTTTTGTGATGACTAAAATATGCTAGCTTAGTCAAGTCAGGACTTGCATTATGTAATAAATATTCTAGTTTTGTTCATGTCTTCCTCTAGGTCTTGGTGTTGTATAAGCCCGTGCTCAGCCATCAAATATTTGCTGTCTTGTCTTTTATATATTTCTACATGCTATGTGGGCTCACTGTGTTCTGGTTTCAGTGCTTGATCATTATCATTAAAACCCAGTTAAATATATTTTCTTAAATAGTATTCTAGTTGAATGATAAAGTAGAAATCAGTCCTGAAAGGTAGCAACACTTTTTCTAACACCTCCAGCTTCTCATCTTCATTCATTGCAATAGTGTTTGATTGCAAATGCTGCCAATCTAAATTCAATCAGGAAGCGTTTCTTGAATTATTCTTACAATCTCTGTGTCTCTTTCTGTCTCCAAGCACCAACATAACTTAATGAAGCAGTTTTGGTGTATAGTGTCCCTGCATTCTTTCGGCTCTATTCTCTTCTGTTGCTCTATCATCTATGGGTCTTTCTCTGCTGTGTATGTAGCCCTAGCCACCCCTCCCCTAGCTGTGACACATACGGTCTCAATATAAAAAAACTGTTTCATTTTTACAGCATAGTGTTGTGGAAGTTCAGAAGTTCTTATCTCCTGCTCTGTTAGTTAAACTTTAATCACACACAGGAGGTGGTTATAGGCAATTAACAGAGCAGGAGATTCAAAATTAAACACACTGTACAGTAAGAGAAGCTAAACAATTTCATCTCTTTCTAGAAGTGTGTAGGAAACCTGTGTGAGACAGGCAATGTGTGCCTTGTGCTGCATTTACAAAGAGATTTAACTCTTTTTTTAAATGGCAGAGAATGTAGCAGTGTGACTGCAGGGAAATTATCGTATTCCCACAAATGCTACATTAAGCTAAAGGTGTTTTGGTGCTTAGTGTCCCTTTAACTGTAATGCTGTGTTTACCCACTGGATATTCCAGTTTTACTCTTTTCTAAAACAGACATTCATGCAATACTATTAGGTGATCTAGGACCTCACTGTCACAGTAAAAATTGTATTACAATTTAAAAGACTACTTAAGTCACAGAGACCACTTTTATCTCAATTAAGTGGTCTGGGTTCAGTGGTCCTGTCACTTTAATTCTACAATGTAAAACAATGCTATTTACTTCCTGACAGCCACTAGAGGCACTTCCTCCTTTAGAACGGAGATAACACGGTCTTGGAATCAAATTCTGATAGCAGCATTTTATTGTAAGAGCACAGCATTAGACTGTGCATGCCTAGTTTCATTGACTGATTGGAGAAGATTATGGGTGATGTCAACTTGAATGCTGACATCAACCGGGGAGGAGCTTAATTCACAGCGAAAGGATCCCGGTACTGGAAACGAGACAAGCAAACTTAAATTTTTGGAATAATGAGGGGATGGACTTTTGGCACCTGTGCTTTGTATATGTGGCAGCTTGGTCTTCCCTAGCCAGAGTCTCTTCTTTCTGGTGGTGTAGTTGGGTTGCAGAAAGGGGTGTGGGGAGACAGCGCCTGTAGAATTGTTCTCAGATCCAGTGATATATAGAATGAACAAAGAAACTTAATATAGTGTAGTATATTAAAAATCTTGGTGGAGTATAGATAACAGAAATGCACTTACAATTTTCTGGAGCTTATGTTCAGCCCCATATTGATGCTCATGGACGGAACAATCCCCATCTGTGGATATAATGGTAGATCCAGGTACTTTTTTGTGAGTTTTTTTTTTTTTTGTTCTCAGGCTGTGAATTGTTGTGCCACTGGTCAACAGATGTCAAACAGAGAGCAAATACAGGTATTGCTCAATCCTATAAGGCTTGGGTGGTATGATCCCCACCGAGGATGTTCCTGTGAGAATCTTCAGGATAAAAATTATATAATTTTTTTTATAATCACACTAACGCGTTTCTCCTTTAACAGGCTTTTTCAAAACACTTTGAAAAAGCCTGTTAAAGAAGAAACGCGTTAGTGTTATCAATTTTACACCTTTTATTTCCAAATAAAGCTTATTGTTTTATACTGCTTTGGAGACGCTAGACCTCTCTTTGAAAAAAAAATAAAAAAAATTATATATATATATATATATATATATATATTTTTGTTTTGTTTTTATCCTGAAGATTTTCACAGGAAAATCCTCGGTGGGGATCATACCACCCAAGCCTTATAAGATTGAGCAATACCTGTATTTGCTCTCTGACATCTGACTGCCAACCAGTGGTACAACAATTCACAGCCTAAGAACAAAAAAACTCACCAAGAAGTACCTGGATCTACCATTATATCCACAGATGGGGATTGTACCGTCCATGCGCATCAATATGGGGCTGACCATAAGCTCCAGAAAATTGTAAGTGCATTTCTGTTATCTATACTCCACCAAGATTTTGAATATACTACACTATATTAAGTTTCTTTGTTCATTCTATATATCACTATATCTGAGAACAATTCTACAGGCGCTGTCTCCCCGCACCCCTTTCTGCAATCAAACTTTAATTTTTGTAGAGGGAAGTGGGGTGAACGTTGGATATCAATCTATTTTCAGAGCTATAGGTTCCTTAAAGGGACACTGTAGGCACCCAGACCCCTTTAGCCCATTGAAGTGGTCTGGGTGCCAACTCCCATCACCCTTAAACTGCAATAATTACCTTGCAGAGTTAAGTCCTCCTCTAGTGGCTGTCTATCAGACAGCCACTAGAGGAACTTCCGGGTTCTTAAATGACTTTTGGTCGTCTAAACGAGGCTGGGCGTCCTCACGCTATGCATGAGGACTTCCAACGTCGCCGGAATCCCCGTAGGAAAGCATTGAATAATCCTTGAGTGGAAGTAGCTGGCATTTTGTCAAGGTTTGTCAGGTGTAGAAAAAAATACATAAGACTTTTTATAATTATGCAACTTTCACTAGGCCTTTGACTACTAAATTGGAAAATAAATCACTCGCCAGTCAAAGAATGCAAAGTTTTAAAGGGTCATTAGTCACTGTAACTATAGTAACTGTAACTATAGTAACTGCTTTAACTTAAGGAAGCAGTTTTGGTGTCAATGATCAATTTTCTGCCATTTAAGACTTAAATCACTTTTGTTTCTCTCCAAGCAGTTCTATCCATGCGTCCTCTGGCAGTGACTGACACCGCATCCATGTAAAAAAGGTTTCATTTTCAATCAGATGTTAAAGGACCACTCTAGGCACCCAGACCACTTCAGCTTAATGAAGTGGTCTGGGTGCCAGGTCCAGCTAGGGTTAACCCATTTTTTTATAAACATAGCAGTTTCAGAGAAACTGCTATGTTTATGAATGGGTTAAGCCTTCCCTCCCTCTAGCAGCTGTCTCATTGACAGCCGCTAGAGGCGCTTGCGTGCTTCTCACTGTGATTTTCACAGTGAGAGCACGCCAGCGTCCATAGGAAAGCATTGATAATGCTTTCCTATGTGACCGGCTGAATGCGCGCGCAGCTCTTGCCGTGCGTGCGCATTCAACCGACGGGGCGGAGAGGATTAGTAGAGCTCCCCGCCCAGTGCTGGAAAAAGGTAAGTTTTTACCCTTTTCCCCCTTCCAGGGAGTATGTTTTCCTGGCACTATAGTGGTCCTTTAACTTTAGAAGTGTTTAGCTCATGCTCTGTAAATTGAATACACACAGGAGGCTCCTGCAAGGTCTAGCACGCTATTAACAGTCCTGGAGATAATACATTTTGAATGAAACAAACATTTTAATTAATAAAGGAAATATAAACATTAGATCTCATTTTACAGTTAGTGTTTAGGAAGGCTCTGCACCTTACATGCAGGGTTGTGTCACTAGGACTGCATTACCAAAGTGATTTAATTCCCAAATGGCAGAGAATTGAACAGCGAGACTCCAGGTGCATGATCTATACACCAAAATTGCCTTTTTTAAAGCTAGAGTTGTCTTGATGCCTACAGTGTCTCTTTCAGTAGTCTGAAGATTTCAGAAACCATCTGTATTTTTTTAAAATTTATATTTTCTCAGTTCCCTGAAGAATATATTGTAAAAATGCAAGAGCCTGCAGCAACCACCTGTGTGTGACAAAAGTTCAGTTAACAAAGCAAGAGCTAAAAACTTGTAAAGTAACTACCCTGTGATGTAAACTTGAAACATAGTCATTTAAGTCCTGGTTTGCATGGGTGTGATCTATACCTCGTACCAGCTTCATTTAAATAAAACTGTTTTGATGCTTAGTGTAGCCCTCTAACAAACCTTAGTCTGTAGATGTCACACACTGGAATTACATGGTACACAGCATCAAGGGTCCAGGCATGGTGTATGGCATGGGTTTTGCTTGATAAAAGCTCTCCTTCCTCCAGCTCAGCTTTAGCCTTCAACTTAACATCTGCAAACTGGAGAGGTTCCAGACCAAGAAATAGTTCATGGGCCAAACTCTAGTTGTAACTAGAGCAGGTAAACGTGAATTTCCAGTATATGTTGCAAAGCACAAGTATGGAACCTCGTTATAGAAGCTTTTGTCTGCTGTTGTTTCACCAGTGGGCCAACCTTGCACAAGGAACTCAGACATGAGAAACAAATAGACTGAAGTGGTGGCAAGGCTGAAAGAAAATGCTAGGAAGTACAATTAGTCATTCACAACTGACTTCTGAGGAGTATAACTAGATTACACATGTTATTATTTATAAAGTGCCAACAAATTCTCCAGCTCTATACAATAGGTGGACTAACAGACATATTTGCAACACGATGAGCTGGACGCACAGGAACAGATGGTGTTGAGAGCCCTCCTCAAATGAGCTTACATTCTTGAGGGAGTGGGCTAAAGATGCAAGAGGTAAGGGTAGGATATATTTAATGTACATGGAAAATGTAGGGTTAGTTCCCCAGATCGGATGACACAGTTGCATCGTGTTTGTTGTTCCAGCACATTTCACAGATACTCAGTCGGCTTGAGATCTGGAGAATTTGGAGGCCATGACTAGTATTTATGTTCCACAAACCATTTATGAACAATTTCTGCAGGGTGCATTATTATAGTACGGACAGAGGATAGACGTAGGTCTTTGGCAGAGCGCAGGGGTCTTGACGGGACATACTTGTGTATTAGGGAGGATAGGTAGGTTGGAGCAGCATTATGTAAGGACTTATAAGCAAGCACCAGAATCTTAAATTGAGTCCTATATCTAACTAAACCAATGTAGTGACTCACAGAGGGGGTAGGCGTGGGAGGTGTAGGCAGACAGGAAAATGAGCCTTGCTGCCACATTCATTATTAATTGCAGCAGTGCAATCTAGGAACACGTAAGACCACTGAGAAAGAACAACGGCATGGACCAGCACCTTAGACGCACCTGGTGTTAAATAAGGTGTGAGCTATGTTTATGAGATGGAGCAGCAGGATTTGGCGATCGACTGGACATGAGGGGAGAAGGAGAGGTTGAAGTCAAAGAGAACACCTAGGCAGCGAGCCTGCGAGGTAGAGGTGATGGTGGCGCCGTTGACTTGGAGGGAGTGAGACACGGGAGTAGCAACACTAAAGGGAGGAAAGACCAGAAATTCTGTTATGGACAGGCTGAGTTTAAGGAAGGGAGCAGCCATCCAGTTAGAAATCGTGGAGAGTCAGTCAGAGACATGAGTCAAGATGAGGGGAGGGAGATCAGGAGAGGACAGGTAGATTTGTGTGTCATCTGCATATCAATGATAATGAAAGCCAAAAGAGCTGATGAGTTTATCAAGGGAGGCAGTATAGATGGAGAACAGTAGGGGACTAAGGACAGAACCTTGGAGAACACCAATAGAGAGGGGTTGGGGAGAAGAGTTAGAGCCAGAGAAAGAAACACTGAAAAAGCGCTGGGAGAAGTAGGAGGGGCACCAGGAGAGAGCAGTATCTTGTAGACTGAGATTACAGAGAATGAGAAGAAGCTGTTTATGATCAACAGTGTCAAAGGCAGCAGAAAAATCGAGGAGAATTAGGACAGAGTAATGGCCGCGCGATTTAGCAGCGATTAAATCGTTGGATACTTTGGTCAGAGATGTTTCAACAGAGTGAGCACGGAATACAGACTGAAGCGGGTCAAGTAGAGAGTTGGATTCGAGGAGGATAGATAGGTGGAGGCAAACGGCAGTAGTGATATAGGGCGGTAGTTGGATGGGAAGTTGGGGTCAAGGTTGGGCTTTTTCAGAATTGGTGTTATGGTTGAAGGGTGAAGGAAATATGCCGGAGGAAAGAATGAGATTGAACATTTTAGTGAGAGGAAGAGCAAGAAAGGGTGACAGAGTGCGGATGAGATATGAGGGAATAGGATTGAGGGAACAGGGGGTGGGGCGGGAGGACCGGAGCAGAGCAGAAACCTCTTCAGTTGTAGTAGGTGCGAATGAGCATAGAACAGTGGAGTGAGTGGAGTTGGGTGATGTATTGGAAGGGGAGAGAGAGAAGTTAGAGATCTCTTCCCTGATTATAGAAATCTCAGTGAAATGAGTTGCAAAGTTTGAGGCGGACACGGTGGTAGGAGGAGGGGGAGCAACAGGGCAAAGGAGAGCATTAAAAGTGTGAAAAAGGCATTTGGGTTGGTGGGACAGAGTGCTTATGAGGGTGTAATTTACTTTTGCAGAGGAATGAGTGTAGGAACGCAGCATGAATTTATAGTGGATTAAGTCAGGTGCAGAGTGAGACTTTCTCCAACAGCTTTCAGCAGTTTTGGAAAAATATTTTAGATATCTGGTCAGCTTGGTGTGCCAGGGCTGTAATTGGGAACACTTACAGCGTTTAAATGTAGGAGATCCCATGATGTCTAGTTGAGAGGATAGAGTGGAGTTATAGAGTGGGGTTGCAGAGTTAGGGCAGGTGAGATTTGAGATGGGTAAAAGGAGAGTTTGGAGGAGAAATGCTGGAGATTAATGCAGTGGAGGTTTCTGCAAGATAAGAGAGTAGAGGGGGTGAAATTTGGGTACGGGTATGCTGATGTCAAAGGTCAGTAGATGGTGGTCAGATAGAGGAAATGGAACATTGGAGAATTAGAGGTAGTACAGAGATTGGTGAATATGAGGACAAGTGTGTTTCCTGCTGTATGAGTTACTGTAGTAGACCACTGTGTGAGGCCAAAGGAGGAGGTTACAGAGAGCAGACAGCAGGCATCAGAGCAGTTGAGGTTGTTGATTGGGATGTTAAAGTCCCCAATTATGAGGGAAGGAGTGCTAGAGGAGAGAAAGTGGGGTAGCCAGGAAGAAAAGTGTTTAATGAATAGTCTAGGATGACCAAGGGGGGAAGGGGTGGGGGGATAGATGATGGCAATTCTCAAAGGATATATGTGGACAGTGTGAACTTCAAAGGAAGTAAAGGAAAGGGCAGGGGTAGGGGTAGGGAGGATAGGTTGAAAGGTACATTGAGGGTTAAAAAAGGATGCCTAAACCCGCACCTTTACAGTCTGGGAGTGTCCAAAGTAGGTCCTACTTTGTCTCAGTATATCTTTTGATTGGGTGGGAATTTCAGTGAAACTCCAACACAGCCAATATGAAAATGTCATAAAGATTTTATCTTTATCAAATACTCCTTTGGAGTATTTGATAAAAATAATCTGCTCTCCATGCATTGATAGTTAAAAGATAAAGTTAAAAAAATTTACTTTGGGAGTCTCTTAACTTAACAACGGTGTAATTTATTTCAGTACTGTCCCTTCAATTCATATGTTTGTCGCAAGACGAATGAAGGACAGGCACAGAAGCAAAGGAAAAGACAGTTATTTTTGGAACTGCTGATTATACAAAACGCACAGTATGCTACAGTCAGTGATAGATACAGCTCTGTAGTAGCAAAACCCTACGGTTTGTTTTAGCAAAGAAATTGTGTCCTATCCTGCAATACAAGAATGAAGTGTTAATGAAGTACATCGAGATATCCTGGATCACATTCGCTGTTATGAATCTGTGAGTGCTATATGCATGCCTGTTTTAGATTTGGGGTCTTGAAATAGCAGCCGACAGTCAAACAGAACACTGTCTTATAGCTACTACCAAAATATTCCATTTGCCCATATCACTTTCATTATTTTTTCTACTCATTAGCACAGCAGAGATATAATTACTTTGTTCCGCAATACATTTATTCACCATTTATGTCTAGATATCTATATTTACAATATTATATATATATTATATGTTTTCCCTAATAGTTCTTATACAGTTTTGAATTATTTGAGAGTCCTTGGTTTATTTTAGAATTTAACATCTAGGGCTAATCTTGATTTAACGCAGAATTCTAAAATATTAAACATATTATATTTAAAAGTTTAGAGATTCCTAGATATTTTTACAAATATTTTTAGTCTCTATCCAGTTCCATACTTAAACTGCGTAATGTTTTTTTTTTTTTTTTTAGAAACATGTTGCCCTTCTTTGTATCGTGTAAATTCTGAATTATGTTGACTAAAATAAACTCAGTCAACCATATACAATTCAATAAATTAAGTCAACTCTAATAGTGGCCAAAAAAAAAAAGCCACCAACTAAAAGCTTTAGATTACAATGGATCCACTGAATGACACCATTCTTGAAATCGAACAGAGGTATTACCACGTGGACAGATCGGTCCTAGCTGCACAAAGTAGATATTTTGATGTGCTGTTTTATGGTGGATTCAAGGAAAGCAGTCAGCATAAAATACAGCTTAAAGGAATAGACGAAGCATGTTTTCAGATGCTCCTTGATTTTGTCAACAAAGGCACCATTGAAATAAATAAGTGGAATGTCACTGATATCTTAGAAACGGCAGACTTTTTAGATTTACAGAAAGCTAAGGGGCTCTGTGTCGGATTTCTAGCCCATGAACTACGTGTGTCAAACTGCTTGGACATGATATCTTATTCTCGGCAATACGCTTGCCCGGAGCTCTTGAAATCTGCTTTCAATGTGGCCCTCACACACTTGCCAGATCTTATGAATGATTACGAAGATGAATTTAACCAACTTGATAAGGAAACCTTTGTGCAACTGCTGAATTCAGATGACCTTTTTGTTTCCAATGAAGACCTAGTATTTGAGGCTGTCATGAAGTGGGTCATGGCAGACCCAATCCGAGAGAAGGACTTTGAAGATATGGTATCACTGGTGAGACCTGCATTCCTTAGCCTCTCTTTTCTCGATACACTAGTCCGAAGAAGTAAGAGTACAGAAGGCCGGAATGCCTATGTTAGACTATTGCAGACTTTAAACACCAATCTCCCCAAGGCATGGAGCACCATGGATGAGACTATGTCCACAAGTAGGACTTACGAGACCTTATTTGTTCTAGGAGGAAAGCATGAAAAGGAGCAACAGGATCTCTACGTTTTTCTTCCAAAAAGCTCCTCGTGGAAAGCCTGCTCACCTCTGCTGCGTAAAAATCTCACTCATTATGCAGTGGCAACAGTAGGTAACTCTTATTTTAAAATATAAATGTGGTAATCATGGCACACATAAGTAGAAAATCCATAAGGACACCAAACCATCTGCAGTGGTGGTGATGGTAGAGATGGGGGATATCTAGAAACTAATATATAATTCCAACAAAAATTGCTGATTTGGGTGCTCTTCGAAATACATTACTGGAATGTTTTTAACCAAAATGTTGATACATATAGATGTATCTCACTTGAAATAAAAATTTATTTGGAGATGGAGATTGCAATATATATTTTGCCCTTGGGGTGAGACAAGGCCATCTGTGATATGTATTATTATTATTATGATATTTATAGAGCGCCGTCAAATTCCGCAGCGCTTTACAATGGGTGGACGAACAGATATGTAGTTGTAACCAGACAAGTTGGACACACAGGAACAGAGGGGTTGAGGGCCCTGCTCAATGAGCTTACATGCTAGAGGGAGTGGGGTAAAATGACACAAAAAGGTAAGGATAGTATTAGACTAGTGACAGTTGCAGAAGAGGAATCAGTCAGGAGCTATTAACAGTTTAATGGATACGCTTTTATGAAGAAGTGGGTTTTTAACGATTTTTTGAAGGAGTGGAGACTGGGTGAGCATCTAACGGAGGAGGGAAGCGAGTTCCACAGGAACGGTGCAGCCCTCGAGAAATCTTGAAGGCGAGCATCAGAGGTGGGAGTACGGACAGAAGATAGACGTAAGTCTTCAGCAGATCGTAAGGGCCTAGACGGGACATACTTGTGTATAAGGGAGGATAGATAGGTGGGAGCAGCATTATGTAGAGATTTGAAAGCAAGAACCAGAATTTTAAATTGAGCTCTATATTTTATAGGAAGCCAATGTAGGGATTGACAGAAGGGTGAGGCATGGGAGGTGCGTGCGGATAGGAAGATGAGCCTTCCCGCTGCATTCATTATGGACTGTAACGGCGCCAGTTGGGAGCACGTAAGCCCACTGAGAAGCGGATTACTGTAGTCAAGGCGAGAAAGGACAGTGGAATGGACCAACACCTTAGTCGCATCAGGCGTTAAGTAGGGGCGGATGCGCGCAATGTTTTTTAGATGGAAATGACAGGATTTGGCGATATATTGAACATGAGGCTTGAAGGAGAGGTCGGAGTCAAAGAGAACACCTAGGCAGCGAGATTTGCATGTCATCTGCATAGAAATTATATTGGAAGCCAAAGGAGCTAATGAGTTTACCAAGGGAGGCAGTATAGATGGAGAACAGTAGGGGACCAAGGACTGATGGTTGGTTGCCCATGTCCAACACCTTTTGGCCCCTTCAGGCTAATTTATACACCCTTATCTGATAAAAATGTTTCCATGGCAACATGTTCATAAAATATTCATTTATTACCTTAAATAATTTTCCTTCAGCCATTTGCTTTGTTTCTGTCTAAATGATAAAGGAATGTTATGGGGTTATTCGCTAAAGTGAGAATTTAAAGTGAATTTCAAATTCATAGTAAAAAAAAAATCTAAACTGGAAAAATTCAGGAATACTTCTAGAAAAAACTACTTTGGCTTTAGGTTTTATGTTCACTTTGGATTTTCACTTTATTGAATAAACCTGTATAATTGGGACACTCTAAGTATTATAATCACTATGATACTCTGAAGTGGTTATGGTGCCGGGGTCCCCCGAGGCCATTCCAGCGTTACTTTGACACTTACTTGGGTAGCCTGAGTGTCAAGATCCAGTGTTGCAAAATCTGTGAAGAGGGGCTGAGCCACAGGCACCCAAAGGACTCAGGCATGTGTTAAACTGTTTGGTTTGACTCTTACCAATGGTAAAGCCCCAGGATGACTCCTGTCCTCATTACAGAGTGCTACAGTGGTTATGGTACTCAAAGTGACCCTAGATTAACTATTTTGTCCATTTTTTTTTTTTATACTGGTATGCAAATAAGACAGTTGTTATTGTTACTTTGTAAAACTCAGGAGCTGTAAGTAATAAAGATGCATGCACTTTCTTAATATAAATAATATTTTCTTTACATTCATTATTTTTCACCCCCTTACACTTATTCACACTTAAATGTCTTACAACTTGCAATTAAAATGGGTTTAGTAATGATTTACATTTAAAAAAAGGATTTACATTCAGTGTTTTTCACAACAGTTTGAAATGACAGCAATTATTATTAAAGGGACACTGTAGTCACCAAAAAAAACTTAAGCTTAGGGACACTGTTTCCAGACCACTTCAATGAGCTGATGTAGTCTGGGTGCCTATTGTGTCCCTTTAAGGGGTTAAGCCAACCACAATTCAAAGTATGCCAATATAGGTTGGTCCTACATAAATACAGGCCTCCCAACCATCCCGATTTTGGCCAATTTTGGCAGGACAGTTTCCATTTGCGGGTACTGTCCTTACTTAGTTTCCTGATGTCCTCATTAGATGCACTTGTGCTATGTTCAGCGTCTGCAGAGTCTGTACTCAGTGGATTAGCCTGCCTGGTGATGCCCAGCTGACCTGCCATAATTTGGGTGGAACCACCAATTTCTGGGCAGAGTGATTGTTCTCTGAACTCTCCTGTTAGCCAAGGGCCATGGCCATCACAGCCCATTAGGCATTTGCCCAGTTTGCCTGTTGGCCAGTCCGAGCCTGGATTGATCCTTGAGGATGTTAACTATTAAAATGTAGCAAGAGTTTTACATCTGTAGATCTAAAAAATATATAAATTCATCTTCAAATTGTCAACTTTACGATAGATTGTAATATGACATATTCTAAAATTATCGTCTACCGTTTCCAATTTTGAGATTTCAATAAAAAACTAATTCTTGTGTTTTGCTAAATGAAAAGTCAAAAGCCAAATTAATTGATTTCTTTATTACAAATGGCAAGGCACGGCCTGTGAAGATCTAGAACGTTTGTAGAATAGTACACTTGTATAGCACTAGTTAAGACTATAATCAATAACAATGTATCTATTGATAATCTCTATCATGTTTCTCTTCACAGGAAATCTGATGATTGTGACTGGTGGATATTTTCGAGGAGATTTTGTATGGTACAGTATAGACTGTGTGGTCATTTATGATTCTTCCACAAACTCTTGGGTTGATGGTCCACCCATGAAAATGTCCAGGAATTGCCATTGTGCTGTGGGGATTGGGCACCAACTCTATGCAATTGGAGGAAGTACAGATGAAAGTGTGATAGCAGATGTAGAGTGTTTGGACCTGGCAGATATGAAATGGGAGAGCCGTAGCCCTCTCATTAGACCAGTAGAAAGAGCTGCGGCCACCAGTGCAGGATCCAATTTGTATGTCATATGTGGCCGCGATGAGAATGGGGATGTCTACAGCGGAGTACAGAGACTTAACACAGAAACTGACGAGTGGGTTGTGATCTCTTATTCTCCGATGCCCAGGTATGTGAGTATACAAGCCAAGAAAATATTATATTGCTGTGAGCAAAGAGCTTAGTATTAGATGTGCAATCCATTTTTATACTTTAGTATGTGTTCTAGGAGAAACATATAGGATGTCAATTACTTTATGTCCAAATTCTTTGGGGTAGATGAATGAATTGTGTAGCACCAATATGAGTGGGCCCAACTCAAATTAACTTTTTTGTCTCTGTGAATCTGCATGTTCAGCATGTGAATACCACAGTGGTTGGTCTAAATGAATGCAGGGACGTATGTGTAGGAGGGTTTGTGGGTGAATGGTAGGGCATAAGTGTAGGTGGAGTCTGTGTGAGTAATTGCCAGGGTATATGTGTGGCATTTATTGGAGTGTATTAATTAGTGTCATATATGTGGGACGGATCAGTATGCATCAATGCAGGAGCATATGTGTACTTAGAGTCAGTGTACAATCCATTTAGATTGAGTGGCTATATATGTGAAGGTATGTGCTTGTACCCCTCACTGCCTGTATTCCATAATCAACTTCTTCCCATTGCTAGTTTCTCATTCCCAAACATATATCCAGTAACCCATTCCCACGCATAGTAAATAGTCCATTCCCTTCACCCACAGCCAATAGCCAAATTCTTTCTCATTGATTACAAGGTCCATAGTTAACCCAAAAGACAACTTGGGTAGCCACTTACGAGTTTTGAAGAATGAAGAAAGCCTATGGCTCTGCGTTAACTAAACCCTTCTCTAACAAGGCACACAATCCATGCACTTACACTCATCCTCACCAGCTGGTATTCTGTTCACAGGGCATTTTCAAATCTGTGGCAAAATGTATTGTAATCTACCTGATTCCCCAAAATGCTTGACACCATGATTTGGAAATCTCCGAGTTAGACTAATACAACATAAAATGTCTCACATCCCAAGACAATTATCTCAGTGGGCTGGGTATGTATATTCGGATGTCTCTATATGTTTATTAGTGTGAGTGTGCAGAGGAGACTACAGTGTTAGCCCAGTTATGGGCACTTCAAGTCATGGATATCAAGTCACTGATAAAGTACTGCATAATATCGGTCACATTTTCAGCTAATTAGCACCTTTCTTTTAGGTATGACTTGTGTGCCACATTCCTCAATGGAGTGATATATACCATTGGCGGCAAGGCTCTTCGGTTTGATCTTTGCACTGAAGAATGGACAATAATTGACAAGGAATGCCTCAACCGGAAGTTTTTCATGGGATGCGCCTCCGTCAATGGACAAATCTACATCATGGGGCAAAGGAGGGCAAGTATAACCCAAGATATTCCAAACTTTGTATTTCTTGATCCATACCTGGACAACTGCCAAGTGAAAGATTCCAATATCCCGTGCCCTTTGCCCATCCGTGGCTGTGTGACTGTTAAAAGCTGTGATATTTCGTTTTAAGAATGCAAAAACCACATGTTTATAGACATCTATTAACGGAATTTCAAGGAGTCACTAGTATATGTGTTGGAATTTATTGATGTTGTGTAGTAACAATGGCAGGGAAAACATATGGAATGGACAAGTCCAGTTTTTCGCTATTTCCATATTTTTAGCTTGATATTAGTCAGACATGGTATACTTACTATAGACTAAAGTGTGTCTCTTAACCTAAATTTGAAAAGAGAGGGAAAGTACTCTAAGCAATAGAGTACGAATTAAAATATGTTATTAAATCAAGTTAAAATTGACTATGTTTGGTTTTGGTTGGTTTCACGGTGTTATTGGTTTTCATATGAAATGTAACCTTGTTTATTTATAAAGCAGATTTGTCATATAATAGAATGGTTTATTGGAATATGGCTATATATATATATATTTTTTTTAAATGTGTTTCATTTCATAATTATTGTGTAACTCTAAACACTATTTAAAATGATACTACCTGGTAGAAGAATTATACTTTGCTCCTATATCTATGTAACTTGACTGATGGCTGATGCCAGCCAATAGCCGTGTTATAAATTGCGAATTGTGAGAAAAATGAAGATTCTGTCCTCCACAAAATATGACAAAGTCAGATTCTGGTAAATTTTATGAACAATTCTTACCATCTATGTATAGATCAGCCAGAACATTAAAACCATTGACTGATTAATTGAATAACATTGATTATATTGTTACAATGGCACCTGTCAAGGGGTGGGATATATCGGGCAGCAAGTGAACAGTCAGTTCTTAAATTTTATGTGTAGGAAGCAGGAATAATGGGCAAGTGAGGAGATCTGAGTGACTTTGACAAGGGCCAAATAGTGATGACTAGACGACTACGTCAGAGCATCTCCAGGTATGCAGTGGTTAGCACCTTCCAAAAGTGGTGCAAAGAAGAACCACCACCAGTGAACTGGCATCAGGATCATGGTCAATTGATCCATTTGGGGAGAGAAGGCTAGCCTGTCTGGTCCAATCATGCAAAAGAGCTACAGTAGCTCAAATTGCTGAAAAAATTCTGGTCATGATAGAAAGGCTGTAATCAACCATTGTGCCAGGTTAAAATGCATACACACTCTCTGGGCCGTTGTATGGAGGCAGTTTAAAAAAAATAAATAAATAAAAAAAATAAATAGATTTCAACCCTTCCCCCCTCCCCAATATACACAGAGGGAGACTGGAGGTATTTGAAATCGTATTGGTCTGATTCCCAAATTAGTTTAGCAGTTTGGGACATTTACGTTAAAAAACAAAACAAAAACATGTGAAATTGGATTTGGGATGGAAATGGCAACCAGACCACTTCATTGAGTGCTACAACGCAATTCATGTCACTAACCTGGCCCCCTTTACCACCCGCTGGGGCCCCAATTCACGGATGCCAATGTTGAAGCTATAATTAATCACTCTGTAAAAAAGAACATTTTGTCTTATTTACTCTGTGATTAAAAATTTAAGGTAGAGTAAAAGCAGATACAAATGACTGCAGCAATAGATTCATTAAAATCTCTAAAAGTTCACTTCTCCCTACAGGATGCACAATAGTGATGTCATGGTATCTTTATCACGACCAAATATAAAGTTAATTTTGATTCTTTGGGATCATTTACTGAATAGTAACCGGACTCTTTTTCCTCCCAGGAGAGGTTTTGCGGAGGTCTGCACTTTATCTGGTACACTAAATAGTGAATCGGGTATGGCAATTAACTGTTTCAGAGCATTTCCAATCATCCTACGTGAAGTGTGGAACTGATTTTAGGGATAAACTACCTTCTCTTCCATAAACTCCTGCTGTACAGACGTCAATGGGATACGAGTCTCTTTGTAGTGAGGGTCTTGTCTGCCTGTAGCTGTAAGCAAACCTAGTAAATAGTGCATCAAGATAAACTTTGGAGGGGGTTAACTGTTTCGTTTTTAACATTTGCCTTGTTTTTTTAACTCCATTTCTAAAAATAGGGGGTTATTTTTACTGCACAGTATCTATTTAAAGTACAAAACCTCAACACACTGTTACTACATCTATAGTGCCTAATGTTACCAGCCTGAGCAAGCTTTACAAAATAGGCTTCGTCATAGGCTATCTTTTAAACATCCTAAAAATTAGATATAGGATTTTGTAGCCATTTTGTTTTATTAAACACTATGCCTAATCACTATACCATTAGTTACATTTCTAACCACACTAAAGCCTGAGATTGCCCACTTGGTATATAATTCAATTCCAGTGCAACTAGATATGTCAAGTGATAGTAGAGAACAATAGACCGTTCGGCCAGTCCCTGGAAAGTAGAAGACAACAACAAAAAAATATTTCTTCAGGATTGGGTCATGCATAACGGTGAGCGCTTCCAGAGCGCCCGCACCTCAAATCAGGTCACCCCTGTGTCTACAGCACAAATGTCTGCACACAATTGAAAACTTGAGGACTGCAAAAGTACCTCCAGAAACAGAATGATACAATCTTAAACTGGAGAAATAGACATTGCCCACAATTACACAGAGCGTCAGCAAGGCCTTCTGGTCATTTGAATGGAACGTTCATCGGTGTACAACAAAACTTTGATGGGTTCTAATACGCTCAGTAGAAATAAAGATCATAAATATCTCGAGCTCCCCATTTCACCTCCTCTGTCTTTGATTACCAGAATGCAGCTCTGTATTTTTGTTAGATTCTGCAGTTCTAGAATAGACCAGGAAGGGGAGTTTTTTTTTATTTTATTTTTTACAGTCCTTCTGAAATATGCAGAGGGTCATCGCAAAGGATAAATGTTTCTCTGCTATAAACGTTTATTTATTATTTTTTTTAAATATCATTTGTAATACACTTTAGCATGAATTCAAGAAACAAACGTTATTTAATTAAATGATGTGCTCTGCAGAAAACAACATATGTGAAGGTAAATTACGGTGAAAATACAGAAACTTGCATTTAAACAGAATGATAGAATCTTGAATATTAAGCTCACGGCGGGAGTGGAAAATGGCTCAGCAATAAAAGGGTTAATGAAGGTGCACAATACGTGGAAATGAATGAGCAACACCTGGATGTAAAGATTAAAACTTTATTTTCCGCATTTACAAAAACATGATTTGTGTTGAACATCTTTTGTCGGGAAACAAAGAGGCCCGAAGATATTAGATTTGACCCTGCTTGTCTCCTGTTATATATGTGAAAGGCATTTCGCCTCCTACAATTTGAGATGAAACCAATCATCAATACCCTGTTATGTTAAATGTCATATACGATTATTAACCTTTTGTTTTTACCCTTTTGATTTGCACCCCTTTGTAGAAATATGGCACCAGTGTGGTGGGACAAACTTTAGCTTAATGAAGCAGTTTTAGTGTATACATCATGCCCCTGCAGTTTCCCTGCTAAATTATCTGCCATTTAAGAGTTGAATCACTTTTGTTTCTGTTTCCCCCTCGTTGTAACTGACACAGCGTGCAATAAAAAAATGGTTTCATTTTCAATCAGATGTTAACATACATTAGACGTTTTTATCTACTGCTGTGTTTTGGCACTTTATAAATTATAATAAAGACAACAGATCAGGAGACATTCTATATTTAACAGCATGCGCAATAAAGGAAGTTTAAACAATAGACCTTGCTTTACAGTTAAGTGTTTATCAAGGCTGTGCACATTACATGCAGGGAGGTGTGACTAGGGCAAAGTGATCTAAATCAAATGGCAGAGAATTGAGCAGTGAGACTGCAGTGACATAATCTATACACCAAAGCTGCTTCATTAATTGGACACTATAGTCACCAAAACAACTTTAGGTTAATGAAGCGGTTTTGGTGTATAGACCATGCCCCTACAATCTCGCTGCTCAAATCTCTGCCATTTAGGAGTTAAATCACTCTGTTTATGCAGCCCTAGTCACTCCTCCCTGTATGTGATTTACACAGCCTTCCAAACACTTCCTGTCAAGAGACATCTAATGTTTATACTTTCTTTATTACAAATTCTGTTTAATTTAGAATTTTTCATCTACTGCTTTGTTAATAGCTTGCTAGACCCTGCAGGAGCCTCGTGTATGTGATTAAAGCTCAATATACAGAGCAGGAGATAACAACTTTTAAAGTAAGTTAAATCTGATTGAATTTTGTTTTCATGCAGGCTGTGTGAGTCAGTCAGGGGAGGTTTGGCAAGGGCTGCATAAACAGAAACTAAAGTAATTTAACTCCTAAATGGCAGAGAATTGAGCAGTGAGACTGCATGGGGCATGATCATATACATATATACACACACACACCCCCCAAAACTCCTTCATTAAACTAAAGTTATTTTGGTGCCTATAGTATCCCTTTAAGCTTTATTGATTAGGGCATTATTTAAAATGATTTCACTAACTTATTTTAAGGAGTATCACTTTGAGATGCTATGAGGAAATATTGCAAATACGTTTTTTTTTTGGTAACAAGACATTTTTGCACGATAAAAACTTACATTTGAATACCTCGTCCTAACTACTTCAGAGGCAGCTGATGCAGTTGTCCTGTTTAATTTTGTGACGTGGTTTTCATACTGTAAAATGACCCTGTACTCCCAGCAGCTCCCAATGCTACAGGTATTAATTCAAGTTATTTTCTCACGTGGTTGATCCAAGGCCCGTATCGCATGAAGTCATAGCGGAAGTACACACAGCAATTGTTTCCTGGTGCACTGCTGCCTCATTCAGGATAGGGCAGAGAAAATCGAAATATAAATTGTTTGGTCTGATATGGAAAAATATAAATAAGAACTAGTTAACTTACTTTGCTTCAGTAAATATGCATTATATAAAAGGAGGCTGCCATTACACTATTCTTATCTATACATTATCTTTCAATGACCATCATTTGAGTTTGTGCTGTATTCTGATTGGCCAAATAAACCCAGGAAGCCAATGAAAATGCAGAATTTAAATAAAATGTGCCACTTGTTGATTTTTCCCACGCTGTGTCTATGTATCACTCTCTCTTTAGGTCCTTTCTATAGAGTGCGCTGATTCTAAAGCTGATTAAACAAAATCAACAACATTTAAACACATCTGAGCTCCTCTTCATTTGCTGTTTTTCATAAAAAATATATTAAGGCATTATTGACCCTTTAAACACAGACTGATACATGTGAATACTGTGTATATATTAATCATTTTCCATGTATTGATTTTATGCTTGCTTAATTAAGGAAACTGTCATTTTTTTTTTATAATTACTGAATAGTAGTATATATAATACAGCCTTTGTGTGTTTTATTTTGTAAGTTATAAATATTAGCATATTCCTCTTTTCGGTGCATTTTCTAGCTTACTGGGATGGGGTCATCATTAACTCCTTGTTGGTCAGAGCCACCACATATCTGCAAGGACTATGTGCAAATTGAACATCTGAATCCAGCTCAGATGTGAACCAATAGGGAAAGCAACCTTGATTTCGTCATCCAACGTGAACCAGTATGGGAAGCATTTCTAGTGTGGCTGTCACTTCCACATGACTTATGGATTTGTGAATGAGCGCAAGCTCTGGGTAACCTGTACGGACTTTGGTTAAATAAATGGTGCTTGTAACATAAGATGATTTAGAGATGTCCGACCCTACCCACTAAGTGTAAGCCAGGAGATGCACTTAAAAAGGTATTTACTTATACGTATGCTTATAAACAACACACAAAGAGGTAATTACATATAAAATGTATTTATTTTAAATAGTTAAAAGAAACTGTCATCTTTTGTATTATGTTAACTTTGTCACATTGTAGTCACCACCACTGATTTATGGTGTTCCTTATGGTTGTTTTAATGTTGGTAGTTCACTTTGTTCCTTAGAGAGTGACTCTTTAGTCCAATGGTGGGCAACCGTGGGCACTCCAGATGATGTGGACTACGTCTCCCCTGTTGCTTTGCCACCATTATGGCTGTAGATGCATCATGGGAGATGTAGTTCATGACATCCGGAGTGCCAAAGGTTGCCTACCACTGCATCACTAAATTTTGTATTTCACCTGGCTCGTGAGACAATTACACGCATTTTTTAAAATAAATAAATACATATGGTCCCATGCCTGGTATATAGCCGATATGCTGTTATTTCTTGATGTTAACATCAGCATGCATGTTTAACAAACCACGCTGGACAAAGATAGGGTGCACATGCTCTCACTGCAAATGTAGATCTCCCCTAAAATCAGTATAACACAGCTGTCTGTCAATGTGAGAACAATAAGTTACTGTACCCAACCATATACAGTCTACTCTAAAACTACGGCAGATAGCTCCATGCAAAATGGTTAGCATCTTCAATGGTTGTAATTGTTTTAAGTGCTTCGCACATTCATGTCGTTCTTCTACAAGGTAAAAAATATATAGAAAATTTAGAGGAACATAATTTAAATAACTATGACTAATCTACTTACATAGTATATTCACAGTACCACATTTCATGTGGCTCATCATTCCATCATGAGATGTGGCTCAATGTAAAAGGGCAGACTATGAGATCCTAGTGTCCAAAATCATGTATATTATAGTGCGATAGTTGAATAAATTAAGTTGCGCCACCACTCTCTGCAACGAAGAAGTCAACTAACTCAGAGGCAGTGAGGTCTACAAGGCATTGCTCTGCAATACACCTTGTGTTCCTCTAGCTACAAAGAAGAGCACTACAAGTGCTAGATGGGTGGGTTCCATGAACACAATGTAGCAGCACTGAACTCCTGCTCGGTGTAGGACAAGCATAGCACAGTGCATTGCTAGTAACCAGGGTTAACTGGCCTTTAAGTGTCCATTATGGACTTGGGCTATTCCATTTTCAGTGAACTTCTGTAGAACACGGTTGTTGTTGCTTCTCCACTTGTCTGTTTCATTCTCTCTTCCAGAACGCTTGCCATTTTCTTGTCCACTGTCCTCACTTTCCTCAATGTCACTTCGAACATCATTCTCTACCTGCACATGAAATAACATATTTTTGGAAATCTTTATTTAAGATGAATGATATACTAAGCAGTGCCTTGTTGTCACTCCTGTTATGCCATTGTTTTACCGTCCTGCTGACAGTTACAGCATTGGAACTGTTACACTATACTCTATTCCCATGCATGTGGAACCTCAATTCCTCCTTTTAAGATTTAAGATTAATAAGGCTTTACTTATCTTGTTTCCAGTGTTTAGACTGAATCCGTGCAGCTGCCTGCTCCGCCTCCCACCTCTTCTTAGAAACATAGACACATAGAATGTGACGGGAGATAAGAACCATTCGGCCTATCTAGTCTGCCCAATTTTCTAAATACTTTCATTAGTCCCCAGCCTTATCTTATGGTTAGGATAGCCTTATTCCTATCCCACGCATGCTTAAACTCCCTCACTGTGTTAACCTCTACCACTTCAGCTGGAAGGCTATTCCATGCATCCACTATCCTCTCAGTAAAGTAATACTTCCTGATATTATTTTTAAACCTTTGTCCCTCTAATTTAAGACTATGTCCTCTTGTTGTGGTAGTTTTTCTTCTTTTAAATATAGTCTCCTCCTTTATTGTGTTGATTCCCTTTATGTGTTTAAATGTTTCTATCATATCCCCCCGTCTCGTCTTTCCTCCACGCTATACATGTTAAGATCCTTTAACCTTTCCTGGTAAGTTTTATCCCGCAATCCATGAACCAGTTTAGTAGCCCTTCTCTGAACCCTCTCTAAGGTATCAATATCCTTCTGAAGATACGGTCTCCAGTACTGTGTACAATACTCCAAGTGAGGTCTCACCAGTGTTCTGTACAATGGCATGAGCACTTCCCTCTTTCTACTGCTAATACCTCTCCCTATACAACCAAGCATCCTGCTAGCATTTCCTGCTGCTCTATTACATTGTCTGCCTACCTTCCTCCAGGCTGACTCTTCTTTGTCTTCTTGTCCAATGCAATGCTTCTCATAGAGAAGCATTGGGACAAGAAGCATACGAGCAGTAAGTGCCACACTCCTCCTATCAAATGAGAAGCACCATATCCAAAACTTCTCTATGGGAAGCATCAGAGGACTTCGACATCCTCACAAAGAACAGAGCCTGACTCGATTCTGAGTGCAGAAGTACCATCTAAAGAGTGGAAGACAGCCACTAAAGGTGTGTTTAGCCCTGCAATATAAACTTTGTCTTAATGCCAATGTTTTACATTGCAGAGCCAAAACGACAGAGCCACGGCACTCAGACCACTCCATTTAGATTTCTGGGTGAGTACACTGGTCCTTTTAGTGACACTTCTCTTCAAATCAAGATACAAGTTGTACCCCTTATACACCAAAAAATACCCAAGAAGAGAATCTGCAATAACGATAACGAGACAGAGTCCAAAATATGTAGTCTTATTAACATTATCCAATTGCTTCCTCTTTTCCCTCCTGTCCACGAACGTTTACAAGTCACTCAGCTCAATGTTTATTTTGACTAAATACTGACTGCTATCAGACTAATAGGGCTAGATATTAAAAAAATGAAGTTAAGTCCTTACCGTGCCAACAAACGTGAAACGATATACCATACGTATGATCAAGTAGGCCCAGAAGAAGTGGAGGACTTGAAGAACCATCAGGAGCAC
Organism: Pelobates cultripes; assembly: GCA_933207985.1. Taxonomy (NCBI): domain Eukaryota; kingdom Metazoa; phylum Chordata; class Amphibia; order Anura; family Pelobatidae; genus Pelobates; species Pelobates cultripes. The sequence continues at coordinate 26,896,281 of OW240916.1, forward strand.
ATTAAAAAAATAATACCCAAAGAATGGCTGGAAGGTTTCCATGGAGTAGTAAAAGGTGCTGTAGATGATTCTATAAAGAAAAGTCAGAGTCTGTAAGATATTTGAAATAACGTGATATTTTCCAGTATTATTTACTAAGCACTGAGTTGTAGCAAACGGATATCAAAATTAGAACGTGTAGACAATGATTGTGGTTTGGGAAAGAAATCTCCAATTCAGCTATTGTCTTCTAACATTGGCTATTTTTGACAACATTTTGCTTCTTGTATTTTAATTTACAGCTAATAAACTATTCAGCAAAGCTCAGCCTCAAATTATTAAATTCATTCGGATGATGTTTATAACTAATTTTGACTGGATCTAATGTCGGTCAAAATTCTAGCAGCCGAACCTGATAAACAGGTTGTCTGCTTGTGAACGAAACCTTCGATTAAATGTGTCTTGAAAGCTCATTTATCAGACTTTTAATGACTAACCCTGTGAGTCATTGAAAAAATTAAGAAATAAAAGTTTGTGGGGATCAATATGCCCCCACAATAGTAGAGGGGAGGTTGTACACCTCCCCACACCCCAGCTATTGCTGTCAAGTTGATAGTAATGTACAGGGGGAACCTAATACAGGTCCTCCCCTTGTGCCTTCATTCGTGGGTATCGGGTGGGGGATTTAATTTAAAAAGAGGGGGTTGGACTAATTACAGTCCACCTTTCCCCTGGAGGGGCTACTAACTTAAGTAAATAAGTGGGTAAAGGGTGCAGCATAGTCTACCATGTACCCTCACCCATGGAGAGTGAAGTGGGGCTCAATTAAAAAGAAAGGGGGGACTTAGTATCCCCCTGCCACGGCCAGCGAGAGTGGGCTCTAATTAAAATTAATGGAGGGAGTTAGTGTTAGTAGGTATAGGATATAATAAAGAATGGGGGACATATTGTCCACCTCTGATCCACCCATGAGCAGCAGGTAATTAAGCAACATGGGGAAGGACGTATTTTCACCCACCAGTCTCCATTTATAGGTAGGGGCTAAGGGCTTTAATATCAATAAATGGGAGGACGTAATGTTTCCACCAAGCCAGTGGGTTCGTGCTCTAATGAAATATACAATGTGGGTAGACATGCCATTACAAGTGAATCAGAATAGGCTGTTATTGTTTCCAAGACCCTTTATCATGGATTATATCCTTGATAAATGTTATTGTAAGGCTGAATCTGATCATTCCAGTGAACATGACTGATTTTGGGAAATTGATAACATTCTGATACCTATCGTCTCCCATTAAACCTTTCATAGCGGTAAATTGTATCGATTAGAAGTCTTGCCGGGAGCCGATAAACAGCCAATACATGTCATCATCCGATAAGTAATTGCAGGCATTTTGCAGTAATTCACAATACAGATTCCTGTCACGGCCCCTGGCTCGCCGCCATGTGCGTCCGTGCCCGACTGCACCAACTCACTGAGCTTACCTGCTCAGCGGCAAGCCGGGAACCGCTTCTCCACGCCGCTTGGTGAAATCCAAGATGGCGCCGGCCATGAGGTCGCGTCCATCCATGGCTCCACCCCCCAAAATTATACAAACGTGCGCGTGACGTCACGACGTCAACGCACGTGCACGTTCTGGGGTCAGAGGTCACCATCTGACAAATCAGAGCCTAGAGAGGGATATTTAAATCCCTAATTCACTGTTTTTTTCCAATTTTGAGCAATGCTTATTTTTGCAGCGATTAATATATGAATAATAACTACTTTATTTTTTATTCGACACCAATCTTGGTATATATGTAAAAGATAGAACTCAGGAGGGAAATTCGGTATCACTGTATCCATTAAAATTTGAATTAATAATTTAATATCATTCCAAAACTGTGTAAGACGAGAGCAATCCCAGAAAATATGTAATAAAGTTCCCTTCTCCCTTTGACACCTCCAGCACCTGTCAGAGGTAGCTTCATACATTCGAGACAATTTTGCTGGAACTAAAGACCAATGCATTAATATTTTGCTATAAGCTTCCCAATATGTAAGGCTGTGAGATATTTGTTTAGTGATTTGTATGGTTTGATACCAATGGAATAGATCAAAGGTTTTTAATAGGTCTCATTCCCATAACATCATATAAGGCGACTTTTCATCCCCATTTACATATAAAAGGCTTTTATAGCATATTGAAAGAGGTTTACTCTCCATATTAGGGTTTAAACAGAATTTACCCAACCAAGTCACTAAGGCCATATCTAATTTTGACAGCTTATTTTCTAACAAAAAATTCTTGATCCTTAAATACGAAAATACCTGTTTATTCGGAAGGGCAAACTCTGCCTGCAAACTAGGATACGATTTGATCCCTACCTCATTATATAACATATGCACATTACTAATGCCATTAGTTTCCCAAGTATTCAAATTTAAATCTTGTATAAAGTACTTTATTACATATAATGGTGCTAAGACTAATAGCTTTACACCTTTTAGCAATTTAGGAGTCCATTTGGACCAATGATAGAGCATTAATTTTGTCGTAGAAAGCATGTTTTTGCCCATTCATTAAGGTCTTCCATAAAAGTTTTTCTATTAAATAGGGTTTAGCGCAAGCTTGTTCCAGTTTTAACCATAAACGGAAAAGTACTGCCAAAGCACAGCACAACATAGATGCCAGATGCCTGATAATATTTAATAATATTAGGAATGCCCAATCCGCCTTGTAGATATGGAAGCTCTGTAAGCCTAGCTGCCACCCTTGGCGTTTTTATATATATATATATATATATATATATATATATATATATATATATATATATGTTAAACATATGTTGAAATTTTTTTAATACATTTTTTGGCACAGCTATAGGAATAGTTTGAAAAAGATACAATATATAGGGTAAGGCCATCATTTTAATTATATGTACACGTCCTAACCAAGATGTCCCCAAAGCCCCCCAGTTTTTTAGCTGATCTTTTAACTTATGTAATACAGGAATTTGATTGTGCTTAATTAAGAGAGAGCTCGTTTTAGTAAGTTTTATCCCCAGGTATGTTAGAAAATCTTTGCGCCAATCAAACGAGTAAGTACCTGCTAATTGATTTATCTCCGCTTTAGGTACACCCAATGGTAACGCCTGGGTTTTTTTAACATTATTTTTATAATAGAAGATTATCCATATTGCATTATTAGTGCATAAATATATTGCATACTTAATTGGTATCATACACTATAATAACACAAACAGTATGTTTTAACGCAGTATACTTACTAAAATGTGAACTGTAATCAAAAATTACCTACATATATACACAAATAACCATAGGCTGGTCATACTGCCTTGAAGTTACATACAAAAATAGCCAAACACACATGCCTGACTTTTATTACTTACCATTTTATGTCCTTCCATTTCAATGCTCCTTCCTTCTATATAGTATCCCCTATTTCATTGTCCATTCCTCCCATCTCATATTTCCCTTATTTCAATGCTCCCTACTTCCCACTGCATACATATTATTTTATTATTTATATAGCGCCATCAGATTCCGTAGCGCTGTGCAATGGGTATATGTAATATAATATATATTTCATTACCGTTCCTCCCATTGCATATCTCACATTTCAAGTCCCTTTCTCCCATCTTATGGCCCCCATTTAATTGCTCCTTCCTCCAATCTCATATCCCCCTTCCATCTATTTATCCTTGTCGTAAAAAACAACTCAAGGTCAAAAACGTATCCAGATCAGAGAAACCAGAATTCATAGACAAGATAAACTGGACAAAAAAAAAATATATATATAATGCTTTTCAATGCTTTCCTATGGGGAATTGAGCGACGCTGGAGGTCCTCACACAGCGTGAGGACCTCCAGCGACGCTCTAGCACAGGTTTTCTCTGCTACAGAGCAGGAAGTGCCCTCTAGTGGCTGTCTAGTTGACAGCCACTAGAGGTGGAGTTAACCCTGCAAGGTAATTATTGCAGTTTATAAAAAACTGCAATAATTACACTTGCAGGGTTAAGGTTAGTGGGAGTTGGCACACAGACCACTCCAATGGGCAGAAGTGGTCTGGGTGTCTGGAGCGTCCCTTTAACTGATAAATACACTGACAACCTCGTGTGACCAGTTTAAGAAAGGCACACTTATCAAGCTTAAAAAATATTTACATTAATGTGGTTCTGTCACCTGACAATTACCGATAAAGAAAAATGTGATAATAAAAGCGACGGAAAACATGTGACACTACAACAAAACAACCGTCAACCTCCAAAATATCCTTCCATTTAACCCCTTAAGGACACACGACATGTGTGACATGTCATGATTCCGTTTTATTCCAGAAGTTTGGCCCTTAAGGGGTTAAACATTTGGGAAGAAAAAATTGCAACCACATTGAGATTCTCTGAGTTCCAGAACATGTTAAACAGTCTCCGATGAACACCCCCCGACACCTTATTATACAAGACAACCTACCTACTGGCATTGTTTTAAATAAACAAACACAAACAAATATCTTAAAAACAAATGAGATATATAGAGAATAAAATCCTGCTCTGTTATTGGAAGGCAAGTGGCAATTGCATTCCGCAGCAAAGCCTCGACTTGTACGTTTGTCTGTAAGGATCAGTGTTTTCAGAGTTCTGTAAAAGTTTAAGGCTTACTAGTTAACTTACAGAGACGCAATCCTTCAGTTGGCTCTTCTACACTAGGCCAACCCTTCTAGATATGTAAGCAGGCATAAGCCCAGCAATGGGATCCTGAGCCATAGGATGGCCCCTTTAGAATGGAGTATGACTATTGGGATTTTAGCCTTTTGAAGGCTGTAGCATCCAATGGTGATATTAATTTAGAAGACAGATGGATGGTTATCAGCTATCCTTCTAGACCCTAATACTATTTATTTACCTTTCCCCTTTCAAATTGTGAGTTTTACTGCCAACAAACCTAATATAACCAATTATACCAACACCTACATTAAAGGGACACTATAATCACCCAGACTACTTTTGCTCAATGAAGTGGTCTGGGTGCCAGGTCCCCCAGGATTTAACCCTTCAGATGTATGTTTGCATAGCAGGGTAATCCAACCTCTAGTGGCTGTCTTCCTGACAACGCTGGATGTGGGAATAAATAAATAAATTGCATCCAGCGTGCAGAAAGTCCATAGGAAAGCATTAAAAAATGCTTTCCTATGGACTGTTTGAATACGCGTGCGGCTCTTGCCGCGCATGCGCATTCTGCTCCACTTGGGAGCAGACATTGGCGGTAGAGGAGAGGTCACCAGCGCCGAGGAAGATAAGTGGCTGAAGGGTTTTTAACCCCTTCAGCGCCACAGGAGGGGGGCCCTGATGGTGGGGGGGACCCTAAGGGTTGTATAGTGTCAGGAAACCGGGTTTGTTTTCCTGACACTATAGTGATCCTTTAAAATATAAAAACTGTCATCTACATTTATTGTAGCAATTTTATGCTGCGTGCAATAAAAAATGAGCACTAAATAGTGTTGGGAGGCATGATAAATAATGAGTGGTGTGAGTAAAATCACACCGTATTCGGAAGTCAAGGAACGTACCAATATGGAAGACGTTATTAATTTCCAAAAGTGGATTGCTTATAGATAGATACAAACTTCACAATCTTTAATTAGCTTTATAAAAAAAAAAATTGGAAAAAATACAAAGAATAACAAAAACCAAGAACCAGCTAATTATTGTGAATACAACACACTTCCAAACGTAAAGTGCTGGAATACAAACAGCTCTAAAAGCACTTTGTGATCACCTGGACTCACTCCGACAGAAGCAGCAATGGAGTGCCCACTCCGACAGAAGCAGCAATGGAGTGTCCACTCCGACAGAAGCAGGAATGGAGTGTCCACTCCGACAGAAGCAGGAATGGAGTGTCCACTCCGATAGAAGCAGGAATGAGTGCAAACCTATTTCTTTCAATAGAAAGCAAACTATGGTGATAATAAAGAGGTTAGCCGTTCTTAACCCCACATTTGGCCCCCATAGCTATTTCAATAGGTCCCAGGTTTTGGAAGAGATACATTATAGTCATGTCCGCCCCATGCAGCTGCCCAAAATTGTTTACTGTAGTAGAATTTTCATCCTCGGTGCCAAATTTCGAGATCCCCCGTAATATCATGAAAAGTCTCATAAAGGTGTTTTTTTAAGTAGATGTTAATTATAGTGAATATAGGGGATTAATCCATGTTACTGGTCCCCTAACGTCACTGTGATTAGCAGTTCTTGCAAGTAACTGATCAGTTCCCTCCTACTCTCTCACTATTGCCATTAATTCACATGATAACAAGTCTTGTAGTACTGTACTACAAACACTAGATGGCAACCTAATACAGAGATGCCAGCAATAAAATGATTCATTGCACTGAACAGAGATACAGGGTTTTATTTACATATGGAAAATAGATCAGCTTATCCAATGACCAGTAATTAGATTTTTTTTTCAAGGCACGGAGTCTCCTTTTGTAAAGGGGTTCCCCCTATTCCTTATTTTTAAAGTATTTGCATGTACCAAATATGGCAAAACCAACCTCGCCACTGGGCATTGGAGAAGACTGATTGCCAGCCTCCTGCCATGTGACTATGGCCCCTGGGATGTATTTCCCTTAAAGGAACTGATTTGGGGCTTATGGACTTGTATTGGACTGTGTATGGCCCTTTAAGAACTGTATTTGGGCATAATGGATTTTTATTGTGCTGTTTCTGGCCTTTTAAGTACTTTGGGAAAGGACCTGCAGTTTTGGCATGGCACTTCGGATGCAGCCGAAGTAGTCGAAGTGGCCGCCATTAGAAAACCAAACACATGGCGGCGGACATTTTGATTCATTCAAATGCAGTCAGCAGTGTGTGCCGTCAAACTCATGGAACTAAAATCGGCTACAGAACGGCACGAACACCGGTGAAGTTTTACCTTCCCTGGAACTAATGCATTCGACGGTACATTCGACAATTCGGTTGTCATTCGTCTGTTTGAACTGACTTTAACATGGGAAATAGACCGGATGCACAGCCTGATTCTCTGGAACTGTTTTGGGCATGAAAATGTGCTTGCGGTCGGTCAAAGGTGACTTATATCTATCTCCCGAACGGCTGAACGGATTCGAATGATTTTTGGGTATGTTTGTATTTATATGCTGATTAATATGCTGAAATATGCTGATTAATAATATGTTTTATTAATATTGGATGTATAGTTTTAGAGTTATGAAAGTTGGGTAAAAAGTATATTTTAAATTGTACGGCTAATTGTGTTACCTCTCAGGCTAAGGGGAGGAGATGTGTGGGATTTAACCAGTGTGTGATTGGGTAATTCATAATTGTCTGTGGGCGTCTCCCTTGCACGGGAGAATTGCATAAAAGCAGAGTGTTTGATTAAAAGCTTCAGTTCTACTTCAATCTGAGTCCTGTCTCTTATTGGGGGAATCTGCTACAAGGGATTGCTATGCTTGTCATACTCCCTTGCTAAATCACTACTAAGCTCTTGTAAGAGCTTGTTCCTGCCTTGCTCTCTGGAGGAGTCTACAGTGGTTATGGTGTCGGCTGGAGTGCTTGGAGCCCTCAGGAAGCGCTAGGAGCATCCTTCAACGGAGATACCCAGTCGGGGTGCCAGGTGATCCGTTACACCAATGATGCTGGAATCTCATTTGACTATTTAAATAATTGTCAAAGGAACAAAATACAAATTAGTGCTTTAACTTCCACCTACAGTTTGTTAATCTAACATTTTAGATATATAGTACTTTCTAATTGGTAAAGAACAAAAGGTTGGCAACAAAACAACATTAGCTTAATGAATCAGTTTTGGTGTATAGATCATGTCCCTGCAGTCACACTGCTCAATTCTCTGCCATTTAGGAGTTAAATCACATTGCTTATACAAGCCCTGGTTTCACCTCCCTACATGTGACTTACACATGTAAGCCTTCTTAAACACTTCCTCTAAGGAGAGATCTAATGTTTTAACGTCCAAATTCTGTTTAATTTAGAATTTAATATCGCCTGTTTTGTTAATAGCCTTCTAGACTCCGCAGGAACCTAAAGTGTGTGATTAGAGTTTAATTAGCAGAACTGGAGATAAAAACTTCTAATGCAAGTTAATATCTGATTGAAAATGTTTTTTTCATGCAGGTTGAGTGAGTCACATCAAGGAGGGGTGCGGCTAGGTCTGTATTCTATAATACTTACTGCTGTTATTTAAAAAGGGGGCGATTGGAGACATATCACTCTGTCTACAGTACCATCACATTTAATAGCACCCTGAATGCAGGTCCCAATAACCATTGTGAAATGTGCTGTACTAATGTTCGGCACTTATGAATGGAACAACACTGCAGTGTCAATCAAGTGACATTATTAACAGACTTGTTTTGATGGCCACATATTCAGAGAAAAGCAAAAATATTTGGCTGGAAATTTTTATAAATACTGAAGTCACTATTAACACGCTCATTTATTTGTTAAAGGATCACTACAAGCACCACAAGCACTTCAGTGGTGTGAAGTGGTTATGGTGCCTGGAGCCTGTATGTGCAACGTTTTGCTATGAAACGTTGATCATACTGAGTTTCATCCCTCTACTGGCAAAATTGATACTTCACCTACGGCAGTGTTATCAATTTATGCAGCCCATGTCCCTCCCCAGAACATCCTCACCCCCTTCCTGGCAGCTAGGGGAAGTGATATCAACAGAGGAGGATCGCGCTTAGGGGAGAATTTGGCCTCTGCACTGGAAAACTGAAAAGTTTTAGCTTTTTTAAAAAACGTTTCTTAAACCTGTGATCAGGGGAGAGGAGGAAGAACCAGGATATTAAGGGTTAGTCTAAACAAAACAACTGTTTTTGGTTGGAGCAACCCTTAAAGATGACTAAATGGGTTTTATACCCAGGAACAAAAAGAATAAAAACCAGCGTTTGTATTATGACCTGTTCATCATGTAGTACAGACACTGTAAGAAGAATGCTGGGATACAGTGACTCTTGAGCTATCAATAAATATAGTATCCAATTATAAAAATACACTTCCTTGAGATAATTTTCATATGTATGCAGTTTTTTTATGCGTGCCTATGTCCTGCAAAACATTATGCATTTTAGAAAAAAAAAGTAACAAATGATATGGGACTAAGAAGCAATTAACCGGGCTATTTATAATCAGAGCTGTTTTCCATGGAGAGGCTATTTTCGGACTTTAAGTTTCAGATTCAACTTTATTATCACTGTACAGTGTACGTACAAAGACAATGAAACACAGTTGGCCTCTGATCAAAAATACAATAACGATTAACAAAATATACCATGAGAAAAAATGCCACCAATATTAAACAATTCCGCTACATAGACTATAGTCCCCAGTCCAAACTAAAAATTTCTATGCAATATAAGCCAACCATACCTCGTGCAAATAAAGTGTATCAAACTACTAATACAATTAACACAATCAAGTGCAAATAAAATGAGAAATCTCAACAATATACCTTTTTAATGTGACAATAAGGGCATACCACAATTCAAGTAATTATATATATCATACGCACAGAACACAACTACAAACACATTGACCAATAACAAAGTGCTAATTGTGAGCACATATGTAAGTACATTGGCCATACACATAAAGTGCAATTATATAGTAGTCAGGAACATAAGGTGCAAATATGAACACATTCAACTATTAGTCACATTTCAGCGATTCAGACTACAGCTAGCATTCATATCATGACCGACACACACTAACGATAACGCCCTGCCTGCAACATAATGCTGATATGCTGGGCCAATAAACTATAGATATATTCTGAGTGGAGTGGAAAGTGGCCAGATTACTAAGTCGTCTCTATTTATAGACAATTTGTTCAACAGTGGACAGATAAATAGCTAAATTCTTTGAGATAACTTTGTAACCCTTTATAGTTTTATGCAACATAACAATTCTTGACCACAGGTTTTCTGAATGCTTTTTGCAAGGCACGATTCACAACAACAGATTCTTTTTGTAAATAGCTAACTCAAAGTACATGAGTGCTTCTTAAAACTAGCTCTAACCCACACCTCCAATCTCATTTAATTCATTGGACACAGATTGTGTTTGTTGATTATTGCAGCTGAACATCAAACCAGATTTTAAGACAATTTAACCCCTTAAGGACACATGACGGAAATATTCCATTATGATTCCCTTTTATTCCAGAAGTCGTGTCCTTAAGGGGTTAAAAACAAAAATGCAGTTTTCTCTGAAACTTCTATGTTTTCAGCTGCAGGGTTAAAACTAGGGGTACATGGCACCCAGACCACTTTATTGAGTTGAAGTGGTCTGGGTGCCTATAGTGGTCCTTTAAACAGTCACTCTAAACACCTTAGTACTGTAAAGGTTATAGTGCAGCGAGTACAAGGCACTTGCTCTCCTCGCTGAGAGTGACTTCCAACCTCAGTGATTTAACTTACTCCTTTGTTTAGTCAATTTCTGGTTTGCGGGATACATTCAAAATCAAAATAGGGACAGACTCCCGATTCATGGAGTCCCTTCCTGTTCTCAGTCAGCTGTGCAGCTACAAGATGTGAATGTAAGCATATTGTTTTAAATTGTTAAATTGTTTTGATAATTGTATTGTATAGGTTTATTAATTCATTGCATATAAATAATTGAATAGGTTTTTTTTCCCAGGAATTATTAAATCCAGCTTTTCAGATGTTATCTGTTTTGCAAACGTTTATACCTTCGTCACAGATACACTTTCACACAACAACTCCAGTGTGGCTTAGGTTTCTAAGTGTCAATCACAAAAACGAAACTATTAATTCTCAGAACTCACCTCGTGGGGAGAAGATACAGGCGTGTGACAAAGAAAACCACAGCAAAGATGATAAATAGGACATCGCACACTCTCTTCCACTTGGTGTAATTAAACATCTTTGCTAACTAGGAAGAAAAGAAACAGTGAACACATTTATAAAGCCTTATGTGGTCAGGTGTCAATTTTGACAAAAAGTTTAAACTAAAGTTTTTATTATGTTTCAGCCGCTCAAACATGACAATTCCTATAAAACACACAAATAAAAGTATGACTTTTTAGATATGTTACTATCATCAACACAAGTTAGTTAAAGGTCCCCAAAGAATAACAGTCAGCCAAGCCTAAAAGGGAAAGCCAAGAAAAGGCACTAATTTAACAGAAAACAAAATAATGAGGAATGAGGTACAACCGGAATAGGGAATAATAAAGTCTTAAACCGATCAGGTTTTCTGCTCTAATTTTTTTATTCAATCTGTTTACTTTTATTGATGGCTGTACACGGTTTTGGTTAATTTATTTTTTTGCATTTTTTTTTTAAAGTTAGCGCCTTTTATTTACACATTGTATTTTATATTGCTTTTATTTTTGGTGTTTCCTTGGGTCCTCTCTAGCTACCATACTTTAAAGATCAGGTACTCCAGCACCTGACAGCTCTCATGTTTATAACATTACTGGATGTATTAATGCTTTGGAACAAGAATACAGATTTTTCAAGGTTTAAAAACCCTCTTGAACGTTGGAATGTGGTTAAAGGACACTATAGTCACCAGAACAACTTTAGCTTAATGAAGCAGTTTTGGTGTGTAGAACATGCCCCTGCAGTCTCACTGCTCAATTCTCTGCCATTTAGGAATAAATCACTTTTGTTTCTGTTTATGCAACCCTAGCCACACCTCCCCTGGCTGTGACTGACAGCCTGTATCAAAAGCAAAATGGATTCAATTCCAATTAGATGTAACTTACTTTAAAAGTTATTTTTTTTACCTGCTCTGTAAAATTAAACTGATCAGAAACAGGAGGCTCATGCAGAGCCTAGCAAGCTACTAACAGAGCAGGAAATATGAAATTCTAAATTAAACAGAATTTGCAATAAAGGAAGTGTAAACATTAGATGACTCTTTTCATGAAGTGTTTAGGAAGGCTGTGTAAGTCACATGCAGGGAGGTGTGCCTAGGGCTACATAAACAAAGTGACTCCTAAATGGCAGAGAATTGAGCAGTGACAATGCAGGGGAATGATCTATGAACCAACATTTCTTAATTAGGCTTAATGTGTTTTTGTGACTATAGTGTCCCTTTAAATTTTTGTTTACTGAAGCAGAGGGGGATTGGATCTGTGACACCACATGTGTAGCCTCCAAATCTTTTAATCTGTAACCTACAGGCTGCAATAGGAGAGGGGCTCGAGGTATTCGGTTTCCTGATATTATGGATTCAGATTTTATTTTCTTTGTATACAGCAAACACATGATAGGAGCTGTAAAATGGCAGTGTCATTTACAATCAGATTTGGCAGAGGCAGTGTCTCTCGGTTTCCTGGCCTGTGATTCTCCAGCTAATACTGGGCACACAGTTATCAAAGTGTCAGCTGGATACCTAGCAGACTGCATTATGATCATCATCATAACTTTGAGTAAAAAGTGTGCGGGTTATCACAGAGACACTGAAAAAAAGAATTAGAGGCCACAAACACAGCACGCATGTCTTGATAATGGTACTGCTGTAAAAACATAAATTTATAACGAGAGCACACTACAGGAACATAATACACTCAAAAAGAGTAAGCCGCCTTGTAAAATCTAACATTGGACTGTTTTTCTATTTGTGCGATGTGCCCTTAATGTGATTCTGTATTTATTATAGAGCGGTATTGTTACACCATAAATAAAAGGAGGTCATCATTATAATGGTGTACCCAGCGTCTTTAGAGCGCCATAACCTCCTGAGGACGTTGCACTAACCTAACGTGGACAGTGGACATTCGGTGGACTAGATGAGTTACTGTGCGCCGTAACATGCAGGCGAATCTCAGGTGATACTTCTTGACATTATGTACCTCGTAACATTTAAAGCTAATGATAAACATAAAAAAAAATAATCCCTTCAACTCACTAACGAAGCTGTAACAAGCTCACTCATTATGAATGCGACCTTTATATAATGCCTATCAGGAATTTTATTTCAAATTGAAAATATTTGTTTTCCATTTTTTAAAGCACATTGACCATTTCATATTTAGTGAGTAAGTAATCGCTTTGTTATATATCACTATTATGTGAACAATGACTTTCTGTACTCCTCAATTTTTTTTATTTTTTTTCATTGAATTGTTTTCTCACCTGGACAATGTCAAATCAAACCTGTCTTTCAAATAAGGAATTTAATTACTTTAAACCAAGTGCGAAAATGCTAAATCCTACATAAAGCTTGAATTTCCAATCAAAATGAACCGTGGTGGATTACATCATCCGTTGTAGTGATTTTTGAGTTTTCTGGGTTAGTGTTACATAGTTGCGTTCTAAATTTTGGACGAGAGATTTCTTTTCGCCTCCCACACAGGATAAGGTAGGAGGGGAGACAACAGATTCAGAAAGGAGGGGGTGAAGAGGGAATAATGAGTCTTTGTTCCGTGACATATGGCTTTGCTCCATCTGAAAGCACTGCTCTATGAGAAGTACAGAGAATGGCTTGAACGTTTCTTTCTGGAGGGATCTGATCTACATTTCACTGTAACAAGAAGCTTTGTTCTACCTCAGAGTTTGAAGCTGTAAATTCGGGATACCTTTTTGTTGAATTGAGTGTTGGGGGAGTAACAGGACTGCCTGTGCCAGGCACCTAGTAACCCATGCGTGGCAAATGGTTTTTCCTTTTTTTTTTTTTTTTTTAATTCTCTATCTCTATTTAATCCCATAAATTTAAAGTAACGTTTAAATCCAGATTGTACTCCATAGTTTAAAGATGTTGTAGAACTACAACTCCCATGAGGCTTTCCATGCCTTTAGAATGACAAATCATCATAGAAGTTATAGTTTTCAAACATCTGGGGATCTACTTTTTTTTTTTTTTTTTTTTTAAAGGGCACTTCAAAAACAGTAATGTATAATGTTTGAAGTGCCTCTGATTCTCTTTGCTGTCAACATTGGTTTTGGGCATAGTGGGGACTGGGGTGAGTGTGGGGCATTCCAGAGATGCAGCTGTCACCTTAGGTGATGCTCAAGACGACCACAGCCTCTTATATGCAGAACGCTGATAAAGCACTCAAGTATGAGTGGAAATTCCATGTAAAAACTGCATGTTATGGTGACTTTTTCCCATAAGCAAGACACCAGAGAAGGCCCTAAAACAGGACTGACCCACCAGACTTGGGACTCTTGGCAAGTATGTTTTTATATAGATAATTGCAGTAGCAGTAAGAAGTAAGTAATAAAGTGCAGCTACAAGATCTTCTCCTACCAAGTTTATAAAAGATCTTTTATAGCATGCGTATATACACGACAGCCTCTACAGCAGTCACGGGAAAGGCTTAAAGTAGCTTCATTCCTCAAAAAACAAACAAAAATATTCAGCAAGATATAAACTCTGGGGTCGTTGTGTTTGCACGTATCCCCCAAGGTGACATATCTGCTCACGGCTGAGCTGAGCGCTCAGTATCTACAGCGAGCATTCTGTCTGAAGTTCCATCACACTGTTTACCCGTCCTATCGCCTGCCACAGCAAGGGACTTTTTACCTCAGGTTAAAGTACATTATCTAAATTTTTTACTGGGGATCATATAGGTTTTTTGTCCTACTGCTGATAGAATTTTTTATTTATATTCACACTGGCGTTTTGTTTGTATGTATCCATTTTGCGTTTTGACACAAACTGACACAGCGGATCCACACTTCAGATTGCAACAAGCTGCTTCTCCCTGTGATACTGTTGCATTTTCTGAGGTGGGGGGGGCGGCTCTGTTCATAGTTTGGGTTTACATCATCCTCTCAGGATGGTTTTTCAATTGTCAATACTACATTATTGGTGTATCTTGGGTACATTTTATATCTGAAACCCAGTTTAATTTGTGAGAGAATTCTGGAATTTAGATTTTTTTTTTTAATTTTTGATCTATTATTATTATTAAATATATGTATTTTTAGAGACATTGTGCGTCACTCTCTCTCTCTCTCTCTATATATATATATATATATATATATTTGTGTAAGGGGCAAATAGTCGTACATGGAGTAAGGATCCAGCATAAGCGTAGGATAGTATAAAGGGAGCAAGTCGGTTGTGGTGTGCCGAGACCGACGATACGGTAGGCCTGTAAATAAAGAGGGCCCACCAAGGAGTAAGAAAGTAAAGTAAATGGAAAGAAAAGAGAAAGTGTTGAAATGAGGAGTGGGTGGGAGGGTCATTCTGATGCTGACCTCAGATTCTTTCTTTACAGTCGCTTTTAAATGTATGCAGCAGCCCACTTTTAATTTTATACCTTACATTATAGTTACCTACCATTATCTATTTTTACTTTCAGTTTATTCCCAAAGTCTGAATTCCAGCGCTGGATCTCTCTGTCCCTTTGTCCATCTGCTTGCTCAAAATCTGATTGGCTGAGAGCAGTGAGCTGATGCTCTCAGCCAATCAGTAACTTCCCACTCATGAAACTGGCAAGGGGCCTCCTGGCACCATAACAACTTTGATATCTAACAACATTTCAATGAAGTAGTTATGGTGTCTGGGTGTACCTTTAATCTTCAGCAGGCATAAATAGTTTCTCACAGTTTATTCACTGAACACCAAATTGCAGTGAACTGGAATTGCATTTGCTACAATGCACTGTTTAGTGAATAGACCTTTGCAATCGTAATTCCTCCTTTTCAAATTTACTTTTGTGTTTCTAATACTCTAGATTCCAGAACCAAACACAATGCATCAATGAGGTCTCTTTGTTAAGGAGCCAAGTTTAACATCTATCTCCCATTCTGTGGTTAATGTTTGTGCTTCTCCAACAAAGCTTAGCTAGCTGAGACGGCCGCCAACTGGAAGACATCCAGCTGCTTTCAAAACACTCCTATCGCCCTTAGACAGTGAGCGGTGGCTGAAATCAGTGTGCTTACTATGCTAACTCTTAGCAAGTGTTTCCTTTGGTGACACTATTACAGGATTTTTGATCTCCTCACCTCCAGGATGTGATCGGAGGAGTCATGCAGAAGCATCACCAATGTTCCAGCACGTATGTAGTTGGCACAGTACGAAAACGATATCAGGAAAATAGTGGCAAAATGATGGATTATCTGTTCCTTCAGGTCCTGCCGGGATCAAAACAATGCGTTACTGCTTTGTTGATACAATTTATAGGAAAATATTAATAGGGGTGTCGAGGTGGAATGAGAAAAACAGAGGGAAGAAGAAAGACCGCAAAAGGAAAATGTCCTGTTATCCGGGTTCTTAACCAGTCAGTCTGTATTATAGGGAGTCTATATTAACACACTGGGAATCTGAGTAACTCTTCATTTCATACATTGATCATGAAATAGAACCTACACAATATTTATATACAGGGTGGGCCAAAATGCACAGTAGGAATTGAGTAGTGAATACCTTTTTAAAAAACAAATCAATTTCAATGACATTATATACAATGATTGCCTAACATATGGAGATTTGTTTGAATAGTCATGGAAGATGACATCTTTTAAATGAGCTTAATTTGCTGCCTCGCAAAGTTTTTTTTTTTTGGTTGACTTGATCATGACGTTAGTTAATGTTTGAGGCTCTAGTGCTCAAATTTCTGCTCGGACATTCTCCTTGAGCTGCTCAACTGTACGCAGTTTGTTCGCGTACAACAGCTCCTTCAGATACCCCACAGGAAGAAAACGTGATCTGAAAGGTCGGGTGAATGTGGAGGCTTACATTGAAGTGGCGGTGGTAAGCTTTTTGCGTCAAAATGACACACCTGCCATTTTGAAAATAAAATTCCACTATTTTCACTTTTTGTTCCTTCGTGAAATTACCCATGATAAATCTTCAAAGACTCAGTTTATAATATGTACCTGCAACAAAAAAGATTGAACTACTAACAAATATGTTATTTACCTGCCATATCCTACTCTGAGTTTTGGCCTACCCTGTATTTATATACATAGTGCTCACCTTTCTCTTTACATCAAACGTTATGGTGAGAAGCAAGGAGCAGTAAAATCCCAATTCTAATATGTAATACCAGTATAGAGATGAGACCAATGGCTGTGCAGGAAAAAAAAAAAATATTACATTTAACTCTGAGAGTTCCATAATGTGCCAACCCACTGCAACAACTTTAATTAGCACCTGTTTGTACTAAATTGTTTAACCAAATATTCTACACATAACACCATTACCTGAGCAGGTTACAGTATCTGAGCATGTTAGGGTAATGTTAGTGTATTTGGTAATGCCAGTTCCTTCGGAACATCGTGTTAGAACGCAGTCTACACATGGGACGTTTCTAAACAACGACCCAAATTATGAAGATACCGTTAGGAGAAAAAGGCAAAGACATCAGTACGGGAAGAGTTTGAGGGGAAAAGTCAATTAGTGACATGCTTCTGGCCTGTGAATTTTGGAACTCATTGAGTTCCTAATGGCTCTAAACTAAAGGTCTTCAATGGATCTTGACAACAATTCTGGATAAAGGTGCAACAGATGCATACCCAACCTCAGCTTATAGTTCCCACTACTTCGCACTGCCTTAATTATTTCAGTATTTTTTTTTCTACACATTTTTTTATTCTATCCATGTACAGTATATACTCGAGTATAAGTCTAGTTTTTCAGCACATTTTTTGTGCTTAAAAACCCCCACTCGACTTATACTCGAGTCACTGTCTGTATTATGGCAACTTAGAGAGTCGCGGCAACCAGACCGCGATACTTACTGTGGAGCTGACCGGAACGGAGGAGAAGGGAGCTGACAGGAGCTGCAGGAAAGGTAAGTAAATGCTTCCTGCCGGCCCCCCCACTTCACAGCCCATGCCACTGGACCACCAGGGATTAAGATAGCCCCCCTCCCTGACCAGTTAACAAGCAGGGAGGGGGGACAAAAAAAATTAAAATAATAAAAAAAATAATATTAAAATTAAAAAAAAATTAAAATAATAAAAATGCCCTCCCCCCACCCAGTTCACACACACTACACAAACACACACTCTGCATTATATACACACTCTGCATTATATACACAGAGTGTGTGTATATAATGCAGAGTGTGTGTTTGTATGAGTGTGTGTGTGTATATAATGCAGAGTGTGTGTTTGTATGAGTGTGTGTGTATATATAATGCAGAGTGTGTGTTTGTATGAGTGTGGGTATATCTAATGCAGAGTGTGTGTTTGTATGAGTGTGTGTGTATATAATTATAAAAATCACAGAATTTCATAGCCCCAAGTTTTACCCTCGACTTATCCACGAGGCATAGCATATTTCACAATTGTTGGTCACAAAACTGCACTCGACTTATACATGAGTATATACGGTACTTTCTTTCTGTCAGCATTGGTTAATCCCTCAGTACTCACCTGATGTGGGTAATTTGCCCAGAATTCCCGCTGGTCCCAAAGCCAAGGTTTCTAAAACAAGCATTACAGGTATTTTAGGATAATTATTAGTCACAGAGTGTATACATTAATTTAAGTTACAATTTCCTTATACACGTACTAAACTAAACAAAATATTCTGTGTGAAATTCTTACAAGGTGTAATCAATTGGTCATATTAGATTACAAATAAATTAAGTACTTTTTTAACCCCATTCTGCTAATTTTACTCAAACCTTAGTACAATTGACACCTATGAATATGCTGATGGTTTTGGTCCTCTGTTGGAAGATGTTCCATCCTGTAGGAGCTCAGGCACATAAATTTTTGAGAACCGATATTCTAGTAGATTGTACTCCCATCAATGACTCTAGCTGCCCCTGTGGTGCTCCTGAATCGACTGAGGTGATCCCAGAGCATGTTTTGATGTCCTCGGGTGCCCACACCGCCAGAGAAATGAGAACTGCTTGGCAGCGTTCAGAGTCCAAGAGAGTGGAGAAGGGGCCTATCTCCTCTTCTGCCCTGTGCTGCTGATTGGTGCCCCATTTTTCCCCCTTTGAACTGGTGGGGGTGATCCCGGGCTACTGACTGGAGGCTCCCTTATAAGGCTGAGGGCGCATGGCATAACTTCTGAAGAAGCAATGGGCACCTGAGTGCTGGTGGGCGCCACATGCTCCTCAGATCCCTATAGAGATACCTACAATGTCCTGCATCGTTTGAACATACTGTTCAAGTTCTTTTGAAGGCACGCCTGGAGCACGCTGTACCAAGGGACCCGACAAATGATGTGAGCCCATGGACTGCAGCTGTATGAAAAGGCACTGGCCTCTTTCATATCCGGGCCCGAATGGCACGAAGATAGAGATGGAGATCTGTCGTGGGGCCGGCAGTAAACGGATTGGGACTATATCACAGATCACACTGGATCTTGGGATCATCGGGGGGATACCTGTGGACCATAATATACATAAATAAAAGCAGGGACTACTTTTCCTTATGTATAGCAGTCAGGTTGACAAAACTTGACAATGGGCAGAGCTTAAAAGCAAGGTTCTGTTTCAGTTGCCAATCAAATTTACCCACAATCCATCAGCACGATTATGTACAGAGGAGAACAAAATGGCTGCTCCTGGATATTGAGATCCGGCATAAGGAAGAAAAGCTAAATATAAATAAAGACAAATGGCAAGGAGGGGAGTATAATCATTAAAATACAGGGGGCATAAGGAATGGAAAACCAAAAAATAAATAAAAATACAGGTCTATTTTAAACGGTGAATAACATCTTTGTTTTTCACTTCTTTCAAATCAATTTTTCATATTTTTCTTTCTGCATTATCTTTATAGTGTCTTGAAAATAGGGGATCATTTTAATCATATTTTCACTTTATGAGACTAAGTCTGTTTAACCCCTTAAGGACACATGAAATTAGAAGATAGTGGATGCATGGAGTAGCCTTCCAGCTGAAGTGGTAGAGGTTAACACAGTAAATGAGTTTAAGCATGCGTGCGATAGGCATAAGGCTATCCTAACTATAAGATAAGGCTAGGGACTAATGAAAGTATTTAGAAAATTGGGAAGACCAGATGGGCCGAATGGTTCTTATCTGCCGTCACATTCTATGTTTCTACGTGTGAGATGTCATGATTCCCTTTTATTCCAGAAGTTTGGTCCTTAAGGGGTTAATGTTAAATGAGGAAAATTACATCATCTGTTATCTACGTTGAATGTTCGAGAAGGCGGCTCTTTTATTCTTTGTCGCTGAAGTTCTGTTCAAAGCATGGCTGCTGTAATGATATCTCGATGGCAGGTGGCAAGATGCAGCATGTGTTAGGAACTGAACATCATCATTGAACTGAATGTCACACTACCAGTCTGCACCATTTTAGCACGAAACACGGACAATCTACACCGTATGTCCAGAAAACACGCTGGAAAGTGGAAGTGTATAAAAATTATTTTGCAAACTGGGAGCAGGGAACCCACTTTTTTTATTCTTATATATTTTAATGGAGAGATCCACAGAGGACAAAGTAATTTTTTTTTAACTTTCACTTTCAGGGACATCGCATTGCTGGTGCTTGTCTAGTGAGATCTCAAGCCTGGTCTCACCTTGCATGGCATTCTAGAAGTAAAATGACTTTTAGTGAATACCAAATTGAGCAGCAGTTTTTTATCGTGGGCTCCCCTCTCCAGACGGAACCCTTTACTAATTGGCATTGATGTAAATATCCACCACTTAGTGAATGTCAATTTCAATGTAACTTTGCAGTGACACAAAAACAGAAAAAACCTACAGGCTTCGGTAAATCGTTTCACAAGTATTAAACGTAGGCAGGACATTTTCATTATACATAAACAAATGAGATTATAAGCCACATGGCTTGTGAGTGTTACTCTGTATATGCTGAGCGCAGTGCGGATTTTTTTTTTTTATGTAATGCACTATTTTTTTTTTTTTTATATATATGTTTGCAGATTTCTTACACTTTTGAAAATATCAAGTTCTATAGAAATGGCAGTATTTCTAGCCACCATTATCACCTTAGTTGTATTGATGTTATTATTACCGGGTGCTTCACAGGTTATCATATAGGGGATTTTTAACTTTTATTGAATGTGGTGAGTTTCCTTTTAATTCTTTATCAAACGGTGGTTTTATTTCTAGAGAAACCCACTGTACTGACATAGTGAGTTCCTTTAAATGCAATCTCCACAGACACAAAAATACGTTGCAGGAGCTAAATGCCGATATTTGACATATTAATGCCTCTGAGTAATGTGATTAGATATTTGTGCCATAAACCTCTAAGATCATTCATCTTCGGACTATATAATGACCTACTATAAAGAACAAAGGGCTACTGGAGTACACTGATAAGTGTATTCACGAAGGTGATAATTGCTTTTAATTTCAAATAAATTCAAAATGAATTTAAGGCCAAATTATCCAAGTCAGCTATATGCATACAGCTTGGCCACTTTGTTCTTAACCCCTTAAGGACACATGACAAGTGTGACATGTCATGATTCCCTTTTATTCCAGAAGTTTGGTCCTTAAGGGGACACTATAGTCACCAAAACAACTTTAGCTTAATGAAACAGTGTTCAGGTATAGATCATGCCTTTGAAGTCTCACTGCTCAATTCACTGCCAATTATGAGTTAAATCACTTTTGTTTATGTCAATGCAGCTCTAGACACTCCTCCCCTAGCTGTTAATCACACAGCCTACATGAAAAAAATGGTTTCATTTTCAATTACCGTATATACTCGAGTATAAGCTGACCCGAATATAAGCCGAGGCCCCTAATTTTACCCCAAAAAACTGGGAAAACTTATTGACTCGAGTATAAGACTAGGGTGGGAAATGCAGCAGCTACTGGTAAATTTCTAAATAAAATTAGATCCTAAAAAAATTATATTAATTGAATATTTATTTACAGTGTGTGTATATGATGAATGCAGTGTGTGTGTATGAGTGCGCAGTGTGTGTATAAATGCAGTGTGTATATGAGTGCAGTGTGTATATGAGTGCAGTGTGTGTGTATAAATGCAGTGTGTATATGAGTGCAGTGTGTATGTGTGTGTGTGTGTGATGCAGTGTGTGTGTGATGCAGTGTGTATATGAGTGCAGTGTGTGTGTGTGTGTGTGTGATGCAGTGTATGTTTGTGTTGCAGAGCCTTGGTGGGGGGGTGGGCATTTTTATAAAAAAAATATATATTATTATTTATTATTTTAATTTTTTTGGTTATATTATTTTTTTAATTATTTTTTTATTATTATTTATATTTATATATTATTAATTAATATTATTTTAATTTTTTTGTTATATTTTTTTTATTATTATTATTTATATATTATAAATTTATTTATTTTGTTGTCCCCCCTCCCTGCTTGATACATGGCAGGGAGGGGGGCTCTCCTTCCCTGGTGGTCCAGTGGCATTGGCAGTTCAGTGGGGGGAGGAGTGGGGCTGGCAGAGCTGTTACTTACCTCTCCTGCAGCTCCTGTCAGCTCTCTCCTCCTCCGCGCCGGTCCGTGCAGCTCTTCTGTCAGCTCACACTGTAAGTCTCGCGAGAGCCGCACTATGACCCCGCGGCTCTCGCGAGACTTACACTGGGAGCTGACCGAGGTGCTGACCGGACCGGCGCGGAGGAGGAGAGAGCTGACAGGAGCTGCAGGAGAGGTAAGTAACAGCTCTGCCAGCCCCCAGTCTGTATTATGGCAATATAAACTGCCATAATACAGACAGTGACTCGAGTATAAGCCGAGTTGGGGTTTTTCAGCACAAAAAATGTGCTGGAAAAACTCGGCTTATACTCGAGTATATACGGTAGATGCTAACTTGTTTTAGAAGTTTGTATCTCCTGCTCTGTAAATTGAACTTTAAATCACATGCACAAGGCTCCTGCAAGGTCTAGTAAGCTTTTAGCAGTGCAGGAGATACGAAATGCTAAATTAAACAGAATTAGCAATAAAGGAAGTGTAAACATTAGATGTCTCTTTACAGGAAAAGTTAAAGGAACACTATAGGGTCAATAACACAAACATGTATTTCTGACCCTATAGTTTTAAAACTACCATCTAGTCCACCCTGACCCCTCTTGCCTCCCTAAATACAGGAATATCTTATTGTATTTAAGTCTGCAGCTGCTGCCTCTGATCTGTCTGCTTACAGCTGACACGATCAGAAGTGATTATGTGAGCCAATCACAATGCTTTCCCATAGGATTGGCTGAGACTGTCAAGGAGGCAGAGCCGGCACAAACACAGCCCTGGCCAATCAGCATCTCCTCATAGAGATAAATTTGATCAATGCATCTATATGAGGAAAGTTCAGTGTCTGCATGCAGAGGATGGAGACACTGAATGTCAGTACTGCTCACAGTACTGCACTGCCCAAGGAAGCACCTCTAGTAACCATATGAGGAATGGCCAGTGGAGTTACCACTAGGCTGTAATGTAAACACTGCATTTTCTCTGAAAAGACAGGGCTTAGAGCAAAAAGCCTGAAGGTAATGATTCTACTCACCAGAACAAATGCAGTAAGCTGTAGTTGTTCTGGTCACTATAGTGTCCCTTTAAGGAAGGATGTGCAAGTCACATGTAAAATAGACAAACTGGAAAAATTATCTTAGTCAGCTATGCTTTCAGTTTGCTTACTCAAACCACCAAGTTAAAAAACCCTTTGAATTATTTCACTTTCTTAAATAATCCTACATATTTTTGTCTTTTATATAATAAACAATATTATACAATCCTGAGGAAGTCCACAAAAACGTAAAGACAAAAAGCATAAAGCACTCCCTGCATTTTAACGATTTGAAAAATAACCTTTGCAAAAGAATCTTCAGCCTGAGAGAAGGGTCTGCACCTGAGACCAGCATCAATTTTCCCACATTGGTCGGTATCTCGGCTATTTCAGCAAAGAATAGGTGGACTGAACAAAAGGGGCCTTTGGGGCGAAGGTGCATTTTGTACACAGTATTGTACTTTTTGTTTGTGAGTGCCATTCGTATTGATTGTTTGAATGAATTTAATTATTTTTATTAAACTGACTAATTTATACTTAACTTTTTTCCCTTCTGATTTATACTACATTTTATCTGGCTTATCACAACTTTGGTAAACTCATGTTTGGGGTTTTGAGTCTATGAAATAATATTATCGCACCAATTATGTTGTTTTACCCAGTTACCCTTTCTGAACACTGGATGTTGCTTTTTTTCTGTTGGCTGCATTTTTATGTAATCTTTCTAAAATAGTTGATTTGTCTTTTGTTCATAAATGTCTAAACTCAGCTTGAGGTTGCTAATAGAACAGATGTTCTTGATTACTTGGCCTTTAGGAGGATTCTCCTGCTCTCCCCTGTCAATCATCTATCCACACAGAGGGCTATGACATCTTGATAGATTTCTATGCGGACAGCTGTTAGACGTGTGGGCGGGAGGGATCATTTTGTTAAAATGTCAGTCCCCCCCAATCATCTATATATGTGCCAACATGTCTACCAGCACAATGTATAAATATTTAATGTATAAATAGTGCCCTACACCATAACAGGCATGCAGATTATCTTCTCATCTTGATGAAAACTGATACTTTCAGTATACAAAACTTTTCCGCTTTAATATTTTATTAAAAAAAAAAAAAAAGGTTTTTAACTGTGCATTGTGGCACTGCTTAGTATGACTTGCAAATTCATAACACTCGAAAAGAAATCTGTGTATACCGAACATCCACCATTCAACTGAATACTGAACACTGAACCTTTTTTGGTATGGTTAGTGAACAATACGAATGTTAAGAAAATCTGTCTGGGAGGTTTAATTATGAAAAAATTTCCCTTAGGCCTTACATACAGGATGCATTTATGTAATGTATACCGATGAGGCAATGACACAATACGCTCATTATACCACTGAAAAAACCTCACAGGTGCAGCAGACTAAGGAATTTGAAAGCGCAAGTAAGTCAGGAAAGAATTTTCATGACAAAGAACAGAAAACCCCAGCTACAGGTTTCACCCAGAATATATTTACACAATAAAACAACGTTATCCACATTCTAATCTTAGAGAAGCATGAGCCTGCAGCTCTTGTCAGGTCTAAGCCAACTGGAAAGCAGGTCTTGTCAATGCTATAGTCACATAAAAAAACGTAAAAAACACAGCGCACATCACGCAATCAGGCGTTTCATATTATTTACATCTGCTGAAGGTACACGGAATATTTCAGTGAGTTTTCTGTTTATTTAGTCTATATCTCCATTTTTCATATTTTATGGTCGGTAATCTGGAACGTTGCTAGAACAGTTTCGGACATTGTAGGAGGTCTCGCACAAAAGCTTATTTAAGAATGTCTCATTTGATAAGTGGTAGTCTGCATCAGCTTGCTAGTGTGATGGAAAAGACGGGGAAAAAATAAATGAGAATATACAGGAGAGCTGTAGGAAGACAGATAAGGATAGAGGGGAATGAGATAAGGATGGAGGAAGGATTGAGATGAAACTGATCATCATTAGGCTAGAACAGCATTTTTATTACAGGGGTTAGTTGCACTCCTGGCACATGTGACTAAGGCAGCCCAGAACTCTGTTCCGAGCTGGCGAATGTCAATTCTGTGCATATTTTATTTCTGTCGTGAATAAGCATCATCTGATAGTCAGGATAAACTAATGCCCAACATGCAGAACTTAAGTAAAAAATAAAGAACACCCTAAGATGTTTACCTGGGCATTAGAATGGCCGGATTAACATATAAAAGAAAAAAAAAAACACCACAAGACAGGCTGTGGACAAGAACACAGAAATCACGGAAACTATTAAGTAGCCAAAGGTCGAAGAATATAGAAGTCAGAATAGTCAGGAGCCAAGCCAAAGGTCAAGGAATACAGAGACCGGATAGTCAGTAGGAAAGCCAAGGTCAAAATACACAATAATCAGTACCATAAATGGAAACCATGACAGGGCACAGAGAAACGGACAAATTTTTTTTAAATAGCCTAAGGTGCTCCCTGATTGGCTGCAGGGAAGCATATGATAGTAAAGTGTGTGTGTGACATCACACACGTTCCAAATGGTATGGCACTATAAGAGTTAATAACAAAACACTTAAAAGGATCTAATTTGCAGCAGGAGGCGTCTCTAATGATTACAGACCCGGCCGCTGTGTGAGGGGGAGGAGTTCCATTCAGAGGCATCTCAGTAGGAGGTAAGTGATAGGTGGCTTTCCCATTACCACGTGGGAATGCCGCCACAATGAGATGAGCCCGCTGGGTCCCAGTCTGCTCCCGTGCATGAGCGGACCCGACAGGCGCCTGCATAAGTATTCGGGCGGCGTGACACTGATTCTTTGAGTCTGTGTCTCCCTCCCGGAACAAAAACGTTTCAGCACCATCCTGTGCCTTGATCAAGTAGACGTAGTACGCATCGTTCATTTTTAAGAAAAAACTATTTTAAGGGTTCCAGTAGCAGCTTAATGAATACATTATGTTCTAGAAGAATTAGGAACATAAATTAGACCAACATAATGATTTTGGAGACAAAGCTACTGCCACAAGTCCTCAAGTAACGCACATACATGACCAAAAAAGTAAGGCACATGATCAATAATTGATTGCTATATTATAATCTACCATTTAATTTCATAGTAAGTTTGTTATCAGGGTCATAATATCCGGAAGTATTTGATTATCGGTCAGTCAAGTTATATGGTGATCGGTATCTCTGTCCTGTGGGATATATCATAGTCTGTTTTATCTATGCACTATAGGTTTTTAATAATTATTTATGTGCAGGCTATGCGATAGTCTGCATAATGTAGCATTAATGGTTAATTTGTCTGTGTAGCGGAGTGAGAGTGTGAACTGCAATATCTCCGCAGGTAGATATGATCAGCATGCAAATAAAGGGTAGCGTAGTAATTCCAATCCCATTCCCCAACAACTGGACGAAACACGGCTTTGGGAGTCAACTGATTTTTATTGAGCCACAGCTGGCTTTTATGCGATTCCCAGTACAAGGAGTTTCCTTAATGACATTCCAGGGGTATCCCCCCTGGTGGACCTTGTGGAGGACTCTGAACAAAGCCATATTTACCATGATCCTTTTCTGTACTTGAAAGATAATTGCGTAAGAACAATTCTTTAATTAGATTATCTCCCAAGTACAGAACATTAAACAATATTTCAAAACATCATAACTCCCCTATTATTAATCAGAACTCCACGGAAAACACTTCACTGAATAGCAGGGATCTGAGCGCCCAATCTATAGAAATGCCACTCAGATCTGTTCGGTAGAACAGGAAAGCCATTCGAGTGAAGTTTTGGACCGGTCAGCCACAAGATGAAGCCCCAAAACAGTTCCATGCAATTGACTGTTTTGACCGGTCTTTCTTTCGGGAGTTCTCACGAACAAACTAACGAATGTAAACGTTCATAAGCAGGGTAGTCGTGTGTCTAATGGTTGTTCGTTCCATTTAGTCAAACGCCGCTCTGTTTGGACAAAAGGAAACGCACGTACGAACAGGATGGAAGTCCAGCGGTGTTTGTGAGGTTGAGTGGCCGATTTTAGTTCCACGCACTCGATGAATAAACACCGCTAGGGTGTTCGTGTGCAAAGATGGCCCATCCTTCCGACCATTTGGAACTTTGCAGTTTTCAAGTGTTGCAATCCTTAATTGGAGACACACGACTCCACTGGGTGGTCTCCCGGTTCGGTAGTTGGTTCGACTCATGAACAATATGTCTTTATTCTGTTTGTGAAGTAGAAATAGTCGAACCAACTCGGTCTTTTACACACAGAAGTGGCTAGGTTTGCTACAGTCTGCATTAATGCACAACAATATGTAGTTGTGTCGGAATTGGATTTACAGTTGCAAGAGAAAGTATGTGAACCCTTTGGAATGATATGGATTTCTGCACAAATTGGTCATAAAATGTGATCTGATCATCATCTAAGTCACAACAATAGACAATCACAGTCTGCTTAAACTAATAACACACAAATAATGAAATGTTGCCATATTTTTATTGAACAAACCATGTAAACATTCACAGTGCAGGTGGAAAAAGTATGTGAACCCCTAGACTAATGACATCTCCAAGAGCTAATTGGCGTGAGATGTCAGCCAACTGGAGTCCAATCAATGAGATGAGATTGGAGGTGTTGGCTACAGCTGCCCTGCCTTTTAAAAAACACACACCCATTTTGGGTTTGCTTTTCACAAGAAGCATTGCCTGATGTGAATGATGCCTCGCACAAAAGAGCTCTCAAAAGACCTACGATTAAGAATTGTTGACTTGCATAAAGCTGGAAAGGGTTATAAAAGTATCTCCAAAAGCCTTGTTGTTCATCAGTCCACGGTAAGACAAATTGTCTATAAATGGAGAAAGTTCAGCACTGCTGCTACTCTCTCTAGGAGTGGCCGTCCTGTAAAGATGACTGCAAGAGCACAGAGCAGACTGCTCAATGAGGTGAAGAAGAATCCCAGAGTGTCAGCTAAAGACTTACAAAAGTCACTGGTAAATGCTAACATCCCTGTTAGCGAATCTACAATACGTAAAACACTAAACAAGAATGGATTTCATGGGAGAATACCACAGAGGAAGCCACTGCTGTCCAAACAAAACATTGCTGCACGTTTACAGTTTGAACAAGAGCACCTGGATGTTCCACAGCAGTACTGGCAAAATAGTCTGTGGACAGATGAAACCAAAGTTGAGTTGTTTGGAAAAAACACACAACACAATGTGTGGCGAAAAAAAGGCACAGCACACCAACATCAAAACCTCATCCCAACTGTGAAGTATGGTGGTGGGGGCATCATGGTTTGGGGCTGCTTTGCTGCGTCAGGGCCTGGACGGATTGCTATCATCGAAAGAAAAATGAATTCCCAAGTTTATCAAGACATTTTGCAGGAGAACTTAAGGCCATCTGTCTACCAGCTGAAGCTCAACAGAAGATGGGTGTTGCAACAGGATAATGACCCAAAACATAGAAGTAACTCAACAACAGAATGGCTTAAACAGAAGAAAATACGCCTTCTGAAGTGGCCCAGTCAGAGTCCTGACCTCAACCCGATTGAGATGCTGTGGCATGACCTCAAGAAAGCGATTCACACCAGATATCCCAAGAATATTTCTGAACTGAAACAGTTCTGTAAAGAGGAATGGTCAAGAATTATTCCTGACCGTTGTGCACGTCTGATCTGCAACTACAGGAAACATTTTGTTGAAGTTATTGCTGCCAAAGGAGGTTCAACCAGTTATTAAATCCAAGGGTTCACATACTTTTTCCACCTGCACTGTGAATGTTTACATTGTGTGTTCAATAAAAACATGGCAACATTTCATTCTTTGTGTGTTATTAATTTAAGCAGAGTGTGATTGTCTATTGTTGTGACTTAGATGATGATCAGATCACATTTTATGACCAATTTGTGCAGACATCCATATCATTCCAAAGGGTTCACATACTTTTTCTTGCAACTGTATGTATATCAGTAAATCTCACGTTCATGGCTAGGTCAGATTTCAATATGCAAAAAATAGGTAAAGGACAGTCAGATTATATGTTATGGGATTAATGAAAAAAAACACACCTGTTACAAGAAAGAAATATGATACCTGGTACAGGTGACAAAATGAGCTGCAGGTAAGTAACCAGAGAATAATATGCTTTTTATATAGAGTAAAATAACAATAAACAAGACAAGGGGTCAGTGGAGGTATATAGCACAAAGCAACAAAAATAAACATGGGTCAGGGGCAGTGGCGTACATACCAGGGTCGCGGCTGCGACCGGGCCCGGCCCACCAGGGGGCCTGGCCACCCCTGCGACCCGGTGTGTACCCACTGGGCCAGCCTCTTCCCCTGGGGGGCCCAGGAGCCGACCACCCCAGGGTCCCCCGAGGCTGGCCCTGCTGACACCCGGCAGGCGGGCGCGAGGAAGCACTGAGTGCTCCCTCGCGCGCGCGCCCGCCTGCCTGCCCAACCGGCCACCCGCCCAGGAGCCCAGCAGCACCACTGGACCCCAGGGAATCCCCCCAGCACTCTAAAAGGTAAGGAGGCTGGGGGGATTACATTTAAAAAAAAAAAAAACTAGTGTTAGTGTGAGTGAGTGTTAGAATGAGTGTTAGTGTGTGTTAGTGTGAGTGTTAGAGTGTGTTAGTGAGTGTTAGAGTGAGTGTTAGAGTGAGTGCTTGTGTGTGAGTGTTAGAGTGAGTGTTTGTGTGTGAGTGTTTGAGTGAGTGTTAGTGTGTGTGAGAGTGAGTGTTAGAGTGTGTGTTAGAGTGAGTGTTAGAGTGAGTGTTAGTGTGTGTGTCTGCTAGTGAGTGTTAGTGTGTGTGAGTGTTAGAGTGAGTGTTAGTGTGTGTGTCTGCTAGTGAGTGTTAGTGTGAGTGTTAGAGTGAATGTGAGTGTTAGTGTGTGTCTGCTAGTGAGTGTCAGTGAGTGTGTTAATGTGTGTGTCTTACTGAGTGTGTGTGTTAGTGAGTCTGTTTGATGTCTGTTAGTAAGTGTGTGTTTGTCAATGAGAGTGTATGTTTTGTAAGTGAGTGTGTGTATGTATGTCTGTCGCTGACTGTGTCTCTGTCAGTAAATGTGTGTGTCTGTTAGCTAGTGTGTA
The DNA here is from genome assembly GCA_933207985.1 of Pelobates cultripes. Lineage (NCBI taxonomy): Eukaryota > Metazoa > Chordata > Amphibia > Anura > Pelobatidae > Pelobates > Pelobates cultripes. The sequence goes on from OW240916.1 coordinate 26,926,759, forward strand.
TGCGTCTGTAAGTGTGTGTGTGTGTGTGTCTTCAGCACCTTACCTTTCTCCAGCGCCGGATTCCCTTGGCGAGGATCCCTCAGCCTCTCAGCTCCGAATGCGACCCGCGCATTCAAACCGCCCATAGGAAAGCATTACTCAATGCTTAAAGTGTGCTCCTCTAGCGGCTGTCAGTGAGACAGCCATAGAGGCTGGATTAACCCTCAGTGAAACAGCAGTTTCTCTGAAACTGCTATGTTTTCAGCTGCAGGGTTAAAACTAGAGGGACCTGACACCCAGACAACTTCATTGAGCTGATGTGATCTGGGTGTCTGCAGTGGTCCTTTAAAGGACCACTATAGTGCCAGGAAAACATACTCGTTTTCCTGGCACTATAGTCCCCTGAGGGTGCCCCCACCCTCAGGGACCCCCACCAGCCCGGCTCTGGAAAGAGGTAAACTTACCTTTTTCCACCGCTGGGCGGAGAGCTCTCCTCCTCCGATCCTCCTCTTCTCCTCCCCGTCGGTTGTATGCGCACGCGTGGCAAGAGCTGTGCGCGCATTCAGCCGGTCACATAGGAAAGCATTCATAATGCTTTCCTATGGACGCTGGCGTGCTCTCACTGTGAAAATCACAGTGAGAAGCACGCAAGCGCCTCTAGCGGCTGTCAATGAGACATTTGGGGCGGCTGGAGATTTAATATATAGTTTTAAGGTGGCCTGAATTGCAAATAGGTGAAATGTTGATCTGGTCTTTGTAGATGGGGTGAAGAAGTGGGATCTTCAACCTTTTCAGGATCAGAACAGCAGCAACTACATACAACACTACCAGGGGATAAGTCAGACACCAGCTGCAAAACGTGCCACTCCAATCAGCATTGAATCAATGCATCTCTATGGCAACGTTCAGCGCCTCCATGCAGAGCACTGTCTAACACTGACACAGGAAGTACCTCTAGTGGCCGTCTGAGTGACTGCCACTAGAGGTGTTCCTATGCAGCAGTGTTAACACTGCCATTTCTCTGAAAAGCTTTGCATTAATTTGCAACAAATTAATTATGTAAATGTAAGCACATTTGTGCAAACCGTATGTTCAACAAATGTTTAAAGGACCACTCTAGGCACCCAGACCACTTCAGCTTAATGAAGTGATCTGGGTGCCTGGTCCAGCTAGGGTTAACCCATTTTTTAATAAACATAGCAGTTTCAGAGAAACTGCTATGTTTATCAATGGGTTAAGCCTTCCCCCTATTCCCTCTAGTGGCTGTAAACGGCTTGGCACTAGAAAGCATGCGATACTTCTCACTGTAATTTTCACAGTGAGAAACATAGCGTCCATAAAGCATTTACAATGCTTTCCTATGCGACGGGCTGAATGCGCGCGCAGCTCTTGCCGCGCGTGCGCATTCAGCCCAGGAGGAGGAACGGAGGAGGAGAGAAGGAGGAGAGCTTTCCGCCCAGCGCTGGAAAAAGGTAAGTTTTTAACCCTTTACGTTGCGTTCCAGACGCGAAAAACCCGGAAGTGACGGAAGGAGGCGAAAAAACCGGCAAACCAAGTTTATAAAAAGGACAAGAAGGAGGAAAAAGAAGATTATAGCCAACTGAGGAAGCCTGTTAAACAGGTGAAACGCGTTTTGGACTTTTTGAACATTTATTGGACACTTTCCAATTTTGCATTTGCATATGCATTGTACTGTATTCCTATATTCAGCATTATCTGATATATGGATATTTTAAAATAATTTTTACACCAGTTATTTTCTAATAAATATATACTATTATTGAAGAACCACCCGTTTACCAAGTACTTCTTGGGGACCGACGAAGGAACATAAAAGGGGGAAGACCAAAAAGTCGACAACAAAAGGGTTTGGACAACCCCCAATGGTCCAGAGACGTATACCTCCAGAGTCATATGACGGTATGACTCCAGCCTTGTGAGTTTTACTATTTCTTATCCTTGTTTCATTGTCAATTACAGACATACTACGCTATTTTGTATTGTATTTTGTATTTTACAGACTTCTCAAGAATTTACAGCTCCACCTATTATTTTGTATGTATATTTTAACCCTTTCCCCCTTCCAGAGCCGGGCGGGAGGGGGCCCCTGAGGGTGGGGGCACCCTCAGGGCACTATAGTGCCAGGAAAACGAGTATGTTTTCCTGGCACTATAGTGGTCCTTTAACGTTCATTTGGATGGACAAATATTCCACGTGACCTTTCTTTGCCCAACAAAAGTCATTTTTCCAAATCCGATAACTATCCCTCCCTATTGGAGAACACATAACTTTAATCACACTATTTGAAGTACTGTGTAATGCGCTAGGGTCTAAAACAGAAAAATAGGTAAGAAGGTAATTTCAGATATAATAGAAACTTTACTTATAACATGATATTAGGATATTATACGCTCTGTCATTTTCCATTACATACAGATCTATACCCGTCTGAGCATGCCTGTCCACTAACGCAGAATCACTGTATACTCACATCTTTCAGGACAGCAAGGCCAGTAAGGAACGCAACTAAATAGAAGACGTATCTCCAACTAAAGAGAAAAAAAACAAACATTATGCAATGTTTGAAAAATATTTAAAAACCAAACAAACATACAACTGTACAAGGACATTTATGCTTAAAACTTTTTTTTTTAAATGATGTGTCCAAAAAAATATGAAATAAACTTGATGTGAGTGAGACATATTAGATATATTATTCAAAATAAATCCCAGTTATGTACATGTAAGCCACTTGAAGTTCTGTAAATCTGTGCTGAGTGCTCTCTTGCTTCTGTTAGAGGGTTTTGGTAAGTGTGGATTTGCAGCCTTTGTCAGTCATCTGTAGAAAAAGCATCGAAAAGGTCAATGTGGTCAGAATGTTGGGGTAACATAAGGTTCCGTTAGGCTCCTAAGTCTGATGGTTTTGACTGATACAGAATGTATATGTTTGCAAAGTATTGCTTAATCTTATGGCTTGTGAACTATACATGCTTTGGGGGAACAAAACACATTTTGTTTTGCTTTGTTTATTGTTTATTGTGTTTTACTAATAAAGACTATCGTAGTGTTTCTCTCTTGCGTGTTTGGACGATCTGATTCAATATTGGTATGTTTGGGGGTGTGAGCTCTGTTTTGCACAGATTACTGAATTATTATATGTGTGCACACAGTCAAATACTTGAGTGTTACCGATTAATTTATATAATTCTATTGTTTACAACTGTTCTTCACTTAAACTTTCATTAGTCTACTACATATTAGTTAACTTATCCCTGGGTCAATACAGCTACTTGAGCCTACTGCAGTTATTCTGAACATTTAGTGCAATGTGGTCAGTCACATACTATCCTATTAGAATGTATCCATGAGATAAGCTAGATTCAAAAAGTTATGAAAATCGCATACACATACTCTTCAAAAAACCTCTAAAAAACCCAAAAATCTAAACTGGTATGCCGTAAGAAAACGCACTTAAAATATAAATAGTGGACTGAGATTTGATTTTTGATATGAAAGAATACATTAAACACAAATATTGATACATACAATAGTAAGCAACTGAATTAAGGGTTTAGCGAACATACAGATATTACTAGGACTCATGCGAAATGGGACTGAATATGACTCGGGCAATTAAGGAAGATTTATATAGACCTTAATACGGGAAGGGAGAGAAAAACAAGGATCATAACATGGGTTCATTCAGCACAAATGATAAAAATAGCCTCAGAGAGCGAGAGATACCGTCCAGACTCAGAACCAACAGAAAACCCTTATTATTATTATTATTTTTTTTTTAAAGTCATATTTCAATAAAGTGCTCTAACATAGATTGGGGGAAATCTAGCTAAAATTGAAATAAAATTAAAAAAAATCAACAAGAAGTTAAAACCATAATCTGCAAAATGTTATCACTTTGCATGTTTAGGAACTAACAGAAAATGTAGTTTTGGCTTCCACGGTTAGGCACTCTGCAAAGATTGTGGAAAGTATGTTAGAACTGCTAAAATGGAACTACTTCCTTAAAAACAGTGTTAATTATATTAAAACTAAATACCATCCCCTGAGCGCATTGGCACAGCATACACCTTACAAATTATGTTATGTTTTATGTTCAGTCTACTAATTAATTGTTGCTTAAGGCGCAAGATAGGCATGTACCCTAAAACACTAGTTTGAACTGCATCGCATGAAGCTATCTATACTGGCCTCTCAACTTGTTAATCTCACCGTTATGCTTCTGAGGCAAAAATGGCACACTAATTGCAATATACATATGTGTAACCATGAGCGCAACTAATACTATAAACGACCCTGCCCTAGCAGGTCTTACTATATAAGCGAACCGTTTCACATCAAACAGGTACGGGCATTAGCTAAACGAAAATCGCTAGCGCTGTACCGCACTACCTGTACTATATATATTGGTACTACTACAGCTAACACACGAACCAACCAATGATTTAATGTGATGTTAATTGAGACTGATAAAATATAAAAATTGTGCCAGTTAATCGTACACCCCGCATGTTAAGCGTGGGAAAAGCCTGAGGACTGCTTTCGGGGCACCTCAAGCATGCCTGTACTATATACGTGCACTACAAAAATAAATAAATAAATTTAAAAAAAACGAAATACCATCAAATATACAGCAAAAACACCTAATATATCCTTCAAACACCATTGCAGACCATCTGTGACACTACCTCAGATAGCATGTTGGGCAAACTACTGGTGTGACAAAGTGGTTTCTTAAGTGTGCTTGTGTGTAGCTTATTAAAAATGTCTGGTTCCTAACTTGCAGTTCAAACTCCTACATTCCGAGGAATATTGTCAAGCATTGCTCATAGCTCCTTGCCCAAATACACAATTATAAAATTAAGGTGAAATGCTATGTCCATACCTATACCCTCTTAACTCTAATAATTTTAGATGGGAGATTGGATTTTTTAACTGTGTGTGTGTGCATGGCAGTGTGTATTGAGGTGCATGCGTGTATCTGTGTGTATCTGTGACAGTGTCTGGAATGCATATATTGTGTGCGCGTGTCTGTGAATATGTTTCTCTGGGAGTGTGTGTTGGGGTATCTATTGGGAGTTTGTATCTCTGTCTGTTATTGTGAGTGTGTTAGGGATCCCAGCATGTAGTTTTGTAAGGGGCCCCAACAATTCTCACGGCGGCCCTCGTGGTATGTATAGTTTTACACTTCTCCCGTTGTGGTAGGTTTTCCCACCTCACCTGGCCTCACGGAATTTCTGACTTGTACTTGGTCTGTCTTGGTTTCTGCGACATCTGAACCAGCGTTCAACTTGGCGATTCTGCATGTTACACTGAGCAGACAAGCAGCGAACCTCGCTCTGCGACAAAGATTGGTTCATTAGACATAATAAGATGCACAATCATTTTGTACCGGTATATTTAGTTTCTTTTAATTTCTTCTTTTCTATTTGTTGTATTGCAAATTCTGAATTTCAACTGTATATGGCAATATAATTAGATAAAGTGTGAGAAAACATTCTCAACATGTATAATAAGATTTCACTACAAACAAGATGTAAAGAAACAAAGAAATTGGCGTTACTGGAAAATGAACATATATGAGCTAAAAATAAATTTATATCCTTAACCATGCATCTTGTATACAAAAATACCTTTATACCCCCTGTGCAGAGTAGCCTTTCCATTGTCGGTTTCCTACAGACTTCTATTTGATGGAACAAATGCACCAAGCCTTGTTTGCTATAGTTTTGTTAATCTTTTTAGATTAAATAGACAGTCTAAGCACATAAGTCACGACATCTTTACGTATTGGTAAAATATTGCCAATTATAAGAAATGGAAAGGTTTACAACTAGTCAAAAACACACTCTAGTGGCTACGAGACAGACAACCAAGAGAGCTGCTTCCTCCTTAATTCTTTGATTTCCCGAAGGACTTTATGTTCTGCATCATCATGCACAGAGTAATGATGAATAACAGAGCTAATGCTTCTCTATGAGAAGCCCCGGATTCAGTACTTCTCTACGACCATCACAGGATTGGCAGATCATGCTGACTGTTACACATGTGTAGTGTGTCATCATCACTGCTGGAAGTAACTGCTGAGCCTCCATTGCCTCATGGTTCCCTAGGCATGTGCACTTCTTAAAGGGAAAGGGGGTGAGACACGATAAAGGGGAGTGCCAGTAATGCGAAGACTGTATTGTGGTGTACATTGTGGAGTTTTCCTCTCTTCCCTATAAATTGGCCATTGTCCCAGTGCTCCACGCTCAGTTGTACTGTACTCCCTAAGTTGCCGATCACTGAGTTTATCCCATGCCTTATTGTTCTCCTGGTACTCGATCCTTCTCGGAACTTCGCTTGTGCTGCCCAAACTGACCCCTTGCTCCTGACTATGCCTCCATCTTATCTACGTCTGTTCTTTGCCTTGGTTATTTTTGCCTGTCAATTACCCCATTCAGGTCTCCTTCCGCTAAACCTGGCAGAGAAGCATCTGATTGAACAAGCGTCATCAGGACTGAAGACTTCACTAGGTGAGGATCAGGTTGCAGTGAGGAGCCTGTGTCGGTGCTGGAATAAAGGTAAGTTCTATATTTTTAAATATTTTTTAAAAAGGGGTAGGAGAGAGCCCAGTGCTGGAAACTTAAAAACACAGCTAACAAAATAATTAAAAAATAAATATATATATATATTTTTTTTAATGCTAGTATAATGTAGTGTTAACGCAATGGTTCTTCGACTAATTAATCTGACAGTGGGTTCGTACAACAAACTTACCTCTGTCGGCTGGTTTCTCTGCTTTAAGTAGAAGGCTTCAAGGACTGGGTTTGGCGTGGCTTTCACATTTTTCTTCTTCTCCTGTATCCCCAGCAGTCTGCTCAGTGGTAACGCAACATACCTGAAAGCAAGTGTTTTATGGATTAATGAACAAGCGATAAAAAAAAATAACTGTTAAATTAATTTGCATAAGTTAGACTGAACCATTAAAAAAAAAATGTAAATGTCAATATATTGCTGATTGCCCATGTAAGATGATTCTAGCTATTACATCATATTTTACTACATATTTGTTCAAAATAGATGCCATTTTACTCCATAGCATATCAGGAGAGTCTGTTGTAGTATAAAAATATTTTTTTTTTTCTACAAGTATTCTACAAGTCATTAAAACATTTTTTTAAAGGAACACTATACGGCCAGGAACACAAAGATTTATTCCTGACCTTATAGTGTTAAGCTCACCATCTAGCCCCCCTCACTCCCCTAAATATGGTAAAATATTACTTTTATTCCAGTCTGCTGGTGCTGGTTCTGATTCCCGATCTGCATCCTTGGTTGACACCATCAGAAGTGATGAACTCAGTCAATCACATTGCTTTCCCAAGGAGGCAAGTGGGGGGCGGAGAAAACGCAGACCTGGCCAATTGGTGTCAATGTCTCCATGCAGAGGGTACAGACACTGAACGTCAGTGCTGCACACTGCCCCAGGAAGCACCTCTCGTAGCCATCCGAGGAGTGGCCAGTTGAGGTATCCATAGGCTTTCTCTGAAAAAATAGTGTTTACTGCAAAAAGCATGCAGGGAATGATTATACTCTCCAGAACAAATACAATAAGCTGTAGTTGTTCTGGTGGCTATAGTATCCCTTTAATTATAATATAACAATGTGAACCCCTCAATACTAAACAATATAAGTGTAAAATTTGCATTGGGAAAACAAGATGATTATAACACAAGGCTAGGTACCTGCAAACACTGATGTTTTATAAACGCCTGACATCCAATCACCTTATTTTAGTATAGTCAGGAAGATATGAAGTGAAAGAAATGTCATACAGTCATCTCCACTAAAATACACTTTATACTAATATACCACTATTTTCACATGCACACACTGACACAGCATTTACACACTGAACACACACCACAAACATTTATTCCTGCATTTACACGCACAGACATTCCATTACACACACACACACACAACACTGCATTCACTAACCTTGACACAAAAAAACCTCTTTCATTTAGACACACATTGTGAAGCTATACACACACACACACACACATAAATTTACAATTTTGCACTACTCACAAAGACATTGTTACTCTATTGTTATTCTAATCAGGCATAGAGTTTGTTCATGAAATAGTTATTTTATTGAAATACATACTGAATTAAAGAATTCAAGTCAAAATAGCCAAGCTCAGAATATAACTAAATTGTGAATTTTTCCAAATTCCAAAACTCCGTTTTGCAGTCTGTGTTTGAATTCAGTAAATGTAACTGTTTAGTGAATAAACCCACATGTATTTAATGGACGTGAAAGGGGCACAAGGCATATCTTTGGCCAGCGTCCCAAGTTGCTGCCAGTCCACCCCTGGACACTGTGTACCAGTGTGTGTCTGACATTGTGCATCTATGTGTATGTGTGACAGTTGTGTGGCTTTGCAAATTTGGGAGCGTGTTTTGGTGATGGTAGGGGCAAAACGAATGACTTTTTAAGAGGCCCTAAGATTCCCTGTGGTAGCCCTTATTATACTGAAATACAGACAGTACTGCACACTGGTGGGGAGCAGGCTGTGTGCACTGTGTAGTCCCCTATACTATCCCTTATTTTAAAATAAAACTGTTAAATGAAAAGTTGATACAAGCTTCCGGGTGCGAAGAATCAACAGTGAGAGATTTCTGGCCTATAGTTACAGTATTTAATGACGACATTAAGCAAAAAAAATTTTATGTTAGTGTTATTTGAGCGACTAGTTCAATTGTTTATCTTAAGAAATAAAGTCTGTATTATGTTACCAGAGATAAACTTAACTGTGGTAAATGAATAGGTGTTCTATGGCGGACATCTATAGAAAAAGTGATATTCAATTACCAGAGATATTATCATCTCTTATCTTTTTACAAACATTGATGTGAGGTGTTTTTTTGTTTGTTACTGGACTTTTTATACTCAGTACATAAAGTATTTCCCTCTTAACATTGTCACTTTGAAACTTTCCATATTGCTTTGTGAGTCTCTCCTCTTAACATTCTCACTATGCCTATCCCCATATTGTTTACTGAAACTTCCTCTTTGCATGAGGACTGTCCTTCTTCCCTAGTGTTTAGTGAGTTTCTCTCTTTACGTGGTCACTGTGCGTGCCTCCACATTGTTCAGAGAGGTCCCCCTCTATTAATCTCATTTTGCTTCTCTCCCCATTGTATCACGATGTCCGCAGGTCATGCTTCTGGACGGTGCGTGTTACTGGAGTTCGAGTGGAGCTGCTTGTCACTCCTTCCTATGTTGCAGCGCTCATACCCAGTGTTCTAACTAACACCGCCCGCTGCGCATCGGAGCCCTTCAATGGCACTAATTATTCTGGCCCTAACTGATGCAGATGTGTGTGCGTCATGGCGCATATATAACTCATGTTCCTGCGTCACATGATCGCTATGTTTGAACTCATTCTCTGGCATTTGCAGTGCGCCCTGTCATGGTTTCCATCATGGTAATCCGAGAGTGCGTTCATTCTATTCATTCTCCTATATATTGACTACTGGCTTGTACCTTGACTATTATGACTTCAGTATTCTGTGACCTCTGGCTTGCCTTACCGTTGACCTTCACCCTTGTTTTCTTGACCTTTCATAAACATTAAATCCAGTCATTCTAAGGTCCGGTAATACATTTTAGGATTTCTGGTTATATCTTTATATACTTAGATTCTACATGTTGGATATTAGGCTATCCTGTCACTATCTTGACACAGTGTTAAGAAAGGTTCCCCAGTCCCCACTACACAGTATACTGTACTTTCCACGGTTTTTAGTACTGTACTCTTTTACATGGTCACTATTCTCCTCTGCCCAGTGTTTACATGATTCATTATGATCATCTATATATATTGTTTGACAAGGTTCTCTCTTGCAATCACGCATAGATTTAACTGATAACTTATCAGGCACTCCTGTCTCTTCATTCCTATTTTGACGACTCACTTAAGCCAAGGAAAGCATTTCCACCATCACTACTGACACAGCATTTACACACTGAACACACACCACAAACATATATTCCTGTATACATCTTATACCAAGTGACGCCCCATGTGCCTGAAAACACACGGACACAAAGCAGGATACATGTATCAATTCAGGCAGTTTAGAAGACATTTTAACATAATATTTATACCTCCTCCTTTAGTCCTCTGAATCGAGCTTTGGTTATCATGTAACTATTTATTGGAGTGCGTGAAAATCTCAGTAAGTCTGAGATGATTAAAACAGAACAAAACTAAAAATCAAAATAAAAAATCTGATATTTTCAAGTAAGTGAATTTTCCACTGTAATGTTCGCTTGAACAACATCTCAATATTTTTGCCATGTCTGCCTACTTTATATATTGCATTTCAGAAAAGTTATAATTGACTGCTCTATTAGTGTTAGCAAATAATGCATCACATATTATGGATATTGGATACATACCAATAATTGTTTGCTCTATATTATTATGCACTACAGTGCCCAAACTTGGCCCCAACCAATTTATAATAATAATTGACAACAGAGAATTAATGTCATTTTAGTTGACTAACTGTAGGGTAAATGAAGGACACAAAAGCATGATGTTCTATAAAGCAGAATTTATTTTTTTCTGCTGTGAATCCATTTTCTATTTAAGTAATGCTTGCGGTAATAACAAATGTTACTCAGGGAAGGAGGTTGCTATATCAAGCCTGAAAAACAGATTAAATATGTATTATTTATCATGAAATGAGCATCAAAAGGCAAGAGTCATTGTTTGCAGATGACACAAAACGATACAATCTCTCTCTCTCCTCTGGCATATTTCCATCGCCCTTCAAACATGCAACTATAACCCCAATTCTAAATAAGCCCAACCTTGACCCTAACTCCCCATCCAACTACCGTCCTATATCGCTACTGCATTTTGCATCCAAGATCCTTGAAAGAGTTGTGTATGCGAGATTGACAGACTTCCTCGAGGCCAACTCTTTACTAGACCCGCTTCATTCTGGTTTCCACGCTAAACACTCTATAAACGGCACTGACCAAGGTATCCTATTATCTACTTGTCGCAAAATCTCATGATCATTACTCTATCCTAATTCTCCTTGACCTTTCTGTGGCTTTTGACACTGTTGATCATAAACAGCTTCTTCTCATCCGCCGCAATATCGGTCTACAAGATATTGCTCTCTCCTGGTGCTCCTCCTACCTCTCCCAGCGCTCTTTCAGTGTTTCTTTCTCTGGCTTTACTTCTCCCCAACTCCTCTCTTTTGGTGTCCCCCAAGGTTAAGTCCTTGGTCCCCTACAGTTCTGCATCTATACTGCCTCCCTTGGTAAACTCATTAGCTCCTTTGGCTTCCAATAGCATTTCTATGCGGATGACACACAAATCTATCTGTCCTCTCCTGATTTCTCCCCATCCCTCTTGACTAGTGTCTCTGACTGCCTCTCTGCTATTTCTAACTGAATGACTGAACACTTCCTTAAACTAAACTTGACCAAAACTGAAATTCTGGTCTTTGCTCCCTCAAGTGTTGTTACTCCTGTGTCTGTCTCCATCCAAGTCAACGGTGCTTCCATCAGCTCCACCATGCAGGCTCGCTGCTTAGGTGTTCTCTTTATATAATAACATAATAATTAAAATAACATTTATTCAGGTTTTTATTTCCCTACATAAACATTAGGATAAATTAGTGGACTGCAAGCAGCACAAGGAATTTAAAAGTACACTCCTGAAATACTTTAGCTTGCTGGAGTGCCTTATGTGTGAAGAGTGTGTCCTCTCTTTTCATTTTCAATAGAAATTTACACTTTTATACATTTACCTTGTTACAGCGCAATCAGACAACTGGTCCTGTTACTTCCTGGTTTGGTTAGCTCAATTGAGCTAAACTCATGGGGCAGCAATTGCTCAGAGGACCTGTCTTGCAAAGACTTCTCACTGAACCGCATTGGGAAATCTGTGATTGGACAGCCACAGAAAGTCTGGGCAGGGGAAGAAGGGTTGCAAGTTCAGAAGGGTTACATGCACGAGAGTACAACATTGATGTGGGCTCCTGGCAATTGAAGCACCAAGAGCTGAAGAGGACTTTCCAGATGATGATGGCGGTGGCCGTGATGCGATGAGGGACAGATTTAGGTAAGTAAAACTCACCTTCCCCTGCACCCAACGCACTGTAAGCGGAGCAGTCATCATTGGTGAATATACTATAAATTTATTACAATTCTGTGTTAGTGAACAAACTCCTCTGTATGGATCTTTGAAACTGGTTTAATGATCTTCAAAGCAAAAAAAATTGATTTTTAGATATCACCATCAAAAGTTGTGTGACCAAAATAAAAATAAATAAAATACAAAAGAATGTGTTCATATTGAATTGGAGGCTACATGGTACAGTGCACAGAGTCACAAATGAGTGCGTGAGATGAATAGTTGCACTGTATGATAAATTATTCACATCACAGCTGCTCATGGCTGTTGTGAAGGGCACAGTCAATTAGCACTGCATGTGAGACACCAAAGACTCTTCGTCATTTAACACATTTGGTGCTATTTTTAGCAACTGCTTTACAATTTACAATTTTCTACATTTGGTGCCAAAAGTGAGCCCTTTCAGGTCAAATGACTGCGAGAGATATCAGAATGTAAAAATACACACAGGGCCCCCTTACACTGCCAAAAATGCATCAAAGTCCATACAGAAAGACTCTTTAGCCCTGTAAGATGTGTCCTGTAAATGCTAGGAATGCATTATACCAGGATAAAAAAAAAATACTAAGAAGATATATGTATTCCCAAGCCATCACACAAGGAAATTCACAGCCGAAATTCTATTGCCTAGCTGTTGGTATCCCTAACCACACCTTCAAAGTGGCCTGAAACTGGCATGACAGTCACAATCTCAGGCCCTTGCCCTGCTGTCCCAGGTTGGGACTTTAACATTATGCTTCTGTGGAAGTTAGAAACAAGAATGGCCTATTGGTGGCCAATGCAATGATTACCGGGTGGCTCACTGGTTGCTGCTAATCATTTGTAAAGGAATACAAAATATTTTTTGTGTAAATTTTCAGAAAGCGGTAGGGTCAGTGTACAAGCACCATTTCCGGGTGCTTCAACTGAGAGCTTTGTGTGGCATCTACTATGTGGTATTTGTAATAAAATTAGGTGGTCACTTAATGTAATAAAAATTTTCATCTGCGTGTTTTTCCGGTTGATTAAAATAATTATTTTATGTATATTTCTTCTTGGGTAAAAGGCTTGCCATGTTAATATACATCTTTATTAATCAAAAATACTGATCTGCAATCTGACTTACGGTTTCTTCAGATTTAGTCTTACAGTTACTGATACATAATAAAACAACAAAGGATGTTACGGGATAATGGATGTTCAACAGCAGATGGTTACTGCTGGACTCCTGAAGGGAGAGCTAGTCAACATAATTAAACTGCCGGACAAGAAAACAACCTTGTGCAGCAAGCAGCAAGTCCCCAATTCTATATAGATATGACCATTATGACGTCAGACCTTTTAAATATAACCCTAGCCATATAAGGACAATACCCCCAAATTACCACATTCCAGAGTTCTCATAGAACAGCCAGGGCCGGTGGAAGGATTTTTGCAGCCCTAGGAAAACAAAAATTTGCCACCTCTCCCATATGTTCTGCCCACCATGTGACATCACAATGCCCACCCATATGATCTGCCAAATGGGCCAACGCCAGTTCTGCACACACACTGTCTTTTATCTAAAAAGCCTGCATGGATAGGCTATAGACACCAGAACCACTTCATTAAGCTGTAGAGGGTTCTGGTGACTATAGTGTACCTTTAATGTGAGGTAAATTAGAGATTAAAGAACCACTCTAGGCACCCAGACCACTTCAGCTTAATGAAGTGGTCTGGGTGCCTGGTCCTTCTAGGGTTAACCCATTTTTTAATAAACATAGCAGTTTCAGAGAAACTGCTATGTTTCTGAATGGGTTAAGCCTTCCCCCATTCCCTCTAGTGGCTGTCTCATTGACAGCCACTAGAGGCGCTTGCGTGCTTCTCACTGTGATTTTCACAGTGAGAGCACGCTAGCGTCCATAGGAAAGCATTGTAAATGCTTTCCTATGAGGACCTGAATGCAGCTCAAGCAGTGCGGCGACGGAGGGAATCGGAGGAGGAGAGGAGGCAGAGAGCTCTCCGCCCAGCGCTGGAAAAAGGTAAGTTTTTAACCCTTTCCCCCTTCCAGAGCTGGGCGGGAGGGGGTCCCTGAGGGTGGGGGCACCCTCAGGGCACTATAGTGCCAGGAAAACAAGTATGTTTTCCTGGCACTATAGTGGTCCTTTAATGCCACTAATAATATACTGGAATGCCTACTTACCACAAGATGAGGACAAGAGAATGATAATGGGATAAGGTTGCAGTCTGGCTCCACCGATCTGGTGTAAAAGAGGCTCTCTGGAGACTGTTTGTAACAGTGCTCACAAAAATCAATGAACAAAAAGCAGCTCCTTTTTTGGGGGCCCCTTACACAGCTTTAGGTCTGGGCCCCCAGGGCCTGACCGTGAGTATGCCTACAAGGACCCCCCATAAGTCCACCTACATGGACCACCGATGAGTTTACTCACAGGGAGTGGAGTGTATGTGTGTAGGGGATGTGTTATTGCAGAGGATGTAATGTGTGTGCATTCTTATGGAATGTAGTGTTTAGGGATACTAATCTGTGTAAGGGATGTAGCGTATGCAGTGTGTGTTTGTGTGTAAGGAATGCATTGTGTGTTTCTTTTTTTTTTAATTCTTTATTTTTACTCAACAGACATAGCAAGTTATTAACGACTTTGGGCTTATGCATAAGCCAGGGTAATAATAATAGTATACATAATACAGCTTGACAATTACAGTATATGCCCATTCGTAATTGAGCCATTGGCACTTGCCGTCTACTGAGGATTTTTATTTTTATGCAATTATAAACAATATATTCACAGAAAAAACGTCTTTTGCCCAATCCCTTTTAAGGCTGATAAATAAGTCAATTAAGGTACAATTCCTTTGGGCACACTGAATAAGCTCCAACCTTGCCATACTGCTGGCATCTGCCGGTTAAGTAGATATCTTGTAGTCTATGAGCTCCTTATCTATAACAGGCATGTGATCCCAGCTGGGCCTATGTATAAGCTAAATAACTGCTATGCCAGATAGGAGCAATCAAGTACCACTCCGCTCTATCAGTGCCAACCCATTTCTCATTGTACATTAGGCGTTTGCCAACTATGGAGAGGATATATGCACATCATGAAACAAGTAGGTACAAATGACAGCTATCAATCAGATGTGCTAATCAGTGTCGTGTCATTGTTACATTTTCCTCCCACCGTATGACCTAGCCTGGAAAAAAATTAAAAAATAAAAACAAAGAAAAAGGAAAGAAAAGAGGAGAAAAAAAAAGGAGATAGATAGGAAAAAGTGTGCAGTAAATTAGAGGGAGGTTTAGAAGAGGGAGAAAAGGAGGGGGGGGGGGCAAACGGGGAAGGGTCAAAAAGCAGCAACCCCGCCAGCACAGGAGACCCCGCTAGCAGTGATGGTTTCCGTTACGAATCGTACTTGGGCGGGGGGGGGGCTCTCATTCTCCTCTCGAGCCAACTACACTATTGTCCCAAGGTTCCCAAATTTTATGGAACGTCGAGACATTTCCTCTCACCCTTTCCGTTAGGTCATCCATCACTCTACATTCTTTAATTCTAGGTATAACCCCCGCGAATTCCGGGCCCTCTAATGTAAGCCATGCTGACGCTATTGCTCTGCGCGCACACAGTGTGATTTTGTGTACCAACTTCTGCTCCCTTTTGGTCCATCCATCAATTGATGTATTCAACAAATAAATCCACGGGTCCATTTTCAGGGGTCTATCAAACGTTTGTCTCAACAGGTCTTCAACAGACTTCCAGAAACCTAGTAGCCTTGGTGCATTGTGTGTTTCTGTGTTTGTATGTGTAAAGAAATGCAAGGTGTGTTTCTGTGTATGTAATGTAATGCAGTGTGTGTCTGTAAAGGGTGCATTGAGTGTGTGTAAGAGATGCATTTTGTTTCTGTGTGTAAGAGAAGCAGTGTGTGTGCATAAGGGATGCACTGTGTGTTTCTGTGTGTGTGTGTGTGTATAGGGATGCACTGTGTGTTTGTGTATTAGTCATCTCCCCTCCTGTCCCTCAGTGCTCTCCCCTCCCCTCCTGTCCCTTTGTGCTCTTCCCTCCCCTCCTGTCCCTTAGTGATATCCCCTCCTCTCCAGTCCATTAGTGCTCTCCCCACCTGTCCCTCAGAGCTCCTCCCTCCTGTCCCTTAGTGCTCTCCCCTCCCCTCCTGTCCCTTAGTGCTCTCCCTTGCCCCCCTGTCCCTCAGTGATTTTCCCTCCAGTCCATTAGTGCTCTCTCCACCCATCCCTCAGAGCTCCCTCCTCCTGTCCCTTAGTGCTCTCACCATCCCTCCTGTCCCTAAGTGATCTCCCCTGTTCCTTAATGTTCTCCCCTACTCCTCTGTCCCTTAGTGCTCTCTCCTCCCCTCCCTTAGAGATGTCCCCTCCGAGCTTTCCCCTGCCCCTTAGTGGTTTCTCCTCTCTCTTCCCTGTCCCTCAGTGCTCCACTCCACTCCTTGTCCCTCAGTGGTCTCCCCCTCTCTTACCTTAGAGGTCCTCCATCTCCCCCAACTCCTACACACTGCCGCCGGACAGGGGCACAGTTGATTGGCTTAGAGCGTCAGCTTACGCTCTCAGCCAATCAGCGGTGCTCCTGTCCGCAGCAGTCCAAGGCTTCCTGTTTGAAGAGTCTTAGACCAGCAGAAGGGCAAGGGCAGAGCTAAATGGCTTTGGAGAGAAGACTTTGGGGTTAAACAACTGCTTGTGAACGGTTTAACCCCTAAAGATAAGCTGGTAAGATGTGTAAAAATTATTATGAGCAGAAATGTGAAAAAAATTGTTTCTTTTTTTTTAGTTTCTGACATTCTATTCACACTTCATTTTGTGTTAGGCATATATATAGGGATATAAAAAGAAAGTCATCTTTTAAAATTCAATATATCATATGTATTTGGGCACTTAAAATATGTATCATGGGCACAGTGTGCAGCACTGCCCCAGGAAGCACCTCTTGCAGCCATCTGATTATCCTGAGTTATCCTTGGGCTGTAATGTAAACACTGCACATTCTCTGAAAAGCTTTTTGCAGTGTTTACTGCAAAAAGCAGAATGGAATGATTCTACTCACCAGAACAAATTCAATAAGCTGTAGTTGTTCTGGTGACTATAGTGTCCCTTTAAATTACGATGGAACAAACAAATTCTAGGATTTGTTTTGGGTCAGAACGTTGACAATTACCTCTGTCATTACGGGGTTAAACAGACCTTGGCGTTGTTGGCAGGCTTATGCAATATATGATCATACATTGCATAAGCCTGCCAACAACGCCAATATACCCCATATCTGGCAGGTCCTACTCTTCCTAATGTATGCTAAAAGAACCATAAGAAACACATATAACATTTACCTGCAAGAAAGGACAGAAGGTATGAGCAACTGCCTGCAGGCTCCAACTGAAACAAAAGGAATCATAGAAAAGGAACGAGTGTGGCAATATAAAACAAACATTTAAAAGGAACCCTGGAGACTGGGAATTCCCGGGACGGAATACAGGAATGAACCCAGAAAACCCAGCATAAAGAAAACCAGACATGGGATAGAAAACCATAAAAAACAAGAAAAACAAAACAAGAATTGTAAAAAGAGTACTGGATACCAGAAGCCAAGGCCAGACATCTCTGCAGAACATGGCATGATGTGACAGTGGATTTGTGCATGGACTGGTGACCCACACTCTAAATGTCTGCACTGGTCTACTGGGATATTTCCTAGAAAATGGCAGTGTCTGAGGCTGACCAGTCTTCCTCACTATGATGAGTATGTATGATGTTCTGGATGTGTTTACAAGTGAACACAAAATGAGATTACACATACACATGAGTCAAGGGAAACAGAGTCTGTGTCTCTAAAGTGTCTCTGTCTTAAGGTTCCATCATGCTGAGCAGGTCATACTGATGGAGGTTGCAGGGATATGTGAGGTCACTTCTCACAACTCTAGCAGGATCAATCTGTCATATACATATACTGCATGCATCTGCAAACATAATAACATCCACACTGGGATCTGTAAGATTTGCACGCAATGACGCAATGAGAGGCCATTTGCTTAAACTTGCATCCCTAGGTCGAACACCTAAAGCACTATCTTGCTGATGTATTTGTGTGTAAAGAATGTGTCATTTTTTCATTTTACAAAAAGGGATGATTTCAATAGACCTAAACCTGTCTTGCAAAGACTTCTCATTGAGCTGCATTGGGAAGTCTGTGATTGGACAGTCACAGAACATATGGGTGGGGCTAGAAGAGGAGGGCTTACAAAGGCAGCAGACAAGAGAAGTTCAGGTTTTGCAAGCTATTTTTAGATATACGTCCAATGAAAAACGGTATACTTAAATGCATGTATGTTTTCATCGGAGGTATACCTAACGAAAAGTGATTTTAAAAATGAATTAAATTATTTTAAGTCAAGTGTCTCAATAGTAAACAAACAAACAAAAAAACAAAAAACAGGAATCTCAGGAAAAAGGCCAGGTTCGAAGCTGGTAGAAGACAAAGGGAACCAGTAACTCGAAAACAGTCAGAGAAGCCAAAAAAGATGATAATTCAGACAAGCCAGCATTCAATAAGAATACAGAGAAACGCTAAGTTACAAGTAGAATGTGCCAAGACAATCGAACATTGTTTATAAGCAGAGAGAAGTGAAATTATATTAAGAAGCGTGTCAATGATTGTGAAAAGAGAATCGCCTTGAAATTAAACAAAAATTTACCTCCTGTTATGCTAGAATGTAGCAATGAATCACATTTCTGCTGATACTAAGCAACAATATGAAATGTCAGATAGCAGTTGCTAAGGCTAGGAAGGATTGGCATATAATAAAAAGGAGTATTAATAAACTGGATAAAAATATAACTGTGCCTCTTTATAAATCAACAGTAATACCCTACTTTAAATGTCCCTTTTACATTGAAAATTGGTGTTACATATTAAGTCTGTTTTAGGGAGTGGGATGTCTCACTCTTCAAAACATAATGATGATTGAAATATTGGGTCTGCACGTCACACAAGCTTGTCGGGTTTCTATGGCAACCCTGCCCACAGTGCAGGAGTCCTTACAGTTTCAGGACCCTGCAATAATGTGTATTATTATAGATGAAATTTATAGAGTCATAACTGTGGCTCTATTGTCAGGTCCCATCCTTTTGTGTGATTTGGCACAGGGTGATGATGCTGTCCAATAGCATGATGTAGATATGTATATATATATATATCTTGTGGTAATTACCCTTGTTGTGGTTTCTATTACCCGAAAGTGGTTTCAGAGTGTATTAGTGTTCCTGTTGCTGACCCATCTTAGTTTAGACTATACTGCTTTTCTGGTATTCCTGATCCCAGCTTGTTATTTTGTTTATCAGTACATCTGACTTACGTTTGGACAGTGTATTTTTGCCTATCTTGGGCACACGTTAAACCCGGCTACTCTAATGTCTAGTATACAGAATCTCACTGTTTCTCTTACATCATACTTACCAAAGGTTTTCCTATTCTCTGTCTGATTGGGTGACTCCATCTTGTCATTAGGACCCTTCAAAGAGCCCTTTAGTAGTGCTCTCTGCAAGGTTTTGTAGATTGGGGGCCGGCCAGACATGGTCCTTCTGTAATTCACCAGGTTGGCTGGCTTATTTTTACTGGTGATGCTTTCGAAACCATATAGTCACCTTTCATTTTAATGAGGGACAAAACATACATGTGCTTAAGAATACACTTGGATAAAAATGGTGTATGTCTACCAAGAGAAATTGCCTTGAGCCTCTGCCTCTGGGAACTATTGACACATTAGTAATGAAGAGGTGTGGAGCTTTTAAGACTCTGCTAATGACTGGCATTTTTTATTAATTCAAGCTCACATCTTATCGGTTAAATATTGACTAAGACAGTGGAAACTTACTACTCGGTGTACAGAACCATGAAGGCCAAATCTCAGCATACAATTATAATGAAAGCATGATATCATCTGATACATACAGTATGTATTCTATTCTTTGTAGGAATCCAGGATGTTGGTGCAAATAAGCATCACAGCAAAAAAATAAAAAAAAATCAATCAAGTAAAAATGATTTCAAATTGTAGGTGAAAATAGTCAAATTTCAAATTAGTTTTGTATTCCTGACTTTTCACACTTTTGTAAATAATCATTAGGGTGTATTGTAACAGTAGGGTGTGTTTAAACTGTTCTAAGCTTGTTTATGTTTTGGCAAGTAAAATCATTTGTTCTGGCTCTAAATTACTTATTGAATTATGTGAATACCTATATATTTGCAATAAAGCACCTGAACTCATTATTTACCCTCATGATATGCTTTACTTATTAGCATTTAAAGGACCACTATAGGCACCCAGACCACTTCAACTTTCAGAGAAAGTGCTATGTTTATAAATGGGTTAATCCAGCCTCCAGTGACTGTCTCCTGACAGCCGCTAGAGGCGCTTGCATGCTTCTCACTGTGAAAATCACAGTGAGAAGACGCCAGCATCCATAGGAAAGCATTGTGAATACTTTCTTATGGACTGGCTGAATACGCGCGTGGCTCCTGCCGCGCATGCGCAATCAGCCGAGGAGGAGGAGGAGGAGGAGAAGAGGAGCAGGAGAGCTCCCGGCCCGGCGCTGGAGAAAGAGGTACGTTTAACCCCTTCCTCAACCTAGAGCCCGGCGGGAGGGGGACCCTGAGGGTGGGGGCACCCTCAGGGCACTATAGTGGTCCTTTAAAGCATTTATATATTACCAACATATGCTGATGTGCTTTACAATTATGGAAAGGGGAAGAGGTAAAAAGGGTACTGCTCAAACAAGTGTACAGTGTATGAGGATTTGAGGTATCCTGATATACTCCAACAGGGTACAAGGAGAGAAATCAATGTGAATTTTAAATTTAAGGTCAAAATAATATCTTTTCCAAATTCATACCATTTCACTATTTCTTTATTTTCTTGAAGACACATGCTGAAATACAAATAATGAAATAAGATACATATATGTGCCTGTGTTTATTGACACATAATATGTAATATTGCATAATATATGGGTACCTGTATTTATTATTGGAAAGATGTGCATACCAAACATATTTTCTGTGTTTGTGTCAATTTGTGTATCAAAGTAATAACAGTCCAGCGATCCCTTTTACATTGAACACTAGAGACACTGGAGATGGAATGTAAGAAACAATGGATGTGGGTGACTAAGTGACACTGGGAACAGGGTTGTAAGAGATTCTGGAGTGGAGTTATTAGAGACACTAGCAGACAGTAAGAGACACTGACGGGTATAAGGGATACTGGGGGGTTGTAAGAGACACAAAGAAGGAGGATGGAAGAGACATGGGGTGTTGTGAGAGACACACAAAAGTGCAAAAGGTTGGTTATGGTACACTAAAGGGGTATAAGAGACATAAGAGAAGGTAGGAGACTACAAAAGAGGGGAACATAAAAAAGGATAAGACACACAAAGGGGGCAATAGGATGGGTAATAGGGTCAAAAAGCGGATTAAGAGACAGAGATGAAGACGAATTTTGGGGGGGTGGGGGTGGCAAACCGCATCTTCATCTGTGTAGACAAAAAAAACGTGCATCGACGCTGACTAACACAAAATAGGTGTGTAGCAACAGGCAAGGAGAATCCATTGTAGTCAGATCTAGCAAGAGGTTGGTCCAGGCAGCAAAGGTTCACAAGCAAAAAGGCATGCAAATAGTATAGTTACCAGCAGAGAAACGTACATGAATGTCTGTACACCCCCTGCGGTGTCACTAATGTAATATACTGCCCACCCCTGCAATACTTTTCGTGCCAAGATGTCATTTAAAATGAGCCTATATGTTCAGTGGTATAATTTCTTTTATTTATTATTTTATCTTTTTTACTTTTAAATAGTTTTTTGGTCTAGAGCTATTGGCCACTTCATCTACATATAATATATGATTTTGTAAACATGTTTTAAGGCTTTTATGTGCACTAACAAATAAAAAAAAATGGTGATTCACTTTCCATAGGTATTCACTTTACAAGCAGTAATCTAGAACCTAACCCGCTGTATTGAAAGGGTCTCAAAATCCGAGATAGTGTGGATTAACATCTTTAAAATAGAATGGTGTTAAATGAGGTGCAACTAAAATTTCTGACATTTGGGATTGTAAAACAGCAGTATATATGAATGCAGTCATTAAAATAATGTTGCTGGAACCAGCCAATAACTTTAGTAATATTAGTTTTTATAGGATTTACTAAACTTTTTAATATTTCCAAGCTATACGTCCCATGCTGTTCTTCAAGCTGTTTATGCTTCAGTGATGAAAAAAATAAATCATGATCTAAAGTTCTCAAAAGAAAATTCCCAAATGTTTAATTTATTTTTTGCATTAAACACACTGATGAAGCGAATGCATCAAATGTAGTCAGATCTTACTTCTCAAACAGGAATCGGACTGCGGTGAAAAGAAAAGCACAAGGAATGGCGAGAAGTAAATCTCGAGGCTCCGGGTACTGAGTCTCCTCTGTCTCTTTCATGTCTTCCCAAGTCACCCCCGGAGGGAGCCAATACTCCTGTCTCCATAGCCACTGATTGAGAAACGTATCCATCCTGCAATCAGGATAAGCAGAATGTTATAAAGATAATCTCTTGTAAGTATATAATACAGTCGTGAAATTAGTCACTGCGGGAAAAAGCATGGCTTGGCCGAGATTACAGCCACTCCTGGACTATAGTAAGTCAGGGATAGGCAACCTTCCGCACTCCAGATGCTGTGGACTACATCTCCCTTGATGCTTTGCCAGCATTATGGAAGATGTAGTCCATAATATCTGGTCTAAACGCTGTCTATAGAAGAACACAGATACATAGATGGTCTTGACGTCACGCTCAAACAGAACTGCAGCCAGCACCAATATTCAGCTATATCTGCTAGAATAAAAAGGTCGGACTCCTGTGTCTGATGTTCACTTTCAGAAAACTATTCTAATTATTCGTATTTACATACAACAATGTACAAATTCACTCAAGACATCAATAGAATGAAAATCTCCTTTCGGGAGAGTGTGTGTCACAAAAATAATGCTTATAGTGAAATGTGTATATAGCAGCTCTGTACACTAGTGTGTATTACCCTTTGTTCCACACACAATTTAACACAAAGACAAAAATTGGTATACGATATACATATTGTCAGAATATTTATATCGGCAGACATTTTGTGCTAAGATAGAAATTAAAAGTGTATATTGCCAGATTCACTCAGAACAGAACGGACTCCATTTTGGATTCAGGCTAACAAAGACAGACACAAAATTTCCTTGCTTTCTGTAATTAGCCAAACCAGGCTGAGCTTAGGAATGCTTTATGTAAACAAAGCAATAAAGTCTCCCAGCAAGGATGGGGATGGATTACTAAGTCCAGAGACAAATATATACATTATATACGCTTGTATATATAAAACCATTATACACTTATTTACTATTATATTAAATACATATAATCAGTATTATGTTAATAGAAACATAGAAACATAGAATGTAACGGCAGATAAGAACCATTTGGCCCATCTAGTCTGCCCAATTTTCTAAATACTTTCATTAGTCCCTGGCCTTATCTTATAGTTAGGATAGCCTTATGACCCCACTCATGCTTAAACTCCTTTACTGTGTTAACCTCTACCACTTCAGCTGGAAGGCTATTCCATGCATCCACTACCCTCTCAGTAAAGTAATACTTCCTGATATTATTTTTAAACCTTTGTCCCTCTAATTTAAGACTATGTCCTCTTGTTGTGGTAGTTTTTCTTCTTTTAAATATAGTCTCCTCTTTTACTGTGTTGATTCCCTTTATATATTTAAATGTTTCTATCATATCCCCCCTGTCTCGTCTTTCCTCCAAGCTATACATGTTAAGATCCTTTAACCTTTCCTGGTAAGTTTTATCCCGCATGAACCAGTTTAGTAGCCCTTCTCTGAACCCTCTCTAAGGTATCAATATCCTTCTGAAGATACGGTCTCCAGTACTGTGTACAATACTCCAAGTGAGGTCTCACCAGTGTTCTGTACAATGGCATGAGCACTTCCCTCTTTCTACTGCTAATACCTCTCCCTATACAACCAAGCATTCTGCTAGCATTTCCTGCTGCTCTATTACATTGTCTGCCTACCTTTAAGTCATCAGAAATAATCACCCCTAAATCCCTTTCCTCATATGTTGAGGTTAGGACTCTATCAAATATTCTGTACTCTGCCCTTGGGTTTTTACGTCCAAGATGCATTATCTTGCACTTATCCACATTAAATGTCAGTTGCCACAATTCTGACCATTTTTCTAGTTTACCTAAATCATTTGCCATTTGGCTTATCCCTCCTGGAACATCATCCCTGTTACATATCTTAGTATCATCAGCAAAAAAGAGATACCTTACCATCAAGACCTTCTTCAATATCACTAATAAAAATATTAAAGGGAATGGGTCCAAGTACAGATCCCTGAGGTACCCCACTGGTGAAAAGCCCAAGCTTCGAATATACTCCATTGACTACGACCCTCTGTTGCCTGTCACTCAGCCAGTAGCTCCCTGAAGTAAACCCATGTTGTCTCTGATCTTGAAATCCATGTATTTTTAGATGTTCAACAATCCTATCCTTTAACATGGTTTCCATTACTTTGCCCACTACTGAAGTAAGGCTTACTGGCCTATAGTTGCCCGACTCCTCCCTACTACCTTTCTTTTGAATGGGCACAACATTCGCTAACTTCCAATCTTCTGGGACTACTCCTGTTAACAATGATTGGTTAAATAAATCTGTTAATGGTTTTGCTAGTACACCACTAAGCTCTTTTAATAACTGTGGGTGTATTCCATCAGGTCCCATTGACTTATTTGCCTTTACTTTTGACAGTTGAAATAGAACCTCCTCCTCTGTAAACTCACATGTAATAAATTACTTATTTGTCCTTTTTCCTAACTGAGGTTCCTTTCCTTCATTTCCCTCTGTAAATACTGAACAAAAATATTCATTGAGGCAGTCAGCTAGACCTTTATCCTCAACTACATACCTGCCTTCTTTTGTTTTTAATCTAACCAATCCTTGTTTTACTTTCCTTTTCTCATTTATGTATCTAAAAAATGTTTTGTCCCCTTTTTTTACTGACTGTGTTATTTTCTCTTCTGTGTGAGATTTGGAAGCTCTTATAACTTGTTTAGCCTCTTTCTGCCTAATCTTATAGTGCATTCTGTCTTCCTCACTCTGGGTTTTTTTATAATTACTAAATGCTAGCTTTTAGTTTTTTTTTACTAATTTGGCCACATCTGCAGAGTACCACAGTGGATCTTTTTTTTAATTTTTTGCTTTTACTGACAAGGCTAATGCAATTTTCTGTTGCCTTCAGCAATGCAACTTTTAAATGATCCCATTTCTCTTGGACTCCATTTAAATTGCTCCAATCTGATAATGACTCCTTTACACATACTCTAATTTTAGAGAAGTCTGTTTTTTTAAAGTCTAAAACTTTTGTTTTTGTGTGGTGTGACTCAGTCACTGTTCTTATATTAAACCAAACTGATAATTACTGGATCCTAAACTTTCACCTACAGTAATATCTGATACCAAATCTCTATTTGTTAACACTAAATCTAGTATGGCCTCTTTACGAGTTGGCTCCTCAACGACTTGTTTTAGAGACAATCCCAGTAGGGAGTTTAGAATATGTATGCTCCTGGCACAAGCAGCTAATTTTGTTTTCCAATTCACATCAGGAATATTAAAGTCACCCATGATGATAACTTCATTGTCATTTTAGCTATTTTCTCAACTAGTAGATTATCTAACTCTTCTATTTGTCCTGGGGGCCTATAAATCACACCTACATGAGTTACTGTGTGATTACCAAAGTCTAACATAACCCAAACGGACTCTATGTTCGCCTCACTAACTTTTATTAGGCTAGATTTTATGCTATCCTTCACATACAGGGTCACCCCTCCCCCTTTCTTGCCTTCCCTGTATTTTCTATATAAAGAGTACCCTGGTATTACTATGTCCCAGTCATTTTTCTCATTATACCATGTCTCAGTAACAGCGACTAAATCTACATTATCAGTTGCCCTAAACTGCGAGCATTTGTAGACATGACTCTAAGCTTATCATTTTTTTAACACACTTGCTAAAGGCACCTTCTGTCCTTGTTTTGGGGGGCAATTGGATTGATGTTTTATTACCCTTTTGCCCCCCTGCCCTCCTAGTTTAAATACATCCTAGCAAAACCTCTGAACTGCTCACTGAGAACATTTGTTCCCTTTTGAGAAAGATGCATCTTTTTTGTACAGTTTATTTCCATTCCAAACAGAGCTACCATGAGAAATAAAGCCAAATCCTTGCTCCCGACACCATTCACCAAGCCACAAGTTAAAGTCCCTAATATGCATCCGCCTGTCGTTCAGGCAGAACTTCAGAGAATGACAGTGTGGAAGCAACCTGCCGTATATCATTGGCAAAAACACTAAAAACTTCCTTAACCTCTGAAACCTCATTGCATGCCAAGTCATTTGTCCCTAGATGGACAAGTACATCCAATTCCCCTTCCTGCTTTGCTCGCTTAACAATATTACAACTACGTCTCCTGTCTCTGTGAGCAGTAGCTCCGGGAAGACATCTCACAAGACCACCATTGTCCATCTCCACATCTCTTATGATGGAATCCCCCAACAACAACTGCTTTCTATTAGGCCTCACCATAGTCTCCAAGTCTGTCTCCACAACACCACTACCCTCA
The DNA here is from genome assembly GCA_933207985.1 of Pelobates cultripes. NCBI lineage: Eukaryota > Metazoa > Chordata > Amphibia > Anura > Pelobatidae > Pelobates > Pelobates cultripes. Next base: position 26,953,682 of record OW240916.1, read on the forward strand.
GTGCCTGAGCCTGTCTCCACAACACCACTACCCTCAGTGCCTGAGCCTGTCTCCACAACACCACTACCCTCAGTGCCTGAGCCTGTCTCCACAACACCACTACTCTCAGTGCCTGAGCCTGTCTCCACAACACCACTACTCTCAGTGCCTGAGCCTGTCTCCACAACACCATTATCCTCAGTGCCTGAGCCTGTCTCCACAACACCACTACCCTCAGTAGAGTAACAGACTGTGCAATATGCCTTTTATCCACAACTCTAAGTCTACCAGATCCTACAGTAATCCATCTGCCATTCCTAGTACATCTCTGCGGCAGTGGGTTTGCAGCAGTTCCAGCATGAGTTTGTTTACCAGATAATTTATGAATCTCAGACTTCAAAAATACAATCTCCTGCCGCAAAATAGAGAACTGTCTAGAGATTAGACAGCATCCAAATCTCCAAAAAGTGGAATGTGAAACAAATGCATAACAACTATTACACTGAACTACAGTTGCAAGAAAAAGTATGTGAACCCTTTGGAATGATATGGATTTCTGCACAAATTGGTCATAAAATGTGATCTGATCATCATCTAAGTCACAACAATAGACAATCACAGTCTGCTTAAACTAATAACACACAAAGAATGAAATGTTGCCATGTTTTTATTGAACACACCATGTAAACATTCACAGTGCAGGTGGAAAAAGTATGTGAACCCTTGGATTTAATAACTGGTTGAACCTCCTTTGGCAGCAATAACTTCAACCAAACGTTTCCTGTAGTTGCAGATCAGACATGCACAATGGTCAGGAGTAATTCTTGACCATTCCTCTTTACAGAACTGTTTCAGTTCAGTAATATTCTTGGGATGTCTGGTGTGAATCGCTTTCTTGAGGTCATGCCACAGCATCTCAATTGGGTTGAGGTCAGGACTCTTCAGAAGGCGTATTTTCTTCTGTTTAAGCCATTCTGTTGTTGATTTACTTTTATGCTTTGGGTCATTGTCCTGTTGAGCTTCAGCTGGTAGACAGATGGCCTTAAGTTCTCCTGCAAAATGTCTTGATAAACTTGGGAATTCATTTTTCCTTTGATGATAGCAATCCGTCCAGGCCCTGACACAGCAAAGCAGCCCCAAACCATGATGCCCCCACCACCATACTTCACAGTTGGGATGAGGTTTTGATGTTGGTGTGCTGTGCCTTTTTTTCGCCACACATAGTGTTGTGTGTTTCTTCCAAACAACTCAACTTTGGTTTCATCTGTCCACAGAATATTTTGCCAGTACTGCTGTGGAACATCCAGGTGCTCTTGTGCAAACTGTAAACGTGCAGCAATGTTTTGTTTGGACAGCAGTGGCTTCCTCTGTGGTATCCTCCCATGAAATCCATTCTTGTTTAGTGTTTTACGTATTGTAGATTCGCTAACAGGGATGTTAGCATTTGCCAGTGACTTTTGTAAGTCTTTAGCTGACACTCTAGGATTCTTCTTCACCTCATTGAGCAGTCTGCGCTGTGCTCTTGCAGTCATCTTTACAGGATGGCCACTCCTAGGGAGAGTAGCAGCAGTGCTGAACTTTCTCCATTTATAGACAATTTGTCTTACCGTGGACTGATGAACAGCAAGGCTTTTGGAGATAGTTTTATAACCCTTTCCAGCTTTATGCAAGTCAACAATTCTTAATCGTAGGTCTTCTGAGAGCTCTTTTGTGCGAGGCATCATTCACATCAGGCAATGCTTCTTGTGAAAAGCAAACCCAGAACTGGTGTGTGTTTTTTATAGGGCAGGGCAGCTGTAACCAACACCTCCAATCTCATCTCATTGATTGGACTCCAGTTGGCTGACATCTCACTCCAATTAGCTCTTGGAGATGTCATTAGTCTAGGGGTTCACATACTTTTTCCACCTGCACTGTGAATGTTTACATGGTGTGTTCAATAAAAACATGGCAACATTTAATTCTTTGTGTGTTATTAGTTTACGCAGACTGTTATTGTCTATTGTTGTGACTTAGATGATGATCAGTCAAAAATCAAGGAATGCACACCGACTGATACAATAGTATCTATCCATATATATTTATTAACTACAATACAAGTATAAACAATACATACAATATACAACAGTGACCACATAGGCTAAACAACTAAATAGGTATATTTACCAAATTCCACAAGCCTATCTGGGCAGAAACACGAGTCATAAACAATCCCCCAATGTTTTGGCTCCTCCTGGTAGCCTTTATCAAGCCTAGCTACCCTTGATGGCGTGTTCATCGTTTACCTGGGTAAGAGATGGCAGCAGAATGCCCTTTGGAATAAGGCAGGCTGGCGGAGGCAGTGTTATGCTCTGGGCAATGTTCTGGGAAACCTTGGGTTACTTTGACATGTACCACCTAACTAAAGATTATTGCAGACCACATACACTCCTTCATTGCAATCGTGTTCCCTAATGGCAGTGGGCTCTTTCCGCAGGATAATGCACCCTGCCACACTGCAAAAAATTATTGAATGGTTTAAAAGAACATGAAAAAGAGTTCAAGGTGTTGCCTTGGCTTCCAAATTTCCCAGATCTCCATCCGATTGAGCATCTATTGGATGTGCCGGAACATCAAATCCGATCCATGGAGGCCCCACCTCGCAACTTGCAGGACTTAAAGGATCTGCTGCTAATGTCTCGGTTCAAGATACCAAAGGGCACGTTCAGAGGTTTTGTGAAGTCCATGCCTCGATGCATCAGAGCTGTTTAGGCAGCACAGGGGGAACCTACACCATATTAGGCAGGTGGTTGTAATGTTGTGGCTGATGAGTGTATATATGGAAGAAACATTTATAAGTTCCCAAAAAACCCATGATTAAACAGATTAGTCAGGTGAAAAAAATGAACATCAAACTAGTGATGCTGAAGGAGAGTGTGGTAGTGAATTAAAGCGAGTCTGGGCATGGTGTAGGTAGTGCCCAATAATCTAATCTACAGCGGTTACAATGTAAGGAGACTAACACGGCAATTCAATAAAGTGAGCATTCAAAGTGACTTTCAAATTTAAGCCCTAAATCCGGTGTTTAGTGAATAACCATGATAATCTTTTTTTTCCCTGTGCTATTTAACGGAACACTACAGTGTTCCCTATAGTTTCCCCTATCCCCCACCCTCCCAGCCCTGTAAAGGGTTTTAAAAAACAAAACTTAAAACACTTACCTGATTCCAACTCCTATATCCCTTGGCGCTGGGTCGGGCTCCTCCTATGACGTCAGTCGATACAGGAACCTAATGTGCATGCGTGGCGAGCATGAGTCAATGCTTTTCTATGGGGTTTTTGAAGACACTAGTCGGCCTCATGCAATGTGGAGTAATACCGAATGAAACTGCAGGAAGCACCTCTGATGTCTGTCTGGTAATCAGCCACTAGAGGCAGTCTTAGCACTGCAAACATTGCATTTTTGCAAAAACTTTAATGTTTTACATTGTAGGGTTAAGGGAACGGGAATACTGCACCTGCACCACTGCAATTAGATGTCTGGTTGCCTATAGTGTCACTTTTACTTATGGTACATGTACTAGGCAAAGGGTCACAATGACTCATTCACATTATTACTAGGGTTTGGGGGACATTAGGACAGTCCCTGCAGGTAGTTGGGAGGAAATGTGTAATGTTTTTAAACTTTGTTTAATGTTGGAACAGAAAATAGAGCTGAATGGCTAATAGATAAAGGTAACAACACTCAGATCTATTTTACAATATAAAACTGTAAAATCTGGTTGGAATCGTCAATGTTGAATCTTCTTAATTTCTTCTTCTCTTCAGTTGATTGATATATACGTCTTTTGTATATCTAGTCTTGGGCCAAATTTGCTTGCCACATTAACCCCTTAAGGACGGAGCCAAATGTACACGTTGTGAACGAAACAAAATGTAAACAAAACCTGGCATTTGCGCTACATGTCTGTCCAACCGTAATTCAACTCTTTCATAGTAAATACACCCACCCTTATTATACAGGGAGTGCAGAATTATTAGGCAAGTTGTATTTTTGAGGATTAATTTTATTATTGAACAACAACCATGTTCTCAATGAACCCAAAAAACTCATTAATATCAAAGCTGAATATTTTTGGAAGTAGTTTTTAGTTTGTTTTTAGTTATAGCTATGTTAGGGGGATATCTGTGTGTGCAGGTGACTATTACTGTGCATAATTATTAGGCAACTTAACAAAAAACAAATATATACCCATTTCAATTATTTATTATTACCAGTGAAACCAATATAACATCTCAACATTCACAAATATACATTTCTGACATTCAAAAACAAAACAAAAACAAATCAGTGACCAATATAGCCACCTTTCTTTGCAAGGACACTCAAAAGCCTGCCATCCATGGATTCTGTCAGTGTTTTGATCTGTTCACCATCAACATTGCGTGCAGCAGCAACCACAGCCTCCCAGACACTGTTCAGAGAGGTGTACTGTTTTCCCTCCTTGTAAATCTCACATTTGATGATGGACCACAGGTTCTCAATGGGGTTCAGATCAGGTGAACAAGGAGGCCATGTCATTAGATTTTCTTCTTTTATACCCTTTCTTGCCAGCCACGCTGTGGAGTACTTGGACGCGTGTGATGGAGCATTGTCCTGCATGAAAATCATGTTTTTCTTGAAGGATGCAGACTTCTTCCTGTACCACTGCTTGAAGAAGGTGTCTTCCAGGAACTGCAGTGGGAGTTGAGCTTGACTCCATCCTCAACCCGAAAAGGCCCCACAAGCTCATCTTTGATGATACCAGCCCAAACCAGTACTCCACCTCCACCTTGCTGGCGTCTGAGTCGGACTGGAGCTCTCTGCCCTTTACCAATCCAGCCACGGGCCCATCCATCTGGCCCATCAAGACTCACTCTCATTTTATCAGTCCATAAAACCTTAGAAAAATCAGTCTTGAGATATTTCTTGGCCCAGTCTTGACGTTTCAGCTTGTGTGTCTTGTTCAGTGGTGGTCGTCTTTCAGCTTTCTTACCTTGGCCATGTCTCTGAGTATTGCACACCTTGTGCTTTTGGGCACTCCAGTGATGTTGCAGCTCTGAAATATGGCCAAACTGGTGGCAAGTGGCATCGTGGCAGCTGCACGCTTGACTTTTCTCAGTTCATGGGCAGTTATTTTGCGCCTTGGTTTTTCCACACGCTTCTTGCGACCCTGTTGACTATTTTGAATGAAACGCTTGATTGTTCGATGATCACGCTTCAGAAGCTTTGCAATTTTAAGAGTGCTGCATCCCTCTGCAAGATATCTCACTATTTTTGACTTTTCTGAGCCTGTCAAGTCCTTCTTTTGACCCATTTTGCCAAAGGAAAGGAAGTTGCCTAACAATTATGCACACCTGATATAGGGTGTTGATGTCATTAGACCACACCCCTTCTCATTACAGAGATGCACATCACCTAATATGCTTAATTGGTAGTTGGCTTTCGAGCCTATACAGCTTGGAGTAAGACAACATGCATAAAGAGGATGATGTGGTCAAAATACTCATTTGCCTAATAATTCTGCACTCCCTGTATATCATTGTATTCAGGGGAAACAGGGCTTTCATTTAACATCAAATATTTGGCTATGAAACATAATTTAATATGAAAAAAATGGGAGAAAAGATTTTATTAATTTTTTTAGTTCTACATGACATTTTAACTGTCAATGTCATAATACTGTTTGCTTTTACTGCAATAAAATACACATATTTGTATTCAGCAAAGTCTCACGTGTAAAACAGTACCCCCTATGTATAGGTTTTATGGCGTTTTGGGAAGTTACAGGGTCAAATATAGCACGTTACATTTGAAATTGAAATTCCCCAGATTGGTTACATTGCCTGAGACTGTATAGTAGCCCAGGAATGAAATTTACACCCACAATGGCATACTATTTGCAATAGTAGACAACCCAAAGTATTGCAAATGGGGTATGTCCAATCTTTTTTAGTAGCCATTTGTTCACAAACACTGGCCAAAGCTAGCTTTAGTATTTGTTTGTGTGAAAAATGCAAAAACCGCCAATTTTGGCCAGTGTTTGTGACTAAGTGGCTACTAAAAAAGACTGGACATACCCCGTTTGCAATACCTTGGGTTGTCTACTATTGCAAATGGTATGCCATCATAGGGGTAATTTTCATTCTTGAGCTACCATAGGGTCTCAAAGGCACCGTAACCAATCTGGCGAATTTTAATGTGAAAAAAATGAAACGCAAGCCTTATATTTGACGCTGTAACTTTTGAAAACACTATATATTTTTTAATTATTTTTTGTATTATTTTTTAATTTAATTTTTTAACGTATTTACATATTTAATTTTTTTATATTATATATAAATATATATATAACAATAATTATATATATATTTAATCAGTATCAGTCTACGTGTAATTTGATATTAATATATATATATATATATATATATAATTATATATATATATTTATAGTAAAATACACCTAGACAGTGTATGTGTGTGTGTGTATATATATATATATATATATATAAATATAATATATATATGATCTAAGTATATATATATATATATATATATATTTTTTTTTTACACTTAATTAATTTATTTTATTTCTAGCCAGCAGGGGGACCACCTGTCATTACAGGCAGTCCCCCTGCTGGCAATACAGAAGCCAGCTATCCCGGCCATGTGATTGTGGGGTCCTCGCAAGGACCTGACTCTCACATGGTTGGGGGGCACCGGAGGAGAAGGACCTGCCGCAGGGGGGCTCCCTGGGAGTCCCCCCAACCGCGATCGCTGGCGGTCCCACCGGGTAAGTAAAGAAAGACCGGAGGGCGTACAATTACGCCTGGTGGCGTTTAGAGCCGCTTAAAATAGGGCGTAATTGTACACCCTCCGGTCTTAAGGGGTTAATATACGTCTATATTAATGAAAAGTACTAATACGCAATCTGACTTACGGTTTCTTCAGGTTTATTCTTAGTTACTGATACATAATTGTGACAGACTCATCTGTATGACTATTATTTATGGATTCGTCTGGTTTGCCTTCCTTTTGTGGGAATTGCTTATTTCTATAGCCCATGCGTATGATGGACTTTTTTACCGAACAAACGGACGGCCACCCAGAATAGAAGTGTGCTGCTGGTTAACCTCTTGATCCCAATTAGAACGTTGTGGTTAACCGCAGACACTTCTCAATTAAAACCGAATACAGGGTGGTCGCCGTTCGCATGTCGACCACGAGGCAGCGGCCATTTTAGATCGCACGAAAGACCAGCGGTGTTCGGCAGTGATTTCATGGAACTAAAAACGGACACTTTTTCTGCCGAACACCGCTGAAACAACGGGTCACCCTTCTCCGTCGACGAAAGCATGCGAACACCGGCCGTTCGGGAGTTTTGAATTACATGAAGAGACTTAACCCAGATAGCCTTCCCATGGAGTCAATCGCATACCGAAAGACTGTAAGAACTTTGATTCCATGGCGATTGAACTATGCGTATGGGATCTGAGCGCTATTCGCTAATAATATGCCCTCAGATCCAGGCTATCTGGGGATATGTGATACGAATGTAAAATGTTTGGTAGTTGTGTAATTATTTATTTTTGTGTGTTTTATGGTATTTTACTTAAGATGGCGATTTGTCTTTGTCCTGGAGATAATTGAATTACTTCTCAATTATCTCCAGGGCAGAGGGGAGGAAACCATATTGCATTGTGGGAAAAGTTTGTGCCGGTATGTCAGAAATGTCCATGTGTCCATCTGCCATCACAGTCTCCCATTTGGTCCCCTAGAGGAGTGTCCACCAAGTGGGAGACCTGCATAAATACGGGCGGGTAGCCCACAGTAAAGCCAGATCTTGTTTTACCCTCAATGTGGAGCTTAGTCTCGTTATTGGGGGGGGATTTATTACCGACGACTAGAGACTGACTGTTGGAGCCGAAAGCCGCTTGGTGGATATATTTGTTCGGCGGCTAGCAACGGTTTGTGGATTTATGTTCGAGAGTTTGGAACCGCTTACAGATCCCGTTCGGGAGATTACCGCTTCCCCTGATGGTGGTTCGTATATAGCAGTCTATGCGAACGGAGATAGTGAGATTGCGAAGGGGGAAGCTTAACTAAACGGTGGTTTCCCTCATAGGCACCAGGGGTGTCTTAACAATAATAAAACAACAAAGGATGTTACAGGATAATAGATGTTCAACAGCAGATGGTAATTGCTGGACTCCTGAAGGGAGAGTTACATCGTTGTACAGGAAAGAGAGCCAAGAGCCAAGAGACCTCGTGTCTCTTTGTTCAGTTACTATATAGAATTGCCCATACTGACTTCAGACTATAACTCTAGCCATATAAGGACAAAACCCCCAACTTACATTCCAGAGTTCTCAGACAAAGAAAGCCTTGTGACTTATACCATCTGTTACTTATGTCAATCCACACATCCATATATAGTCAATAGAAACATAGAATATGCAATATTCTACAAAAACATAGTAGAAAAAAGGAGAATGAAGATAGAAAAAGAGAGAGATGAAATTGTTCTACATCTCCAGTAACTCCCACCACCACTCACAAAGAGTTAGCTTCATATTATCTCCTCAAGCTTTGTAGTCCAGACATGCCACCATGTCTGGAATAAAGCAAACTGTTGCAGTGTGATTGTCCATAAAACAGGTGTTGCTCGGGAGGCGGAGCCTGGCAGCGAGACGTACCAGACGCCATATCTGGCTGCTCCGATGCTCACAAACCAAATCACCCTAAAATCTAGCAATACCTAAGCCATCCAGAGGTACAAGTACCAGATCTGAACGGGGGAAGTCCATCCTGCATCACCCGATGCCCTTCCGGTACACCCCGAAACAGGCTAAGCCAAAGCGCAAAGCCGTGGCCTTCCTCACACCGACATTTCACGGCCTGGAATATCTGCTTGGCGGAAACTGCCTTGAAGACACGGGAGACACGATCCAGCAAAGCCTCGACCACGCTGCCACAGGGATGGGGCTCAGATCCCAGAAATCCCAACCAGGTACAACAGCAGTGCAGCCTGACATCGGCACAGTGTTCCAGCTGCAAACACCCACCAAAATGGCGGAGGCACAGGGCCCAGACTCCCCACACGTGGCTATTCAACCGGAGCAAACCTCCCAGGAGGCCATACAGGCAAAACCCACGACCCAGCAGGGAACCACAGATCCTGCCACCAAGCAGGATCTACAGCACATGCAAACTATGCAAACTATACAAAGTCTCCTGGCTGCAGACTTACCTGCCCTCAGGACAAGTAGGCAACAAATCACATAGAAAGTGGTGAACAGAGGGAGAAGTGAAGGTGATCCAGGAAGAAATGTCCTTGCTGCAGGAATCTTTCCTCCAACTACAGCACAACCACAAAACCTATCGATACAACTGGCAGCACAAGAGGAGAAGAACCGATGCAACCACATCAAAATTCGAGGCATACTGGCCTCTGTAGCTAAATAGGATCTGCCTCACTATGTGAGATGACTTATGCACTCACTACTACCCCTTGCGATAGCGAGGAAACTCACCTTTGCTGGGATATACGGTCTACCTATGTTGACTGGATCTACAACACCCCCTGCTGGAGATGTCATCATTCGCTGCATCTTACCCCAAGACAAGGGGCACATGATGACTGCGATAAAGGACAAGACCCCACTCAATTTTGAGGAGTCTCAACTGACTTTTTACCAGGACCTAACTAAAGCCACTCTACAATGGAGGAAAACACTCCGCGACAAAATTATAGTGAGATGGGGAGAGAACACATTAATTTTCACGCCTCAAACTGCTGGAACCATGTGTCAAACCTTGTGCTAATGTATGAGCTGTATTTGCATAATTCTTAGCTTCAGTAAACTATTTATTTGACACAAATATTTTAAGTGCTCTCACATGTCCTGCTAAAAAATGATGTGAAACCAGAGAAATTGTTTAGCAAAAATACTGCACACTTGTTTTATTACTTAAAGCGGCCCTGATTTTCTTTTGGCTTGCCTTTCCTTATGCCTCCTGTATTTAATAATTATATTCCCTCCCTTTCCATTTGTCTTTAATTATATTTTTTATTTTGATTCTTTGCGCAGGATCTCAATATCTGGATGCAGCCATTTTGTTCTCCTATGCCGTTTACCATTCTATGTGGTTGATTTTGCTAATGGATTGTGGGTAAATCTGATTGACAACTAAAACAGAGCCTTGCTTTACGATCAGTCCATTGTCACGTTTTGTCAGCTTGACTGCTTTACATGAGAAAAAGTAGTCCCTACTTTTCATTATGTATTTAATGAAAACTAGAGCACTCGTATTATTATTATGAATTTTTTTTTAATTTATTTTTTTATGATTGTGTTATTGCAGATTCATTAATAAAACATTTGAAAGAAAACTACAAATATAAAAAGAGATTTAGACACACAGGGAGCTTATATAGAAGCAGCTTAGGTAATATGTATTTTTAGTGACAGTCTCTTTAAAGGATTAAATAAATAAATAAATAAATACACATAAATAGTATTAAACAGGACTTGTTAGGCCAAACACAAAAAAAAGGCCAGCTATTAATTTCAATGTGGATATTTGGGCCCGAGAGGTTTCATTTTGAATTCCAACAATTCACACTTTAGTGAGTGACTCTTTAAAAGGAACACTATGGGCACCATAACAATGTCATCAAAATAAAGTTGTTATGGTGCCAGGAGGAACCCGGTGCTGGTTTACCTTTAGGGGTTTAACTGTTCACAAAAGGTTTAACCACAAAGTCTCCTCTTCAGCACCGGATCGCTCTACCCCGTGCAAATTGCATTTGCAGAAAAGCTTGAAAATAGCAGCCTAGGAGCGCTGCACATACACAAACGGTTCAACTCATAAATTTAGGCAAGAGCCAAGGGCTGTCAGCACAAATCTTAATTTTATGAAGTTGTTTTGGTGCCCGGTTCTTTAAGGGGACACTGTAGGCATTGTATCTGCTTCATTTCTTTAAACTGGTTATAGTGTCTGGAGTCCTCTGGTACTGTCATTCCACTCAGCATTAAACATGTTTTATTTTTTTAATGTTTTAATGCTAAAGAGAGTCCCCAGCAGCCCATCCCAATTGTGCTGCTTTGGCTAAGCTAAGTAATAGTATTAGCTAAGTATTAGTATTAGCTAAGTATTAGCCTGAGCAGCAATGGGCAGCTGTGATTGGCGGAGAGTTTCAGCTGACTGCTTTTAGCGTATCAGAGCTCCAACTGGCGGTATGGATAGGTATGACTACAAGGAAGTGTGTAATCTCTGCCTTAGACACACCTCCGGAAGAGGACGGACTATGGGAAGCCAGGGACCCTTATTTAGTGTTAAACTGCTCTTGTGTTTTAACTCTGAATGGAGGGACAATTCCAGGGGACTCCAGGTACTATATAACCTATTCAAAGAGATGAATGGTTATAGTGACTACAGTGTCCCTTTAACTTTCAACACTTTAAATAAAATACTATGAACATAATTTGTTCTTCATTCTGAAGGACAACTATGCTACTTGCGTGTTCAAACTATGCTACTTGCAGAATTTTAGTCAGAAAGCACCTGGCTTGGAGTTTAGGGAATCTATATCTAAATGTTGTGCAATACGATTGGCTAATTTAACTCTTTCTAATCCTCAGACAAAACCTTGGGAAAAGTAGGCAACGCGTACATGCATTAAAGGATACAAAGCATATTGAGTATACTATCTGTTCTAACTTCAACATCAATGTTAAAAGTAACAACAAGAAAATAAGTTACTGAAAACTGGCTACAAGAGCAACATTTTGTGCTTTATCCTACATCAGCATCGAGTTAAAACCAAACCCACAGCATTCTGTGTACACTGAAAAGTAGAAACATATAGGTCATGTGTGAAAATGGGAGGTTTACAGAGATGTGAGGAAGTTCCCGTAGACATGTTTCACAAAGCCATTTATACAACAATGTATTATACTATATTATATAAATTAGAGTATAAACACCATTAGGGTGTTATCTGAGTGAGAATTCAAAGTGAATTTTTAGGCTAAAGTAGCCACACTTGAAGCATAGCTGACTTAGAAAATTTTAAATCAGCTATTTTGGTCTTAAAGGGACACTGCAGTCACCAGAACAACTATAGCTTAATGAAGTTGTTCTGGTCAGTATAGTCAGTCCCTGCAGGCATTGTGCTGTGAACACTGTCTTTTCGGCTCTCTAGGGACACCTCCAGTGGCAGTAACTCAGATGTCCACTAAAGATGCTTCCTGGGTCAGTGCTGCACAACATGGGGGGAGGGTGGAGCTAGCACTGGCGGACCGGAGCGGTTCTCTGTAAGGGAGGCAAGAGCGTGTCTGGGAGCCTAAAAGTAATTTTTACACTATAGAGTCAGTAATACATGTTTGTATTCCTGAACATATAGTGTTCTTTTCAAGAGTTACTCCAACCCTTCCAAGTGTACACTGTTTTTGATTTAGCATACCCTATTTGGCATTGCTAATTTGGTCCCTATTATAAAAATAAAAAATAAACGTAAGGGAAATCCAGTGCATGGCAAAGTTCCCGTGGTGGTTTACACATTTGATGTTGCTGCTTACCTCGCGTGGTCCAATCGAATGCTTTTCATTGATCAGATGTTGCAATCTATGCGCATTGTCTCTTGCAGTTGCATACAGTTACGTACAAACACAATTACAAACTAAGCTGCAAAATTTAGACAAAAAAAGTACCGATACAGGAAAATTTGCAAGCTCAGCTACAATCACCTCTTAATAGCCTAAAATTTGCAATTCGGGATTCAGAAAGAATATCATTATTAGATTTCCATGACAAAAAGTACATGTGGCATTAATATACACTATTGACTGTTTGGATTTTATAGCTATACAACATTATTGCAAGACTTGACAAAGCCCTGGAGTGATCCAATACCTGAGGTTATTCTCTAGGCCCCAAATTTGCAGTAGATTCTAGAGAAAAATAATACTTATTTTAATTTCAATTATTACTTTCCTAATTCCCAAAGTATCTTAAATAGTTACTCCAAGCACCATCAGCAAGCTGTAGTGGTTATGAAACCAGGCGTACCCTGGCACCATTCCCCGGTAATGGGGCAAACCGTTTTAGCAACAGCTGACTATATAGAAAGTTGCATAGAATGGATATTAGCCTGTTTGGCTGATGACAACCCAGTGACGCCGCTAGAGATGGAGTTAGAACTCTGACAGCCGAGGGGTTAATCGCATGTGTGGCATTTTATAGAAACAATCAATAAACTCATTTAGGGTGATAGATTTTCTTTATATCAAGATAGATCAAGTGTTTATTTTGTTAGGTCTAACATGCAAGAAGGGTTATTCACAATCATTTGGGGGGGGGGGAAGAATGGGTGTAGCTAACATTTGCATACATTTTGATTGAGTTTAGCAGATGTTTGTTATTTTAGTATTATCAGTCGGTCCAATACATAGGGCAAGAGGCGGCAAGTGCCGCTCCTCAGAACCTTCCCTCTACCTCCCTCCCATCCCCCTGAAAATGTTCTGCAGACACCTCTATTTGCAGGTATCAAACCATACTCTATTAATACTGGGTGCTCTAGCGGTTAGGTTGCCTGGAGTTCATGTGATCCCTCATTGAGTTGTTAAACCATTTTAGTACGGTTTGACTTCTAATCTGGGGTCCGACAGTAATCACTCCCCGCCTCTGCTATAGGCTGGCAGAGAGCCATAAACACCTGCTTAGGAGCTTCTGTTGAGTTTTCCTATAAAATAAAGAGATGACATATGGAATATAAAGCATGTCATTACCCACACTAAACTGTCGTCTTTGGATTGGATTGGATAGCCGCTTTAGTGTTTTCATTCCATTTGTGTATTACACCGTTCTTCTCTAGAAATTAGCAGAATCTCACACCCTTCTTTCAGGGCCAAAATGTAACGCATTGCAGAGACGTCTAGAGCTGCAGTGATAAACTCATTCATACTGTACTGCAACAGACACTTCCACAGTAACAATGAAACACAGGCCTCTCACGGTCTGTCTCCCAGAGATTAATTTCACCTCCTGAACATGCGGTCACTAAGTCAGCTTTATTTTATTTAGTGAAAAACAGCCTTTTAACTTTAATAGCCAAATTATGAGTTTGCTATTTTGCTCTGAGATAGACCATTAAAAATGTTAAAGGGAAACTATAGTGCAGAAAAACAAACTCGTTTTCCTTGCTTCCCCATCCATCAAGACCTCCACCCCATGGTGCAGAAGTGGGGTATCCACCCACGCTCCTCCCCCGCCGACATCAGCCAGCAGGGGAGACCTAATGTGCATGCGCGGCAATGCCCGAGCTCGCATTAGGATTTCACAATAGGAACACATTGTTCAATGCTTTCCTATGGGAATTCTGGTGTCGCTGGAAGTCCTCATGGATAGCTTTAGGACGTTCAGTGTCATTTAGGCTACCAAAAGTCACCTTCGAGCCAGGAAGTATCTCTAGTGGCTGTCTAGTAGACAGCCACTAGAGGCGGAGTTAACCCTAGCAGGTAATTATTGCAGTTTATAAAAACTGCAATAATTACATGCTCAGGATTAAGAGTGATGGGACATTGCACCTAGACCACTTCAATGTGATGTGGGTGCCTACAGTGCCCCTTTGAATGGAGCTCATTAAAGGAACACTATAATTGTAGGAATACAACACTAAAGTGTCCATGTCTCTGGTTGTATTCCGGCACCCCTCCTTTCTCCAATAAAAAGTCATTAAAATAAATAATTTACTCACTTTTTCCTTTGCCTTGCTGCTGCTCACTTTTCCGAGTCCCACATCGTCTTCAAGGGGGTATGGCCTCCTCCCGTGATGGCCAATCAAATGCTCCTCATAGAGGAGCATTGGGGACTTGATAAGCATTCGGGGCAGCTGCACACATCCACACTTTCTCATAGGAAGGTATTGTATTCAATGCTTTCCTACAATCTTTCTTGTCACATGGTTTTTACTTGGTAAGTTCAGCGGAAGTCCAGAGCAGTCTGGGCTGCCCAAAAGTGCCGGGCCCGTTACAACCATCACAGTTGTCACAGCCTGATGGCTGCCTTTGCACATTTCAATATGCAAAAACTGAACATGGTAAAGCCCTATATTTAACCCTGTAACTTTCCAAAACACCATAAAATCTGTACATGGGGGGTACTTTGTACATGTGAGACATCGCTGAACACAAGTATGTGTATTTTATTGCAGTAAAAGCTAACAATATTATGACACTCAGTTAAAATGCCATGCAGAACACATTTCTTAATTTCTCACACTTTTTTAGATTTTCTTAATTTTAAATTGTGTTTCATATATAAATATTTATTCTGAAAGACCTGTTTCTCCAGAACAGAATGATATATAAGTGGGGGTGCGCTTAAAATGAAAGAGGTGAAATATGGTTGAACAGACAAAACTCACATTCAATGTCAGGGGTCAGAAACCTAGGATATTTCTCAGTTTACGCATTGCACCACTTAGAGGAAGTGATCTCAGATCACTCCGTTCCAGCACTTGTGGACAGGAATCTGCACTGGAGTAGAGCAGTCCGCAACAAATATCGCAGCTCCTACCCCAACTGGTCCCCAATGGATCCCAGGGAAGCCACACACTAGATATGCACAGAAGCCTCCCCCTCATACAAATAATAAAAACAGCCCAAACACACTCAGTCCCCACAAACACAACACCAATGACAATCCATAAACATGCACACAACCCCACAAGCAGCCCCACACTTATACACAACACGAAACACACAATGTGACATATTATCCACACATACACACACAATACCACAAGCAGCCCCCATACATAGGCATCACACACAATGCCACAAATCAATCACTAACATATACAATATAACAGCCCACACACACAAATACCACACGACAAAGCAACTGCAGCACTCAAAAGAAACATAAGAATACGGCAACATACACACCTGAATTTTAAAAAGTATGACCAGCACGCAAAGGGACTTCACGATCTTGTTTTGGCACAGTACTACTAAAAGGTTGCCTACCCCAATACTAAGTTTTGTTTTGGTTCAGAACTTCGACAATCGCCTCCGTCCTTTATGGGTTAATCTCCTCTCTCCGATGTCAGCAAATGTCTCAGGTGCATGTCTAGCAACATTTTAAATAGACAAAGGGGGTGTGGGTGGGGGTGTGACCAGTGCTGTTCTGAGAAATTTTAGGGGACTTACTAATAACAACTTAATTGTAAGATGTAATTTAGAACACAAACTGTATCTTATTTACACAGACTGGTTTATAAAGACATTTATTGTTGTAGTGGAGCTTTCAGAACAGAGGGACATTAGGATAGAAAAGAGGGATAGAGGGATTTGGGCATACTAGGGACTGTCGCTTCTAAATAGAACACAAAAGATGGATGGATCAAGGTTGCATCATCAAATACTGACCCATGACAAAAGCAAAACAGGGCTACTGAAGATATAAAAATGAAATCCAGCAAATTTTGAAGCAGTTTTGGTGTATAGAGCATGCTCCTACAGTCTCACTGCTTAATTCTCTTCCATTTAGGCGTTAAATCACTTTGTTTATGCAGCCCTAGCCACACCTCCCTGTACATGACTTACACAGCCTTCCTAAACACTTCCTGAAAAAAAGGCATCTAATGTATATACGTCTTTTATTTCAAATTCTGTTTACTTTCAAATTTCTCATCTCCTGCTCTGTTAATAGCTTGCTAGACCCTGCAGGAACCTCCTGTATGTAATTAACGTTCAATTTACAGAGCAGGAAATACAAACTTTTAGAGTAAGTTACAGCTAATTGAAAGTAAAACCATTTTGTTTTCACGCAGACTGTGTCGGTCACAGACAGGGGAGGAGTGGTTAGGGCTGCATAAACAGAAACAAAAGTGATTCAACTCCTAAATGGCAGAGAATTGAGCAGTGAAACATCAGAGGTATGATCTATACACTAAAACTGCTTCATTGAGCTAAAGTTGTTTTGGTGACTATAGTGTCCCTTTCCCAGAAGTCACATATTTAGTGGTGTTGTCTGTTCATCACAATGTGCTACTAACAATCCAACATATGATCTGCCCAGCTATATGGCAACCTAATGTAATGAAACCACGGAGCAACGCAGGGAGGAGTGGGCCTTGACAGAGCCAGGAGTAGGCAGGGTGAAGTTCAGGTCAAGAGGCTGTCCTGTGATTGTGCTGGGGGGCGTGGGTTAGAAGGGAAGTTTAAATAGCGGCCATTTTAGGGTAAGTTCATTCTAACTTGAGCCTTTCTTACCTGTAAATTGTTGCAGGTCGGTTGGGCTCCTCTTTTCTTCTTTTCCAGGTGCAGCATGGCGTCATTAGAAGAACTTCTGTCGGGTCTGCGGTCCGTGGTGCAGGAGAAGGGAATGGCGTGGGGCAGGAGGGATTGAGAGGGGCTGGCAGTGGCAGGACAGCGGTCTCACAGGTTGGGGAGAGGGACCAGGTCAGCAGGGCACGGCAGGAGGCGGCTGGAGTTGGAGGCAGGAAGGATAGCGCTGCGGATCCAAGGGATCAGAGGAGCATGGCCAGGAGCTTGGGAAGAAGGGGAGACGGGCACAGCATCGGCAAGTCTGGGGACCCAGGAGACAGGAGGAGTGGCAGTATGGAGCGGAGTGGCAGCAGGCGGGTGACTGGCCAGGAGGACGGCGGCACCCAGGACAGCAGTGGGCGGGAGGCCTCTAGGGGTCGATCCCAGGAGCGGCTCGATAGGAGGAGCGCCAGCAGAGGGAATGGCGGAGGATGGCAGCGCGGAAGGGCAGAATGGCGGGACAGCAGGTCAGGGTCTGCAGGCAGTAGGAGACATGGGAACGGGAGCCCAGCAGGGAACCGGAGCAATAGGAGGAGGTCAGCTTCTCGGGACAGGTGGCTACGGCGCCGGCGCAGTGAGTCAAGGTCGTCTGAGAGGAACCACACGGCACGGAGGAGGAGAGGTAGCGAGCGGGAGGGACGATGCAGGCAGGGAAGTGGTGAGGACGGGTCTGATCACGGGAATGAAGGGCGGGTGAGGCTGCAGTCGGACAGATCACCCAGGCTGTATTCTCCTTGCAGGTCGTTGAGTAGGACGCCCACGAGAGCAACACACGAACAGGCGGGCAGGAGTCGGCGTCCCCTGGTTCCTTCTGGGTCGGCTGTCGTGGTGGAAAAAGTGGCGCCCCCGCGGCCAGCAGCGGCCGGGGGCTTGAGCGGTGAGTCTCCAACTGCATCACACACAGGAAGCTTACTTGGATGTTTAAGATCTCTGTTAGATTCATGGTCTGGGGACGGGGGGTCTCCGACACAGTTTGAGAAAGTGTGGGTTGCGGACGGCGGTCGGGCAGCAGGGGTGAAGGCCGCAGCGTCAGCGGAGCCGAAAGGGGGTGAGGGCGCCGCGGGGACGGGTCAAGGAGCGACGGGTGACGTGGGTGAGCATGTCGTTCTCTGCGGGGAAGTAACAGATGCGGCACGGCAAAATGTGCATGTGTCTTTTGCGGGACCGCTAGGGTGCCACTTAAAGGTGGAGGTTAAGGAGAAAATTTGGAAAGGGGAGTTCGTGGAAATATTTTCCCTGCTTCCCCTGGAGGAATTTTTAGACTTGAAAGAAGAGGATAAAAAGGATGCGAAAAAGGAAGAGGAGGAAAAGAGGCGGAGGTATCGGAAAATACCCAAGTCTTTTGGGAACTGGTTGAGGGCCTTTTGTATTTTGGCGAGCGTGATCGGGGAAAAATACCCGGATCGATGTTCGCAGCTTTTTTGTTATTTAGACGGGATAGGGGACGCATATCGGACCTATGGGGGTTTAGCATGGTGGAAATATGACGAACAATTTCGTCAGCGATTGGCGGCAAATCCGTCCATGCGGTGGGACCAGATGGACTTGCCTTTGTGGATGAGGCTGATGATGGCACAGAAAAGTGCCCCCTTTCTCGGAGCGGCCGGCACGGGCTCAGGTACCGTGTCGGCAGGTCAGAAGAAAGGTTTCTGCTGGCTCTACAATGAGGGCCAATGCAAGTGGGGTGCATCTTGCAGATTTAAGCACGAGTGCTCCGGTTGCGGGGGTAATCACGGAGTTTCCAGGTGCTTCCGAAAAGGTAAGCCGAACTTGGGAGGAGGGGTTGTCGGCACATCAACAGCTGCGGCTGCAGCTGGGAGCGTCGCCGGTGAAGGTAAGCGCGATGCTGCCTTGGTTAAAACTATACGATAATCAGGAGGTGGCAAAGTTTTTACGGCTGGGTTTTACAGAGGGTTTCAGGATTCCGTTTCAAGAAAGGGCTGCGGGTGGGTTATGTAAAAACCTTCGGTCAGTGGGGGAACATCCGAGCATAGCTCGGGAAAAGTTAGGTAAGGAAGTGCAATTAGGGAGGATGGCAGGACCATTCGCTTCCCCGCCGTTGGTTGGTTTGCGGGTGTCTCCACTTGGGGTAGTCCCCAAGAAGGAGGCGGGTAAATTTCGTATGATCCATCATTTATCGTACCCACAAGGTACATCGGTTAATGATGATATCGACGAGGCCCTGTGTTCTGTTTCCTACACATCATTTGACAAGGCTGTCGAGTTGGTTAGGAGAGCGGGACAAGGGGCTCTAATGGCGAAATTGGATGTGGAGGCAGCTTTCCGGCTGCTTCCCATACACCCGGATTGTCATCACTTATTGGGGTGCTATTTCGATGGGGGGTATTTTGTGGACTTATGCTTGCCTATGGGTTGTGCCATCTCGTGTGCTTACTTCGAGAGGTTTAGCACCTTTTTGGAGTGGGTCGTACGACGGGAATCGGCTGGGGGTGCTGTGGTGCACTACCTTGATGATTTCTTATGCGTTGGCCCACCACGCACGGAGCGCTGTAGCCAGGTGTTGAGGACCTTCCAGTGGGTGGCGCACACATTTGGGGTGCCGTTAGCAGAGGACAAAACGGTGGGGCCCACTACGTGCCTCAGCTTCCTGGGTTTGGAGATCGACTCGGTACGGAGGGAGTGCAGGTTGCCCGGGGACAAATTACATGCCCTTCAGCGGCTAGTGGACACGGTTGGTAGGGCGAGGAAGGTCACCTTGCGTGAACTTCAATCGTTGATAGGGAGCCTGAATTTTGCGTGCCGAGTGATCCCTATGGGGAGGGTCTTTTGCAGACGATTGGCGCGGGCGACAAGCGGGGTGAGAAAACCGTCGCATTATATTAGGGTGTCAGTGGACATGAGAGAGGACTTGGAGGTATGGGCTAGGTTTTTGAGGGAGTTTAACGGGAAAGTGTTTTTTCGGGAGCCGTTGGGAACCTCCACGGCCGTGGGTTTGTTTACGGATGCATCAGGCAGCATCGGTTTTGGGGCGTACCTAGCGGGTAAATGGTGCGCGGAGGGGTGGCCGGAGGCATGGAAAGCGAGCCCCTTGATTAGGAACTTGGCTTTTTTGGAGTTTTTCCCGGTTGTTGTGGCAGTGGCGTTATGGGGTCCGGAGTTAGCCAATAAGAGGGTGGTGTTCAATTCGGATAACATGGCAGTGGTGCAGGCTATCAACGGATTATCGGCTTCTTCATGGCCAGTGGTACGGTTGTTGAGGAAATTGGTTCTCTTGTGCATGTCTTTTAATATTGTGTTTCGCGCTCGGCATATACCGGGGCTTACCAATGTTGTCGCTGACGCGCTGTCTCGCCTACAGTGGGAGCGTTTTCGGGAGGCGGCGCCGGAGGCGGAAGAAGAGGGTCAAGCCTGTCCGGCGGAGATGTGGGAGCTCGGGACGTCTTGCTTGGGGAGTACATAAAGAAGTCTCTGGCGCCTGGAACTTGGTTAAGGTCTGGCAAGTGTGGGAAGACACGATGCAGCAGGTAGGGGTGACGGGCCCTGGGAGCAATCGGCTGGACATACTGTTATGGATCCTATGCCGGTTGTTCGCAAAGCAAGCGTCGCCATCAATGGTTGATAGGTACATGTCAGCGTTGGCGTTTTTGTTTAAGTTTAATGGATGGGAGGATGTGACGAAGCATTTTATAGTGAGGCAAGCGGTTCGGGGATACAGGAAAGGTAAGAAGACGAAGGATACGAGAAGACCAGTCTCCTTCACAGTGTTACAGGGGTTAGTGAACAAACTACCTGAGATATGTTTTTCTGTGTTTGAAGTGGCGTTATTTACAGTGGCTTTTTCGTGGGCCTTTTTTGGGGCGTTTCGGATTGGTGAGTTGCTTAGTGCCAACAAGAAAGGGGTTGGTGGGCTTAGGTTGGAAGATGTGACGGTTAGTAGGGACAGGGTGTTGATCCACCTGATTCAATCAAAGACGGATGTATTTGGTAAAGGTTCCATGGTCACGTTGTTTGGTTTACCAGGGTCGGGGTTGTGTCCGGTGGCAAGTGGGGCCGGGTTTTTGGAACTACGCCCGATAGGGAGCGGTTGTTTCTTCATACATGCCGACGGCACGGCACTGTCGCGCTTCCAATTTGTGCGGGTTTTCCGTTTGGGATTACAGAAGTTGGGTCTGGAGCCCATGCAGTTTGGAACACATTCATTCCGAATAGGCGCGGCGACAGAAGCGGCTCGCTTGGGTTTAGGGGATGAGCGGATTAGACGAATTGGGAGATGGGAATCTCTCAGGTTTCGCTCTTATGTACGGCCAGATAGGCTGGTGTGAAGGGGTGGTTGATTGTGGGTGTTTGGGATGTGCTGGTGATGTTTCCTCAATGTTATGTTTTATTTTAGGTTGGACGGTGTGGATAATTGGCCATTCGTATATCCATTGGGCAAGGAGGAGGGCCGCAGTTAGAAGACATGGAACACAGCTGGGCTTTCCTGAGGATCGGGTGGCGTTATTCTGGTTCGGTTATCGGGGGTTTGACTGGCAGCACATTATTACGGTATTGTTTCGGAAGGTAGCGGAGGAGCCCTTGCCGAACGTGGTGGTAATTCACGGGGGGGGAAACGACTTGGGTCTGGTCCCCCAACGTGAACTGGTTAAGTGTATGAAGCAGGACGTTGACAGACTAAGGGGGCTTGTCCCTGGCGTGAAAGTGGTATGGTCGGAGATGGTACCTCGTTTATGCTGGAGATACGCCAGGGATGAGAAGGCAGTTTCTCGATGTCGGGGTAAAGTGAACAGGACCATGGCGGTGTTCATTCGAAGGTTAGGAGGCGTGGTGGTGAGGCATCGGGAGTTGGAGGAGAGATTACCGGGTTACTTTCGTGATGACGGGGTGCACTTATCGGATGTTGGTTATGACCTTTTTAATTTAGGTTTGCAAGACAGGATAGCGCAAGCCCTGTTTTTGTGTGGTGGGGGTCGCACATGTCCTTAAGGGGTCAAGGCAAGTGCTGTGGCGGAAAAGGTCTTGGTTAAACTGGAATTTTGGTGGGTTAAGAAATTGGTAGGCCAAGGTCTAGGCTGGAGTAGGCCGGAAGTCAAAAGTATGGAGGTAGGTTCGAGCCCGTCGGTGGCTACGAACCAAGGGGTGTAGGGGTGTCTGGGTACACCCCTGCAGTTAGACAAATGGAGGTGGGGCCTCTTGGTAGGCCGTTGAGTTACGTGTATGTATTATTGGTTATGCTAATGTTTGTTTTGGTAGGGTCATTGTCGGGGGTATGATATTGGAAGAGAGCCTAACAAAGGAGTACTGTTGACAATGACCCTAAATTGTTAATTTATATATTGATATTAATTAATAAAGCTGTGGACTTTATACTCCAACAGAATTTTCTGTGTCTGCGTGTTATTAAAGTATGGTTGGCACATGCCGAATAACGACTGTGCAATAATGTCATGTTAGATGAGGTTTTGTGATATGCCCTCTCACATGTTGCAGAAAATGGGGGACATTTATCAGTGTTCTGTTATAAAAAATGTTTCAAAGTTGTAAAAGTGTGTGTGTTTGTGTGTGTGTGTTGGGGGGGGGGGGAGTTCACAAATGCTGCTGCTGATTCTATTGGTTCCCATGATTATTGCCCCACTTTTTGAATTTTGCAGATCACAGCATTTTTCTAAATCTACTTCTTATGTTTACGTTGGATGAACGTTACTCTCTATTTTAAAAGTTTCAAATCACCAGCCCCTGGTCCATTTCTGGACCCAAAAATAGTAGAATTTATTTTACCCCGTAAGGACACATGACGGAAATATTCCGTCATGATTCCCTTTTATTTCTGAAGTTGTGTCTTTAAGGGGTTAATTATTTTATAAAATATTTTACCAGGAAAGATACATTGAGATTTCTCTCATTTTCAAGTATGTCCTGGGTCCACAAATCATTGCATTGTTACATTAGGGTACAATAAAATACAAAAACAATATTAATACACAGAAATACAAAATTTAACATAGAACAGGTAGGAAATATATAATCAACCATGACAGGTGCATTCTGTTTTGAGGTATGTAGAGAGGCTTTAGGCTTGGAGAAGATTTGAAAGTGTGCGGGAGGTCGCTCCATAATTGCGGCGCTCTGTAGGAGAAGGAGGATCGGGCTGCTTTCTTTTTGTATTGAGGTAGACTAAGTAAATTGTTGGTACTGGATCGGAGGTTATAGGAATGCAGAGGCATGTCTGAGTCGCACGTATACCTCTCAATGTCCATCTTCCTAATGGCCTGGTCCACATCAGGGTCATGATCATGTCCTTATTTGTGGTGGTTGAGGAAGCTTTATGTTCCTGACAGCCTTGTAGTAAGGTTCCGGCATTCTGTGGTTGCGTACTGGAACGTTAGTGATGAGGCTAAATGCTGAACACGTCACAGGGAAGAGGCGCGGACAGGCTACAGATGCTGTGAGGAATATATATAGCTGTGTGTGTATTGGAGTGTGTAGTTACATGTGTCTGCGTGCAAGGAAATAAAGAATTGTTTGTCTGTGTGTGAATGGGAGTCTGTAAGGATGTGCAGTCCCTGTGAGAGACAACAACTATGCCAGTGGCCCCCAGAAAGCTTGATTTTGAGAATTACGCTCTAGAGCTAGATCCCTGCAGGTGGTCCAACTGTCCCAATATTGTTCCCTTAGTTCCTACATGATTCAAACAGCAATTTGTGATTTACCCGTCGCAAGCACACATCGAATTCTAATGCCTCTAAGTAGCTATGTAACTGGTTCATCAAAAAGGCAGTGCTTGTTCTACTGGCAATACTGGTCTAGGCTTTGTTTTCAAACCTTTTGACAAATTAATGGATCAGAAGGGTTATGCACTAAAGCAGGCACCCCAAACTCCGGCCCTCCAGATTTTGCTGAACTACAACTCCCATGATTCTCAGCATATTTAATTCATAGCATCATGGAAGTTGTAGTTCAGCAACATCTGGAGGGCCGGAGTTTTTGGAAGCCTGCACTAAGGTGACAGTTGTGAATAACCTTGCAGGGCCACTTAGCTGATATATCCACAACCACCTGGCTTTATATACCAGAGATTGGAGGCGAGCAGTTACTGCATGTTCACCAGTGAACATCTTTAACCAAAGTAGAGGGCCAGCAATTGCCCAACACCCATCGCAAACTAGCTGGCCACCACAATCTAAAGTAATGAAAATACTGATTCAAGGTAGTAAGTTTGTGTCTGGGTTTCTTCACCTGCCCCACTCCCCGCAGACCTCAGGAAAAAAAAACCCTCACAAAAAAACCCTATATGCATGGGAAGGCAACCTTCGGCACTCCAAATTACATGGACTATATCTCCCAATTTGCTCTTACAACCATTATGCTGACAAAGCAACATGCCGAATGGTTGCCTACTGCTGAGATATACCAAACTGTATCACAACGCAGTCCCCTTTGCAAAGGAGTACAAATATTAGGATGTTGTGCAAAATGTATCTCATGCAAATTAGAAGAACAGGTCACTTAATTAATTTCCTGGCTCCAAAAATGGGTCACCAGGCTAATGCCATGTACATAGTTAGGGTCTGTGACAAACTGATTAAAACCCACAGTGCTAAGTTAATCCTCTTGACAGTCAGTTCTGGCTATGTGCAATGTATTAAGTCAGTTAACAGAGCACCACAAAGGTTACTTTAACAACTTTAATATTACACAGTACTCAGCTTTGGAAAATGAAACATGTCACTGTCATTACCGCCCATATGGTTGAAAAGGAAACTCCAGTATGACATTTAAATGAATTAACCCATTAAGAGCCAAAAGTATTCCAATGACTTGCAAAGTGCTACTGAACTTCCATTACACTGCCTCTAACACAATTTGCAACCACATGTGACTAATTCTTAAAACATATGATCTTGTGATCACATTATTTGCATATGCAGGGACTCACATATATTCTCATCATTAGACATCTAATCATTACACCAACATCACTGAATATTCAGAATGTATCCTCAATGTCATTCTATGTGTTATCCTACTTTTAATTAAGAAATCTTCACATGAAATATAATATTATTGTGCTTTAAATTTTAAAATACTTTAACTGAGCTTTAAAAGGTTATATATATATATATATATATATATATATATATATATATATATATATATTCCATTAAAGATCAGGTGCTCTTTTGCTTATCAGTTAATCAGCAATGCTAAGTAACCTGAATATTTGAGTTCTCAAAGTCATATTTGCTGCTAATTCAGTCCTGTCTTTAAAACTTACTCCACACAGCAATGTATTCAAAAAACACCCCACAAAATGCACATCACTT
This sequence comes from Pelobates cultripes, assembly GCA_933207985.1. Lineage (NCBI taxonomy): Eukaryota > Metazoa > Chordata > Amphibia > Anura > Pelobatidae > Pelobates > Pelobates cultripes. The sequence continues at coordinate 26,979,298 of OW240916.1, forward strand.
ATCCAGGGGAAATACTGGAATCCTCCCAAATCTCACAGGAGATGAAAGATATTAATTTCTATGTATCCACCACGCGTAGCACACTTTCAGAAGATAGAATTCCCCCCCCACTCTCCCCGGCCCCTTCTCCAACTAATACAACACACTCTCTGACTGTCCCTTTAAATACCACATGGCTCTCCATGGAATTAGAACGCTCTGTACATTCTGTAAATAATGAGAATTCTCACCTGATTCGGATAACGGGGCCCGGGCTCTGTAATGCCAAGTCTGATCAGAGGGGCGGGTATGCTATGGCAGGGGAGGGTATATTTGGGAGGGGGGGCAGACAAGGGGAGGGGAACAATGAATTGAATCTGGGAGGGGAGATTTCAAAGACAAATGCAGGGAAGCAGCTTTGGCATATGGAGAAGTGAGTGGGGTGGTGAAAGGGGGAGGAGATGGGGAAATGGAGGGATGGATGATTTGTGGGGTAGCCTGATAAGAGAGGTGTAGGGAGAGAACGATGGAAGGTAGGAGGGGACATTGAGTATGAGACTGCAAGGACAAGGGACAGGTCAAGGAGAGAGATTGCTGGGGAAAGCAGACTAGAGTAAAAGTCATTTTAGAAGTGTAGATGAGTAATATTGTATCTATAAACAGAGATTGGTAATATCAAATTCGGGTATTACTGGGGGATATTTATCAGGATAAAACAGATGTATTGTGGGATTAGTAACAATCACCATATATATCATGAGAGTGCTTCTAAACATTTTAGCACTTTGTCCCAGAATAGCACCTGATTAGCCTTAATAACCCCCATTCAGAGAGGCACAACATGTGTTTTATTTCCCTCTTTTTTTTTTTTAACTTTAATGTTTTTGAACCACATTTAAAATGATGAATCTACCCGAATGGTGCAGCAAGGACATACATTTCTGTACAACATAATTGGAGAAGATTTTATCAAAGTGAAAAATTCTGGCTGTTTTAATTAATTACGCTGACAAAAATGCCAAATGGGCACAAAACTTTCTGAGACACTCTGATAAATCTGGCCCCTGCAGGTAAACCTCAAATAAGCCATTTTACATTTACTACCTCATCAGAGTATCAGTGTACTCCACAGCCAGACTATTACCTCATCACAACATCCATGTGTTGCCCAGCCAATCAGATCATGCCATTTTACACTTATTATACTCATAATAATTACTTATTGTACTCATCCGGTACATGTCATTTTACATTTTAAAAGGAACATTTGAAACACCATTACCACTACATCATGTTTAAAGTGCCCCCCCATGTGTTTAATATATATTTGACTTTTTATATTGCTTCCCACTCCCCTACTCTCCTGTATGGACAGCTAGGAACTTCCGTCGCTACCAGAGCTAAACCCTGCAGTGCAGGTTGAGAGTGTTAGCTGATTGCTTAGCTCAGGTAGAGAACTTCTGTCTGTCAGAGAGGCAAGGACCCAAGGTTAGCAAACAGTTTGACAACATACATTGGGGATAACCAGAGCGCTCCTGGCACCATAACCACTATAGTATGTTTCAAATGTTCCTTTAATTATAGTTTAGAACCAATCAACAGTGACAAACATATTAAAAACCGGATATAAGGGAAGTAATATGCCCACTCTCGGTTTTACTTAGTGACTAAAAGTTCTTCCTGGTTGGGGCTTCCTAAGATATCAACAATATTTTGTCACAAACTCAAAAGGCCAAGAGTGAGGCCACACTTCTTCGCCATTAGCTAGCAAAAGGCCATTTTTTTTTTTTAAATAGTTGAATTCTTTTTATTGTAGCACAAGAGCCAACATACATAAAATAAGTTAAAAGTAAATGCATGGATGGCGACATTTTCAAGTGGAATATCATTACATATTACATATATTAAAGGACCACTCTAGGCACCCAGACCACTTCAGCTTAATGAAGTGGTCTGGGTGCCAGGTCCAGCTAGGGTTAACCCATTTTTTTATAAACATAGCAGGGGTCGAGAGCTCCCCGCCCGGCGCTGGAAAAAGGTAAGTTTTAACCCCTTTTCCCCTTTCCAGAGCCGGGCGGGAGGGGGACCCTGAGGGTGGGGGCACCCTCAGGGCACTATAGTGCCAGGAAAACGATTATGTTTTCCTGGCACTATAGTGGTCATTTAAGCATATGTGCCATAAGGCCGACAGAAAATAAGTGTCAAAAAAAGCATTGCGAGTGAAGCATTGCTCCAGTATAAATCAACATCGTCAAATTCCAATTCTGCAAGGACAATCATACAAAAGTGAGAGGGGATTCGCTTTTCCCTCAATAATACAGATTTTTGGAGTCTTTTCAGATGTTGCTTCATATGGCACTAGTGAGATCATCCACCACTCTCTCCCTGCTCACTTCCTTACTGGACAATTTGGACTTTGCAAGTCGGCCTTCCTGGAGTGAAAGCTGTTGCTATCAAAGTAATTCCAAACTTTGCTTCGATGGCGCGATAGAATACTTCAACCCCTTGCCTTGTGTTTTCTAAAGATGCGGTGGATTTGCATCTGTGGAAGTTGAAGCTGTCGCAACACTAGCACATACACTAGCACTTGGTAGATTAATCATAATCAAAAAAATTGATGGTGGTGGTATTGGTGGTGGTGGTAACAATGACAGTGGGTGAGCTACTTGTGCCACTCGTAGGAAGTACAGATGATGGTACAACTATCGGATGAAGCAATTCCGAAGCGGATACAGATGGACTTGCAGGAGGCACAGATGCAGTCGGTGTAAATAAGATACATTGTTCTTGTTCCAAATGACATATTATTTGCATAAATTGTTATTAGTAAGGTCACCTAAAATTTGTCAGAAACTGTCCAAACCCCTAAAACAAAAGTGTCCCTTTTTGTCAATTTAAAATGTTGGGAGGTTTGTAATAGTATTAATAATATAATGGTATTGAACATTACTTTTATTTTTTTTTGTATTTTGCCACCCATGTAATAATGTGATTTATAAAGTGTAATAATTGCAGTAGGAAGCATTACTGTGAAAACCATTGCATGAAGCAGAGCATTGTGGGACACTTAATATGCTTAACCGATATAATCTTCTAACAAAATCAAATCACTTGAGACATCATTTTGGCAAAACACATAAAAACGTAAAAAATAATAATTTCGATTTATAGTCTATCTATATTCTTTCTGGTTCTGTCAGTTTTTCAAATGGGATGGCATTTTTCTATAAAAATATGAATGTGTAGACTCCAATAAAAGTATTGAGTAAGGTAGCATTGTGTTAAAAGGGAAATATTTCTGGTACCTGTTACAAATTTGAATAGAGGCCTATAAATAAAAATGAATGTGTTTTGCTCCATCTAGTGGCTCCTAGTAGTATTTCACACATACTGTATATTCATTTTTAAAAGAACAGTTTATGCACCATAACTGCTACAGCTTGCTGTAGACCTGACACCCCCTAAGTAGTGAAACCATTTTAGAAGTGTGTGACTTTTTACCTGGGGTTTGTGGGATCCATTGCAGCCTACATTAGTATTCAAGGTGTTTTTTCTTCTTTTTACATTACATTTAAATATAGGAAATTAAATCCTTTATTTTGTCAAACAAAACTCTAACGTGCAATCAAACTGCCCCTCAGTCTTACAGACACACACACAATACCTGTCTGCTCTCATACCCCCGGGCACACTTGCATTACTTCACATGCAACAACTGGGTATCGCCCCCTCCTTCCTTGGACCCCCTGTTACAGGCACCAGTTTCCCTGCTCTGTTTCAGCTCTACGCGAGCTACACTCCGCTACGAAGAAGCAGGTAAACAGGTGTATGTATTAGTGAGAGCACACTCTGCTCCTATACAAAAATACCCCTTGCACATATTTTACTCGGATTTTTAAAATTTCCAGCCTTTCTGATCTGGAACAGCCTCAGGAAGACGTCCTGTAAAATTATACAAAATGAGTTGTGGTACATTTAGGAACATAAGGTTCAGCTTTCTTGATGTAAAGGAGAAATTAGAATATATTCAGTGAACTAGAGAACGAATTCTTAAGAAAAAAAAAAACCTATTTCTTTTCAGTTGGTTCAGTACATATTCCTGGTTAGCAGCACTCAATACAATGTAAAAAAATATCTCAATTACTTAAATCATTAAGCTAGCCATCTTAAAGCACTCTTGATGTTGTGCAGTGCTCCTATGGAAAGGAAAAAATAAGCTCCATTTTGAACTATAAGCTATTTGGAAAAACTAGGCAAATCTAGTAAAATGTAGTTTTGACATTAAAATGGGTGTTAATTTCGATTACACCCAGTGGCGTACACATGACCCATGGGGCCCCGGTGCGAAAATTGATCTGTGGGCCGCGCGCGGGCCGGGCCGCAACACATGGCGGTGGGCACCTGGTCGCAGGGGTTACAGGGCTGCGACCGCGGTATGTACGCCAGTGCATGCAGATGCACACACACTTAAAGGACCACTACAGACACCCAGACCACTTCAGCTTAATGAAGTGGTCTAAATGCCAGTCCAGCTAGGGTTAACCCATTTTTCATAAACATAGCAGTTTCAGAGAAGTGTCAGGTCCTTTCTAGTTTTAACCTCAGAAGTTGAAAACATAGCAGTTTCCAGAGAAACTGCTATGCAAGTTTCACTGAGGAAAGTTAATCAGAGTTTCAGTGGCTGTCTCACTGACAAGTCGCTAGAGGAGCATAATACTGAACGTCCATAGGAAAGTATTGAGTAATGCTTTCCTATGGGCGGTTTAAATGCGCGAGCGCGCCTCTTGCCGCGCATGTGCATTCGGAGCTGAGAGGCGGAGGGATCCCCAGCGCCAAGGGAGTCCGACGCTGGAGAAAGGTAAACGCTGAAGACACACACACACATTCTCACGAACAGACGCATACACGCTAGCTAACAGACACACACATTTACTGACATACATACACACTCACTTACAAAACATACACTTTCACTGACAAACACACACTAACAGACATTTACTCAAACAGAGACCTTACTCAATACACACACCTCAGTAAGACAGCACAGTAACACACCCCCACTAGCAGACACACACACCTTCACTCTAACACTCACACTAACACTCACTACAGCAGACACACACTAACACTCACTAGCAGACAATAATACCAAACACTAACACTAGTTTTTTGTTTTTGTTTTTTTAAATGTAATCCCCCCAGCCTCCTTACCTTTTGGAGTGCTGGGTGGATTCCCTGGGGTCCAGTGGTGCTGCTGGGCTCCTGGGCGGGTGGCCGGTCGGGCAGGCGGGCGCGCGAGGGAGCACTCAGTGCTTCCTCTTCAGCTCCCTCACGCACCGCGTAGGGATGCCGGAGCCGGAAGATGACGTCATCTTCCGGCTCCGGCATCAGTGCGGTGCGCGAGGGAGCTGAAGAGGAAGCACTGAGTGCTCCCTCGCGCGCCCGCCTGCCCGACCAGCCATCCGCCTGCCTGGGGTCAGCAGGGCCAGCCTCGGGGGGCCCTGGGGTGGTCGGCTCCTGGGCCCACCAGGGGAAGAGGATGGCCCTGTGGGTACATACCGGTTCGCAGGGGCGGCCGGGCCCCCTGGAGGGCCGGGCCCGGTCGCAGCCGCGACCCCTGCGACCCTGGTATGTACGCCACTGATTACACCTGTAAGTGACCCTTTTAAAAACCCTGCACAGTAGAGTTGTATTGCTCAGTTGTACTGTGCTGCTGGTACTGAACAATTGGCATTACTTGGCCCATTCTTCGGATATATGTTGTGCATTGGCCTGTTTGCCTATTTTCGATCTTCTGCTGCCTTAATCCTTTGGCTGTCTGCCTTTGTTTTTTAGCCTTTACAGTGTATTTTAAGTGCTTTGGAATTTTCTGCCTTCACTGAAGCCTTTTATAGTAGTTTGGCTCCAGGCACCTACCCTAACGTTACAAATTAGTATTTTGAGGAGCTCATGCACCTCTGAGAGGCTGTAACCTGGCAAATAAAGTCCCCTCAGGCAGACTGTTGCAGGTCTTCAAGTCAATCAAGCCCAATTACAGGACCAGCTGCCCAATATAAATATGCAAACCAACCCTGACACACCTCCACCCCGTAACGAGAAACCACTGGGCTTCTGTGCAAAAACTGCCCTGGGGCCCTGCCTTATGTCTACCCCCCTGCCACCCCGCATCTACCCTCCCCCTCCCATACATTCCCCTCCCCCCACACATGCAGACAAACAGATACACATGCAGACACACACATAAATACAGAGACACATACAAACAAACATACAAATACACATTCATACAGACATACACACAAACATATATACAAATACATACAGAGAAACATTCATACAGACACATATTCAAAATGTTTTAGTCATCCTCCTGTCTCCTACCTTTTAGGTGCAGGAGGGTGACTTTCACTGGGGTCCAGTGGCTCAGCCTGATGGGAGTTCCCACTCTGACTCCCTCCTCTGCCTCCTCCCACGCAGCTCCCGGTGTAAGCTGGGAGGAGTGACCGGGGCAGTCACTTTCTCCCAGCGTCTGATGTCATCTCAGGGGCCCAGTCGTGCTGTTAAAGCACCGCAGCGTTGACCAGGCACCCTGGTGATTCATTGCCATCGGGTGGCCTTAACAGCATGGGCCACTTGATGGGCCCCTTCAATGAGGCCCCGGCGGATTCTACCGCACGGGCCGGGGCGCGTTACTTAGCACTGCGGTCACAGGCGTCCGCCGGGTGGCCAGGCCCCCTGGAGTGACAGACCCGGTCACTGCTGCGACCGCGGTAGTTTGCCACTATTCATATGGTCTCACTGCAGAAGATTCACAAGTACCTGAGCCATCACTGCCATTACCTAACCTGGTAAATGAGATCCAATCAATACAAAGCTTTCATGAGCAACTGTTAGAGGGAATTATAGACACCCAGACCACCTTATCTCATTGCAGTGGTCTGGGTGCTCTGTTGAAGTCGCCTTAACCCTGCAATGTAAATCAGTTTTAGAGAAACAGCAATGTTTTCATTGCAGGATTAAGACTGCCACTAGAGGTGCTTTCTTCAGTTTGGATTAGTGAAACGCCGCTAGATATCCTCATGCTGTGAATGAGGATGTCCAGTGTGTTGAAATACCCCATAGGAAAGCATTGATTCATGCATGTGCATTAGGTTCCCGTTCCACGCCAATGTCAGAGGAGGATGAGCCTGTTCCAGCACTGATGGAATCAGGTAAATGTTTAAAGGTTTTTTTTTAACCCTTAACATGGCCAGGCTGGAGGGGGCAGGACACTATAGAGCAGTAATACAGCTTTGAATTCCTAACACTATAGGGTTCATTTAACAACTGTTTGCTGTAAATCCTGCACCTAATAATGTGATTATATTAAAGTCAAGCTTGTAATCAAACTGCTGATGGGAGATGGTTTGAGAAGCATCATTATTCAGACATCAATGAACCAAATGACACCCTTGGATCAGTATAGATGGGGGCTGTCAAAAAACCCTCAAGGATAAATTGGCCCAAACTGAAGTATTTGAGGTTATCATAAAATAAAAAATATTGTCTCCAGAGGATGTTGGGGTTATCCACCCAACCAAGGGGTTTAAGCCCCTTCATTTGAACAATCAGGAGAGAAAAATAAAGATAAACATGGGAGACATCAATGTCCGAATTCTTGTAAAAACACTGCTTTATTGAGAATGCTTAAAAAAGGCATCTATTGCCATAAACAAAGTTTAAATAATTAAAATAAAAATTACCTATTATATGCACTCTTTTTCTATGTTCAGGTCGGCTGGTAATAAATTAAGATATATTCACTATATAGCTTTTATTTTAGTATTTTTTTATACCAGCGCTGTGATATGGAACAGCCATCCCTAGACGCATTTCTCTGCCTCTGTACTTTGATACCTTTCAATAACTTTGTGACTTGCGATCTCTCTGATAGTAGTGAATTGGTATATATCCTTGACACCTTTTTTTGTATCCAATAATTCTTCTCTGGGGATCTTTTCAGACAATTTTTGAATTCTTTTTGGTATAAGTTCTATTCAGGGTGCGGCGATAAGCTTACAGAACTTTTTTCTTTTTCTTTTGATTATTTAAACTTTGTTGATGGCAATGGATGCCTATTTAAGCATTCTCAATAAAGTAGTGTGTTTACACAAGTTTGGACATTGATGTCTTCCTTGTTTATCTTTCTTTTTCTCTCTTGAGGTTATCATACCAAAACCCATTAAAAAGAGAATTTAAAGTAGAAATAGCCATTCCTCTTAGAGAACCACCCTTGCTGCAATAGTGGCACTGAGAAATCCCAAGGATGAACCTTTGTAAATAGGATTGGTAAAGGGGCATTTATCAACTGGAGAGTTAACCAGAATATTGAATAACAGACTCTAAAAGAGTTAGCTACTAAAGGGAGAATTAAAAATGAAATTCACATTTAAGGCCAGAGTAGTCGAACTGGCAGCATAACTTGCTTAGAGAATTTTTCCTGTTTGGCTTTTTTGACCTTAACCCCTTAAGGACCAAACTTCTGTAATAAAAGAGAATCATGACGTCACACGTCATGTGTCCTTAAGGGGTTAAAGGGACACTATAGTCACCTGAAAAACTTCAGCGTAATGAGGTTGTTCTGGTGAGTATAGTAGATCCCCGCAGGTCTTTTAATGTAAACACTGTATTTTTAGAGAAAAGACTTCAAACGTAGTATCAGGACATTGCAGGCACTGTGAACGCACCTGCAGTGTCCTACAGTAACCCCTGAGGCTGTCAGTGGTCAGAGCTGTTAGTGTAGGAGATGAGGGTCTCCTGCACATACAGCGTCGACTCTGGCTGACAGGCTGCTGAAGGCAGAAGACAGGAGGCTGGAGACTCAGCATAAGGATATATTTGCCATCTGCCACTGATCTACTGGACTTCAAATAGTAAGTAAACTTATTTTACAAACAAGTGAGTTAGAGAGAGAGAGAGTGAGAGGGTGTCAGAGAGAGAGTATCAGAAAGAGTGCCAGAGAGAGTCAGTGAGAGAGTTAGTCAGAGAGAGAGAGTGTGTGAGAGTAAGTCAGAGAGCTAGAGAGAGTCAGAGAGTGAGTTAGAGAGAGAATGAGTTAGAGAGCTAGAGAGAGTGAGTTAGAGAAAGAGATAGAGAGAGAGAAATAGAGAGTGAGAAAGAGACAGTGAGAGTGATAGAGACAGAGGGAGAGAGAGTGAGAGACAGAGATAAAGAGTGATAAAGAGACAGTGTAGCGGAGCTCCCTGTACCCCTGGCTGGGTACCTCCGCCAAGGACCGCTTCCTAGCTGGAACAGGGCACAAACCGCAGCACTTCTGCCCACAGTCGCCGTGTCTTGATTAGGTCTCTGGAACCGCTCCTTCCTTGAGTCGGATGGGGAATTAGCTCTAGTCATTACAAGGACATTTACCATTGAATCCCCTGCAAGCTGGAACAGTAGACACAAGTAAATCTTCTTTCCCACCAATAACAGGACGACACACAGTTTTGGAGTGTAAACTGGAATAGATTTTAATGGTGCCACACTTGGCCTTTTATGCAAGTCCCCAAGCAAGGGGTACGCCCTCATGGACCTTGTTGGGAACAGGGACACAAAATTCCAAACCAATAACCACACATTTACAGTGTAAGGCACTCCCATACAAAGCAAACAATCCCTCCCCTCTGCCTGGGAGATAATTGGATCAGATACTGTATTAACCCAATTAACTCCAGGCAGAGAAAACACACATTTATAATAGTCCCAAAAGTACCCCAAAACACATGATATCCCCACAAATGTCACATCCTCTGATAGCCCTGATCTGGGTGACCAGCATATCCAAAAATCACCCAGATCAGTTAAGGGGTTCAGAAATTCTATGGAAGTCATTTATTTGACCGACCGCAAGCATGGCCCCATGCCCAAAACAGTTCCAGAGAATCAGGGCTTGCGGTCAGTCTAGTTCGGTAGTTTGAAAACGAAGAAACTACGGAACATAGTCAGTAGTCTTACCCTGGAGCTTGTTCCTTTCATTCAGACGAATGATCCCAATGAACAGTGCCCTTCTAACTTGTATAAAACCGAACGCAGGCGATGATGGAAGTCCAGCGGTGTTCAGGAGTTTCTATAGCCGATTTTAGTTCCAGGAGATTCATACCCAAACAGTTCTGCCTGTGTTCATGCGAACAAGATGGCAGCCACCTGGTGATTGTCCATAGGAATTGTGGCCACACAGATGAACAATTAGAACACTGCAGTTAGAAATGTTCCAAGTTGTTAATAGGTGTTAACAAGCTCCAGGGTGGTCTCTGGTTCGTGTGGATGTTCGGTAAACGAACCATATAATCCCAATTGCACAAACAGAGACGTTTACATTATTTTTCACAGGATCCATAGTCAGTGGGCAGAAGGCTGGCAAGCAGGCTCCTCCAGAAGCTCGTGGCAAACTCAGGTAAAAAGGGGCGTTTGTCACATATTGGATTGTTTGCTTTTTTTAATTCTTTATTTTTGTCATGCATGTATCAACAACAATTACACAGAGCCACATCAGCGTCTGTGTGCATCTGACAGCATTTAACAGTATCACAGGTTAATACAGCACATTTTTAAGGTTAAAGAGTAAAAACAAGACATAAAAAAACGATTCTGTTAGTAAACAGTGAGGTGGATAATACGCAAAACTCTATAAACATTCGATTTCAAATTCCGTTCTAATAAGCAGTGGCAGTCTTGCTACTTACATTGCTTATTGATATAAAAAGAGACCCATAAACTGTGAGAGATGCCCAGAAAATATCAGGGAATTGACGAAAATAACTAGTCAGTACAGTCATAGTGCCTGGCCTTATCGCGTGTAATGATATAGACTGCACGTGTCCATCCCTGACGTATGCCCAATGAGTCCGCTATCTAAAGTTAGGTGTTGAAGAGTGCGACTGTCATGGCAGCTATACCATGATCCCATTCTACGTAAAAGCCCAACTCGCTCACAGACTACATTGCGGATTGTTTGCTTTGTGTGGGAGTGTCTTACATTGTAAATGTGTTTTTATTGGTCTGGAAGTTTGTGTCCCTGTCCCCAACAAGGTCCATGGGGGTGTACCCCTTGCTTGGGGATCTGCATAAAAGGCCAACTGTGGCACTATTAAAATCTAGCTTACAGTCCAAAACTGTGTGTCATCCTATTATTTGAGGGAAAGAAGATTCAATGGGGAAAGTCCCTGTAAGGACTAGAGCTGATTCCCCATTTGGCTCCAGGAACGCGCAGTTCCAGGGCCCCAGTGAAGCCAAGGCGACTGTGGGCAGAAGTGTCCCCTGTTCCAGCTAGGAAGCGGTCCTTGGTGGAGGTACCCAGCCAGGGGTACAGGGAACTCCGCTACAGACAGTGAGAGAGAGAGAGAGACTGAGACAGAGATAAAGAGACAGAGAGTGAGAGAGAGACAGTGAGAGTGGAGAGACCGGGAGCAAGACAGAGAGTGAGAGAGAAAGATTGAGAGAGAAAAGAAAGAGAGAGTGTGAGAGCGAGTTAGAGAGAGTGTGAGAGAGATAGGTAGAGATAAATAGATAGATAGAAAGATAAAGATATAGATAGATAGATGGATAGAGAGAGAGATAGAAATAGAGAGAGATAGAAAGAGGCTAAGCAAGTTATAAGAGCCTCCAAAGCGCACACAGAAGAGAGAATAGCACAGTCAGTAAAAAAAGGGGGATACCACATTTTTTAGATACATAAATGAGAAAAGGAAAGTAAAACAAGGATTAGTTAGATTAAAAACAAAAGAAGGAAGGTATGTAGAAGAGGATAAAGGTCTGGCTGACTGCCTCAATGAATATTTTTGTTCAGTATTTACAGATGAAAATGAAGAAGAGGAACTTCAGTTAAGAAAAAGGACAAATGGGCCATTTATTACATGTGAGTTTACAGAGGAAGAGGTTCCATTTCAACTGTCAAAAGTAAAGACAAAAAAGTCAATGGGACCTGATATAATACACCCAAAGTTATTAAAAAAAAACGTAGTGGTGTACTAGCAAAACCATTAACAGATTTATTTAACCAATCATTGTTTACAGGAGTAGTCCCAGAAAATTGGAAATTAGCGAACGTTGTGCCCATGCACAAGAGAGGTAGTAGGGAGGAGTCGGGCAACTATAGGCCAGTAAACCTTACTTCAGTAGTGGGGAAAGTGATTGAAACCATGTTAAAGGATAGGATTGTTGAACATCTAAAATCACATGGATTTTAAGATCAGAGACAACATGGGTTTAGTTCAGGGAGATCATGTCAAACTAATCTTATTGATTTTTTTGATTGGGTAACTAAAATAATAGATCAGGCTGGTACAGTAGACATTGCTTACCTAGATTTTAGTAAGACTTTTGACATTGTTCCATATAGAAGGCTTATGGATAAACTGCAATCTTTAAGTTTGGATTCCAATATTGTTGAATGGGTTAGGCAGTGGCTAAATGACAGGCAACAGAGGGTTGTAGTAAACGGAGTATATTCGAAACAAGGTCTAGTTACCAGTGGGGTATCTCAGGGATCTGTACTTGGACCCATTCTCTTTAATATATTTATTAGTGATATTGCAGAAGGCCTTGATGGTAAGGTATGTCATTTTGCTGATGATACGAAGATATGTAACAGGCTTGATGTTCCAGGAGGGATAAGCCAAATGGCAAATGATTTAGATAAATTAGAAAAATGGTCAGAGCTGTGACAACTGACATTTAATGTGGATAAGTGCAAGATAATGCATCTTGGACGTAAAAACCCAAGGGCAGAGTATAGAATATTTGATACCCTACTATCCTCAACATCTGAGGATAGGGATTTAGGAGTACCGTATTTTCTGGCGCATAAGACGACAGGGCGGATAAGACGACCCCCAAATTTTCCAGTTAAAATATAGAGTTTGGGATATACTCACTGTATAAGACTACCCCTCTTCCAACGTACACCAAATAAAAATTAGCCATGATGTACAGTGAGCAGACAGAGCCACACAGCAAGACATTAAAGAATTATAATCTGAAATAGCATTTAAAGCCCAGAAATGTGCCAGGCTGTTTGGGCATATAATCCATGCCTGCTGGTCTAGCACACAGGAGGCTAATTGCGATATATGCTCATACTGCCAATCCTTAACCCTTTATTCTGCTTTGACTATTTAAACCTGGCTGGACTATGCTACCTGGATTTGGGGAATTTATGAGGCGCATGGGGCAAACACTACCAAGGCTGGGCGAAATGGGGCAAACTGTACTTAGACTGGGGTGGCATGCACTATACCAGCTTGTTGGCATTGTGAAAAGTGCACTCATGACGTGTGGCATGGAGCATACACTATACAGAATGTTCTTCTTACTACTCCCCCCCCGTGTCCTTCTTACTCCCCCTCCCTATGTTCTTTTTACTCCCCCCCAACCCTCCTTATGTTCTTCTCACCTCCCCTTCCCTGTGTAGCGTGTGTGACTGAGCTCCTCTTCCTCCTGTCAGTCCAGCCGGGTACCGCGCGGTAACAGGAGATTCTGTTTCCTTTTCACGGCCGGACTGACAGGAAGTGCACACTGATTTCTCACTTCCTTTCAGTCCAGCCGGGAACAGCTGGTAACTGAATCTCCTGTACCGCGCGGTACCCGGCTGGACTGACAGGAGGAAGAGGAGCTCGGCCATCCACGCTATACAGGGAAGGGGAGGTGAGGAGAGAGGCAGTGCTGCAGCTGCCTGAGGCTCTCTATAGAGCTATCAGGCGGCTGCAGCATTAGAAGGGCCAGCGATGGGGGCGCAGGGCGCCCCCTCCTATATGGCAACCTAGGCGGCTGCCTAGTTCGCCTTATAGGAAGCCTGCCCTATAAGACGACACCCGGCGTATAAGACGACCCCCGACTTTTGAGAAGATTTTCCTGGGTTAAAAAGTTGTCTTAAACGCCGGAAAATATGGTAATTATTTCAGATGACTTAAAGGTAGAAAGGCAATGTAGTAGAGCAACAGGAAATGCTAGCAGAATGCTTGGTTGTATTGGGAGAGGCATTAACAGTAGAAAGAGAGAAGTGCTCATGCCATTGTACAGAACACTGGAGAGACCTCACTTGGAGTATTGTACGCAGTACTGGAGACCGTATCTTCAGAAGGATATTGATACTTTAGAGAGACTTCCTCTGTAACTCCCGCGAGACGTGCGACCGTTAGAGTGTTGCCATGGGTTACCATGGCAAATCTCCGCGCAGCGCGCACACCACGTCTTGCGGGAGTTAGAGAGAGGCAGATCTGTAAAGTGCTCCCTTGTGCTTTGTCAGGGGCCCCAACATTTCTGGTGGCGGCCCTGGTGGATGCATGGAATAGCCTTCCAGCTGAAGTGGTAGAGGTTAACACACTGAAGGAGTTTAAGCATGCGTGGGATAGGCATAAGGCTATCCTAGCCATAAGATAAGGCCAGGGACTAATTAAAGGTATTTTGAATATCTGCCGTCACATTCTACGTTTCCATGAAAGATAGATAGATATAGAGATAGATAGATATAGATAAATAGATAGATAAAAAGAGATAGATAGAAAGATATAGATAGATATCTGTATGAAGCGGTTTGGTCTGCAAGGGCCAAGATCCAGGTAAGTGTCTCTCCACTCTGTCCATGACCTTCCCCTGTCTGCTGCTCATACTCGTACAGCCAAATCTTGTTTGCAGGATCTTTTGCCGGTGGCTCTTTTCATTTGGAAATAGCCTGCCTACCGCCATCAGACTCTCCTCTAGTCTTCAATTGTTAAAGAAGTGTCTTAAAACCTTCAAGGAAAAACCCTTTAGGAAAGCTTATGGCCTCCCAGAGTAACCTCTACCTCACATACCTGTTCCTTGCTCTCTCCTAAAGGGCATCACTTTGCTCTCTCCTCCTGCTCTCCCTCACTCCCACCTTATTCGATTGCTGTCTCCTGTCCAATTGTGTTTTATTCTTACCTCCTCTAGACTGTAAGCCCGCTTGAGTAGGGTCCTCTTCAACCTATTGTGCCTGTAAGTTTTTGTAATTCTCTCATTTATTGTTAAAGCTCCCCCTCTTAAATAATATTGTACAGCGCTACAGAATATGTTGGTGCTATATACATGCAAATAACATATAAAGAATTAAAATGTGTCAAACTGCATGAGCATGGATTGACTTTTTAAAGTATAACAGCACAAAATAACTCCTGTCACCATAACCACTTCATAACAATCTATATATATGTATTTATATATTAGTGTCAGTAATGCAAACGAACTGATGTTTCCATGGAGAATAGAATTTCAGAATAATAAGAGACTCCTACACTGTATTAAAATTAACTTAAATAAATAAATAATATAAAAAAAACCTAACCTAAACCACCAGAGGGCACCTTTCACGGGTCCACGCCCCACTCTCTGCCTACCTGTTCCTACAGACATAACTCCTGGACACAAAATGGTTAACTGCTGAAGCATCTTCTTAAAGAACAACTGTCATCAAATTTTTCACTTCTCATTTTTGAAAAAGCACATTACATTTTATGAAACAATGATTTATTTATATTTTTTAGAAGTGATATACGTTGATTTTTTAATCTGGCTGACTTGTTCAACCTAACTTGCTTGATTTTGCAGGTTCACACAGAGCAATCACAGCATCTCCCAGCAGCCGCAGGCAGCCGTGTCAATGTGTGTGTCAGCTCTCTCTCCCCGCAGTCCTCACCCCACACCTCCCATCATTCTGAAACATCATTTGTGTTATTTGTTTTATTTATGTTTATTGTTAGTCTGTTCCTGCTACCTCGGGGAGGCTGGGAACAAGCTGTGTAGCAGTAGGACCCTGTGCAGTCCAAGCACTTTCACTGTCAGAGACGTTCTGTGATTGTCTTTCTCTCTCTCTGTCTGTTTCGGTCACTTCTCAGCATTTCTCGTTTTACGTGCTGTTTGAGCTGCTCATTGTATCACTTCCCTCTCCGAGAAGTGATAATTTGATGTCAGTTATCCTTTAAGGGGGTAGATGGGACAATCTTCCTGGTTGCTAAAGCATTACGGAATTTTTAGTCCCTTCAAAGGCTTCTTAGTCATCAACTTTCTTCCTGCAAGCGATGCCGGCTGCCAGAGAAAGTGTTAAACGAAAACGTCACATCATGCAAGGCTCCAGTGTGGTGAAGCAGGGGAAAGATTCAATAGGAAACTTTATATGTGGTCAGCCTGCCTGTCAATCAGTTGCCTTGGCAACAGGGCGTGCCTCTTGAGAATAGCGTGGCCGGGCTGCTATTGGCAGAGGGGGATGCTTTGGGCGGAGCTAGGTTGTGAATTGGTGCTGATGTTGCAGGATGAATAGGGACAGCATCCACTGGCAGGAAGCAACCGGGAGGAATCTTGGGTTGGAACGTAAGGAAAGGGTTAACAGGAGAGAGGGGAGACTTTTTGAGCAGGAGGTGTATAGTTAATGGCTGTGTGTATAGGGCATAGTCTACAAACTGAATTTTAAGTTTGGCATATGAGGCTTCATGTGAAGGGAGGGGCAAGAAAGGTTTATGGCTTTCTTATACTGAGACTAGAGAACGAGATTGGTATAAAAAGTAACAGAATAAATGTTAATTTTCATGAAAAGTTTTCAGGAAGACAGTGAAAGGGATTGGGGAAAATAAGCAAGACGAAAGAGGAAGTAACTGTTAAAAAGAAAGTTTTGTAATAGCTTTTAGATAAGGAGGTGGCAACTTTGTCTCAGTGTTAGAACTATATTTATCTCCCTATAATATGCCAAGGTGTTTTAAGTTTCTTTGAAGAGGTGAACAGCAGTGGCGTGGGTAAAAAAATAAATTAACAGGCTTTTTTTAGTTGAAGTGATTTTACTGATACGGTGACTGGTAAGGAGAAGATGCCTACACTGCAAGAGGATGACCCAATGGCTTCCCAGGTCGCCACCGCTGGTCCAGGCCAGGTAGCCCCAACTCAGGCGATGATGAGCCCTCGTGCCCAGATGGCCTGTCGAGCAGAGTCCAGAGGTCGTTTCAGAGTAAATTTTGTGCAGAGTACAGAGAGTATTCTGAGCGGCGATAGTGGAGGAGGAACACCCAGCGAAAGCAGCTTAGGGCCAGGGGCCCTGCGCAGTTTTGGTCATAACACCATGGATGCGGTGCCACGTATAGATCATTACAGAAACACCATGCCCTCTGGGGCTATGAAGCCAGGGAGGCCAAGCCTGGCAGAACTGCATGATGAACTGGACAAGGTGAGCATAAAGATCATGGCTTATAATTGGCAGCCGAGCCCACAGTATATAGGATTAATTACTAAACTTTTTATTATAGCAAATGAAATCTGAACGCCAAAAGTGAGGTTAAAATAGTTAAGCTGGGTATAAAGCTGAGTAGAAAGATTTTTCCAAATAAGATATTTTAGCTTCAGTGTTTCAATTCAAATTAAATTTTCTATAATTTGGAGTTTAACGAATAACTCTGTATTTATGCAATAAATGCTCTAATATTGATAGGGATATTCAATTGTGAATTGTTAAAGTGACATTCCACTACCCAAATAACAATAAAAAATACAAATTTAAATCACCGTTAATTAGATATACCCCAAATATAAACTTGCTTGCATTTAATTTATGCTAGTTATATCTAAAAAAAAATTGCAAAACCTGCAGTTCTCTTGTCTGCTGCCATTGCAAACCCTTCCCTTCTTCACTAGCCCATACTTTCGGCAGCTGTCCCATCACAGGCAGGTGCTCGGGCAGTTGCTTCCTCTTGAGTTTAGCTCCACTGAGCTAACCAAACCAGGAAGTGACAGGACCTGTTATCTGCTTGAAACCAGGTTAATTTGTAAAAGTGTCAATTTCTATTGAAATCTGCACTTTTTGCAAAATGCAAAAATATAGGACACATTCTTGACACGTAAAGCATTTCAGCAAGTTAAAGCTTTAAGGGGTCTGCAATGTCCCTTTAAGAATTCAAAATTAACTTCATATTTTAGGCTACAATAGTGGAACTGAAAGATAGGCTTGGAGATTTTTTCCCCCCATTCGGCTACTTTGCCCTGAATTGTGAAATTCACTATTTACACTATTTAGTCAAAACCCTACATGTTTGTTGATCTCACACCTCTATAGCTCAATTAAAACTGAAATGTGGGAAATTTAATCTATTTAATCTAGTGTGGGAAATTTAATTTGTTTTACATATGATCTGTGTGGCAATATTAAGGGGTATATTGTGGTTGTGGGATTTATTCACTAAACTACAAATTGTAGCAAAAATTGAAATCTTGTTTGTGAAATTTAGACTAAACGAGTAGAGATGTCGCGAACCGTCCGCGAACTTCTCGCGAACGGTTCGCCGCGGTGGCGAACTCCGGTCAGCTGACACATCCCGGCCAATCTCCAGCAGACCCTCCCTCCCAGACCCTCCCACCTCCTGGACAGCATCAATGTTGAAGCTGCCTTCAACATGGATGCTGTCCAGGAAGTAGGAGGGTCTGGGAGGGAGGGTCTGCTGGAGATTGGCCGGGATGTGTCAGCTGACCGGAGTTCGCCACGATCGGTTCGTGGCGAACCGTTCGCGAGAAGTTCGTGGACGGTTCGCAACATCTCTATAAACGAGCTGATTTGGAAAAAATTAAATTTTCTACCACAAATATCTACAACTAGCTGCTGATGTACTGAAACATTCTGCAGTTAAGGGCATAACTATCAAGAAGTATAAATGTAATTTATACTCTTAATGGATAACATTAAAGATATAACTTGCTTGACTTTCAATGTTTATTTATCGCGCTTTTGTGAGGTACATTCACTAGTAAGCTGCTTTGAGTTGACAACTGTCTTGGAACGGGTAGGGCAAAATTAATTTTTTAAAAATCCCAACTTTTAGTGTAGATATTTTATTCCAACTTAATTGTTTTGTTAATAAAGTTAGTTGGTTGTCAGCTCTCTACTCTTTAGTGACTAGAATCCAAAGTGTGATGTTTCTTAATTTTGTACATTCATATATATATACTGATCAGCCACAACATTAAAGGGACACTATAGTCACCAAAACAACTTTAGCTTAAAGAAACACTGTAGGGCCAGGAACACAAACATGTATTCCTGATCCTACAGTGCTAAACCCACCATTTAGGTGGCTTGATCCCCCCCCCCCTTAGCCGCCTTAGAAGAGGTTAAAACATACCTTATTTCCAGCATCTCAAGGGTTCGTCGGCGTTGGCCCTACACCCGATCCACCTCCTTGGTGACATCAAGTATTTATTTATTTGCCATCCTACTCCCACAGACCCCACACTACACAATAACTCCCCCTTACACACACTGCCCCCCATACACACACTGTACCCCACATACACTGCAACCCCACACACACACACACACTGTACCCCACACACACCAACTGTACCCCTCATGCACAAACTGCCCCACATACACACACACACTGCACCCCTCACACACAAACTTCATCCTGCACAAACACAATACACACACACAGAATCTCTCACACACGCGCACTGCACCCCGTATGCACACTGCACTCCTGTACACACACGCACACTGCACCCCTCACACACATATTGCACCCCTCACACACACACACACACTACAGCCCCTATCCTGGCAGACCCCAGGTAAGTTGTCAAACTGTTCTTAAACAGTTTGACTACTTACCCTGGAAAGGGGACTATTGGCACCATAACCACTACAACGTAATGTAGTGGTTATTTTGCCTGGATTGTTTCTTTAAATAATCTACCAGTGCCACATTCCCGGTGGCACTGCTCAGACTTTGCAAGAGGAACCCTGCGATAGAGCTCCCCGGGTCCTCTCCTGCCTCCCTCCCCAGCCGGCGGCCTCATATTAGTGCCTCGGGGCTGGTGGGGGAGATCTTTGAAGGCACACAGCGGACCGACACTCGGATAGCTCCGTCTCTGCATGGGCCGACAGTGGAGATCCTGTGATCTCCACTGCCATCGCTGCCCACCGGGCATTTGCCCGGTATGCCCGATGGCCAGTCCGGGCCTGCTTGGGGTGCCTTGGAAAAATATTGAAATATTAAGCATGCCTTGAACCTAAAAAGTTTGGGAACCACTGATCTCTACACTAAAACTGCTAAATTAAGCTAAAATTAGTTTTTTTATGCCGATAGTGTAGTTTTTATTTATATATTTTTGGTCTGTATAAGCAGTAATAGTAAATTCTCTGTATAACTTTTATGTAGTGAACTATCCTTTTATTGATCCAAATGTCAAAATAATGCTAACATAATTATTTTGTTTTGTGTGTGTGATCTGACCACTTTAACAAGAAGAACATACATAACAAGACCGTCACATACATATATGATTCAATTGCCAAATATAACCATCTAATCAATAATAAGGAAAAATCAGCTTCAACTATAACTAGGAACCGTAAATGGAAACTGTAGTTGTGTCTAAATGTTTCATTTTTGTTTCTTGAAAATGATCTAATTCATCTCAGCGACTTAGAAATAGTTCTCCCCAATGATTGGGTTCTGAATATTAAAGTGCATAATTACATACAAAGTACATAATTACACTATAAATTATTAACTAAGCACTTAAAACAAAAATGGACATACCTCCCTTCTCATGTCTACTTAGCCCATAAACAAGCAAAGTGACCTACACACAGTAATGTGATTTACAGATGTAGAACTCAGGGTCTTTTGAGCAATAAATTAATAAATGAGACTACTTTGCTTGATGAAACTTGACAAAAGGGGCAGCTACCGCTGTCCAGTCTCTAATTTTTCCTTGCGGTCACTAGTGACAGCTGTGAGAAAAAAAATGCATTATCAATGGTGGCTTCCATGGTCTTGCAGGATAATCCATAGACCTCAATGCTTTACTCTTGAGTATGCACAAGAGTACAGCACTGATGTGGACTCCTGACAGGTAAAGCACTAGCAGCTGAAGATGACTAACTGGATTTACTTTGCAGGAGCCTGGAGAGGCTGCTTCAGTCCCGAAAAAGTAAAATAAAGTAAAACTTACTATGCCCTGTACCCCAGGTCACCACACTTTTAACCCTTTAGGAACGTAGTCCAAGTTCTGAACCAAAACAAAACCTAGAATTTGCACATGTGTTTCTTCCACCGAAATTTAAGGTTTTCTCTTAAAGGGACACTATAGTCACCAGAACAACTACAGCTTATTGAATTTGTTCAGGCTTTTTGCTGTAAACACTGTCTTTTCAGAGAAAATGCAGTGTTTACATTACAGCCCAGTGATAACTTCACTGGCCACTCCTCAGATAGCTGTTAGAGATCCTTCCTGGGTCATGGCTGCCTAAAATGCATCCAAACATTCAGTGTCTACTCCCCCTACATGCAGACACTGAACTATGAGGAGATGCTGATTGGCCAGGGCTGTGTTTGAATCATGCTGGCTCTGCCCCTGAATGGCCCCTTTGTCAGTATCAGCCAATCCTATGGGGATGCATTGTGATTGGATCAGGCTACCACTTCTGATGATGACAGAGGTCAGAGGAATTTCACATGCAGAGGCAGCAGCTTCAGACTTGAATACAAGGAAGATTTTACTATCTTTAGGGAGGCAAAGGGAGCCAAGGGGGCTAGATAGTGATTTTAACACTATAGGGTCAGGAATACATGTCTGTGTTCCTGACCCTATAGTGCTCCTTTAAGTACCCCCATACATATTAAAGGACTTTATTTTAATGTCCTATATGTATACATAACTCAAAATTAAATTAAATGTTAAAAATAGTAAAACATTTAAAGAAAAAGCAAATGTTTTGCATTTTTGCTTACAATAATTTTTTCACGTTCAGTGCAACTACAGAAAAAGAATTTAGAACAGATTGATGTATTAGTCCTGATTGTTAGATGGCTCATATGTTTAGCATCTAAATTAATGTTTGGTAGTTAAGACTAACCCTAACCATATGCTTGCACTAACTCTAACCGTATACCTACCTTAACCTTACCCCTAACTCTAAGCTATCCATAACACAGCATTAACCCTTACCATACCCTAGCTCTAGCCCTACACTAAGCCAAACCTAACCCTACTCTAACACTAACCCTAACCAATACTACCTGCTAACAGTACTGATATCTGCAGATACATTTCCTAATTAAAACAGTAGAAAGTGGTATGTGGCTGATTAAAGGGATATATCTCAGCCTTTCCGGTCTGAATTGATTTGATGAACCGTAATGTGGAAGCATTACCCAGACCAACTCAGACCAGAAGGATGCCCAAGAAAAGAGGTAAGCGTTAAACGGTTCATCAACGGTTTGACAGATTACTGGTGGATGTTGCCTGGGGACTCCTGGCACCAAAACAACTCTACAGTGCACTTCGTACTGTCATGGTGTATGGCTTACT
Source organism: Pelobates cultripes (assembly GCA_933207985.1). Lineage (NCBI taxonomy): Eukaryota > Metazoa > Chordata > Amphibia > Anura > Pelobatidae > Pelobates > Pelobates cultripes. The sequence goes on from OW240916.1 coordinate 27,001,621, forward strand.
TATGTAAAATAATATATTCGACACATATGACAATTCAAACAATGCTGGCTTTGTCTGATTTAACAAAAATCATAATAAAACTTAAATTTTTTATGCTGGCACAAGAGATTCTAGTTACAACGCTCCAATACCACCACTGCTTAAATATGTCCCCCAGTCATAGTCCTGTGTCTGCTGAAAATGTGAACCCCTATGCCAGCATCATGTGTTTGCCGATGCATGCTGCTAGATTACCCCAGTATGTGGGAGACAATTCTATGTCTCCCACATACTGAGTAATATTTCATTCTTGGTATGTTTTTAATCTAGTGCCAGAGGTGAGCCACGCACATTGCTTTTGCAATGTTCTGGTCATATCTTTAGTTCATGAGAAGAAGGGTAATCTAAGAAATGTATTTTCTTTCTTTATATTGTTTTTTTTTTTATTGTTTATTTTTCCGTAGGTGGTCTTTTTCACTAATATGGTTTATTTTCTCTATTTTTATTTTGTTGATAATCTAAGAAATTCCAGCAATATCTTGGTTAAATTAAATTCACCGTAAAAAGTTCTACAATATGTCTTACAGCAAAAGAGAAGCACTAAAACTTTTTTTTTGTGTGGTTTTTAAATTTTTTTTTTATTAATTCACATTATTATTATTATTTTTAAAAGATTTTTTATAAGTGATTGCTTCATTACAGTGAATGTCTAGGTTGCAAAATGCAGTCAAAAAAAATAAATCTTAGTTTTTAAAATATTGCTGATTAAAATCCTTTTATAGCTGCAGAATTGCTTTTGCAACTAAGCTGACCTGCCCCCCCCCCTTTTTTTAAACCCCTTACAAACTTCTTGGTTAATTGCCAATTACCAATCTAATGCGTATCATAGAGAAGGCTTGTGGATACAGGGAGAATAATGTAAAATCATCAACACTTCCTCAGATAACAGAATATACCCAAATACATTTACAAGCTCTAAAACATACCTTAAAATAGTTATTAAACATAAGATTTGCCTGATGTAAATGTATTATTGTCTGTATTCTCATTGCGGTGGCGACTATAATTTGACTGTTTTTATCCATGCACAACAAAAATAAAGAATTTTAAAAATTTAAAAAAAATTGTTATTTAACATATATACATTGCATTATTAAATAATTAAACACTGGTTGCTACTTAAGGGTTCTGTGCTCCTTAAGGCTTCTGAGTCTGTAGGCTCCTCTTCAGTGTTTGTGTGAGATCATTCTATTATATTACACAGGAGGCTACTGGCAGGGAGCAGTATTTGTGAATGCTGTATACTTCACAGCTATAAGCAGGGGGGTAAGATGGACATATAATGTAAATCCCGAGATGCTGAGAAATAGGTCTAAATATGTAAGGAGGCTTTGTAATTTACAGTCAGGGTAGATGTTGCTAAGACTGCACAAATAAAGTAATTTAATTATATTCTGGAGCCTGCAGTAGCCTCGTGTGTGTGATTTAAGTTTTTAATTAAAAGATAACTTCTGTAGTAAACACACTGGGCTATTTTGAGTAATTTTTAGGTAAGGTAATAACAATTCATACAATTAAAATACAATTTAGAAGAATAATGTATCTTTTTTACACAGACTGATTTCTAAACACATTTATTGTAGTTTAAAGACACATTACTTTGAGTATTATTGCTGTGGAGCTCTGTTATACACTCAGACACACCAACAATATAGAGCAAGTAGAAAATATGGCAACTAGGATGGAAGATAGGCAGAGGAATCAGGGCCCAAAAAAGAGACTGTCCCTCCTAAAGAGGGACACTTGGAAGGTACTGTGCTGTAAAAATGAAATGTGTGTGTGCATGGAGGCTGTGTAAGTCACATCCACAGAAAATGTAGCGAGGACTACATAAGCAAAATGATTTAACTCCTACATGTCAGAGAATTGAACAGTGAGACTGGAACAGTGAGTTGAAACAGCTGTTGAAATCTCAGCTAGGACATTCCATGCACATCGGAACAGAGGTTTTATAAAATATATTGTTAGAATACAACGTATACCCATTAAAATAGTGCTTCTCTGTGACGCACTAATCACCAGATTCTGACTCTGAAATAGTCTTTCAAGCTTAATGCGTGATTCAGCCTCATAACACTGTCCCTGGGGACCCTGATTTATTCCTGTAAAAGCCAGATAGACAGTGAAGGGAGTGCCTTTGTTATGTATTAATTTATCATCATAATTTTTCAAGCAGTAAAAATCCCAATTTAACATACTGTATGGTTTAACCCCTAGAGAACCACAAATACCCACTGGATGGTACAAAGAGGTATGTCACAGACCTGATTTTCCATTAAACCTAAAGTCATAATAATTCTTTAAAGGGACACTGTAGTTCGTTACCAGAACAACGACAGCTTAATGTAATGGTTCTGGTGTCCATAGTCAGTCCTTGCAGGCTTTTTAATGTAAGCACTTCCAGAGAAAAGGAAGTGTTTTACAATGCTACCTAGTATCAGTAACTCTCAGTCAGACAGCCACTAGAGTTGCTTCCTAGTCTAGTGCTGCACAGTGTGCAGCACCTACGTTCAGTGTCTCCACGCTCTGCAAGGAGATGCTGAATGTTCCCACAGAGAGGTTTTGGGTCCCCCCATCCTTTTTCACATAGGGATGGTGAATTGGGGCGAAGCAAATCAATGGTTTCAGGGCCCCTGTCTAAGTCCTGTGCCATCGGCAGACACCAAGTCTCCTTACGGTTAATCTTGCTCTGGTAGTACCTAGGGTTAAATTGAGATGTTAATGGTCCTATGCCAGCATTGTAATACACAACTGTATTGTTTGTCTTGAATATCAAACTGTAACCACCAGGAAACACAGAAATGTCGGTATTTGGGATAATACACTTGGCACAATGCTTAATGTACAGAGTGTTAGTTTTTTTGACTATTCACTATGTACAGATTTCTGTTTATATTCAGCTAACTGGAGATTCTATGTATTATAACAAGTGTTTATCGTCATTAGGATTCGTTTGGTGGTTTTGCAAATGGCGATGGAGTCAGCATTTCGGAGAATGATTTGGTGTTGCAAGTGGTGGAGTCCAGTGGAGTCGTTAAATTTGGTTGGATTAAGGGAGTTCTGGTAAATTATCAATACTACTAATTGCCACTCAGTTTCATATTCATTTGTAAGTCATAAGACCACCCACCCATTTACAAACAGACCCTGATTTTCGCTTAATATATTATTTAATGGAGAGATATTTTCACTTAACAGTGACTTGTAATGCGATACCCACTATATAAATATAGCTGTAAAAATTGCTTGTAAAATGGGAAATATTTTCCAATTAGTCTGTTTTACAGGCTTATTTACTAAAATGAATTCTAAGTGAATTGCAAATTTAAAAGGACACTATAGGCACCATAGCAACTTTAGCTTAAAGGGACACTATAGTCACCCAGACCACTTCAGCTCAATGAAGTGGTCTGGGTGTCAGGTCCCTCTAGGGTTAACCCTGCCTGATGTAAACATAGCAGTTTATGAGAAACTGCTATGTTTACATCTGGGGTTAAGCCAGCCTCTAGTGGCTGTCTTCCGGACAGCCACTAGAGGTGCATCGGCAATGATTGAGGCATATTATGCCTCAATCACGCAGAACGTCCATAGGAAAGCATTGAAAAAAGCTTTCCTATGCACACTTTGAATCAATCAGCGCCGGTGACGTCAGGCAAGGGGGGGGGGGGAGGTGGGGAAGGTAAGGGAGCCCGGCAGGGGAAAAGGGTGAGTAGCTGAAGGTGTTTTCCTGACACTATAGCGGTTTTCCTGACACTATAGGGTCCCTTTCATGAGGCAGTTTTGGTGTATAGATCATGCCCCTGCAGTGTTACTACTCAATTATCTGACATTTAATAGCTAAATCACTTTTCTTTCATTTGATGAAGTCCTATCGACACCTCCCCTGACTGTGACTCACATAGCTTACATGAAAAAAAATCAGACTTTAACTTGCTTTATAAGTTTTTATCCTGATCTGTGAATTGAACTTTAATCCCACACAGAAGGCTGCTGCAGGGTCTAGAAAGATATTAACAGAGCAGGAGGTAAGAAATTCTAAATTAAACATTATTTGCAATAAAGGAAATTTGAACATTAGATCTCTTTTTACATGCAGCGAGGTGTGATTAGGGATGTATAAATAAAATGATTTAATGCCTAAATTTCAGAGAATTGAGCAGTAAGACTGCAGGGACATGATCTATACACCAAAACGGTTTCATTAAGCTAAAGTTGATTTGGTGCCTAAAAAAGGCCAGAGTAGCACAACTGAAATCATAGCTGATAGAGAACGCTTCCAGTTAGGCACATTTGATCTTAAATTTGAAATTCACTTTGATTTCCCGACAATTCTTTCTTTAGTAAATTTCACTATAGGACTTTCACTTCTTACACCTGCTGTCCCATTATATTTATACATCTAATATATATCCAGTCTTCTTCTAACAAAAAGCCGAATAGATATAGACATAGAACCAGTTTGGTTTCTTATTCTTATTATTTGATTAATTAAATTTAGATATGTTGTTTAGATGCTTAGAGTATTATATAAGCCTATATTTATAAACTCTATACCCGCTCTATTAAACCCCAGCTCTTCTGTTTGTACCCTTTACCCACAACAATATCCACACAAAATACCGTATAATTAATTCCAAATACTGTGCATTAAAGTGTTTGTATGATTTCTGGGGACAGTTTCCTGGTGTCCCCAAAAGCGCAACACCAGGGAACAAAGTTGGGTTGGCGGGACAGGACTCAAACATAGGGACTGTTCAGAAGATATCGGGTCTGTTGGGAGGTGTGCCCAAAAACTTCATGACCGGTTTTCTGCAATTTATATCACAATGACATTTTAAAGGTATAGTGTGAAACATGTTATCATATTTCTATACAGGTGAGATGTTTGTTGAACATCTGGGGTGTTATGTTGTTCATGAGACTTTCCTGGATTGTAGGTCAAGCTGGTTTAGGTGAGTGATAACTTCTGTTACAACATAATATGACTAGTGATGTCTGAAATGTACTAAAAGGTTGTAATACTGTGGACCACCTTCATTATTCATTATTGAAAATCTTCACTGGGAAGTGTCTGACTGACAGCCACTAGAGGCATGCTGTCTGAAAAAGTAAAATTAATTACTGTTTCTCATTAATGGCAAAGCTTACATTTATCAGACCCAGTCTTCACTCATTCAAAAAATCTTTGAAAACACACTTCTTCAGTCACTGTGTCACTTTACCCCACTTCCTCTAACATGTAAGCTCATTGAGCAAGGCCCTCAACCCCTCTGTTCCTGTGCGTCCATGTGTCTGGTTACAATTACGTGTCTGTTAGTATACCCATTGTACAACGCTACAGAATTTGCTGGCGCTATATAAATAATAAAATAATAATAATCAGACAAAGGGAAAATGGTCTCTGCACCAAAATCACCTCAATAAAATGCATTGGCTTTTAAACTTCGAGTGTCCCATCAATGCTCTTGAGAAGCAACCTAAATCATGTATTCGGTTTTTATATATATATATTTTTTTATTCAAATCCCAAAAGAAAGATAAAGGATAAAATAAGTATGGCAAATATGGTATTTATCAAAAGCAAAATTTATTTCAAGTAATGATAGTCATAAACAATGTGCTAGAATTTATATTTATAAAGGTGTGAAATTAGGATTCCTGTCGCCTGATGCCCAGGACATGTGGTTCTGGGCCTGTGCAGGAAGTGACTTTCATCCTTAAGCCCTGCAGGGCTGCTACAGGGGCCTTGGCAGGGAGCATGTGGTCTGGTTTGACAATTTGAAGATATTGATCAGCATCCTACCACTGTGTCGGTTTGTGTGTCATTTTCTTTCCAGTTAACGAAGTGCCTATCTGTACCGCTATGCCCCTTAAAGAGGTCTATGTGACTGGCAGCAATATATCAAGAGGCCACCCGAGGAGACCCCCATAACATACACACTATTTTTTTATTTATTACTGGGATTTTTTATTTATTACTGGGTTTTATAAAGCGCCAGCATAGTCTGCAGCGCTGTACATATTATACATATACACACTCATACACCCTAATACACGTTCATACACTTGCAGTTACACACTTAGGCTCAAATCCCTCTATCCCAATATCCCTCTTTTTCTAGGAGCTCCATATCGTTGTTGTGTCTGAGCGAATTACAGAGCCCCACAGCAATAATACTCACAATAATGTTTCTTTAAACTGCAATAAATATGTTTAGAAATCAAGATACATACAATATAAGGTGGAGTATCTTCTTATTTAAATAGCTATGTGTTTAGAAATCAGTCTGTGCAAATAAGATACCATATTCTTGTTTTTAATTACATTTTATCAGTAAAATGTCTCAGAACAGCCCACCCCATGGCCACACCGCACTCTGACCCTTAAAGTATCCCTCTTTGACCATTTGAAATGTTGCAAGGTATGGCTGATGAGGATTTCAGGAAGCAATGTGGGTTCAGAGATCAGAAAACACCCCACATGACCTACCTGTTAATTTTAATGCAGTGAAGGTGGGGCGTTACTAAACTAATCAAAGAGATTCATTAACTTTCACTTCCACTGCTAATTTTCTTACTGTGTGTCCGAGTGTGTACATGTATCACTGAGTGTATACATGTGTCGATATGTATGTAGACATGTGCCTGCATTTGCAATGGTGAAATAGCGGAAGTGGGGGTACTGCGTGGAGGGTGACATTGGAATGGGGAGATGGGAAGAGTGTGCCTTTAAGGTGTGGGGTGAAATCAGGACACTGAGGTGAGGAGGTGAAAGTAGAGACCCAGGGGTAGGAATAGGGACAATGGGTATTTATTGATTATAATTTTGCAGCGGAACAGTAAGATATTTCAAGCTTTATCCGGTGGCCACGCCAGTTGGGGTGGAATCTTAAGGGTCTATGGTATAGCCTGCAAGATAGGGTGTCATAGATATATGAAAGGTCCGACTTGACCCCTTTTGGGGGCGATGATCATGTTTTACTTTGATGTCATGCCCCAGATATATTTGTATACTAGCTACACACCTGCTTATAGGAAGAAGATGTGTCTAGCATGTTAGTTTTCTTTTTACCTCCTTATCAGCGATAGTTGGAGACATGTCATGCATCAGTATGTTTTCTTCTGTACAGTCAGTGTTTTATACTTTATATTTCATTACACTGTTTTTATAGGGTAATTAAAGGTGTTGTAAAAGTATCTTTCCTCTAACAGCAAGCATCTTTCTGATCTACACTTCCTATCGTTCTTTGCTACAGGCTGCACAGTTGTGATTATCTTAATGGCCACAATGGTAACAGTTATAACAGGTTTGTCCACATCTGCGATCGCGACTAACGGCTTTGTCCGAGGAGGTAATTTCAAACCCCTGTTTTTATAATCTGCTCTCTAAATCCCCCATTCTGGCCTCGTTGCTGCATGTAGTTTAGTTATCCTGGCTTAGCTTCTCATGCAGCACTTGCTGTTACCTCAGTCAACTCTGTAAATGCTCCAATTTCTCCTTATTGCAATTTCTACTAGTATGGTTTACACTATTATGATTTCAATACTCCATATAATTTATTTCAGGAAATCCCTGTGTTACTCAATCTGATTACTTATATAATTCATTCTAGTGCAGCGATGTCCATCCTCTTCTGTGCAGATGGCCACATTTTGTCAGACTGATAGCAAGCTAGAGTTTGCTAATGCATTTATTATAATGGATTATTTACAGTTGCAAGAAAAAGTATGTGAACCCTTTGGAATGCTATGGATTTCTGCACAAATTGGTCATAAAATGTGATCTGATCATCATCTAAGTTACAACAATAGACAATCACACTCTGCTTAAACTAATAACACACAAAGAATGAAATGTTGCCATGTTTTTATTGAACACACCATGTAAACATTCATAGTGCAGGTGGAAAAAGTATGTGAACCCTTGGATTTAATAACTGGTTGAACCTCCTTTGGCAGCAATAACTTCAACCAAACGTTTCCTGTAGTTGCAGATCAGACGTGCACAACGGTCAGGAGTAATTCTTGGCCATTCCTCTTTACAGAACTGTTTCAGTTCAGCTATATTCTTGGGATGTCTGGTGTGAATTGCTTTCTTGAAGTCATGCCACAGCATCTCAATCAGGTTGAGGTCAGGACTCTGACTGGGCCTCTTCAGAAGGCGTATTTTCTTCTGTTTAAGGCATTCTGTTGTTGATTTACTTCTATGCTTTGGGTCATTGTCCTATTGCAACATTGTCCTATTGCTTCAGCTGGTAGACAGATGGCCTTAAGTTCTCCTGCAAAATGTCTTGATAAATTTGGGAATTCATTTTTCCTTCGATGATAGCAATCCGTCCAGGCCCTGACGCAGCAAAGCAGCCCCAAACCATGATGCCCCCACCACCATACTTCCCAGTTGGGATGAGGTTTTGATGTTGGTGTGCTGTGCCTTTTTTTCACCACACATAGTGTTGTGTGTTTCTTCCAAACAACTCAACTTTGGTTTCATCTGTCCACAGAATATTTTGCCAGTACTGCTGTGGAACATCCAGGTGCTCTTGTGCAAACTGTAAGCGTGCAGCAATGTTTTGTTTGGACAGCAGTGGCTTCCTCTGTGGTATCCTCCCATGAAATCCATTCTTGTTTAGTGTTTTACATATTGTAGATTCGCTAACAGGGATGTTAGCATTTGCCAGTGACTTTTGTAAGTCTTTAGCTGACACTCTAGGATTCTTCTTCACCTTATTGAGCAGTCTGCACTGTGCTCTTGCAGTCGTCTTTACAGGACGGCCACTCCTAGGGAGAGTAGCAGCAGTGCTGAACTTACTCCATTTATAGACAATTTGTCTTACCGTGGACTGATGAACAGCAAGGCTTTTGGAGATACTTTTATAACCCTTTCCAGCTCTATGCAAGTCAACAATTCTTAATCGTAGGTCTTCTGAGAGCTCTTTTGTGCGAGGCATCATTCACATCAGGCAATGATTCTTGTGAAAAGCAAACCTAGAACTGGTGTGTGTTTTTTATAGGGCAGGGCAGCTGTAACCAACACCTCCAATCTCATCTCATTGATTGGACTCCAGTTGGCTGACATCTCCAATTAGCTCTTGGAGATGTCATTAGTCTAGGGGTTCACATACTTTTTCCACCTGCACTGTGAATGTTTACATGGTGTGTTCAATAAAAACATGGCAACATTTCATTCTTTGTGTGTTATTAATTTAAGCAGACTGTGATTGTCTATTGTTGTGACTTAGATGATGATCAGATCACATTTTATGACCAATTTGTGCAGAAATCCATATCATTCCAAAGGGTTCACATACTTTTTCTTGCAACGGTATATAATGCATTAAAAAGAATGTGTCAATCGACTGTCCCTTTAACCTCTTTTTGACTCTTTCTTTTGTTCCACGGCCTCTCACTATTTTTCTTGATGTTTTGCCTGTCATTCTACATGGATTTGGTTTGCCAGCTGTTAATAATGAGTCTTTATTCCTCTCTGCTAAGGTGGGGCGTACTACCTGATCTCTCGCAGTCTTGGCCCAGAATTTGGAGGTTCCATCGGTCTGATATTTGCTTTTGCCAATGCAGTGGCTGTTGCAATGTATGTTGTTGGATTTTCAGAGACTGTCAGTGACTTATTATCTGTAAGTTTTATTGAGTCTTTGCTTCTAGTCATGTAAATCCACCCCCCCCCCCCAATAATATTGACGGACACACTCTCATAATCAATTATTTTTATTTTTTGCTCGTAGTAGAATTACCTTTCTTTTTCATGTTTATTTAAAGGAACACTATAAGGTCAGGAACACAAAAATTTATTCCTGACCCTATAGTGTAAAAACCAACATCTAGCCCCCCTGGTTTCCCATTTCCCCCCTAAATATAATAAAATCTAACTTTTATTCAAGTCTGCTGCTGCTGGCTCTGCCTTTGATCTGCCTGCTTGGCTGACATCACCAGAAGTAATTATCCGAGCCACTCACAATGCTTTGCCATAGGAAAGCACTGGATTGGCTGAGATTGTCAAGGAGGCAGATCAGGGGCAGAGCCAGCACAAGCCAAACACTAATAGCCATCTGAGGAGTGACCAGTGGAGGTACCCCTAGGCTGTAATGTAAACACCGCATTTTCTCTGCAAAAAGCCTGAAGGGAATGATTATACTCATCAGAACAAATATAATACACTGTAGTTGTTCTGGTGACTGTAGTGTCCCTTTAAATATATATAAATTCTCAACTATAGTTGTATGCAAAATCCCCCTATCAAAAGGCAAATTTAAAAGGAGACTCTGGGCACCAAGGTATAAGAATGTCTATTATATGCCTATGTATGCAAAATTCCCATGTGTCTTAACCTCACCCCTTATATGCCCCATGAGAAAAAAATATAGCTGTACATTTCACTCTAAACCCGGGGGTGGTGCCAAATGCTGTTATGGCCAATCAGGACCTCCTCATAGGGATGCTTTGAATCAATGCATCTCTATGAGGAAAATTCAGCGTCTCCAATGGAGCTATTATACTCACCAGAACAACTACATTAAGCTGTAGTTGTTCTGGTGACTATAGTGTCCCTTTAATTTTCAGTCATCGATAAAGGGGAGAATGGAAAGAAACTGTATACGTCATGAGACAGTCCTTGCAAGGCCAGTAAATTATATTTTGTTTGCAATCTCCCGTTCCAGGTGGGAGGTGCCATTCAACCTATAATCCAGGCTCCATTTAGCATTTTTCATTTCATTTACCCTTTTCGTTTGGCTTTGTAGGCTTGGATTAAGCCGAAATCTTTATCTCACAAGCTTGGTGTCAGTTCTCAGGTCAAAGCTAAAGGTTTGCAAAAAGACCAACAACATATTGATACGCAATTCAGTTATTTTATTCCCCAAGTACAGTACACTTATTCAGAGATTTAAAAGAGTAGAAACGTTAACAAAATCTATTCATGAGCTGGTAAATAGTTTTGGACAAGAACATTAGCGAATTTCTCATTATTTGACATGTATTACTCATGCAACATCTGTACTTGTTACTCAATTTGATCAGCATTTGTGCACTGAGCATATTGTTGGACTCTTGTTCCTCTCTTATGCCCCGCACCCACATTTACTTTGGACCTGAACTTGATCAATCAATACTTAGCTAAGTTGCCATATCCCTCTTTTAATCAGAAAGCTTCATTAAAAAAACAACCACAAAAAAACTAATCTTAAACGCTAACTAAGTCTTTACTACTTTGTCATAAATTAGAGCTATGTTGGCATAAAATTATGCATATCCTATTTTATGTTTTCAAGAGTAATAAATTGTATCCCCATGCAAGTTGCTCGGTAAAAAGTAGCTTTAGTTCTTTATAGTATTGTTAAAATGTCAATTACATTGTTTGCTTGGTAGCCAGATTGTCAGAGGCTCCTGAGATTTGGTCATTGTGTTTATGTCTGTATGGGTCTGTAGGATCTAGTCCTGCTTGACTTGTGATGATCATTGTCCATCTTTGTCTTCCTAAAGGAACATGATATTACTATAATAGAAAGAACTCATGACATTAGAATCATTGGTTCTGTCACAGTGGTGCTGCTTTTGGGAATCTCTACAGCTGGCATGGAGTGGGAAACAAAGGTATGATCTGTAAATGTATGCTGCAACTAACAAAGAATGGACTAATGTGGCCAAAGGGTCAACGTTTTCTAGCTAGGAACAAGAAAATGTGAAGGAGGTGACCTTAACCTCTTAAGGACCAAACTTCTGGAATAAAAGGGAATCATGACATGTCACACATGTCGTGTCCTTAAGGGGTTAAGATACACATGAATGGTTTAAAGTATATTAAAATAAAACCATGTGTATGAATAAAAAGTCTGAAGTAACGATGTCAAAGATAATTAATAAAATAACAAATACATCCAAGATGGTGACAAAGGATGGTTCCTTTAAATGTTCTTGCTGTCGTTGAATACTTTTCAGTCATTAAAGGATACATTTAATTCTTTGCAAATTATAGTTTGCATAAAAACAATTGGGCAATAGCAATTTCCAAATTTAAAGATCTTTGGGAAGAGCTGTCAAGTGGTTAATATTTTAAATAGTTACTCTAACCTTTTTTGATGGGGTGTCCTTTTTCTATGTAAAATTCCCTATTGGACACCATAAATTAGACCGCTGTTAGGTACTTACTTTGTTGCGCGGAAGTCCCCCTTTTCGCATTTTGTGGAGAAGGGTCCGGAGCAACTATGGGGAGTTTCGCTTATGATACGGGTGAGGCGTAGGGAGGGGGAACCTTGCCTGTTTTAGACTCTCTGCAGAGTTGTATTAGCACAGCTGCAGTATGTAGAAGTCAGAGAGGGGCACACATATGAAGCTAACTAGTTAAAATCTTTAGTCAATGGTTTGCTTAATCAGGAACAGACTTATTTAATTAAACAAGAACAAAAATTAGTTACATCTCAAAAGCAAAATGGCTACATAGTAATAGAGAGAAAGGAGGTGAAGAAAGACAGGAAGATAGGATATTTCCGATCCAGCACCACAGAGACTGTAGAGCGCAGACAGTTAAGTGTTACCAGCTGAACCATTTACTAACTCATGGAATGTCACATGAGAAGGTCCAGGCCCGATTTCCCAAAAGGCCAATGAGGCCACAGCCTCAGGGCAGCAAGCGGGGCAAATGGGTAAAAGCAAGGAGGGCAAATCTGGCGCTGACATCAAGGCCAACTAATTGTGGCACCTAATTTTTCCTTCTATATTTTAGGCACAGATCACCTTGCTTGGGATACTGGTCGCAGCTTTGGCAAACTTTTTTATTGGTACCTATATTCCAGCTGATGAGGAAAAGAAGTCTAAAGGATTCTTTAACTACAGAGGTATCTAACTTCATAAATACCAAGAATGGTGTTAACACCCAACTTACTTCATGAGGGACATGGGCCAAATGAGAAAATTACAGCATATCCATTGAGCTAAAACAAATCTAAAATGGTCAGATTCAATAATCATTGTCTATTGGGATGTGCTATAATTTAGAAATTTATTGTACGATATCATCATGATGTAATTGGGAGTCTGGCTTTCTACTGTATGTTAAAACAGTTTTCGAAGCCAAGACTGGTCATAACCATTATGCATGCAGACTTCAAAGATTTTAGCAGACACCTGAATACTATTATCTCTATAGCCAAGTATAAAGCCCATTCATTTTCTGCAGACCATTGCCAGGTCATTGAGTCTCAAGTTCCAGACATGAAGATAGCCCTCTATGCTTCTTCGTTTGCTACATCTCTATCTTCCAGTTTCTTGTTCTGAATTTTCTGTGGTATAAATGTAATCTCCTTCTGGATTTCCACAAGTCAAAACTGCCTGGATCTGTCCAACACACAATACAAAGTCCCTTGGGTAAGAGTGAGAAGTTTAGTAAAGATCAGCTTGGAACGTCATTACATCACAATTAATTAGTATACCGGATCGCCAATCTGCACTGCTGATGTTCCTAAGGAAATAAAACCAACAAACTCCTAATTGAACGTTTTGCACATTAAAATGCAATTGCAGAAATCCACTTAAATTCCAAATTGGCAAGCCCCATCACAAAGTCTAGTAACCAAATGCCAGATGTGTACACATTATCCATCCATATGTAGATGTGGGGATCTGTACATATACCAGATGAAGTAGTTACCTGCTTAAAAAGTAATTAAATACCAGGTCCAAACATGCCCAATATCAACTTAGTCCTGCTTGTAAATTAATAAACAAGCCCTATAATGTTATATAAAGCATGTCTCGTATTAAAATTATTTAACAACTTTTAAAAAATGTGTATTAATTTCCACTGGCTAATGTGGCTTTTTGTATTTCTCTCCCAGTCATTCAGGCATTTCTATCTTTGACGTTTAGCAATTTACATAACATACAGTCTTAATCCAAATTGCTATTCTTTTACTTTCCTGAGAAAAAAAAATGAACTAATTATTTTATGCAATTAACCACAGAGACAAACAGGAAGGTCAGTTATGATCGTCACGTACTATCTGGATCAGGGCTTTGTAAGACACCTGCACTTTAATGCAGGAACTATTGTAAAGTAACTTAATATATAATTATGGTAATTATAATACAGACTAAGCTGCTTAATTAAGAGACTATGTATGTTAGTTGTTGATGCATATTTGAAACTAGGGTGTTAGAATCCATGAGTATCTTTCAGAAACAGATAGTTTCAAATACAGAAAAGTATATATAAGAAAGAATAATGTAATAATTTTTGGGACATTCAAGATATCTAGAAACCTAGATGGTATCCAGCCACGTTGACCCCTCTGTTTATTCCCTAAGGCCTGTGAGATGTTACGAAAGAACAGATAGTTCAACAATATCTGCTTCTCAATTATGCCATAGGTTGGTGATAGAGAGATGATGTACAACAGTTGGTCTAGGTTAGGGTTCCTTAACCTTTTATGAAAGGGATCTAAATTGCTTTAGCTTAGCGAGCCTTTCTTCAGTTTTTAAAAAAGCCAATTGATCCATTTTCAACTGTCATAAAATACACTTCAAAATCAATTCGGCCAAAAAACCTCCATTAGAACATTGTGTGCCTGTTCCACCTGATGAAGACCTATTTCAATGTCATAGAGACCCAATTTTGTGATCCGACCCAGTGACCAAAAATCACTGTTCTTGGGGAAAATCAATCCCCTGATCCTCTAATGTATCATTCCCTGTTCCAATTCAAGTACCTAACTATGGGCATTTTATTTAGCCATGTATTCCTTTATTATCAAACATAAGCTATATCTCTCTGGGTTACAGATATAATCAATTGCAGAATACTGGGGAGGTTTGAAAACATATGTCAAGTAAGAGTTATTTTCCACAGTTTTGGAAACTAAATATTAGCTTTTAGGAATATTTTAAAGTATATTATGTTTTTTTCTTGAAAATATTGCAAGATATAGAAAAAACATGTACTCAAAGGTTATTTTTTATACTTTTTTTATATACAACATTAATTGAACAATTTCCTAACTATAGAAGGAGAAAAGTAGCGTTGGTGGGAAGGAATGGTTAGGTTTCGGTCAGGGGCTTGATCTATGACATATGGTTAATAGTGGTTAGGTCCATGACATATGGTTAAGAGTGGTTAGATCCATGACATATGGTTAGGAGTGGCTAGGTCCATGACATATGGTTCAGAGTGGTTAGGTCCATGACATATGGTTAAGAGTGGTTAGGTCCATGACATATGGTTAATAGTGGTTAGGTCCATGACATATGGTTCATAGTGGTTAGATCCATGACATATGGTTAAGAGTGGTTAGATCCATGACATATGGTTCAGAGTGGTTAGATCCATGACATATGGTTAAGATTGGTTAGATCCATGACATATGGTTCAGATTGGCTAGGTCCATGACATATGGTTAAGAGTGGTTAGATCCATGACAAATGGTTAGGAGTGGCTAGGTCCATGACATATGGTTCAGAGTGGTTAGGTCCATGACATATGGTTAAAAGTGGTTAGATCCATGACATATGTTTCATCATGGTTAGGTCCATGACATATGGTTCAGAGTGGTTAGGTCCATGACATATGGTTAAGAGTGGCTAGGTCCATGACATATGGTTCAGAGTGGTTAGGTCTATAAAATATGCACAATCTTTGCAATAGTTCTTAATTCAATCTTGACAATGTATATAAACTGGCAACATTTGTTAATTAAGTTATGCATCTTCTGAATTATGTATAAACTGATACTAGTATATTCGTGTGTTAAACATTCTTAATAATTTGACATGTTCCCTTTTTTCCCACAGCTGCTATCTTCCTTGAAAATTGGGGGCCTGATTACCGTGATGGTGAAAGCTTCTTCTCTATATTTTCGATATTCTTTCCAGCGGCCACTGGAATCCTGGCCGGAGCAAACATATCAGGCGACCTCGAGGTGACTAGAAACTACTGGCATTTTATAATATGTATCACCTCTATTATTACTTCTCCAAAGTTTGTTGTTCCAAATTCCCCATTTTATTAGATAATATCAATGCTTTAAAAATCCTTGTTCAAACCCCTGTTTTATAGATTCTCTCTCAGATATGTCCTGTTTGCTCTTTGCAAAAAAAACCCTCTGTAAATCGTTGAACTTTTTTTACTTGATCGTTATTATAAATTACCTTTTTAAATCACATCTTTAATCACCAGCCAATCTCTCATCCAACCTTCCCATGTATCCATTGTATCATTTATCTACTGCTCAATGCAATAAGATACTTATCCCAAAGTTCTTTTTAGGATCCGCAGTCTTCTATACCGAAAGGAACATTACTGGCAATTCTTATATCCACCACTACTTACCTGGCAGTGGCCGTCGTTTCAGGTATCCATTAACCATATTCAGGGGCACGTTCTGCTTGTCATTTGACTTGGTGTAAAATTTATTATTACACACATATACAGGAATTGAAAGAAAATTCTAGTGCTATAGAGAACTCCAGTAAAATGATGCAGGTTTTTTTTTTTTAATTTGTAATCTTTATTTTAATGTATATGCAAAATATAAGTACCCAAAAGGGAATTCACATCATGTGAAAAAAATGATATCACTATATCCATATAATGCAGAGCCATGCTACCTGGGGCAAAGCTGTCATGATTCCACACTAGGTCACCACCATAAATAAGATAGGAATATGATAAATGTCTGGCCTATGGGTGGGTCACTATAACTGGAAAAGTTCACAAAGTAATTTTCATGTATTTATTTTTTTACCACCTTTTCTGTCTGGTTCTCTTTGATTAACCCAATGGCAGACAGTACCTTTATTCTCTTCCTAGCATAAATAACTCCTTTGGCCAATAAATAGTGGTTGATGGGATTCCACCCAGTGTAGGTATCGGTTGTCCAGCAACATTGGCGCAATCCTTAGCTCCTAAACATCCATAAGTCAGCAGTTAATAAAATCCATATGAGATGACTCTAGCGAGGACAAAGCAAGCTCAAGGGTTGCTTTTGGCTTAACTAGTACTATAAACTTTAATCCCCATAATTTTTTTTAGAGGGGTCCAATTAAATGAAGTTTAAAAAAGAGGGGTACAAAGGTATTTGCTACTCTTTTTGTAATGTACTTCCAAATGCCATATTTTTTAAATTCAAATCCAATATATATTTTTTTAATACATTTAAAGAGTGCTTAAGCAGACACAGGATGCCGAGTAGTTTCAATGGATTGATAAAACGAATATAAAGGCTGCGCCACAAGACTGTAAACGGAACCACAACATGTAGCGCCAAAGATTCCTGGTGGAATGTAATATCCCTGAATCGCATGATCTTTCATCTGGAGGAAAGAAGAGACAGGGGGAATATGATAGAAACATTTAAATATATAAAGGGAATCAACACAGTAAAGGAGGAGACTATATTTAAAAGAAGAAAAACTACCACAACAAGAGGACATAGTCTTAAATTAGAGGGACAAAGGTTTAAAAATAATATCAGGAAGTATTACTTTACTGAGAGGGTAGTGGATGCATGGAATAGCCTTCCAGCTGAAGTGGTAGAGGTTAACACAGTAAAGGAGTTTAAGCATGCGTGGGATAGGCATAAGGCTATCCTAACTATAAGATATGGCCACGGACTAATGAAAGTTTTTAGAAAATTGGGCAGACTAGATGGGCCGAATGGTTCTTATCTGCCGTCACATTCTATGTTTCTATCTTTCACAGAATATGAAACTGAAAGAAAACAGGGGGAAAATACCATTGGTACATGCTTCACTATTAGTATTTTTCTTGTGTTTTTTTTAAAATTCATATTTCTATGCAGGATCATTCGATTCAAGGTCATTACATAAAATAAAATAACTAATTGAAGACTATACCCACCAGGAAACTTTGCTGTTACATATTGGGGTTCTATTTATGGTCTTGTGAGGCAGTCTTTATATTTATTTTTGATTGTTGCCTTCTATTTTGTGTGTGGATACAGAGGGTTTCAAAAGTGTGCATGTATACTGTATATGTATGTGTGCATGCGCATATCACCTTTCCCCTCCCTTCTCTCTTTGTATACAAGCTGCTTGCATTGTCAGGGAAGCTACAGGCAATGTGACAGAGGCCATTTCTGCCTGGGGTGATGAATGCAAGACTGCTGCGTGCACCCTTGGATTTAATTTTACATCTTGCAGAGACACCCCCTGTGAATATGGACTGCTAAACAACTTCCAGGTAAATGTGTTTGCACCAGTTAACAGGCAGCTTTATGTTTTTGCAGACAGTCCACAACAGCGAGTCAGAAGTTATCAGTTATCTATTATTAATTATTATCTATTATTAATTATTATTATCACTCGCTCAGTTTTATTTATTTAAGTGAGAATTTTTCATAATTCAAAGTGAATTTAAAATTTAAGGCCAAAGTAGCTGAACTCAAAGCAGAGTTGGCTTGAAGTTTTTTTTTCCCTGTTGAGCTATTTTGGCCTTAAATTTAAAATTCAACTTGAATTCCCAACAATTCTCACTTTACTTAATAACCCTGAATGCCTTTTTCTTGTGTTCATTTTTTGTGATAGGTTGTTACCAGTCTATGTGGTTGATTTTCAAATTATCAGACAAAGAAATAGGAAAGCAGTTCTAGTTAAATGGTGAAGTGTCCCAGGTCCCTTAACCCTGCAAAGGAATTTACTGTAGCTTTTAAGAAACTGTAATAATTACCTTTGTTGGTTAACTCCACCTCTAGACAACCACTAGAGGGACTTCCAGGTCATTGGGTCACCTTTTGGTCGCCTAAGTGAAGCTGGACATCCACATGCTATGCATGAGGACAACCAGCATCGCCCAAAACCCCATAGAAAGGCATTATACATACTTTCCTATGGGGGAAGTTCTAATGGGAGCGCGATTTAGGTTTCCCCTGCCGAATCAGGAGGAGCAGAGGCGGAGCCTGAACCAGCGCTGAGAGACATCGGCGCTGGTCTTAGGTAAGTGACAGAAGGCGGTTTTAACCCCTTCTGCACCAGCGGAGCGGGAAGGGGGGGCACTATAAGGAGCTATAGTGACAGGAAAGCAACTATGTTTTCCTGGCAATATAGTTTCCCTTTACAGCTGTCTGCAGTGGTCCTGGTTTGGAATGTAGCCTCATTGAAAAAAAAAAATATTTAATTCCTGGATCACTGACGTTCTTTGAGTTGTGGTTTGAAAAGCACTGGTCATTAATCCTAATTGATGTACTCTTGTATCATACAGGGGGATATTATGCATTTTAGTAACTCTCTTTTTAAAATACACTTTCAATGATTCGATTTGCCTCACATGTGATAGGACATATATCCGTGACATACCTTCCAACTTTGTTGTCCTGTGAAGTGGGATGCTGGTGGGAGGGGTAAAACTAGACAGGTCAGTGATACAATTTGTGTCACTTGGAAAAGGGGCAGGTCTGCCTGTTTAATTGACAGGTCAGGCTTGTGTGACCGCACACCAGGCTGCCTGCCAATCAAGAAGGCTAGCCCACCAAGGGCAAACCATGCAGAGAGCACTGCTTCAGTGATGTAAGTGGTACATGGCCTGAAATACCAACAGGTTGAATGTTTGTGAGTGACGTTTGACAACACAAGATGAATATTTATCACATTTCTTTCTCCTAAGGTAATGGCGATGTTTTCGGGATTTGCTCCTCTCATTACAGCTGGCATCTTTGCTGCAACACTCTCATCCGCATTGGCCTCGCTGGTCAGTGCCCCTAAAGTTTTCCAGGTGAGGATGTATAAAATATCATGTTGTCCAGATGGCTCAAGCAAAAGTAATCTATAAAGTAAAACTCTACTTCAAAATTTTCACAACACCCATGATTTCAGATTTTATATCTATGCCTAACTTTCCTTCCGTACACCTTAATGCAAGATGCTTGAACCAGAGATATTTATTACCGGTAGATTCTGGCTGTACAAACTGGTTAGTTGGTTTGATTCTTTAATCTGTCAAATTTATAGTCTTCTAGAGGTCCAGAACAGTATCTTGTATTTTTACAAGGGCAATATCATAAGAAATTGGGATCAACCATAAGCATGTAAACTTAAGAGTATATTTAGTCTGTAAGGTATGCTGTGAGAAAATAATTGATAAGGATCTAACTGTATGGTGTTTATTAAGTTTTTCCAAGTAATATAAATTGTTTTAATTTATAAAAAACATTATTATTAATTAACATAAAAAAAAAAATATATATATATATATATATATATATATATTTATTGTTTTAATATTATTATTGTTATGTGAAAGTAAGGACTATTTGACATGTTCTATATCTGGACTATCTTTTCTTAGTTGCACTTTCAGGTTATTATTTGGCGTTCGCTGAAGCTGACAGATGTGGCAAGCCTTGGGCCACCCAAAAATGAAGTTTTATGTAGTGGGATTGTAATAAAAAGGACATTCTAAATGATTTTAAATAATGAATGTTAAATAAGTAATACGTTTCTGAGCTTTTTTATTTTCAAAAGGAGCATTTTGTTAAGATATATATCTATATATATTTTACATTCCAATGTTTTGCATGAAGATTTTTTCATTTTGTTATTCTTAAAAACAAAATAATGTCAGAGCATCTTCTGGAGTGACAGAAACTTCGAAATAGTGGCCATGAAACCAGAGCCCAGAACACCCAGTGGCCATGAACCCAGATACCCAGATACTGGGAAACAGTGGCCATGAAACCAGAACACCCAGTGGCCATGAACCTAGATACCGGTAAACAGTGGCCATGAACCCTGAAACAGTGGGCACCAACTGCGTCACTCAAGGAAAGTCCCAAAAAAACACAAGTTAACTCTTTTGTGCCAGTGCAGAGCATATCTGTCTCTATGAGACCACTTCTTCGGTGTTCTGTCTATAGATAGTACAGGTCTGCTGTCTAACGGGGCCCCTCTTTGCAACGCAAGTGATGTGGATTAGGTACCTGGCACACCTTCATTCTAGCTACTCTCACACCAATGTCAAAACCTTGCAGTTTTGGAAGGCGCGGTGTGTTATTAAGTAGCAATGACGCATTATTCAGCTGGGTAGTGTTACTGGTATTGACAATTATAAATGTCTATCACACCTGGGTCTCTATTCAATTATCCCCAAATTAAGTAATTTTGACAAACTCAACAGTGACTGAAGACTGAAAGTATAACCTACGCTAAAGTGAATGAAACCAATATTTGGCACTAATGGAATCTGTTTTTTAAAGTTAGTCCGATGGCAAAGCGTTGGCTTATTGGACTAGGTAACTTAGTGACCCTTGCGTTACTCAATGAACAAAACATTTACTCATAATCGTTACTGTTTTAGTATAACTGGTTCAAATCACACAGTGACATGTTATGCTATGTACACCAATGCATGAAAGTGATTCGCAAATAAATAATGGAAATATATTATTAATATAGCATGGCGAATCTTTAAATTCTATGAGCAGATATTCTCTACAGCTTATGTTTCATTTTCTTCAGGCCCTTTGCAAGGATAATATATACTCTGGGTTGCAGTATTTTGCTAAAGGTTATGGCCAACGGAAGGAGCCAATTCGGGGTTATATCCTAACCTTCGTTATTGCTCTTGGTTTCATTCTCATTGGTAAGATCTATAAATCATTTTTAAAAAAAGCATGGATGTATTTTCGCAAGGACAGAATATTCAATTAATATGTGTGTGAACAGGTTGTAGATCCAAGGAGAAATATGATTGCCATTATGGATTGAAGAAGGGATTTTAGACTTTTTAGATTTTTTTTTAACTTGGGTAACAACTAAAATGCATAGGAGAGATTCTGATAAAAATAGGGAATGTGAAGAAAGTGAGTGAAGGGGAATTCAGTACAAAGCAGAAAGTGAGTGATTATACAAGCAGCGATATAATGGAGATGCTTAGTTCTATGGAAAGAATTAGGAGCTACAGACCATTTTTCATATTTGGCCTGCATCCAACCACATAGTTTGGTACATATTTCCTTTTCATTACAAAAAGATGAAAAGAAGCAGAAAGCAATGTGTCTTTAGCAAACCTTTAAATGATGCTGTGATTGATAGGTTAATTACAAACAAAATGGTGATTTTTTATTAAAAAATTGCAATTTCCTCATAGGTTGTTGACAGACAATCTGATAAACGGTACTTGTGCATCGTAGCTGCAGATGTCACTATATATACTCCCATTTTAGACACATGTAGTGTTTTACATATGCATAATATATTAAATAGTATTGTTGCTGGTTTACCAAGTCTTTTAGGCTGCTGAATTTGGTAAGGGAAAAATGGATCTGCTAATGTGTTCATAAATCATATCCAGAGGGATTCTGAACACAACTTAAGTTCATTTGATTTCATTTTTACCTAATTTTCATGTTTGTTAAAACATTCACCGAGGGTAAGGTGGTGCAGTTACACTACGACAACTGCAAGACTTTTTTTTCCCCTTTATTATTTTTTCATTTTTAGCAAAATGATTAAAAAAAAAATGTTGTAGAAGAATACAGCATGAATATGAGACCAAAGCCTGTCAAAAGTTGTGTCGATGCCTGAAGTATCCTTTTGAGTTTGTCTGGTTAATGTAAGGTATAGGGCCCTTTCTTGTCTCACCAAAAAAAAATCAGAGAGTTAATATTGTGATTGAGTCGACATTGTTAAATCTTATCAACAGCCATTTACTAAACAATAGATTGTCTAAATGTTTCTTGTATTTTTTTAAACTGCAGTTTCATAGTTCCTTCTTTGACATATCTTCATTCATTATCCTTGCTCCTACAAGTAGTCATGAACTGTTTGTAGAAGGTTTTAAGTTCTTGTCAGTTGGAAGAGGCTCGGCCATCATAACTGGCTTTCATTGTGGTCTCCAATAATGTATATAGTTCTAATTACATATTTTTATCATTTGTTTTCCCAGCTGAGCTGAACACTATTGCCCCAATCATCTCAAATTTCTTCTTGGCCTCTTATGCCCTCATCAACTTTTCTTGTTTCCATGCCTCCTTGGCAAAGTCCCCAGGTATATGTCAGCCAATGTTGGACTGGTATTGTTATACTTGTATGAATGGAAAATAAGTAACATCGCGTTAATCTATTTTATTAACAATGTGATTCATAGCATACCTGACAATATTCATAATATTAATGATTCATTTAACCTGTGATTTTGTATAAGGAAATTTTGAAATGGGAAATGATAAGGACATTCTTAATGGAACACTAAGAGTACCATAACAACTACAGCCTGATGTAGTAGTTATAGTGCCTGGAGTGACCTTGCAGGGCTGCTTTTATTGAGTGTTTAGTCAATGAGAATGGCCCTGTTTCAAACCGTGCTTAGCTCACGGAAGACATTTGGCTTTTCCTGTAGGAGGAACCAGGGGGTCATGAAACGTTGTCAAGCATTTTGATCAGTAACTCTGTGAGGATGCCAGGGTACTCCTGGCACCATAACCACTACATCAGGCTATAGTCATTACATATATGGGGTATTCCTTAAAATCGGAAAGATGTCTCTCAAATCAAATATTTTGTGAAAATAAATAAAATATTTATGAAAAAATTTAAATCTCAAAATTATTAAATTAAATTCAATGTGAATTAAAAATGTTGATTTAAAAAAAAAAATGGGATAATGAACTCTCAAGTTGAATTTTGTCATGCCTAGGGAAGCACAAAACCAGGATACACCACTGAATTAAGTACTTTAGGGGTCTGGAGTGGTGACCCTCTAAACTTTCACTACCTACTTCTCCAAATATAAGACATTTTACCATGTTGGTGATATTACTAAGGACAAATTCGTTAATCATACCACAGCATTTAGATTCTCGGGCAGCACGATAGTTAAAAATGTCAGCTTATTTTTGTTCTCTGGTCAGGGAGCAATTGAGATTTATTTATAATCCAAACTAATAGAGAACACAGCAAGGTACCATGAATAATAAATGGAAAATATTGGAAATGTCAGAATACTAATATGTGCATTAGAGCCATAGGAAAAACATTAAAATCTAGTCCTATCTGGATACCAAAATATACTCTACAGCTATACAGATGTATCAGTTAATATGCAACAGGGGACAAACACCTCTAACCAATTAGTTGATTCGTGGCTCTGTTCTTTTGGTTTCCCACGCGTGTTTATGTTTCAGTTCTCTCTTTTAGACCTTTGGTAAGATATTAAAGCACATTGAGATATTACCATATAAAACATCTTAAAGGACAACTGCCACCTCGAAACAATTTCTAATTGTTTAAAATTTATAATGTAGAATTATAGTGATATATAATATGCAAATAGCATTTACTAGAATAATTCATGTCATTTCCATTTTTATATTAATATATAAGACCATGTGATATATGACAGCCATATACCTACATCCTTCAAATATATATATCTCTCTCAGGTCCGGATTAACATAGGGGCTGATTACCTATGGAATAGGCCGATTGATTTAAAAAAAGCATAGCTTAGGGCATGTGTTTTCTGATAGCTATATCCTGTAAGTTTCCCTCCAGCACCATCTCCGCCAAATACATGACGCTTGGGAGATGTGACTGTTTTAGTGTTTTCTGTCGATTAGACTCTGTAATTAGGCCCATCATAATTGTCAGCACCAGGCCCAATGGGCTCTTAAGCTGGTCCTGATGTATATACACCTTGGTTCCGACAGTGTTTAGAAACCTTATTCTCCGTGGCCTTCCCTGCTTCACTCCCACCACAGCAGCAGGAAAGACTGTCGGTTTTCAAACTGTTTTTCCCCATATGTTTTAATAAAAATATATAGATTTTCTTTCAAATCTTTATGAAAGGATTATTATATTAAAATAGTTTTTGAGGTGACAGTTGTCTGTAAGTGTCTGGATCCTGGGACATCCTTGCTCTCTTCTGTACATCATAGTGTTAAGAGGCAAAGACGGGTCTTATATATTAATATATAAATGAAAATGACATAAATTGTTTTAGTTGCTATTAATCTGATTGCTATTTATATATTATATATCACTATAATTATTATAATTGTTGGTATTTATATAGCGCCAACTAATTCCGCAGCGCTTTACAATATTATAAAAAAGGGGAAATTTACAAGAAATTAGAAAATTACACAGGAACAATAGGTAGATGAGGGCCCTGCTCAAACGAGCTTACAGTCTAGAGCAGTGGTTACCATTACCCAGTTGTTTCTAAGATGTTTTTAGAAAGAGAGAAAAAACACTTTAGACACAACAAGGTAATCCCTAAATCCTGGACTGTTAAGGGGTACTCGAGGACTGGGTTGGGAACCACTGGTTTAGAGTATAATGCTACATGTAACACTGGGATCGTCCTACTTGTATTCAGCTGTCAAATAAAAACAAACAAACACAAAATGTCTTGCTATGTTAGAGACAATCTTTGTTTAAAGGGGCACTCCTGGCACCAGAACAACTTCATCTAAATTAAGTTGTTCTGGTGCCAGAAGGCCGCCGGGGGCACAGTTAGGGTTTAAAACATTCTGGAAAAGTTTAACTCCAAAGTTGCATTGAGTGACGATTTCACCTCCCCCTAGACGGCTTGTGAAATCTCAGTTTCTGGAAGTGCTGAGTGTTGCCAGGCAAGGGGAGTGACTCACCACAATCAGTGCCTCACCATTCACAAAACTTGTTTGAAAAAGGTACATTTTTTAAAAAAAAGCCAGTTTTGTGAATGGGTAGTCACTGATTGGTTGAGAGCCTCAGCCAATTAGCAGTGTCCCTGCCCGGCGGCACTCTGTGCTTCCTAAAACTGAGATTTAAGAAGGTGGATGCTGCCTGGAAGGACCTGAGGATCATCACTGGAGGCGACTTTGGGGTTAAACCATTCGAGAGCGGTTTTACCCTTGAAGGTAAAAATGTGTCCAGGGACCTCCTTGACCCATAACAGCTTTATTTAAACGAGGTTGTTATGTTGCAAAAACTGACTAAACTGTCCCTTTAAATGTTCTTCAAAACCTAGAATCTATCCTGATTAGGTATGAACAGATGGCACAATTAGACTGTTAGGCAGTATATTATTAGTTACATATGTATTGTTGTTTTTTTCAATTTTTTTTATTAATTGGTTGATTCTTTTACAGTGATATTTTACCCCTTAAGGACACATGACATGTCTGACATGGCATGATTCCCTTTTATTCCAGAAGTTTGGTGCTTAAGAGGTTAAAATAACTAAATCTTTAGGCTCTAACATAATAGGTAAACATTAGTTCTAGTATGAAGTCAATGTCAAATGTCATACATTTTTGTAAAGAAAAAAACACTCCCCTTTTCACACACTGGTGTGTATATATATGTTAATAATGCGTTTTCCTTTTGTAGGCTGGAGACCGGCGTTTAAATACTACAATCTGTGGGTGTCTCTGGTGGGAGCCATTTTATGCTGCGGAGTCATGTTTCTCATAAACTGGCAGGCAGCTCTCCTGACCTGTGTAGTTGTTCTTAGCCTTTACATATATGTCACTTACAAGAAACCAGGTGAGTTAATAATCATTAACAGATATACAGCACATGTCCTGATCCTGT
Organism: Pelobates cultripes; assembly: GCA_933207985.1. Taxonomy (NCBI): domain Eukaryota; kingdom Metazoa; phylum Chordata; class Amphibia; order Anura; family Pelobatidae; genus Pelobates; species Pelobates cultripes. Next base: position 27,028,192 of record OW240916.1, read on the forward strand.
CCTGTTGGTTGTATTATACATTATTAAAATAATAAGATACTCACCCGAACTAACCATACATAAATTCAAAACAGACTGTTTTTTAGAACTCTGTCATCCCCCTCCCGCAGACAAGTATTTCATAAAAATAAAATGTGTTGGAATTTCACTCAAAATATGCAAAGACCCCAGAAGGTGACAGAGCGCTTTAATTATCTCGTTGTTGTTTTTTTTTTTGCATACTCTGTTTTTTTGTTTTTTTAGAAAATGTGAATTGTTAGGAATTTGAGACAAATTCTAAATTGATTTGAAATTTAAGGGAAAAATGTCAGGTCAACTAGATTTTTATTTCAGCAATAGTGGGTCAAAATTTTAATTTCACTTTGTATTCACTCTGAATGCCTGACTTTATACAAATTTTTATAAATGTTAATATTTATAGATATAAACGTTGGTGGATAACCCTGCTCATATGTTTATATAATCCAAATAAGCAGCCCAAAATGTGTGCGTTATGTATTTGTATGATAAATATACCGTGATGCTTAGTTTTTAACCATCACGTTTTAGTGAAATATACTCAAGCTGCTTTTTAACCCCTTAAGGACCAAACTTCTGGAATAAAAGGGAATCATGACGTCACAAATGTCATGTGTCCTTAAGGGGTTAATAAAAAAAAAATACATCTTTATCTCAAGTAATTTCGAATTACTTCAACGGCAAATTACTATTGAGTTGCCCAAGATAAATGTATTTCCGGTCGTATAATCTATCTACTGATGGTTCTTTACAATGATAACTACTTTACATATGTATTTATTTAACATTTCTTATTTTGCGCTCCGATACAAGGCTCTTTACATAGATTAGAATCAATGAGTACATTGATAATACAATCACGGAGAACAAAACCCATTGGAACCTTATACAGATCAAGTCCTATAAAACCTTAAAATCAGGTTGAGTCGGACTGGGATGATATAATTGTATTGTCATTAGTGAGCGTATTGATTTTACGATCATTAATAGTACATTAAACAAAAGAGTTCTGTTTATCTAAGGATACATTAAGTAGGTGGAATATGAACACGGGGTTTTATAGGGGCTGCGGGAAAAGCATGAAGTCAGGATGACGGTGAGCTTGTTTGGAGTAGAGAGCTTTCAGAGGAGGTAGTGAGGCCAGATCACTTGGATTAAGAACGACAGGGAAGAGAATTTAATTTTGAAAGATTTGTAAAGAGGGGCGTTTTAGGTAGTTTGTGAAAAGTTGTAAGGGAGCTTACTAATGTCTTTAGTAAATGTAAAGAAAGGATTAGCACCATAACAGTGGGTTAGGTTTCAGAATGAGTGGTATCAGCAAGGCGAATTCAGAGAAAGGGGTGTTGTTGATGTTATGGTATGTCTATGCTTTACGAGAAGAACACTGAAATGTCTAGTGCTGGGTTATTAGCCAGAATACATTTTTAAGTCATTGGTAAAAAGTCACAAGAAAAAAAAAATTGAAATTGTTGGCAGGCGTTTGAACTTCCACTTCACCATACTAGTTCAGATCTAATGTAGCATTGGTGGACAGACGTAGGTTAATGTTAAAGCTTTCTTTATCAAACGTTTACTATCAGGGAACTCCAAGTACCATAACCACTATGGTGTCCTGGTGTTTAGAGTATCCTGTTAAATGTGTGAATAAGTGCTTCACCGTTTGTGCAAACATGGTCTACAATTTAAAAAAAATAAATTGGGATACCTACTTTTCTCATTTGAGTTGTCACGTAAGGTTGAAATAGAAACCTTGTTTACTGGAGTTCATTAGAGAATGCAATTTGAGTTTTTATACATGTTTAGTTATTTGTAAAGAACGAGGATGATTTTTGGCAGGCATATTGTTACTTCTCCTTTTTTTTATGTTTTAAATAATTTGTAGATGTGAATTGGGGATCTTCAACCCAGGCACTCACTTACCTTAATGCTCTTCAACACTCTATTCGTCTGTATGGAGTGGAGGACCATGTGAAGAATTTCAGGTACCAATTTTATTCTCAATTTGATATCATGCTTTCTGTAATGCATATGTGATGCAGAAAACCAAAAAAAGCCTTCAATAGGGTCGTATGGGGTGACTCAAACTCTCAATGGCATTTATGAAACTTAAATGTTTCCCATTATTTCCCATGATGTGAATATAACCTCAATCTTCCCAAAATATAGTTAATTAATGGGTTAAAACTAAGGTACAAAGGTACAAGTAAAAACTGTGAATGGACAATAGCCCCATAATTTGTCGTTTGGTGGATTTCTGGTCAGATCTCAAGTTAGTTTTAGTTGTGTCATTACAGGGAGAACCTTTATTTATATCAGACTGGTCTCTTTCAAACGGGCAGTCCAGAGTTGAGAAGTTCTATCTGCACAAGAGATACAGCAGCCTCAAATTATCGTATTGGACTTCATTGATTCCTGTCCGTGAGATGTAGTGGATTCCACACTAGGCACAGCGAGAAAGGGGTCCATGTCTGGATTATTATTTTGCCTTAGAGACATCGAAATAAAGAGAAGATGTTTAAGTTGTTCACAGAATTATTTTGCTTTCTGTTTTGGCTTGTTTCAAATTGCCTAGGACCTTCCTAAGGTAAAATGGTGATCTATAGCTAGAACTCCTTGCTCAATGTACCGGCCACACTTCATTTGTGTGGCCCACCAAAGCTGAAATGACCTCTAGGGTGAGATCAATTACATATTCAAACGGTTGTCCATAATATCAAAAATGTTAAAACCAATTTGAAAACTGAGCTGGGTCCCAACAAAGGGTAAGCTATTTGAATTGTTATCCATTTTCAGTATTCCATTGAGCAGGGTTTTGATGTATGAACGAGACACTGACTGCTCACTGTTTAGAAGATATGACCCAACAGACAGTGTGTCGAGTGGGCTGTAGTGTACTAACCCTGGCGGCGGGGGGAAGTCCACTCTGGGTAACATGCGGCATAGGGTACACAGAGCACCCTCTGTTGCCAAAGCAGGTACCTGCTAACGCGTGGCAGTTACCACACAGCAAGTGCCTGCTCTGCAGATTTTATTTAGTAGACATCACAAGCAGTCGAGAACTTTCTAGGATCAATCTGTGCTTTGACTGCACATCTACCTTACTGCCCTGTACCAATGTCAAGAGTCAGGATGTAACATTAAACCAGTATCAGTAAAGAGCTGCAGCAAGCTGTGCAATCAGTACACAAATTAATCCCTGCAGCAAACCACTGGGCCCCAGGGATAAAGTTCTGTTTAAAAAAAACCAAATGCGTGTGTAACTTTACTTAATGTAGTCAGACATACACATGAAAGAGAAATAATAGGCTTTATAGAGCAAATAAATATTCACTTGTTACACTGTACAAAAACATGCAAATTGTCCCCTAGCACTTCTAGGAAATCTATTCATAAAGAGGACAATACATAGGACACACATTTAGACTGGATGAAAGGAGATTTAGTCTAAGGCAAAGGAAAGGGGTCTTTACAGTAAAAATTATAAGGATGTGGAATTATCTGCTTGAAGAGGAGTCTGTACAGATGTTTAAACAGCAACTTGATGTCAATAATATTCAGGGATGTCATATTTAATATGTGGGGTAACAGCTTCTTGGTCCAAGGTGACATCTGACTGCCATTTTGGGCTCAAGAAGGATTTTTCCCCAGTTGTTTTGCGGAATTGGAAAGCTCTTCAAACTGGGTCTCTTGCCTTATTTTGGGTCAACAGCAAAAGCTAATATGAGAAAGACTGAACTTGATACAAATACAATATGTGCTATCTCGAACAATTGAATAATCCCAGTAACTGATCAAAGCTGCTCCCACACTTTGTGTGTACCCTTTTCCAAACCACATATAAAAAGAACTTCATATGTTTTGTTTAGCTTGTTACATTTTGAACCAAAGTTCATGTACTGCTATAAATTATTTAAAAAAAAAACAAAACAATTAACAAATATTACAAGAAAATATTCTTAAATAAATTAATATCTTTTAGTGTGCAGAAATTGCAGTTTACTCCACCATTTAGATAAGTTATCGTTATGCAAATATTGTAAATCTGTCAGAGTGTAATGAGACATGCGATAGACAATGTGATACCTTGAAGAAAATATTGTTTCTATTCCTCAGACCACAGTGCCTTGTCCTGACCGGATCCCCTGTAGCACGACAGGCATTGGTGGACCTTGCCCATTCTTTCACCAAAAATGTTGGACTTATGATATGTGGACACGTCCATGTGGTGAGTCTGTATGTTTTAGTATATATGGTTTATTACTGGCTATCACGGACTATCACGGATAACTTACCTGGAACATGAATCTATGTGAAGGCCTTGCTGCTAGGGGTATTCTTTCGCCTTGAATCCTTCCCCCAGTGAAAAGGGTTCTCCTGTGCCTTTATGCTGATGGAGAAACCTAATGTGCATGCATGGTGACTTCCAATGTCATTTCATGGAGTTAATGCAGGAGAATGCAGGAAGCTCCTCTAGCGGTTGTCTGGAAGATGGACAGTAGATATTGTCTTAACCCTGCAATATGAACATTGCAGTGTCTCTGAAACAACAATGTTTTACATTGCAGGGTTAAGGGGAAAGGGGAACTTCACCCAGACCACTTCAATGAGAGCATCAGCAGAATAGAAAGTGAGGGACATGTCACAACAAATTCCCACCTCTCTCATAGTGTAGGGGTTATTGAATTTCCCTTTAGGCTCAAGCCCACGGTGTTTCTGGAACCCTGCTCAGAAGTGAGTTGTAATAGCCAAGAAACAAAATAATAGTCACACAAACAGGTGACTTCGTAGCATCTCATGTTAGATAGGGTGAACACTGCAATGGTGAAAATTTAAAGTGTATGTTACATGGTTTAGAGGCATTCTGGATGTGGGGACAAAAGATGAGGCCAGAATTGAAAAGAGCAGCAAGCCAACAAGTGGTGTCAAAGTCGTCAAGGCTTCATTGATATGTAGGGAGATAGACAATGGAAGCAGGTATGATAAGAAGTTCAGTTTCATTATCATCTTTTAGATAATAGGAAGTGACCCAAGTAGAAATAGAGGTAATTCAATAGTTGACACTTTTCAGGTGATTAGTAGAGACATCGGGTGGAGAGGTAAATCTGAAGGTCAGCAGAGTATAGATGGTTCTAGAATCAAGTGGAGCTAATAAGTTTGCCAAAAGAGGCAGTATAAAGAAAAAACCAAAAGCGGCCAAGATTTTGGTGTTTGGGGAGGGAGCTGGGGAATGTCTAAGGGGAGATGGATGTTTGTAGAAGTCTTAGAGGAAGACAATGAGCAGTTATGTGATGCCCTAAAACCCTGTGGGCAAAGCTGAAGTATTGGTGTGCAGGCAAAGGGGCTGCATTGATGCTAACATGCAGCCTTGTAGATATGGGGGGATTGATGGCCTGGAGTACCAGAGAGCTGGCTATATTGCAGACTTACGGGAGGACTATTAGCATAAGGTCTGTTTTCTGGAAGAGGAAAACCCTAGGTCAAAAACCTTGGGAGACTCCAACAAAAACAGGTCCTGGGGAGGAGGTGGTGCCACTTAATAAGAATTGAGAGAGACAAGACGAGAACCATGAAAGGAAAGGGTTACAAAAGTCAAGGCTGCACAAGGCTTGAAGAAACAGTGAGTGGTCACGAAACTAGGTGGCATAAATTTCCTACAAGTTCCTCTTCCCTGCACTGCATGTGAAAAATACATTCCATTGTTCTTTCATGTGAAGCCTTTGGACATCTCTCTATAATTAACACTTTTAAGACCTCTCTTTATTACTTTGCAGGGTTCCCACAGGCAGTGCCAGAAGGAGATAATGTTAAACCAGGCCAAGTACCAGAAATGGCTTATCCAGCACAAGAAGAAAGCCTTCTACTCTTCAGTTTGTGCCGAGCAGTTTAGACAAGGAGTTCTATACCTGATCCAGGTAAAAGAAAAAAAACTGTTAAGCATGAACGTTAATATTATTATGCTAACACAGAATAGGGTTTAATTTTGTACAACTTGCATTGCAAGGCCTGTTCAATAAACAGTGAATTCTGGGAAACATAATACTAAAATTTCATAATTTCGATGACAAAAGCAGTTATAGATGAGTTAGATCTATTTCCAGATCAGCTGTTTTAGATTAATATTTACAAATTATTTACAAATTAACTTTTGGTTCACCACTTTGGTGTCCAATTTCCAACAGCCTTTGTTGTCGTTTTTTTTCGTGTTCAGAGGAGCTTAGTACTGAAAGTTAATTTTACTTGCAACCATTTGCATTCTGTCATTCGACAAGTTTTCAATCAAACTCTCTCACAATTGTATGGATCCATCAGATTTTAACCTGATCTTCCACTACATCGTGAGAACAAATCTGCTATGGTTTTTCGGAAATTCTATATACAATACATTCTATGTGATATGAATTCATATGCGCTGATGGGAAAAATGAACACTATAATAAATGACATAATTGCTTATAATGTCCAAATATTTTTTTTATTATCAAGGCAGGAATTTAAATAAATAAATAATAAAAAAAGTTACCTGCACACTATCCCAAATCCCTATGTACAGGGGGAGGGACCTAGCCATCAAGAAGAGCAGACGTGCATAGCATGAGCTCGTTTACCAAAGCTTGAAAACTTAGACTCTCTGAAGAGATTTCACCCTCAAAAGCTACCTAATTGATCACCTTCGTGCCCCTGATCACGGGGGAGCTCTCTCAGGCAAACTTGAAGCCCCTCTACAAATCTTGAGGCAAGAAACTGTTTTGCGGCCTACACATCTGACGGACCCTGTGGAGGGGATACACGGCCATTCTCCCAGCCTGGAGCTGCCGATGCTGGCATCAACCGCTGCTACAGCCCCATTCCCCACCTTGGATCAGTGGGGATTATCACGGTCTACACTGGCTGCTACAATGTACGATAGTGCAACCCTAGCTGCAGATCCTAAGCCTAAGCCTGATACACAGCTTACTATCCCTGGAACACTTACAACAGGGGCTGGTACACGCAGACCCCACTGCTCAATCTCTGCGGCGGCTGGAGGAAGTGCTGCAACACTTCTGGGAATCCAGTGAGGCACGACAAGAGGCACAGCTACAACAATCCCGGGTGACAGACCGAGAGAGCAGCAGCCAGGTGGTGAGTGGGCCCACCCAGGGCACTCACTTCCCCAAACGGCAAGTAACCTCAACCTACCAGGGTCAAAAGCCAGAGGGGTTAAAACCCCAGTGCATTGCCTACGAGGATGGAAGATCCGGTCCGCTATCAGCGGCATGGTCCTACCCTGGCCTTCTGTCCCCTCCTCAGGGGGAAGGACTTGGACCCAAAGAGGGCTTGAGTCCGTGGCCAAAAAATGCAGGCCGGTATGCAAGCCCCGAGTGGAGGGGACATCAGGAGTGTTAATCCTTCCGCTCCCCGGCACCAGAAACATCAGCTTCCCGAGCAAAGGAATAGGCTGATGCTGCCATACTATCCAGGACACTGACAAATACCTAAATATAGGACTTACCCCCATTCAGCTGTAGCCACCATGTGTTTTAGGACTTCACAAGCTCATATAGGCTGGCTCTTACTAGGAATGTCCAAATCATGCCAAGCTGGTTGGCTATCCCTATCTCTGCTGTTCTCTAAGCCTGCTAATCTCAGATCTGCATTACTGCATGGATCATTCCCTTACACCTCACTTCCAGAGGCATAGTTATTACCTTGTGTTTATAGCGCAGAGGATTTTTTTTCTTGTTTATATCGTTTTCTCATTGACATTGTCTTCATAATGTCATATCTATGAGGCATATCAGTGGCCTATCAGCTTGTAACAATCTTTTGGCATGCTAACTTACATTAACGCTTCTTAAAACGCAGTACTCTAGCCTGAAACTCCATATCTTTAAAAATTGTGCTGTTATACTAATGCCATACCAATGTTTTGACCTGGTGATATTACTGTACTTGCTCATGCTGTCGTGGCAGCTCAAGTTCATTTGTTACTTTATGCATAGCAAAAAAATAATAATAAATAAAAATAAATCCCTATGTACATGTAAATAACTGGAGGTTTTTCAGTATCACTCCAATGGCCATTTAAGTGTAACAAAAGGGGTATTGTTCTCAACCCCTATCCCCTTATTATGCACTGTAACATGGCTCTTGGTGTATTGTCAATGTACCCCTTTTTTCACCTACGACATATTGCCTTGATGAGGCAGGTGAGCTTACATTTTAATGGCTTTTGGAGTGATACTAAACTAAAATACTATACTCCGGTTATTTAAATGTGCATAGGAATTTGGGATAGTGCAACGTTACATTTGTTTTTTGTTTTTTTATTCTATGTGTTGAGGTTGATGAGTACTGTTATTATTTATTTATATAGCGCCAGCAAATTCCATAGCACTGTACAATGGGTGGACTAACAGACATGTAATTGTAACCAGACAAATGGACGCACAGGAACAAAGGGGTTGAGGGCCTTGCTCAATGAGCTTACATGCTTGAGGTAGTGAGGTATATTGACACAAAAAGGTATAAGTAGGGGTAATGAAATAGATTGCTAGAAAAGTAGTCATTGCTGCCACCCAGGAGTAGTGGGAGTTTAAGCACAGGGCTTAATTTTGTGTGGTAGGACATTAGTATGCAATATATCATCAACATTTGCTCCCTGTACAGGCAGCTGGCCTGGGTCGTATGAAACCAAACACACTGGTCTTGGGATTTCAGACTCTGCGGACTATATCTGACCAGATATCTGTGGATGAATATGTAAATATAATACAGTGAGTATTCCTCATTTTATTTTACCTGTTCTAAGTCCTAAATTACAAACATAGAATTACAACGAATATAGAAATATTTGTTCCTTGTTCAGTAGCCCACCCCCACATGAGAAGGTACACTTACCAAAATTGCGTAACATAAACAAATGGGGGATTAGCACAATTCTGTTTATCCATGTGGTCAGAAAAAAGAAAGGAAGGCAGCGCCACTATAAACCACATAAATTAAAAGAGCACAGAATAGGCAGACTAGAATGCAATATATATGATAGATAATAAGCAAACAGAAGTCCAGAATAAATAGTCTGACTGGTAGATGAATCAAACAATGAGGTATATCTTTGTAGAGGTGAATACAGTCTTTTGTAGTGGGGGGTTCTTCAGAGTGGTGTAGATGCGTCTTTGTACATCATATGAAATGAGAAAATAACAACTGATGGTATAGTATGTCCCGAAAGGGGTAGAAGCAATAAAAGAGTATATGGTCCTACTCACGTTTTCAAGAGCTATAGACTTAGCTCTAGTGTTGATAACGTACAGTGGTATAATCCCCACTTATGGGATACGTGAGGTCTTAGTATTCTTTCTTGATTAGGGAACCATATGTGGAAATAAAAGCAGGAACAACAATGGTGCTCAAAGTATAAAATGCCAGAGGTGAGAAGATAAAAAACCAAGTGGTTACTCACATTTAGTTGAACAGACTGACTGTTCAATGAATACAGCTTGAGTGGTATAATCCCCACCTAGGATTCTTGGGAGTAATATCCTCACTGGAAAGTAAAAACACTTCTGTGCCGGATAAAAGGATGGTAGCAATAAAAAAGTAAAATAATAATAGTAATAAAAAGTAAGATGGCTAACTCACAGTAAGAAAGTGGCCAAAATACCTTTATTTAAAACAATATAGTTTAAAAAACCACAACGCGTTTCGCCCTTAGGCTTTATCAAGTGGAGATCAGAAAGTACATCCTGTTACATGCAGGTTTATATAGGCAGTGAACATATTAGAAAATGGCGCCAAAATGATGTCATAATTTTTTAAATTTTTTTTTCAAAAGTGCTGTATTCACCTCTACAAAGATATACCTCGTTGTTTGATTCATCTACCAGTCAGACTATTTATTCTGGACTTCTATTTGCTTATTATCTATCATATATATTGCATTCTAGTCTGCCTTTTCTGTGCTCTTTTAATTTATGTGGTTTATAGTGGCGCTGCCTTCCTTTCTTTTTTCTGTACCATTTCTGTTGTAAGGCCTGTGAGGGAGCCCTACTTTTTAGGTGTGCTGCCACTTTTTACTTATTTATTATTGTTTCAGTTTTATTTTGTATAGATAGAGAGCTGATCCCTTTCTTCTGTTCTATCCATGTGGTCAAACTGGTGAATCTTTAAGAGCCTTTTTTATTTAACTTACAGGAATTCAAGCAATTTATCTCCTCATGGCTTTTCCTAGGCTGACTTTGGCCTAGACAAATAACCTTCTTTTAAATCTATTATCATTTTATATATAAAAGAAAGTATATACCGATATATATAGAGAAAAAGTTGAGTATCTGGAGCACAACAACATTTCCTACGACATTTACCTGTAACATTTGAACCATAACTTCAACAGTATATGTTCAACGTTATTCTAACTTGTTATCAATAAAGATCGCCCCTTTGTGTGTGTTTGTGTTTTTGTATGTATTGATGTGCTTTGGTCATTCTTTCAATTGCCTATTTATGGATTTGGTTAGGAAATTTCTGAATTATTCACTAGAATCTGTATTGTTGAGGATTCAAAGTGAATTTCAAATTCGAAAATCACGTTGCTTTCTTGATTCACTAATGAATTACCCTTTCCATAGTAACCACCACTTTTTCCCATTTTGTAAAGTGGTGAGACAGTTATTCTGATGCTTGTATTAGAGTTGCGGTCATAGAAGACCTTGTTGAATCCTGCTTGAGAATTGTGAGGGCTGTTTTGTTACCTTCTTGCATTGAGTTGCGCATGCAAAACAGTGTGACTATTGCAACAAGAGATATGAGCCGACAGGGGTCTACTGAAATGGATCTCACACCAACAGGTTGCCAAGCAGAAGGTTAAGGTCTATATACTAAGGTCTATATAGTAACCATGAGATAGAACGTGTACTAATGCCATATACTGGCACTGATGCCTGTCCATAGTGTGAATGCACAGTAGGGGGGCAGGAAGGAAGGCTGTGTTGTACGATTCACAGATTTCTTGCTCAATGGATGGAGTCAGTGAGGTTATGTTTTTTTTCTGAATTAGCCACTTAATTTTCATTTGTTTTCATTTTAATAAGTATTGTGGAGTTTTAGTACAATAGACAGATAAATCCATGTCATATTTTGAAAGCCGAATGTTACACCGTACGGACGGTGTTCTAAAACAAAATGTTAAAATGCTTCTGCAATGTAATGTGTTTGCAATATTTTTAGTGTACTGATAGTATTCTCTGTCTGATACATTTATTTTCTAGTGATGCATTTGATTTCCAATATGGTATCATTATATTAAGACTAAAGGAGGGCCTTGATGCTACAGAAAGTACAGTACATGGTGGGTATCCATTTCTCATTTGTCATATAATAAACGTGATATTCTTCTAGTATTTCAATGAACCTCTGGGTAGTGTGGCCCTCCCAAGTTCTGAGTCGTTGGATGACATGATGTTTGATGTTGATAGCATTTCTCCCTACTTTTCAAATAGCAAAGAAAGGACATTTTTAATTTATTTTTGGAAGTGGTATAGGAGGTGTTTCCGGGAACAGGGCTATTCTGGGACATTTCAGAGCACTTTGTGACTTACCGATAAAACTCTATGTAACTGAAATAGTAATTCAGAACAATAGCAAAGTATTTTTTTTATATAGATTGCATAATTTCTACATGCATTTGTCAAGTCGAAGACATTTTACGTTTAATTTCATTCCCATGAAGCTCTGTTTTAATAGACCCATGAATCACAGCCTGTTCTATATATATATATATATATATTATATATTGTCAAATGTTAATGTTATGTAATGTTTTCTTTAAAGTTGGTTAGTATTCGCGTATGGGGTTGATTTTGGTTTTGTTTGTTTTAAAGGAGAAGTTATTGCTCCTAAAGAAAAAGTGAAGAAAACTTCAACTGCGGGAAAGAATGTTGAAGGTGATTCTGATTCTCAAATCAATGGAGGTAATAGTCTTAACAAAATATTGATGACACTGTGATGAGGCTGTTATAAAATCAGGCTTTCCAGATTCCAGAGTTAAATTATTGAATTATTAACATTAAAGGAACATTTTTAGCCTTTATTTATGTATTTGTCAGTATAAAGAATGCGTGAAAGAGCAATACAACACATGGTCAATATGAAATAATAAAAGACAAACATGTGGACTATAATTTTAATAACCGGGTGAGTGTGGATATGGCACAAAAAACAATGTAAGACATCTCAGGGTGTATCGTAAGTGCTATGTACCTCTTAATATGTACGGTTAGTGAAGCTCCTGTACAAGGGTCCATGAGGCCACATTACAGATAACTTTGATGAATGGGATCGTAAGAGACTCAAAAGTGGATGTAGTAGAATACACGATAGGTGGGGTAAGAGCCACGAAAGAGGGGATAGAAGACATATTAGGGAGGAGGGGTTGAAACACGAGGGTGATATAAGAAACACAAGAAAAGGAGTAGGAGGAAAAAAAAGGAGGTAAGAAAGAAAAAAAAGAGAAAGGGCTAAGAAACAAAAAAGGGGTGTAAGGGAAGGGGGCATAATAGACAAGGTGGGCATAAGAGACACAAAAATGGGGGTAATAGAAGCAAGTCGGCACAAGAGCCGCAAGGGGTATAAGATACACAAGAAGGGCATAGAAGACTAAAGGGAGACATAAGGGACACACAAGACATAAGGCATTTAGTCACAAGGGTGCATGAGACACAAGAGGCGTTAGAGAGACAAAAGGAGGCTACGGTGCAAAAGGGGGATACAAACACAATATGTGGTAGGAAACAAAAAGGGGGTTAAAAACACAAAAAAAGGGAAATAGACACAAACAGGTAAAGAGACACAAAGCGGGAAAGAGACACAAGAGGGGCATAATAGACACATGGGGAGTATGGGGGCATGAAGACACAAGACATGGGTAAGAGAGACAAAAGGGGGTTTAGGCACAAATGGGGGATGCAAATACAAAATGATGGTAGATGGCATGGTCATACTTTGACTTCTTTTCTTGACGTTTCTTAAAGCAACAAGCCCTGAGGTTGCATCACCGTCAGTTACTTCTGCTGGACACAAGATCTCCACAGACAGTTCCTCTCGGTTCCAGAGGAAGCAGGGAAAAGGGACCATTGATGTCTGGTGGCTGTTTGATGATGGAGGTAACAAAAATCGCATGGTTATAGCCTGACAGGGGACAAAATGTGAGAAAACCAATTGGTACCAGTACGTGAAAATGATTATCACCTAATCACCCTATGCTTATATTATGTTGTGATTGTAGCTATATATATTATGTTTAATTCCATCTTATAGTTTGCATGCTTATCATGGATACATTTACAACTAATACACCCACAAACTATGGTTTTCAGCTTAAGGTTTCAAACAATGATCATTAAATTAGAATTATACATACCGTCCTACTGAAACCATTATCTTCATAGGTCTGACTCTGCTGATACCATACCTATTAACTACCAAGAAACAGTGGAAAGAATGCAAAATCCGTGTCTTCACCGGAGGAAAAATTAACGCTATTGATGACAGCAAACGCATGTAAGCCATGTATCATATACAATTTAATTAAAGACAATTATTCTGCCTTTCTCCTAATTGTAGCATTGAATGTGAGAATTTAAAGTAAATTTAAAATTCAAGGCCAGAGTAGTCAAACTGATAGTACAGCTGATTTAGAGAAATTTTCCAGTTCAGCTATTTTGACCTTAAAGTGACTACCCAGACACCTAAAGCACTTCAGTTTACTGAAGTGCTTTATGTGGGAAAAAGGTGTATCTTTTCCATTTTGTAAGAAGTGCAGATTTCAATCGAAATTGGCACTTTTATAAGTTAACCTAAATACACCATCCTGGCTTTCAATCAGACAACCGGTCTTGTTACTTCCTGGTTGTTTAGCTCAGTGGAACCAAAGTCAAGAGGCCACAATTACTCAAAGCACCTGCCATGTAAAGCCTTCTCATTGAGCTGCATTGGAAAGTCTGTGATTGGACAGCCACAGAAAGTCTGGGCGGGGTTAGAAGGAGAATACTTGCAAAGGCAGCAGACGAGAAATCTGCAGCTTTTGCAAGCTGTTTTTAGATATACTCTCAATGAATAAATGTATAATTAAATGCATGCATGTTTCCATAGGCATATAACTACTAAACAGTGATTTTATTTTGTATTTGGCAGTGGATTATCCCTTTAAATTTGAAATTCTCACTTTAGTGAATAACCAGTTTTGCATTCTACAACGAAATGCATAGAACTATAGATCAGGGTGTTGCTACAGTTCCTCACAGTAGTTAGTTTTCAAACTAAAATAAATTGGTCTAGATGTTCTTGGTGTTGGGTACAACAATGGCTTAAAAATAAAGCAAAGAGAGTTGTCACTAATGGTAGATTTTCAAGCTGGACAAAAGTGGTAAGTGGTGTTCCTCATGGTTCTGTTCTGGGACCACTTCAGTTTGGCATATTTATAAATGACCTGAAAAAAAGGCATTGAAAGCCATGTTTCAGTGTTTGCAGATGACAAAACTTTGTAAAGTAATGCTATGGAAACAGGTTATTGCTTTGCTGCAGAGGGATTTGATAGATTGGGGGACAGGGCACTAAAATGGCAGATTAAATTTAACGTAGAAAAAAGCAAGGTTATGCACTTCGGGGTCAAGAATGCACAAGCAACTTACACCCTAAATTGTAGTGAATTAGGGATAACAACATGCAACCTGCAGATTTTGCATACATAATGACCAACTGTGGCACAGTAGGATATATACAGACACGCTCACACTCAGCTCGTGGTTGGTTAAAAGCAGCATACACTCGCCTACTCTGTTAGCATAACAGCCATGTGTTAGTAAATAGCCACTCATCAAACCACAACGGGTTGAGTCTGTGCAATGCATTAGGCCGACACTGGTTAAACGCAACAGCTTTACTGATCACTCACAATCAGATACTTTCAAGATTGGCAAGAAAGACGACAAAAAGCACACTTGAACATGATATTATATTAAATGTTGTAAAACAATTGACATGCTTGACGAGCCTCTGCACAGGCAACAACTAGTATATGCATTCATGCAGTGATAACCAGGCCTCTGCGCAGGCACTAACAATAATACGTTTGCACTGGAATATGTTATGAAACCAATAAACATATTTAAAACAAAACAAACCATTGTCTGGAAATCTATTAATAAATAGGACATAAGGTCTCGCATTTAGACTGGAATAAAGAAGATTTAGTATAAGGCAAAGTAACGGGTTTTATACAGCAGGAACAATAAGGATGTGGAATTCTCTGCCTGAAGAGGTGGTTTTATAAGAGATGCTTAAACCGCAAATGAATAAATTCTTGCAAAAACACAATATACAGGGATATAATTTTTAATTAGTGGGGTAATAACTTCTTAATTCAAGGAGATAGTTGACTGCCCTTCTGGGATTGAAAAGGAATTGTTTCTTACTTTGTTTCAAAATTGGAAGTGCTTCAGACTGAGTTATTTTGCCTTTATGTTAGAAAGACAGAACTTGATGGATGCAAGTCTCTTTTTAGCTATGTAACTATATGTAACTATATGTAACTGTGTAACTTTGTAAGCCTGCAAATTTTTCATCATGTTTTAAATGTATTCCTTGGACCATGACAACGTGAAGTATTTCAATGTATTATAAACTAGAGTGATTGGAGGGACTTGGTCGGAATCCATATTTATTGCGGGGAAGGGTGGGGGCAAGGAGGGGAGATTCTGTAAAGAGTACAATACAGTGAAAATATTCTAGTTGTAGTTATTGTAATCTCACTGTCGTTTTCATGCTTTTTCTGTTTAAAGGATGGCAACGTTACTGAACAAGTTCCGCATCAATTATTCTGATATTCTAATTATTGGAGATATAAACAAGGCACCCAGGCCAGACAGGTATGGTACAGATTGAAAGAGCTCTTACTGAAAATATTGGCGTCAAAATGAATCTGTGCAGTAATGGGAACTCAAAGTAGACAAGATCGCAAAATAATTCTAGCATTGGCGTGACAAGATCTCATAATCTCGGCAAACAAGACTTCATAGGATTTTATTTCTGTGTGTTGACTAAATGGTATGCTTTTACATCTCTCGCTCTATCTATCTATCATAGTGTATCTATTTTATTGACCACTGACTTGATTTTTTAATCACAGATGTAATTTGGAGTAGTATGCCAAAGTTGCCTGGGATAGGTAACGTTTTAGCTATTTAGATATTCTCAGGGCATTAAGACCCATTCCACACTTACCCCCTAATTTTTCCTGCTTTGTTTATAAATGTGTCATAGAGGGTGGACATGTGGATGGAGACATTTGGAACGGTATGTGCCTTAAGGCAATGTACTAATGCTACACAAGTGAAAATAGCGAAGTGAAAAACACTATGCTGTTATTCTATAACTGATAGTAACTTATGAGACTGGAAAGTTCAAAAAGTATAGGCGGCCATTAAGTTTACTCAAAAGTAATCATGCTGTTTGTATAGAACAATTGTTTAGAGCCAAGTACTGTGCAGGTGGAAGTTGTAAACAGAATATTTGGTGTAGATTCATCTGAAGAGATGCTAGGTGCTAAAGTATTTATATTCCTTGACAGTAACACCATAACATAAGGTCATAGATTGTGACATTAAACATGACAGGAGGTAACATGGATTGATAGGTGGCTAAATAACAAAATGGATCTGACCTAATAAATCACAGTGGCTGACTGTCAGGGTCTTACCTGAGGTGGGAGTCTGTAGCGCAGATATGTTTTCTCACCCTTGCAGATAGACACAGTCCAAGGTGATCTGGTAAGAAGCCACCTAGACTTTGACTCCGTGCATGAGGGCTGTGCACGAAAGGTGTTCCAATGCAGTACCGACAAGGTTACAAACATCAGGATAGTCAAGGGATAGCCGAAGTAAAAGGATGCCAGAGGTCAGGATAAACAAAGCCAAAGTCAGAAGCTGGGGTCAATAAGGAATACAAGTTCAGGAGGCTAGAAAACAGGAACTGAACACATACACCAGGATGAAAGACTTGATAAAGTGCTCAGGGAGGGGCAGTTTAAATACCCAGCAGATGAATGGTCAGTCTCAGGTGAAGCACAGCAATGACCATAGAAGAAGTCCAGCCCCAAGTGCTGCAGACATAGCCAGGAATAATAGGGCTAGAACAGCTCAAAAGAATCGGAACTGCTGTGGCTCAAAGGCAGATAGCAGGCCCAGGACAGCAAAGGACCCAGGTTCAAATTCCCTGTTGGGCACTTGTAGCAGCCACGTCTGGCCATCTGTATGGCACACTGACATAGACTATTATAAACAGAGGTGAAAAATGTTGATTATGAGGGGACTTTCATGTCATGTAGCTCAATGCAAATGTCTACATAATTAAAATTCCTCACAAGCATAGTGTTTACACAAATAGTTTCCCATGTCCTACAAAGGCCACGTTACCTTTTAATTCCTGCTCAATATGAGGGTAGCATTATTTCTAGGACAAGTTTATCTATTTAATTGGTCACCATTACTCAGAAAGTCATTTGGGCGAAAAAAAATGTTAGAGGTACCACAACAATGTTGTCCACAATTGCAACATCTGTATTCTTTGAATTAGTAGCCTTTTTACCTTGTCTTGGAGGTACAGTATGTTCCAAAAAGGAGGCAACTCAAAATGGGTTTCACAATGTCCTACCTATTTCCTTTTTTTGCAATCTATAGCATAAAATGCTTTGAAGATCTTGTGGAACCGTACCGGCTGCATGAAGGAAACGTGGACAACATCACAGCAGAAGAGATGAAGAGAAAGGAGCCATGGAAGATCACTGATGATGAATTAGAGATGGTTAAAGAGAAGGTAAGACTTCATTCTTCATACAGCTCACTCTTCCTTACTTAGATTTCCATAAACTATTGCACAATATTCTCTTTACTGTGGTCATTAAGCACTTTGGTCTCAATTTAATATTTTTCAATATGCTTTTCAAATTATTTAATATTTTGAATAAATGTTTCAAATTTATTTTTCTAAATTTTAAAATATCAAAATTATATACTATATATAAAAAATGTCAATATACTGTTTTTTCCCCCCTAAAAATATGAAGTAGTTTTAAAAGTGGTTTCCAGATCCATTAAATTAATCAAAAATCTTCACAAAAACACTGATTCTTTAGCTCCCCACTGACTTTGTAGGTTGTGTATCTGTATTTATCATCTAAATCAAGTAATAAGAAAATGTGTTAGTAGATGTCACTAAAAATCAGTTCCAACCACAATACCCATGAACTTTGGTTAAAATATTCCTGAGTAGGTTTTCTATTTTTAGCATGAAAAGTGCAGTTATGTAAAAATAGAAACAATTATGTAAAAAAAAAAACAAAAAAAACCTCCATCCTGTTATTTGCAATCTGTGTCCATCATCCTTTCTTTTACTAGAGGGACACTATAGTTACCAGAACAACTACAGCTTATTGCACTTGTCCTGGTGAGTATAATTATTCCCTTTAGGGTTTTTGCAGTAAACCCTGTCTTTTCAGAGAAAATGCAGTGTTTACATTACGGCCTAGGGATACGTCCACTGGCCACTCATCAGATGGCTGCTAGATGTTCTTCCTGGCGCAGTGCTTCACAATGTGCAGCTCTGCCATTCAGTGTCTCCACCCTCTACATGTAGACACTGAACTTTCCTCATAGAGATGCATTGATTCAATGTATTTCTATGAGGAGATGCTGATTGGCCAGGACTGTGTTTGACTTGTGCTGGCTCTGCATTTGATCTGCCTCCCTGACAAGCTCAGCCAATCCAATGCTTTCCTTTTTGTGAAAGCATTGTGACTGGCTTTGAATAACACTTCTGATGATGCCAGACAAGCAGGCGGATCAGGGGCAGAGCCAGCAGCAGCAACTGGAATAAGTAAGATTTTGCTATATTTAGGGAGTCAACTGAGGGCCAGGGGACTTGATGGTGGTTTTAACACAAGAGGGTAAGGAATACATGTTTGTGTTCCTGACCCTATAGTGTTCCTTTAATGTTAATTTTGCAGATGTATAAGTTTTCATGTCCGATCCTGAGTGACTGACACCTCTGGTAGTTGCAGTACAGCTCCATATCAGAAGACAGCTGTCTGTTCCTCCATAACTTTGGTGGTATTCATATTAGAGTAGTAACAGTTCTGTGTCAATGCATCTTGTCACAAGGCTTTCACTTTGTTGGAGAACCTGCTATTAGGTGTTAGGGTTGCATCCCATCCAATTCTGTGCAGCCACTACATTTACAGAGTGGTCAGAACTTAGTAGTGACAAGCTGCACTGATATTAAAATAGTAAGAAAAAAAAAGTAAGAAACAGAAGGTTCAATAAACCCAACAAATTGACATTGTTTCCAATAGTAAGATTAAAGGGACACTATAGTCACCTGAACAACTACAGCTTAATGTAGTTGTTCAGGTATGATCTATAGCTCCCTGCAGGCAATCTAATGCAAACACTGTATTTTCAGAGAAAATAATTGATTGATAGGAATACCTCCAGTGGCCGTCACTCAGACAGCCACCAGAGGGACTTCCTATCATGTAGGGCCCTAAAAAGGCCTTGTACACATCAGACTATTAAAATACGTCTGACGTGTGCAGGAGAGAGAAGACACTGTGTGCGCACCTTCTCTCTTCTATCTGTCAGCAGAGGAGAGGGGGCGGGCAAAGACCGCGAGCTGAGCTGTCAGTCAGCTCAGCTCGCGGCCGCGCACACCACGCGCATGCGCGGTAGTGTGCTCAGGACTTCAGAGGGCGGCATCAATGCCGCCCTCTGAAGTATGTGCGCATGTGCGGCGAAGCCGCGCATCCGCACAAGGGAGCAATGACGCTTCCAAATGGAAGCGTCTGATTGCTCCCTGCTCACACCCGCCTATTTCATCATTTTGACGAAATAGGGGGCGCGGCTTCACGAGGCTCCCGGCACTGGAACCAGGTGAGTAAAATCTTCTGCCTGGAGAGTCCCTTTAAAATTAACTGCAAAAATTTCCTGAAGGTTTTTGATGTGTGCTATTTAGTTCCAGCCACTAGATGGCCCTAGAGAACACATAATCAGTGTACAATTCTCAGACTATACAGGCTATATTACAAAGTACTACACAATATATCGTTAAAAGGGGCACAGAATATATTGTTAAAAGGACAACACAACAATGCTTTTTGGGCTGATTACTATGCAGCGTTTGAGCATGCGATAGACAATAGTATAGGTTGCCATGACCGTCTGCAACTTGGTTGTCGTTTTAATGAAACCGTATTAGAAGTGAGCAGAGGGCAGCAGCCACACAAGCTAAACACTGCACACAAAGGGTGGTTAAAGGATACGTTGTATTGGTTTTTGTGCTAGTAGACTGTGGGCAGCAATCGTCAGTACTGGGTCAAACTGTTTTTAAGTGATTTGTCAAAATCCAGGACTCCACAGATTCCACAGATGTTCTCTGGCTCCTAGTATTGAAAAAGGAAAAGAACCAGAAGCATATTTTTCTTCTAGTAACAGAGAATATGAGAACTCTGAGAACTGGGGAAAAGCTTAGAGAAAAATAAGAAAAAGAGAGGACATAGTCTTAAATTAGAGGGGCAAAGGTTTAAAAATAATACCAGGAAGTATTACTTTACTGAGAGGGTAGTGGATGCATGGAATAGCCTTCCAGCTGAAGTGGTAGAGGTTAACACAGTAAAGGAGTTTAAGCATGCGTGGGATAGGCATAAGGCTATCCTAACTATAAGATAAGGCCAGGGAATAATGAAAGTATTTAGAAAATTGGGCAGACTAGATGGGCCGAATGGTTCTTATCTGCCGTCACATTCTATGTTTCTAGAAACTCAGTAACTGGCCCTTCGTTTTAGCTGACTTGTGCCATTACAGAGTAAACCTCAACCATTAGCATATCAGACTTATCTCACCCATCAGGGCATTGCAGAACCAAAATACTGGCAAGTTCTCTCTGCACGATTGATACAGCAACCCCGGACGATGATTTTGTCCTTCTTTGGGCCTCGACAGGAAGGTGTAGCTGATACCCCTCTAGGCACAGTGAGCACAGGGTTCATGTATGAATTATCTTGTTAGCTTGGGGAGAGTCAAGTTAATCATTACAACACAGAGTGAGGATATTAGAACTCTGAGAACAGGCAATAGGTTAGAGAAATTCTAACTTTCCCTTTGGTAAATCCCTGCTCTGGTCTCAAAAATGTTTTTCCTCACTTGTGCCATTAGTAAGATTAAAATAAACCAGCAGTAATGACCCGGTGGGTTTTGATCTGTGCTCTTATGTTCCAGCTTCAAGGTGGCTCTAAAGAAAACCCTAATCAGTGTACGACGGACATTCGCACAAAGTATATATATAATAGGACACTTTGGGAACCATAACAACTTTAACGCATTTGATCGTTTTGGCCTAATTCAAATGCTGTAATTTTTGCATGTTCACATTTTTGTGCAGATTAAGTAAAGTGAATTCAAACTCTGAGTTGGTGCTTAGAACGTGCCTTTAAGCACAGAGTTACACGATTGATTTCTGATAAATAAAATGCCTCTACTTTGAGCATATTTGTATGGTATCAGAATCCGAGCTAAACTCTTTGCGTGTTTACAATTTGACAAGCTGTAATAGCTAAAAGAACATCACTACCATGAAGAATTCTTGATGATTAAAGTGACCACACGAAAAAGCATTAACTAACTAAAATAGCAACTTTTTCACGTGGTCACTTTAATGATCAGGTACTCTTCATAGTATGAACTTTTATAGTATAAAGCAGAACAGACTAAAGTTGAAAACTCTTTACTTTCATCTATGTATGATAGCTGGGACAGATTATTTCCATGATTAGGAAGCTGGTGTCCCTACCTATACTTCAAGTGTTACTCCTGTCCTGACAACATACCCACTGCAATCCACTGTAGTGTAACAATGCTAGGAGCACCCTGGTCTCATTCCCTGGAAATGAAGCAAACCATTTTCTAATGGGTTCCACCAGGCTCCTGATGTTCTTTGTAGGAGGATTTATGACATTTGCTCCTGCAGACCTGTAGAAGCCAGATGCCAATTTTGCCGCTCACAGCCAAACAATGAGCATCCATACATCGACATGAATACACAGAATTGATATTAACCAGCCCAGAATTCTTTTTCAGAGCCGACTCATGACGCTCCAATAATGTGGCCAGTGGTAGAGTCACACCTCCAGCAGTAGAGGGGCTAATTCACAGGTTCCAGGCACCATGACCACTTCAAATGCCTGAAGTAGTCATGGTGCTTTTATTACCCTTTAATACACAATTTAATTCACAATTTTGTATTTTGTGGTCTCTGGTGTCATCTACTGACTGGGATCAAACAGTACAGTTCCTTCCTTCTCTTTCCTGTCTCATTCTCAAAGTATAACCCAAAAAGAGTCTACCTACATAAGATGAATACCGTTATTAGGGTGGTATTGATTGTCTACAAAAGCAGGATATTTTATGTTATTCCAGAGCTATATCGAACAGCATGGGATAATATATGGCCCCCAAATTTTTTTTAGATATGCAGAATAATCATAAGTTTATTGATAAATGAAATGTATTCCTTACACAAAGTAACAGGTGATATGGATTTTATATATTTTTAATGCATGATGTGATATCACTCTCTGTAATACATGATGGATGTGTATGAAGTAAGGTGTTTGTTTTCCTGTTTTAATGTTGGATATGATCATTGATTATTATTTCGTTCAGACACTGCGTCAGATCCGTCTCAATGAACTGCTACAGGAGCACTCCGCGTCTGCAAACCTTATAGTTGTGTAAGTACTGTTATAAAATATTCCTTTTGTTGTCTTGACTAATGATTTGACTAATTAACATATATCATACATCCCAAGTGTCACTGTTTAGGAGGGACAGTCCCTATTTTGGGCCCAAGTTCCTCTGTCCCTGTTTTCAATCCAAATGTCGTTCTTTTCTAGGAGCTCCATATTGTTGGTGTGTCTGGGTGTATAACAGAGCTCTACAGCAATAATACTCCCAGTAATGTGTCTGCGTGTATAACAGAGCTCCACAGCAATAATACTCCCAGTAATGTGTCTGCGTGTATAACAGAGCTCCACAGCAATAATACTCCCAGTAATGTGTCTGAGTGTATAACAGAGCTCTACAGCAATAATACTCCCAGTAATGTGTCTGAGTGTATAACAGAGCTCCACAGCAATAATACTCCCAGTAATGTGTCTGAGTGTATAACAGAGCTCCACAGCAATAATACTCCCAGTAATGTGTCTGAGTGTATAACAGAGCTCCACAGCAATAATACTCCCAGTAATGTGTCTGAGTGTATAACAGAGCTCCACAGCAATAATACTCCCAGTAATGTGTCTGAGTGTATAACAGAGCTCCACAGCAATAATACTCCCAGTAATGTGTCTGAGTGTATAACAGAGCTCCACAGCAATAATACTCCCAGTAATGTGTCTGAGTGTATAACAGAGCTCCACAGCAATAATACTCCCAGTAATGTGTCTGAGTGTATAACAGAGCTCCACAGCAATAATACTCCCAGTAATGTGTCTGAGTGTATAACAGAGCTCCACAGCAATAATACTCCCAGTAATGTGTCTGAGTGTATAACAGAGCTCCACAACAATAATACTGCCAGTAATGTGTCTGAGTGTATAACAGAGCTCCACAGCAATAATACTACCAGTAATGTGTCTGAGTGTATAACAGAGCTCCACAGCAATAATACTCACAGTAAAGTGTGTTTAAACTACAATAAATGTGTTTAGAAATCAGTCTGTGTAAATAAGATACATTGTTTTTGTTCTAAATTCCATTTTAGCACCATAAATTTGTATGGTGTCACCTAAGATTTCTTAGAACAGCCCTGGCCACACCCATAAAATTAAAGTGTTCCTCTTTGTCTATTTGAAACGCTGGGGGGCATTCGTGTATTGTTCTGAGTAATTGAAGACCCACAGTGGGTTTTTAAGACTGCATCCATGTTGAAGTGCTTTGTGCAATTTCCTCTAATAAGAACCTATTAAATTATTATGTGGGGAATTGAAGATTTTAATGGTAAGACAGCCAACTAACCCAACTTTCTGTCCATGTAACTAAACAGTAGGACTTTTTTTTTCTGTGTGTGTTTTTTTTTTTTTTATCTGGGTAATGTTGGTTCTGATTGATCAAAATGTGAAGGATTTTTATGTCGGTGACTAGTTGGATAAAATAACAGTGTGCCCTCCACACCTCCTTGAGTTTGTATAAATAATGTTTTTTTTTAAATTATATAAATAAATGAAAACCAAACCCTATATGTGAGTGCAAGATATGACAAATGCGAAATGTATCATTGAATATCCATGATAATTAGAAAAAAAAAGTTTATATTTGAAAAATGATATACCTAAGGATTACAAACACAATTCATTAAATTGATCATTGTAATGAAATTCTTATACCCTGCGTACTTCAAAAATAACGTATAAATTGATCCCTATAGAATAGAGGATCAATAATTTGTGTTGGGGAGCTTGCAAGGGTATAACCCACAGAGCAGAATAACTAATACCAAAGAACCCCTACTAAAAGAGAAAAAATGCAAATGAGCAAGTCACTAAAAAAATAATAATAAGGAAAGTTTATTCAAAATTGGACAAAACATTTATTGAAATCAGAAGTATTTTAAGGATTAAAATAATCCATAAAAAATTATAATAAACCCATCACCTAACAAAAGAAAATATATATATATATATATATATATATAAACATTTAAATATATAAAGGGAATCAACAGAGTAAAGGAGGAGACTATATTTAAAAGAAGAAAAACTACCACAACAAGAGGGCATAGCCTTAAATTAGAGGGACAAAGGTTTAAAAATAATATCAGGAAGTATTACTTTACTTAGAGGGTAGTGGATGCATGGAATAGCCTTCAAGCAGAAGTGGTAGAGGTTAACACAGTAAAGGAGTTTAAGCATGCGTGGGATAGGCATAAGGCTATCCTAACTATAAGATAAGGCCAGGGACTAATGAAAGTATTTAGAAAATTGGGCAGACTAGATGGGCCGAATGGTTCTTATCTGCATTCACATTCTTTGTTTCTATACATACAGAGTTTCATAACTAGATCCCAGTCTGTGGAGTGAATATAGGGAGGGCATATGTTTATAATCCCCCAAAGATAAATTACCCGGCAAAATAAACCACAATTGATCTTTAGAAAAATAACAAAGAGGACTGTTAAAATAAATGCTACTAAATTAGTGTAGATTCTTACTGAGAGTCAAAATATTAGTCTGTCTTGATATAATGATACTTGAGGTAAGTATGAATCAATAGAGTGTCTGTAGCACTAACAGTAGTAGTGATTAGGTATAATACGTATGACTACATAAACCCAGGAGATTTAAAAAAAATGAAAAAAAAATTCACAACTAACTAATGAAAAAAGAACATAATTTATTTGTAAAGAATAACCTATGCCTAATGCTGAAAGGATATATTGTAAAGCATATAGCCTCCAAATACCACTGGCTGGATCTCCGATATGAGGGTGTATCTGAGAGTGCTACCAGTACTTAACCACTTATTTACCTTGCATTACTCAAGGCTCTACTATTAATGGCTAGAAAGAGTCAAATGTAGCTTTGCAATTACACATCCCCAAAAAATCGGATTATAGCTAGAGTCTCCTACAGACAAATCACACTCACCATGAACAATTAAAAAGAACTAAGCTACCCGACGCGAGTTTTGGCATCGAAGGCACACACAGGCAAAAGTGCACACAGGCACCAAATCTGGACTTTTGTCCCATTTTCAATAAACGTTCCTTATCATTTTTTAGGGACTTGCTTATTTCCATTTTTACTCTTTTAGTAGGGGTTCACTGTGTACTTCAGTCAAACTAGTTTCCTAGATTTTATGCCATCTTTACAGATTGTCTATCCAGACAGGGATATTATAAAGCAGGTGTAGGCAACCTTTGACACTACAGCTCTTGTGGACTACATTTCCCATAATGCTATTATAACCATAAAGCCAGCAAAGCATCATGAGAGATGTTCTATTCCTGATATCTAGTTAGCGTATTTATGTCAACAGATACACAGGTAAAGCATTGATATAATGATAAAAGTAGCTCCATAAAAAAACATTTATTAAAGGTGATAAATAATTGTATACAATGGAGGCAGTATGTACGTTAAGCTGTACACTTGCTGGCTGAATTACTTAGGTCTGAATTTTTGGTGCATATTTGCTAAAACATCTTTTATATCTGATTAAACCATGGGAACTTGAACTTACTGGTTAGCTCCTGCAATTTTCTATTTAAAAATACAAAGTGAGAATTCAAAGTGAATTTCAAATTTGAGGACTTAGAGGTTCAACTGGACGCATAGCTTACTGAGGATTTTTCCATTTTGGCCTGAAATTTGGAATTCACTTTCAATTCTCTCCTTGGTGAATAACTCTGAGAATGTTTTCCATTGTAACTGCATTTACTGATCAAACAGCACTACAGCTAGCTTTGCAGTGTCAACATTCTTACTCTGTTTTCTGCTTCCTCCTGATCTCGACTTGCAGAACGATGCCGGTTGCGAGGAAAGGAGCTGTTTCGAATGCTTTATATATGGCCTGGCTGGAAACCCTATCCAAAGATCTGCCGCCGGTTCTGTTAATTCGGGGAAATCACCGAAGTGTCTTAACCTTCTATTCTTAAATCTGACCAAAGTCTGTTGTGGACAAATTACTATAAAACTTACAGTGGTCTCAGGGAAGCAGTGACTAGATGTTTCTGAAACAAGATTAACACAAAATTTAAAATAAGCATCGTTACTTGAAAGGCCAATTCAGATACTGAAAACTACAAGCAATTCCTTTAATGGTAGAACATTGAAAGGCCAGTTGCAAAATTTGGTAAACAATCGCTGAAGGGAAAAAAAATCTCTACGTTTATAGGCAAAACTTGTCTATTCTAGCCTGAATTAATATTGTTTTCAGTTTACTGTAAGGGATATTACAGGGTTTTAATTTAACCCGTTAAGGACACATGACATGTCATACATGTCATTATTCCCTTTTATTCCAGAAGTTTGGTCCTTAACGGGTTAAACAGGGCTCCCAACAGTCCCTCTTTTGGCAGCACATTCCTGATTTCAGGGTACTGTCCCAATGGCCCAATTTAGTTCCCTGGTGGACAACATCCGGAGACCACATCTGGGGACACCAGGGAACTGTATGAATGCATCATTTGACACACTAGCCCTGTGAAACGAGTACTAAGACTATGTGGAGAGTACTTCAGCAGCAAATAGGAGGCCAACCGAGCATGCATGACACCTCCTTAGGCAGGCAAACACGCCCACTTCCTGAGCCGACCTGACACCGACCTGATGTTGGTGTTGTCAGTGACGCAAGTGGCGTCACTGACAATGCCCCCTAGAAGGTCTGCACCCCCTTCCTTATTATATACCTCACAATGTTGGGAGGTATGATTTAACTATGAATTGTTGAAAATTCACCAACAAATTGGAAATTGAATGCCAAAATAGGTGACCTGGAGACATCATGGGGAAACGAAAGTACACTTTATATGAATTCTATGGTTTTACATATCAGGACACAATAAAAATCATCTGTTCCTTAGCAGGTATTAAAAGTAGGCAAATACAACTTCAGGTAAACAACAACACGTGACATATTACACCGTGTGATGATTCACTGAACAAAAATAAAGCCAAAATGGAGAAGCCATGTGTGAAAAACTAAGTACACTTTATGATTCAATAGAATGTAGAACCACCTTTAGGAGCAAGAACTTGAATAACTGATTTCTGAATGACTTTATCGGTATCTAACATCGTTGAGAATGAATTGTGTCCCACTCTTCTTTACAACGTTGCTTCAGTTCATTGAGGTTTGCTGGTATTTGTTTATACACAACTCTCTTAAGGTCCCGCCACAGCATTTCAATTGTCTGGACGTTGACTGGGCCATTGCAATACCTTTTTTCTTTTCTTTTTCAGACATTCTGTTGCAGATTTGCTGGTGTGTTTGATATCATTGTCCTGTTGCATAACCCAATTTCAGACAAAGTTTAGCTGTTGAACAGATGGCCTCACATTTGATTCTAGAATACTTTGGTATACAGAGGAGTTCATGATCTACCCAATGACTACAAGGTTCCCAGGTCCTATGGCTGCAAAGCAAGTCCAAATCATCACCCCTCCACCACCGTGCTTGACAGTTGGTATGAGGTGTTTGTATTGCTATGCTGTGTTTGGTTTTGGCCAAACGTGGCTCTGTGCATTATGGACAAACATCTCCACTCTGGTCTCGTCTGTCCAAAGGACATTGTTCCAAAATTTTTGTGGCTTGTTTAGATGCATCTTTGCAAACCTAAGCCATGCTGCCATTTTTATTTTTTTTTAGAGAGAAAAAGCTTTCTCCTAGCAAACCTTGCAAACAAACCATACTTGTTCAGTCTTTTTTCTGTAGAGTCTGAGATGTTGGGAGTTTTGCAATTTCTCTGAGTATTGCATGGTCTGACCTTGATATGAATTTGCTGGGATGTCCACTCCAGGGAAGATTGGCAACGGTCTTGAATGTTTTCTGTTTTTGGATAACCTTTCTGACTGTAGAAAGATAGACTTTAAATTGTTTGCAAATGGCCTGATAACCCTTTCCAGGTTGATTGGCAGCAACAATTGCTTCTCTAAGATAATTGCTGATGTATTTCCTCTTAGGCATGTATTAGCTCCAGACCAACAAACTGTTAAAACTGCTGCTTTTAGAGGTGGTCACACTTGTTGATGATCAATTAATCAAGGGCATTTGATTAGCAGCACCTGCCTGCTCATTAGCCTCTTAATTCCTATGGAATCAGTTAGGGAGTACTTTGTTTTCCACACATGGCTTCTCCATTTTGGATATATTTTTGTTAAATAAATCATGACACGGTATAATATGTCATGTGTTGTTGTTCATGTGAGATGGTATTTATCTAATTTTAAGACCTGCTAAGGAACAGGTGTTTATTGTGATATCCTGATATGTCAAGCCATAAAATTCAAATAGGGTTTACTTTCTTTTTCCCCATGACTGCATATGCATATAATTAAAACTTTAGGGAGATCGAAATGTAATACAAATTCCCTACTGATTTTAATAATTTCATGTCTACTGTAGTACCTCAGCTTCATGCCGTAAGGCAAACTTAAATAACTTAAAATAAACTTAAAACTTAAAATAAAAAGCCCTCAGAAAAACTGTATTTTTCCAATTGTCCCAAAATGCTGTGCTGAATATGCAAATGAACGTTGACATTAATCACATGTTCAAATGCCATCGTGCATTTCTCACGGTCAATTTGCAATGACACAACGAGTTACAATATAGCTTTTAATACCAAAACATGGTTTACTAATGGACCAAGGATCAACTATGGACAGTGTAGTTTTATTATTTTGGGACTCATCAGCATTTAATGAAGTAGTTACTTTTGCCTTTCAACAAACTTCAGTACTAACATTTTATGGTGCACTTCCAACAATGAAGGCACCTGCCTACAACAGATTTATGTTAGACTATTGTATTTCTTTGTGACAAGGGGAATGTCTTCTCTTTTTTATTTGTGATGAAGTCTATGAATACGAGGCTCTGTGTCTGCTTTTCTTACTGTCTATTTCCTTGATAAGTAGATTGTGAATCTCAGTAAAGCTTATTTATATTAATAACATCGATTGGTTTTGTCATATCTGCTGCTACCCTTGAACTTTGAAGGATATTATGTAAATTTTAAAAATAAAAATGCAGTTAAATATGTTTTGAATGTAGGTTGTACTTCAACAAAAGGAGAGCTCAAAAAAGAGGGGATATGTATGCCAAACAACTAATTGTCCTGTCCACCAAAATATGTCTCATTAATTCTGTCCTTGTTAACTAATATTATCAGTCAGTATTTTGTAAGGGTAATCCTCCTGGTAATCCTCCTGGTTTGTCCATATAAATGCGAAATAAAAGATGACATATCCTAATTTTACATGCTAAAACTCAAGGTAATATTGCTCACTTGCTAAAAAAAAAATGTTTTAAAAAATTCCTAAAACAGTTTCAATATATAAGTAAGCAACACATTTCATTCTAATTTAACCATGATACAATTTTTATGAATGAGAACACAATTACCTTGGAATAGGCCTTTTAACTGTAAATGATTAAAGTACCTGACACATTATCAGGATACTAATCCCCTTAAAGTATCATTGGTGAGTCTCTTTGCATAAACAAGAAATTAGGAATGTATAATGAATAAGGGACAAGATTATATCAACATTTTTGGATACCATACAATTGGTTCAGTAATCCAGATGTGGTTGTTGCATCACACCATCCAGATATTGTCAAGAGAAGTCCACTGCTACGTCCTACAGTAATTTTTGAACTTGCGTGAAAACCCACAGGCAAAAGACAGTTGAGAGAGTGCGAATGGGGTAATTTTTACATTTGTAGACTATATCTTAAGTTCCGGAAAACATTTATATGAAATGTTAACAAGCAGGAATTAGACACGTGCAATTCGTTTTGGTCCGAATGTGAATTCGGTCGAATTTCGGGCAATTTGGATGCTTCCGAATGTCTGAAGTATCAAAGTGCCTAATTACCGAATTTTGGAAGTACCGAACCGAATTGCCGAAGTGCCAAATTTCAGAAGTGCTTTGGATTTCTGAAAAGTGGCAAAACAAGAGATGAAGGGAAAATTAGGGGTAGGGCAGGGTTAGGGAGACCTACAGATTTTCCGAATTGCCAAAGTTATGAATTTCGGAAGTGCAAACCAAATTGCCGGAGTGACAAATCTTATTACTTACCCGAATTTCCGAACTGAACCAAATGTTTTGCTCATGCACATCCGTAGCAGGAAATTGAAATTCAAAAGGACCATCTAAAAGCACATAGTGATGTTTGGTGGTAGAAATGTCCTGTTTTGTGGATGGATTTTGTCAACCTCTATTGTACATCTTGTTATAATTAAAGAAAATTTGGATGGAACAAAATGTTTGGAAATAATGCAAGAGAGCTTGCTTTGGTCAAATTAAGAAATGGAAGCTTAGAATGGGAATACTATTGGTGTAGCACTGACAGCAGGAGGTACGGGAGCTGAGCCTACACAGACTGCATATGTTTCCAGTTCATGGCAAGAACTTGCCATTTAGTAAACATTAGGCTTTTTTTTTAAAGAAACACTGCCTAGAGGATTATTGGGTAAAATACCAACTTTTTTTCTGTTTTTAATAGGGTTGTTAAAATATGATCTTAGTCACCCGGCATAAAGCAGCACTAGAGAGAGTCAATATTACACATACTGCTCTGAAACAAGGGGTGCCCAAAGAGCACGTTCTTAGACGATGTAGAACTTTAAATATCATGATGATTTGCCTTGAGAATGGCAATAAGTAAGAGAATTTGTAGTCTTAGATCATCTTAGAGAATATACATTTTGAACACCAAAGTTCTAAACTGTCTTAATCAAAGTACTGACAATTCCATGGAAAATCTGTGACATTATTTGAAATTAGTGGTCTATGTTATATAGCCAACTTGAACTACCTGGACTAAACATCAGTCTGACACTATGTGCAAAGTTTATATACGTGAAAAAGATTTGTTCTGTTTGTAAGAGTCTTTGGCTAGCACAGCACCAATATAAAATGTTGTGGAAGTAGCCAGAGGCTTAACTAGAAACCTCGAGACCCCCCTGCAGCCTTTGCAAGCCCTCCCCTTCAAACCCCGCCCGAATTTCTGCAGCTGTCAAATCACAGACTTCCCAATGCAGCTCAATGAGAAGTAAGGCAAGTGCTCTGAGCAACTGATGCCTTTTGAGATTAGTTCCACTGAGCTAAACAAAGAGGAAGTAACAGAATATGTTGTCTGATTGACAGATGGGGTGGGGGTGAGGTGTAACCAGGTTAATTTATGAATGAAAAAAAAAATGAAGCAGTTTTGGTGTATAGAACATGCCCCTGCAGGCTCACTGCTCAATCCTCTGCCATTTAGGAGTTAAATCCCTTTGTTTATGAACCCTAGTCACACCTCCCTGCATGTGACTTGCACAGCCTTCCATAAACACTTCCTGTAAAGAGAGCCCTATTTAGGCTTTCTTTATTGCAAGTTCTGTTTAATTAAGATTTTCTTATCCCCTGCCATGTTAATAGCTTGCTAGACCCTGCAAGAGCCTCCTGTATGTGATTAAAGTTCAATTTAGAGATTGAGATACAATTATTTAAGGTAAATTACATCTGTTTGAAAGTGAAACCAGGTTTTTTTTTTCATGCAGTCTCTGTCAATCATAGCCAGGGGAGGTGTGGCTAGGGCTGCATAAACAGAAACAAAGTGATTACCAGTCGGGTATGTGGGCAAGATATTTTTTTTTTTAGAAGAAGTCTCTGTGTATGTTAAATATTGATACAGGAATAAGTGCATCTCCTTATATATTGACTGGACATTCATGCTTTTGATTTAGACCTTCAGAGCAAAGAGATGTTATTTTGAAAATGTCCAAAGTCCATAAATATAAATTTGATGCTATGTAATCTTGTACAAGTAGTAACAGGAACACAATGAAGTGGTCTTTGTGCCATGTGCCCCCTTCCCCTCTTAACCCTGTAGTTGAAAACATTACCATTCTGCAGAGCTGGTCTAGTTACCTAAATGGTGACTAGGACACAATAGCGTTAGGAAAACATATTTGTATTCCTAACGTTATTGTCTTTCTTTGAGTTAACATGAGTTTCTGGACATTGATCAGAATGATAAACACTAAGAATGAAGAGCCAAATTAGCAAGTAGAGGAGCATTATATAGTTAACAAGTTTTTTAAAAAAAAGTCTACAGCTACATTACTTTATGGGGAACTCTCTTAGGAAAGTATCTGTACTACACCTTGTAAGATAGACTGAATAAAGAAACAAACTTGCTAGGTTCTCTAGATCCTGGTTTTAAACACATAGAATTACACGACATGAACTTAAGAACAGATACATTTTCTTTATTATCTTATTCTCATAAAATATCTACGGACCATCTTCCCATCATGTATAGATCTGACAACATCTGACAACGCATACTTAAAGAGATACTGTAGGTACTAAAACCATTTCATCTCATTGAATCGGTTATAGTGAATGGAGTCCCCTGGCAGTGTTCCTACATTAAGTCTTAATCCATTTTCGAGCAGTTTAACAATTAATGAGTGTCCCTGGCCTTCTATATCCCAGCGCTTACTGGAGTTATGGCTAAGGCAGAGCTTACACAATTCATTCTAGCCATACCAATACATACCAGCATAGAAGGCTATGACACTGAACGTAATCACCTTCAGTCTAACATGGCCTCTAATTTCTGCTCAGGATAATGGTTGTTTATTTAGCTCAAGCAGCAGTGAAGGGATTAGGGCTCCTTTCTATCATTAAACTATTAAAAACTGTTTAACTCTAACCGGATGATCAATGCTAACAGACTCCAGGCACTATAACAACAACTATAAATACATAGACTGCAGTGCTTTTAAAGTCCCTTTTACAAACGATCTCAAAACCATTTGCTTTTGGCTATGATTATTCCAACAGCCCTCTGTTTAAGCCAGGTTTATATAGTGTGAGCTGTTGATATTATAGCCATAAATGCATTCTTGTACCCATTTTGCTTCAAAGAGCAGCACAGACTACGGGTACTGATAATATAAACCTTTACAGTTGATAATCTCTTATTCCTTCCTAATTCACAGACAACAACATAGGTCTGACACATGGACCTCTCTCTTGCGCCCTCATTCAATGTCACACAGGCAGGTAAAGAGTATTTCATGAACGCACACTGCTTATATTTGGCAATTTAAACAGATATAAAAAGGGTATTTTTACCCAAAATAATTTTATTGTTGCTGTTGCTTCTGATACAAAAAAAAACAACAATTATGTAATGTTATACAAAATTATTGTTATGTGCCTAACAACAAACAGAACAAAAAAAAAATACATCACACTGTTTGAAATGTAATAGGAAAATGAATCAGACCACATCAGTAAGAAATTAAACGTTGATTACTCCCCTTCCCTCCCTCCCCACCCTCCCCTACAGAAATAACACATTTGGCTCAACACAAGACTGGACATAAAAAAAAGTATTTGTTGTAGCACCGTCTAGTAACTGAGTTTAATTTCACAATGTCTTGTATTTCCAGACCAAAAAAAAAAAAGACTGTTGTTTTTTGTGTGTTTTTTTTTTTCAAGTTTGAATTTAAGAAAAAAATATTACAGTATTCACACATAATATTAGGAAGTGGCTGCTATTAGCAAATACAAAAACAAAAAAAATATTAAAAAAATTAAAAACAGAATCAAGTAAAAAATATATATATATATATATACTACAGGAATATGCACTTACAAAAAAAAAATAGCAACAGTTAACATTTGTGGTTATACATAAATATTTTTTCTTTTTTTAAATGGATGTACAGTGCAGTAACCGAACCGCCTCACAAGCTGGATGAGTGATGGAAGCACCTTTGTGGAATAAAAACAGTAAATTGTCAGGTAGTATTGTGTGAATTTAATACCATAATCTAAAATAGCACCATATTTTTTTTAATTTTATTATTATTATTTTTTTACACATTTTCTTTTCTTTACGAAAAAAGGAAAATTTTATTAAGTTTTGCTGAAGATGACTATGCAGTGAATGGTTTAAACTTTGATTTGACAAACTGATGTGAACACGTTTCAGGGTGATCTCAACCACACTTAAAGCCCAAAAGGTCAGTCATTTAATTCATAAAAATGTATATAACACATAAGTAAACAGTAGTGGATAGCTCCACTAATTTATCAACCTAGGATAAATAAATAGATGATTACATTTTATTTCTACCCAGATGGTTTATTCAATGACCATTGTACTCTGATGTGGTGAGAATTGAAATTTGAAAATATAAGCCATACTTACAAGGTGTGAAAACATTTTAAATTCACTTATATTTTAAATTGGCTATTTGGTAGTAAATTTAGAAATTTAGATTTTCTTGTAGAAATATTTAAGTAGATTGACTGTATTTCTGCAAAGAAATTGTAAGAACATACAAAGTCCCGTCTTGGCAAGTTTATGTGGCACAAGAAGTGAAATAACTGGTACCCTGAACCTCTTCTTGTGGGTCATCACAACACCTGTTCTAATATGTTGCAACGTGACCTCTTCATTTTATCATTATTTCTGGACCTGGCCAGGTCCACAAGTGTTGGTGGAAGAGGTGTTTCGTAAAGCTTCATGTATTGGCTGCATTAAAATACAGCCAACAGAGGAGGTTACCAAAACCTGCTTTATGTCAGGAAAAGTGAGCTTAACAGTGGAATATAAAGACTAACAAATACTTTATCTGTGAGTACCTATATTTCTGTTGCAGAGTTGTTTAATTATTACTCATACTTATGCTTACACAACGTTAATGATAATCTAAATGGTTGAAACTAGCTTTCTAAATTGGGGAACGTTAATTACTGGAAAATATATTGTGAGATTGTTCCATTTTCCCAGAATCAGAATTTTGTTTTCAGCCAATACCAATATCTAATCAGTGAGTAGTCTAAAAAAAAAAAAAAGAAAAATCTCTAGAAAATGTGATACATGAGTGATCAGGCCTAAAACTGTCCAAGATGTGACAATTTCTGGAGTCAGAGTGCTCGTAATAACAGTTGTGTGTACAATGATGTCACAAACCTCCCACTCACTTATTTTATTTTTAAGCATCCTATAATTAGATATATGATATAACTCGATTGCCTATCTCATAACCTGTACTTCCTCTCTATCAACACAGTTGTCATCAGTTTGAGTATGTAGCAATATTTGTGCAAGGTTTTAGGGGCACGTTGACTTTATAGTAGGGATGACTTGTAAAAATACATGTAACGTGATCATGCGGCTCTGGATAAGGTATATATATTTCATTTATACAGATGATTGTTTACAGTTATCTAAAATCAGGGCAGGTTGATATCAATTTCAATTTATGGGATCTATTTGAGCTGATCTCTATTTCGCATTGATATTAGAATTTGAGTGTATAGTATTTTGACCACCACCAGTAAACTGAAAAAGATGTAAACTGTACAGTAAACTGATCTTTCTACATTTCAGAGTTATTGGCATCAATTATTTAATTTATAGAGGATTCATATTTAATTTGTGATCAGAGTCCGCACCTTTGGCTTCTGCTTGCATTGACACAACTTTCTGGTTGGCAAAATACCTCCACATTAGCTACTGCAGTAATACGGTGATTTTGACCCAAGACTTCATGGCACACTGTGACTCCAAGTTTTGGGAATAAACCCCACTGGAAAATGCCTAAATCCTGGACTTTTGGCATGCTTTGTCGATTGGGCTGGAAACCACCACAGAGTTAACTCTGGTATTGGATCCTTATAATGTAAAGAACGGAAATACAGATTTGAGCACTTTTCATTCTATGCCTGTCAGGGAAGCATATGGAGCACAAGAGTTTAGTAACTAAGAAGTGAATAGTGATAAAACTGAAAATAAACAGAACAATGAATTGCTAAATTTAGGCAAAAATAGGTGACCGTTATAACTGAGATATTTTTCCTAATTGTTTGCTATTTTTCCATTTTCAATTTACTACAATTCCTTTTTATTAAATATATCTCACAGTATGTTTCCAGTCTTTAGATTCTCCAATTATCAAGTTCGACTCAGCGTTAATACTATATTCGGTCAGTATTTCCACTCCAAATCTCAATCATAGGTTTTTAATCACATGCTCCTTGTCACATTTGTAACATTTGTTTCTGATGCACAACTAACTTGGAAAATATAAAAAAAAATACAAAATTGAAAAAACCTGACAATGATATATTTAACGTCTACAGCCACCCTCGTGCTTTCATTTGGTTTAGCCATCTGTGCATGCTCAATTACAGTTTATTGTTAGAGATTAGCTTTACATTTCAAACAATAAACCATAATACACTTTTGAGAAACAAGGTTGAAACCTCTAATTGCCACTTCTTTTTTTTTGCGTAAGCACATAATCATTACTTTAGTAAGGCACTGGCTGTAGTAGAATCTCCCACCATTCCATTTTGTTTATGGATGTTTTTGGTGGGAACAGACTGACATCTAAGAGACCTCCAGAAAAACTCAGACCCACTTTTAATATATTTCAATATCAGCTGGCATTTCTGTGGATGCTTCACTTCATCTTTACTTATTTTATCGATATTTCTGCCAGCAACACTATTTTTAAATCCCTAAACCCAAGATCATTTTTTATTTATTTTTATTTTTTTATGTAACAAAGACGCTATGAAAAAAAAAATTCCAAAAATATATACGGACGTTGGTCATTGCTGGACTGATATTCCACATTTTCCATCAAACTTACGCCTTAGTGCGTAGGTTCTGACACAAAAGCTTGCTAATTAGACAGAAGAAAATTCTATAACTGTACAGTTCGGATCTTGTGAAGGTCATACAAGGAATGTTTGTTTGGGTTGTTAATATAGTTGGATTCGAAGTTTCATCTTGAGTGCTTGGCCTATTTCTCCGCTGAGGTAGTTGAGGTCCTTGTTGTCCTCTAATTTCTGCAGTTCCTTCCTGCGGTATAATGGTACACTGGCAATTTCCAAGTTGTATGTGCCAGGTGTCACTTTTTTGCGACCTAGGTGTAGATAGCTGAGGCCATCCTTTTGGTGGATGCGGAAGTGTCCTTCATCGTTGCCCTGAGAGATGATGTAGCGTACATGGTTCTCCAGAGGTTCCAGAGCTGGGATTAGTTCCAGGATGTGCTGCTTGTTATCCAGATCAGAGATGTTAAGATTCATGATGAGTGGAGCATCTACATCAACACTGGCCAGACTGATGTGATGGTCCTACAAGTAAAAGTTTATAAATGTTAATGTTGTCGTTTGCATAAAAAAATCCCACAAATATCTAGACATCATGTTACCATAGATGATGAAAAATGTTTTAAGGAACATTCTAAGTATCATAACCACTTCTAAGAGCTGTTATGGTGCCGGAAGTGCCTTGGGCCTTCCCAGAGTAAGTAGTCAAAACATTTGCAAACGATTTGACAACTTACCTGTGGTCTATTGTGCACAGAACATCTTTTAGCTCAACTTAGCCAAGCCCAACAATTCAGTGCTATCTCATGGGCCGTTTGCAGTCCAGCTTGACTACTTATCCTGTGATGTCCCCAGGACACTCCTGACATCATAACCTCTGGTTAGAGTGATTGGACTGTTTCTTTAAGGTTACAGGAAATTGTAGCCATTGACAAAGACTCCCATGTTAGTGGCTAACATCCTTTTCAATTTGATTGCTGGTACACTGACAAGGATTTGTTCAAGACTTGTGACAAACGTGAATCATTTGTTTCTCTATCAAATGCTGTGCAACCCATAGTGAAAATAAAAAAATAAACTTTACACTCCTTATCCTAGATCTACTTAAAATGTCAGTATGTCAACCCTGACGTATTTGTATTCTCATGTTTTTCACTCCAATTAAATAATCTGTAAATGATTTTCTAGGGAATAAAGAATATTTTAATTTAAATTAAAAAGTAGTTCTTTACATTCAGGTCCTAACCTTCTAAATTGGTTGTGTCCTTCCCTTGAGGCATTTATTTTAATAGCAAGTACGGATTAGATTTTTTTTTTGTAGCTCTTAGATCAACAAATTGGATATGTGGGAAAGGTCTAAATTTGAGGACTTGCATTTTAGCCAACATTCCTATCATTCACTTTAATTAAACTAACTAAACGTTAAACACACACAATCTGTAAGATCAACAATCAGAAAATGCCAGAGGAATTTAAAGTACCGTATCCCATTAAATTCTGTGGGGCCACCCTTTTACTCATTCTAACAATTTAGATAAACTGTAATAAAAACTGTTTGTATAAACATATACAGTATATATGGAACCATTCTTTAGTTCTCAAAGACCTTGGAGGGATCTAATTAAATCACTCAGGTTTATTTTAACTTGTATGGGACCTATTAGGTTTAAATTGTGTCATTTCCTCATTAACTGAGAATACCCACAAAACCTGGACAAAGCTCTATTCTATTCACCACTGTTCACCCTGGTACATCCAAATTCACACTATTAAAAGTTTAGTGCCTTTTCTAGAAGTAGAATCGAAGCTGTGGTTCAAGAGGCTGGTAAGAAAGCAGGTTCCATACTAAACAATGTTCCACAATTGCAGTCTATGGTGCATCTCCCCACTAATAAGCAGATAAAAGCGTAAAATGTGGTATTTCTTACCTCATGCCCCGAGGTTGAATTAGTGCTGCGTCTCTGTCTTCCTCTCTTTGGATACCCATTGATCTTACATTCATAGCAATTTTCTGGGGACAGTAAGTTCTCCTCATCTTCTTCAA
Organism: Pelobates cultripes; assembly: GCA_933207985.1. Classification (NCBI taxonomy): domain Eukaryota; kingdom Metazoa; phylum Chordata; class Amphibia; order Anura; family Pelobatidae; genus Pelobates; species Pelobates cultripes. The sequence goes on from OW240916.1 coordinate 27,067,692, forward strand.
TTGGAGCTGGGAGGTAGCTGCCCTTTCCAAATCCCATGCCTGACACACAGTGCCTAGAAACCAAGAAAGGATGTGTTTTCAGCATGATCACAGTGATTAAGTGGCAGATGTTTGGTTTCCATTAAAACATTTGTATATGCCTAACTAAACTTCAGCAGATCTAGAATGTCAAAGGGTTTCTCCAACCCTTTCTCAAACAATATATTTTTACGTTGACAGACCCCTATGGGCATTGCTATGGACTCTCTTGTGTTGCATGGATTCAAGCCATATTAAAAAAAAAAATATGGAAAAATTAAAACTTCACATCATAAAACAATAAACTCTGCAAAGGTTTAGGCGTTCATAATACAGGTATATAGATAAGCAAAGTAAGAATGTTTAGAACTCTCTCCAAGAGAGTGTATATCAAGAAAAGAATTAATACTTCAGCTTCCTCATGGTGGCCCATAACCCATCTGTCCTTGTTTCAGTAGAAGACAGTAAAAAATGGAAGAAAGTATATTTTGCACACAATTTGGGTATTGAGTATGAATAATCACACCTACTCATACAGATATATGAAATTAGTCCATTCTCCCACTCTAGTGCAGACCTTTATTCGGTATATACTCACCCTTGACCAGCTCGGAAGTATCCACCAGGGCAGCCACACAGATAACCACCATCAGTGTTGGAGCAACCGTAGCTGCAAGGGGCTCCTCCAGATGAGCACTCATCTACATCTTGGCAACCACCGAATGACTGATCGAAATCAAAGCCTGATGGGCAAACACACTTAAAGCTTCCCAAAGTATTGTAGCAGGAGGCTGAGCCACAGGAGGACTGACTGGAACACTCATTCTCATCTGACAAGGGGAGATATTGCAAGGTTAGAGATAAACATTCACCATGGATGTAAATCAGATTTGTCATGTACTTTTTGTTTTGGTACTAAAAACACATTTTACAAAATGGTAATAATAAGTGTTCTAAACAGCATTTGTAATGGTGGAAAAAAGTATTGATACTTATCTAAGTATAATTTATCATATATATTTTAATTAATTGATCTTTAATATACATAATTTTTTAACATAAATGTTCATCCAAATTGAGTCTCCAATCGATCTTTTTGCTAAAATTGTTAATATTCACCATCAAAAAAAATAAGACATTTTTAAAATGAGCTTTCATTCTTTAACACATACTATTTTCTGCATTACAATTTACATTGTGCTGGTTAGATTAGAAGACTCACTGAAACAACCTTTGGGTTGGTTTATTTTCCAATATATTCAAAGAGACTTATGCCACGATTTGTGGAATGTCGCTTTCTTACCTACGCACTGGTTCCACTGGTAATGTTGTACATAGCCTTGTGGGCAACCACATCGGAATCCTCCTAAGACATTCTGGCAACCATGTTGACAACGGTGGTTTCCGTCACATTCATCCACATCTAAGAAACAAAAATATAGATCTACTGATACCTTGACAGAGAATTGTCAGGTGAAACAGAAAATGTACCTGCCATGATTATTTTCTCAGCAAAGAAACACTTTGGTTAAATGTCTTTCAATGGGACCAAGATTAATTACATTATTTGGAAATCAAAATTAAATTTAGTCTGTAATGTAATATACCTTACAAAAAAAAAACTTACTATAGGGTAATTTACTATGTGTCATTTTTTGCAGCATCAGACTTCATAAAAATACCTAGAAATCTAGGAACGTGACTACATAAATTTTTCTATATTTACTAAATACAGAGAATGCCCAAACTGTCTCCGTCCTGGTGATTAGGAAGTACTGTTGACCCCTTTATTTGTATTGTTCTACCTGTTGCTAGTTGATTTGACTAATATGTCTATTTATGTATTTATGTATCATTTATTTTAGGGAGCTATTTTGTAACTTAAAAAAATGAAAATAATATAAGGCTTGGAAAATGAACCTTAGTGATCTTTGTGGTAATTTTCCTTAACAAATAAATATGTCAAATATTGAACACATCTTTTTGCACATACCATTGCAACATTTTCCCAAAAAAGAGCTGATTATGTTCCGTGCTTATACACAATCAAGCTGCTGGTGTGAGGTGACCCTATTGGTCCACTTTACCATTAAAATGAATTACCACTTGGGTTATTAGAATTGAATGACTCTAAGAAATCCTTCAACGAGCAGCCATGGATGTACCAATAAGGAGTTCTCAGCTTGAAAGTATTTGCCATTTTATTACACATTCTTTTTAATCATGGATAGTGTGGTTTAAATGAGCCTCTTGTGGTAACCCATTAGCCTGCCGGAGGTGTATTATGTAGTGCGCTTGTGGAAACTCTCACCTTCACAGTTGCTGCCCGAGTTGTCCAGAGAGAAGCCTTTCTGACATTCACAGCTGAAGCTTCCAGGGTTGTTCTGGCACATACCACGAGACCCGCACAGGGTTGGCTGAGCACTACATTCATTGTTATCTGTGGACAATAAGTGAGTGAGCCCAGCTTGTACATTGTTGTAGAACAGGAAGAGTTCTTCTAAAGAAAGAGAACATTCTTACCAATACACGAGGACTGGTGCTGGGTAAAGCCTGGTGGGCACTTGCAGTTGAAGCTTCCGATGGTATTAACACATAGGAACTGGCAGTTGTGCTGTTTTGTGGAACACTCATCCAAATCTGCGTATTTAAAATACAATGTTAGAAAACGAACTATCCTGGCAAAACATATAAGCTATACAACACCCAAAGTGATAGCCAACAGAACCTTAGATGTCATTAGATTCTATTTCACTACAAAATGTCACAACAAATATCTTCCTTTTTTCCTGCGTGTAGTGCATGGAATGCATCAATTCTCAGTATTCGGTTTGATATTGTTGCAATTTGGAGAAGGAACACAAAACGGTAGAACAAGATATTTATAATAACCTTTGCAGGTCTTGCCATCCTCTTGCAGAATGTAACCTCTAGGGCAAGAGCACTGGTAGCTTCCCTCTGTGTTCTTACAGATAAAATTACATGGTTTGGGAGATTGAGCACATTCATCCAGATCTGCAAAGTCCAATGAAAAGTCATTATTTCTCAAACATAACATATATCAGAACAACAAGAGTATTGGATAATCTCGGAACATTCTTGAGGCCACTACTGATTGAAAAGCTCCTCTGGACATCATTGGTGCACATCTGAATCCACCATTGGTTAAAAAAAAAAAATGACATCCAACCCATCCAGAACATCCATTCTAATTTCCATTAAGCATTGACATTCCCTATCTTCACTTCACTAGTAACTACATACTTTGCAACATCTTCAAACTTTGGTTTTGTTACTTAGGAGAAGAAGACAACGATGTTCCCATACATTCTTCATGCTAGCACAGTCAGTCCCTTACCCACACAGGTTGTCCCTGTGATATCCGTGGTGTATCCCAGTTTGCAGTGACAGCGGAAGGATCCAATGGTGTTTATGCACTGTCCATTCTTACACAGGTTGGGCAGAACTTTGCATTCATCAATATCTAAAAGGAGACAAGTAGATAATTCAGCAAGTACTTCCGATAAAAATATCTGCATGGTGTGACAGCGGTAATGTCATGACAGTGCATCATAAATGGTACAGGGAAGGGTATAAAACCTTTAAGTAGTTATAGTTTGCAATGACCTATTCATAAATTAATGTGACAATTTATATATATATATTTCGTCTTATTTGTATATATATATATATTTGTCATTTCGTCTTATTTGTAGGTGGATGTGCTTTACCTCTTCCATCTGTGGTGAAACCAGGGCCATGTGGGCACATTTTCTTGTATGTACCAGTGCCAGGCAACGGGCACAGCTCGCACTGATTGCCCCAGCCTCGTCCACTGTTACAGCAGCACTCAGACTTGGTGACCATGTTGCGGTTGGTGGAGGACCCCTGGCACATCGTCTGGAGAACTTCGGTGAAGCAGAATCCCTGCCGGGTGTCTGAGGAGACAAAAGATAGTGATCAAACTTGGCCGTACATATCATCCACCAGTATTATCTTACTGGGGAAAATAAAATAAAATTAACCGATTATTTATTAGTAATTCACATATCATGTTTTACATGTGGATATTATGCACTTGGATTAAGAACCATACATTAAGTGCTTCCTGAAGGTGATGTATTTTGATCCATTGTTGCAACAGGAAGATTGACCTCTTACTGGGCTATTCACAAAACTTTTCGTGAATTAAATTAGCATGCCAAAACTGAGGCAATAATAAGTGAAGCTTTACAGATCAGCTATTTTTTTCCTTAATTTTTTCATTCGTATTTATTTGACAAAAATACAGAGTGTACATTAAGCAGCATATCTAATATGTGGAGTGATCATGTGCTAAGAATTATCACAGTATGCATACACTGCTCATATCTGAGTTGTTTTCAAGGCCGTGCCTAGATCGTGTACTCACCCACACACTCGGTGCCAGAGGCACTGACCTGGAACCCATCATTACAGTCGCATCGGTAGCTGCCAATGGTATTAACACAGCGGCCGTTGGGGCAAATGTTGGGTTTTGTGCGACATTCATTTTCATCTGTAACCAGGAAAAGGGGTATGTAACACAGCATTGGTCATCGTGCAGTAATATAAAGATAGACTTTTTGTGCACCATCGTAAGTGGTTGGAACGCAACCATAACGGTGTGCAGACACAACACTAACTCAAACAAAGACACACATTTACACACTGGAACAAACAAAAAGCTAAAAACAAAAACATTAATATCCCCACAATCAAAAAACAAAAAAATCTGTATTCTTACCCATACAGCCCTCCCCATCTGGGCGCCGTTGCATGCCTGGTGGGCATATGCACATGAATGTGCCAATAAGGTTTTTGCACATCATGCCTCGCGACTCGCAGTCATGGAGACCTTCTGCGCACTCATCCAGATCTGCAAACATAAGATTACATTACATTAAGCCTGCCGTGAAATTTACCAGGGCGATATTTTCAGTGCTGTACAATTCCGCATTGATTACCATATCAATAATTCTCGTGCATAAGAGAATTACTGTGGAAATCATATCCATGAATGGGGTCACTTTTAAAGTGTTCAAACACCCCATGGTTATTATTAAAGAATGTCCATCACTCTTGCGCCTCACTTCTCTAACTTTAAATAATATGGATTTCTAACATCTTCAAATGTTCTATGATAAAACTAGTCTATTTGCAGATCAGAATGTAATCTAATTAACACACACACTATTATTGCTGTTTTATTGAGCATTGGCGCTATTCTGATGAGCTGAGATTTCACGTTAATTTAATTTTAAAAGGTTTGTTACCAGCTTTCTCTCCTATCTTCCACTTGAATCATTCTCAATATGTTTTACTTTCATATCTGCGATTTATTATTTGCTGTTTTTTATAAACCTGATGTATATTATTGTATTATGGACCCTTTAAGCTTCTTGAGAACCACAGTATTGATATTTATTAACAAAAACAAGAGTGTCCATATTCAAAATACCTGCTTTAAGAAAACTTATGCAGAATTGTAAAATAAATTTCTGGTCGGTGCGCCCAGAAAAGAGAATGGGTTCAGCCATTACTAGCTGCTCCCCAATGGCGGCTTTTACCTTTGCACATCCTGCGGTCCTCTCTCAGGGTGTATCCGGAAGGACAGGTGCACTCATATGCTCCATAAGTGTTTATACAGCGGAAAGCACAAAGCAGAGGGTTTGTGCACTCATTGATATCTAAAAACAGATCACACCGGTTTGTCTCAGTCATCAATTCAGCCTACAAAAACTTCTAAAATGCATGTTGTCACCATCAAATTTTATCTTAATCAAATACGGAAAAATTACAGACCCACTTTAATAAAATGAAAACTATCAAGAATACACTGCTGAGTTTATCTGCAAACCCTGAACGAGTCTTACACAAGTGGTAAAGGGAACAAATATTTCATAAAAACAGGTACAGACCACAAACAGCATTTGCCCCATATTTATGTTTACTTGTCAAAATTATTTTTATAGTTAGATACCTTCGCAAACCATCATTGGGCCAGGTTCAAACCCATCATCACAGGCACATTCGAATCCTCCAATCACATTGGTGCATGTACCATTGCCGCATGGATTCCCAACGGAACACTCATCGAAATCTGCAGATATTTTATGTTCTATTAGTACGCACATCCGACATGATCATTTCGCATCAATTTTACATTGTAGCCTGCTAACATAACTGTGATAAGTACAAATATTCTAATGCAATAACATTATTTCTATACTTCACATCATGACTACAAGAACAGCTGTTTAACATTGTACGATATCATTTTATAAGTTAACGTTAAAGCTACATTTAGTCTATAAAAACTCAAAGTTAGATTGTCTGCCTACTCACCAACACAGTTAATTGCTGTATAATCCAGAAGGTAACCAAAAGGACATTCACAGCGAAAAGAGCCGTCTGTGTTAATACAAACTCCGTTGCTACAGATTCCAGGATTCCCAGCACATTCATTCACATCTACAGAGAACAATAAATGATTAGAAACATAGAATGTGATGGCAAATAAGAACCATTCGGCCCATCTAGTCTGCCCAATTTTATTAATACTGTTATTAGAACCTGGCCTTATCTTATAGTTAGGATAGCCTTATGCCTATCCCACGCATGCTTAAACTCCTTTACTGTGTTAACCTCTACCACTTCAGCTGGAAGGCTATTCCATGCATCCACTACCCTCTCAGTAAAGTAATACTTCCTGATATTATTTTTAAACCTTTGTCCCTCTAATTTAAGACTATGTCCTCTTGTTGTGGTAGTTTTTCTTCTTTTAAATATAGTCTCCTCCTTTGCTGTGTTGATTCCCTTTATGTATTTAAATGTTTCTATCATATCCCCCCTGTCTCGTCTTTCCTCCAAGCTATACATGTTAAGATCCTTTAACCTTTTATCATGTAATTCATTTACTCTCACTCTGTTACATTGTCTGCCTACCTTTAAGTCATCTGAAATTATTACTTCTAAATTCTTTGAGGTGAAGGTTAATGTAGAAAGCTCTCATTTGTATGGGTTTAATGCTAAGTACGAATAATCTATGCTCAGTGGTAAATGGTAACATCCTATTACACAATTAGGATAAACAGTTTACTTTATAGAGTAAACCCCTCTCTAGTCAGTGTACTTTAGGTAACAATTATGGGTTTACGATTTACACACTTGGTTTTGTTTGCATTTATATATTTATTGTACAACTTTTTCTATATATGTAGTAATGTTTCTACATTTATACTGTACATTTTATTTTTGATGTTCTTTGTTATAATGTGTACTAATAAAAGTTTCCTTTGCATAATAATTATGGTGTGTTTATTCTACATCTAGAGAGAACATTGAACAAATGAAAACATTGTCAAGTAAAAAGCCCAAAGGCCAAAAATTAAATTAGAGTGAAATATATTTTAGTAATTGCTGTGACACAGAGGTAAGGACAGTGTTTTTAGTTAGCACATTAACAAACTAACTGAGATATCTCATCAATAATAGAACTGATAAACTTAGAAACCTACAAAGAACAGGACATTCTGCTAAACGTATAGTGCTAGAATTATTATAAAGTATACATAGCTACAGAAAAAAAAATTTGAGGCATTTATGTGGTCAGATTTATTGAGTTAATATAAGACGTTTGATTAGCTGTTACTTACCTTCTCTATTATCTCCTATGCCAGGAATAGCTCCATGACCAAATGGGCAGAGTTCAGTGAAGGCCACTAAAAGGACATAGTAAAAGAAGACAGTGTAAATAGCACTCATAGAGATATAGTGTATCACATCTTCCACCACCAAACGTTCCTACTGATAGAATCAACAAAGCTACCTGACCAAGGTCAAGGACAAGGTCAATTCCACTATACAATGTTGACCACCCGTCTCACACTCAACTGTAAATACATTAAATTTGTTTGTTTGTTTTTAATATTTCATTGGGATGAATTGCAAACTAATTTACCAAAATTAGGCTCCATAAACATTAATGTAAAAAAAAGCGGATCTGGATATTTTTTTGCAATATATAATATAATATATTTTTGTCTTCATATGCCAAGAAAAAGAGAAAACTCCGATGTATACCACAATATATAGCGACGTATAAGAGCATTTAAGCATGTTACCGTCCTTAAGTGTTCCGTTATTTGTTTTAGAAATTAAATTAAATTCCAAATACATCTAGTCACTCTCTAAGTAAATTTTGTTCCGTATAATTCTTACCACTTCCTTCGGTGGGGCACAGCTCGCACGGGTCGCCCCAGCCCTCTCCGGGCATTTTGCTGCAGCAGCACATTGCTTTTGTAGTGTTGGAAGCTTTTGGAACTGAGCATTTGCCGTTATCGAATTCAGTAAAACAGAAGCTCTCGCGAGTGTCTGTAGAAAAAGATACTGTGTAATCAGACACATGCGCTCATAGTGGCAATATTACATATACAGAGGAACACTACAAGTGCTGTGTTACATGGGACGGTTCTTAACTTTGGTTCTTAATTATCCTGGCAAAAGGAATGGAATGTGGTGGAACTAAAATGAAAAAAAAAATGCACAAGAAACAAGTGTAGTGGAGGACCCAAGGTCATGTGGGACAAGCGAAGGAGAAGTAGGGAAAGAAGAGAGCAATAAGGAGGACCGAAAAAGGCAGTTGCAATGTAAGATAGAGGTACCAACAAGTAGCCTTCCAGCTGAAGTGGTAGAGGTTAACACAGTGAAGGAGTTTAAGCATGCGTGGGATAGCCATAAGGCTATCCTAACTATAAGATACGGCCAGGGTCTAATGAAAGTATTTATAAAATTGGGGAGACTAGATGGGCCGAATGGTTCTTATGAGCCGCCACATTCTATGTTTCTATGTAGTCCCCTACAGTTTGACAAAGCAGCACAGAAGATATCATTCTAAAACTGCTGGAGAATTAGAATTTAGCCACACCAATGTCCATTAAAACATCTGGTGAGCTTGCAGTTCAATATTTCTGGCTGCAGAAGAAGACAAAGTGCTAGGTGTTACTGTGTTAGTGGTCTGTGTTGCACTGACCAAAGCAACGGCGGCCATTATCAGACAGGACAAATCCTGGAGGACAAACGCATTGGAAGCTTCCAGGAGTGTTGGTGCAGGTTCCAAACAAGCAAATGTTAGGCTCTTCGTCGCATTCATTGATGTCTAATGGAATAAAAACAGAAGTCAGAAGCAAAACTTTAAATCATATAGCCCTCTGAAACTATATTAAATAATTATATTGCATTTTACGCTTAATGCCAGGAAACATCTTATTGACGTTTTCTAAAACTCTCAACCAAAACACTATTTAGATTTGGGCTAGTTTCATGGACTGCGTAGACGTTCAACTAATGTTTTTGCTGCTAGAAATATATTAGGCATTTGTGGCAATTTCTGGTGCATGATCAGGAGACTTTCTAAAAAGTGTGATGGATGATACTTGGAGCTTAGAATATCATTAAATATTATGGATCTTGGACTTCCAGCTAATGGACTTCCTCATTCTGATGTTGGTACGTACTTAATCCTGGAATTGTAATTCTAGTGTGAACTGCTTGAGAAACCAGGAGGCAATATTAAATATGCCAGTCCATGAATGAACCCAGGGAGGCTGAATCTGTATTGATGCTTTAAATGCAAATTTCTTGTGCTTTAATTCATTACTTTGTGGTTAAATATTAATAGCGATACTATAACGCTGGCAACATTACATAACCCTGTTCATGGTTATACAAAAATAAAACAATAGATTATCTTACTATCTTGTAGAACATTTTTATTTGACTAGCAGAATTTTGGAGCCATACGCTTTTGGAACATCCCTTCTTTATTAAGTCTAAAGGGTCTCTTGAAAGCTTGTTGTTTTAAAATTCTGTTAGTCCAATGAAAAGCATTACAAAATTCTAAGATTATTTATTATTTTATTTCTGTATCATTTCATAAATATGGCTAATATTTTAACTCCAACACAGAAGACGCTTACCAATACAATTGTCATTCTGCACTTCATATCCAAGGGGGCAGATACAGCGGAAAGATCCCTCCAGATTTTGACAGGTTCCAGGAGAACAGGTCCCAGGCAAACTGGTACATTCATTAATGTCTGCAGACCAGAACATAATGTAATTACTGCAAACAAAATTGGCTCTCTGACATTACAGCACTCAATATTCCTTTATGATAAAAAGCCTGGATAATATAAGCAAATAGTTCACTGAGACAAATATCTTTCATGTCGCATACTGTAGTTGTGGGAGCTTAGATATTATAATAACGGTGTAAACCAGTTATTTATTTGAGCTTACATTGTTTGAAAGATATTATGGGACAGATACTCACCCACACAGTTCTTGCCATCAGGTGTGATCTCATAGCCTTCATGACATAAGCACTGGAAGGAGCCCACGTTGTTGAGGCATTGGCCGTTGCGGCAAACTTGGCCCACCAGAGAAGAACACTCATCGATGTCTGTGAGGTTAAACAGAAAGACAAACTTTTTGTTTTGGAGAATTGACATTGGAGTGGGGACTCAGGCTACTTGTATCTAAGATACTGTGGCCTGTAACTCTTAGAACTCCCAGCCAGCCACAAGATAACTTTTAAAATCAATTATTTATCTTTACACTGCCTTACCCAAGCAGTCATTGTTGTGAGTGAGTTCAAATCCAGGGAAACAGAGACAGTTGTAAGAGCCAACAGTGTTCTTGCAGGTTCCGTTACCACATGGCTGACGATCACACTCATCAATATCTAATAAAAATAATTGTATAAATGAATTAATGACAGATTTGAAGTATATACTAAATAAGTCAAAACATAATGTACAGTTATAAAGTGTTTCCCCATACACAAATTAATGAAGTCAAGTATGCCCTGTGTTTAAAATGTATTAGTCACCTATTGTTATCCATCTTTATACAGATACAGTCCATATTTTAAAATAACAGGTCACTTACCCATGCACATTGTTTGGTCCCCATTGGCTTTGAATCCATTGTGACACACACAGATGTAGCTACCATCAGTGTCTACGCACGACCCATGACTGCAGACATTTGGAATCTCATTACACTCATTACGACCTGCAGAGAAAAACGGCAAAAATGTTTTATTATTGATCACTTCCTTTCCCGATCACTCAAGGCCAAAATATATCAAATATGTATGAACTGAGTGATTGTCTAAGAAAGATATTCAGAAAATCAATGTGTTTCCTTCTTACCCACACAGGCCCCACTGGGGGACAACTTGTATCCACTGGAGCACTCGCAGCGGTAGGACCCAGGGATATTAATACAGTCGGCATTGATCTGGCACAGACTTTCTCCACTGCTGCATTCATCAATATCTGTCAACATAATAATGAAAAAAAAGATTGTTTGCAAGCTCCTCACATTGAGCTATACCTACCATAGCTGCCTTGCATTTTAGAACAAAAGATAGCGAATAGCAAGGACAGTCTTGAAGAACAGAGATATAGCATGTGATCTTCCAGTTTACCAATTCTACAGCAAGGGCAGTCTTCCCACTAATAATCTCCGAACCTAAACATTTTTGCTAGTGCACAATTTTTTGCACATTTCTTGACACCCTGAAGCATGAATATCTATCTTTCTGCAGAAACAAAATATAGAATTGGGCACAGCTTCTCATTAGAAGAAGTCGAAAGACAGCCTCGCCTTATTCTTCCTCAGAGGTTGACTTAGGACATAAACCACCATTTCTGCGTGAACTACTGATGTCTGTGAAATGAAGAATATTTAAATTTTTCATTTACAGGTTTATTCACTAAAGTGAAAATTCAGAGTGAATTCCAAGTAAAATAGCTGAATTAAAAAAAAAATTCCAAGTCAGCTGGGCTTTTAGTTTGGCTAAATTTGAAATTCACTTCGTAATCCTGTTAGATGTCATGTTCGTGTCAGTGAGTCCAGTGAATTATGTTATTTTATGACAGCCATACAACCTTGTTCGAAAGGACAACAAACCTTCACAGATGAGGAGGATGTTATTGTAGCTGAAGCCCATTGGACACTCGCAGCGGAAGCTTCCAATCTGGTTGATACATACTCCATTGGTGCAAATGGCTGGGATTTCAGTGCATTCATCAATATCTGGAAGTTGGGAAATAACGAATAATAATTAGTCCATCAGCTCTCCATCAGTCTCTGTGGACATCTCTCATAACCTCCTGAAAATAATCTTACCCACTGGTTTGCCAGTTCGGATGTCAATAATGAATCCAGGGGGCTGGGTACCACAAAGAATTTGGTATTCAGCTGAAAAAGGAGCATAGACACATGTGAATACAAAGTCGCTTTACACATTGGATGACAAAGCAGCCACATGCATAATAGTAACAGAAAGAGTATTATACGTATGGTTGACTTTTAACAGAAGTGTTAAAAGCTAATGCTGTCGAAACACACCAAATGTTATCTGTTTTACTATGATAAACTATAAAAACATAATAGAATGTAAACTATGCTTTTATCTAAACCATCCTTAACATACAATATTCTACATTTTATTATTTAGTCCTATTAAAGTATCTTTTTGTGTACAGAAAAATGTTGCGGGTGCTTAACCCCTCAGCTGGTGATCACCACTCAAGTTATCTAAAAGGCTTTACACTATATCCAATGAAATGAAAGGGAAGGGAATTCACAGGTATTTGCCCCATTCCTATCAATGATTCTATTATGGAACTCATATGTGTGACGTAGTATTTATATGAGAAATAAACTTACGGCTAGCGAGCGTGGGGCAAGGTTCACAGGGCTTATTCCATGCTTTGCCAATGTTGTAAGAGCAGCAACACATCTTCTTAGTCATATTGGCCGAAAGCTCATTTTCACACGTGTCATTGTAGTTGCGGTAACACACACTCTTCCTCATATCTGTAATCAAAAGCCATGCTGTGTCAAATCCGTACGGTGAATTGACAAAACCTTGTTAGAACTTTGCTGCTTCTGGATTTTAACAAAATCATTTAGAATTGTTCTGACTGGTAACTGAGTGACCCTATCAACTCAACACACTTATATCATGCCCACAATGTCAAAGAATGAATAAAGAGAAGATTAATAAGGACACATTTTATATAATAATTACAATTAGGTATGTGTTCAGAGACCTGGGCATTGGAAATATCCTTATGTCAATAAGAGAACTAGGAGGCTTGCCCATTTTGGGGGGAATTTAAATAAATGGGAGACCAAGAGGAAGAAGGGAGGAAAGATTCAATGTAACTCCACTTACCCATGCAGTTGTTTCCTCCATTGACTTGCATATACTCTGGAGGACAAACACATGTATAGTTTCCAAGAGTATTGTAGCAAGTTCCAGGACCACAGATGCCAATGTGCGCTGAGCATTCATCAATGTCTGAAAAGAAACATTTTACAATTAATACAATGTGTTGACATATTACAATATACTGAAGATCTATAATTTTTCAACAGACACTGCATTGGTAAAACCTTGGTTTTAGCCTCTGCATGTTGCATTGTATAGTGCCAGCTAAGCCCTCGCTAGACAAACAGACTCCATAGGAATACAAGTTTTAACTTATTCCAAAAATAGTCTTAAAGTTTTCTTTTATCCCAGATTATTCCCAGATTTGTTTAAGAATGCCAACTAGACTGCAGAGGGTTTTAACATAAAAATAAAATGTTACATCAAGGCTGTGTAATAATTCCTCCCCAGCCAATATGTCGGTATAGTACATTATTAAGTCTAAATGAGCTGTTTTCGGCTAATGAAGAGATGTTCAGGCACCCATGCCTGGTAGGAAGGCGCCGAAGGGTAGTTACATACTGTGCTTGAAAGTCACCATTTAAGCATTTAGATCTAGTTCCAATTTTTTATTGTAGGAACCAGAATTTCAACATATCCTTAATTAAAGGGAACAATAGCTTTCTGCGTGATATTAAATGTTTTCAAGAAAACCTTTGAGGTGGTTAAAGATAATGAGCTCGTCTGAATGAGAGAGAAGGACACGCAGAAGATGTGGACACTAGTTGCATTTCACAAAAGCAATAATTCCATGAGTCAAAATGGAATTGCTTTGTTTTCCTTTTGGTGTACGTTGATTTGACAGACATCTCACACTCCAGCTATTAGACGGGTTACAAAGCTTGTTTCATTACCTTCACAGATACGGGTTTCTTCATTCAAGTAGTAGCCGAGTGGACACTCACACTGGAAGCTTCCAAAAGTATTTACACAATTTCCACCTTGGCACAAACCTGGGAGCTCCTGGCATTCATCAATATCTGTGATGAATTAGAAATAAAAAAAAAAAAAAAAAACAGGAAAAAAAATCAGAGATCAAAAGAGACCCTGAGTGACATCCAGGGTTTACACTGAGTTACATGCGTGATTTTTTTTTACAGATATAGAGTCAACTGAAACACATAGATACAGTAAAGACAATATATAGTGAGCAGTGCTAGTCAAACAATACAACAATACAGCTACACTCTCCATTTCACAATGAAACAAGGGTAGACCAGTAAATTATTCGATGAAGTCTTTCTTACCTTCTAAGATAACTGTTATGGGGTTTGGTCTAAATCCCTCACCGCCAGGACACAGAGTCTTGTATTCAGCTGCAGCAAAGGGAGAGAAACTCTTCATATAGATAACCTCCTGATTAACATTAAAACCACAGTCACTATCCCTTCCTCACATACTATACGTTATATTGAAGGCTATTGTGCCCCTTGGATCACTAAGTGAATTCAACTATCGATCTTCATTGCAAATCTATCTTGCCGTTCCAGAGCAAATGTAAAAAGCCTTTAGAAAAACCTCTTGCTCACTTACTTGAGTTTCCAAGAGGGCAGAATTCACAGGGGTTACCCCAAGCACGGCCCAGAGAGCAGCAGCAAGAGGCACGTGTGACACCCACTCCAATTTCAGCACTGCAGGAGATCCCACCATCACCCCGGGCTAGGGTTTCCAAGAAGCAGTTACCAACACGGGTATCTGTGTACGTGAAACAAGATTATCGATTAAACTAAGCAACAAGCGCATTTCACATGCTCTTCCAATCTTGCTTGTGTTTCCTTGAATAAAGTAACTCACCAACACATCCCACTCCAGTAGGGTTCAGCTCGAAGTCCTGCGGGCAGTTGCACGAATAGCTCCCTGGGGTATTAACGCACAGTCCATTGATACAGTTCACGGGATCAGCACATTCATTTACATCTGAGAAGAAAAAAAAACAGTGAGAATGTCTTCTAACACCATGTGGTCTTCTAACACCACAGGCATTGAAATGCTTCCTTAAAGTACACCAGCATTGCTTTTAAAATCTTCTGTGCACGATCAACCTTCACCAACTACTGGACTATCTCTCCATCAAACCCCACTCCTGTTCCAGAACTTCTAGCCCATGAAGTCCTACACACCACTATGTATATGCAGTCTGTTCGGATTCAATTTTAATAATCTGGGCTTTATACCAGAATATAATTGCTATTAAAAAATGCTAGCACTAACAAAATTAAACATAGTTGATATTTCCTCATTCTTCTTATTGCAGTCCATCGCTGAAGCATGTGCCTTTAGTTTTGGAATTAAAAGTGTTACTTTTGCTAAAATAAAAATAAGTCCTATAGTTTATTCTCATTACTCAAACTAAATATTTGCTTTTCCAGTAGCAGGCGTAAACTTTTAATGTACTGTTCTAGGTGGTTAAATATAATATTTAGCATTGAATCTCACCAGTACAGTTTCCTCCGCTCCTATCCAGCTCATAACCATCATCACAGACGCAACGGAACATTCCAGGTAGATTCTGGCAGGTTCCAAAGACGCAAATGTTCTGGAATGTACATTCATCAATGTCTGAAAGAAGTGGAAGATTTAGTGGACAGCTGCAGTACCACCTGATACAAAATGCTCGATGTCCCTCGTGCACATATATCCATTCATGAGTAAATTGCTCATTCTGTTGATTGACAAGTTAAATTCCCCCCGCTTTGACCATTCTTGAAGACTCATGCACTAAGTCAATATCCAAAATATAAGACCTGCAAGCAGAAGAACTCACCTTGACAAGCTTTGCTGTCCTCAGTAGGTGTGAAGCCCATTTCACACTCACAGCGGTATCCTCCGGGGGCATTCAGGCAGTGTCCATTGTCACACAGATTCACATTATCTGCACATTCATCCACATCTGTAACAGACAATTTGCACATGTCAGGAGATTGCCACAGAGGGATTGATCATTAAACTCAATAAGCTATGCTGTGATATATGACATCCGATATATCAAATTAAAATAATGCACCCATACATGTAAGGAGCAATATTTAAGGAATGTTATGCTTAGTTATGTTGGAAGTGAATTTTTATTTTTATTAATCTTTAGAATTGTTTTTACATTTTCCCACTATATTCCATACACCATATTCCCACCCATGCTGTCTCTCCTTCCCAACCTGCTATGTTGATTGCATTGTTCTGATGTTATGTGTTATCAATTGACCTACAACTCCCAGAAACTCTGCTTGTAGGGTAAGCTCAGAAATGCTTCAAGAAGTTAAGCAAGCATCATCATTAGTGGGCTCTTATCCTAGTTTGGTGGTAGCTCACTGTAGAAGCTGCACAACCTACGTATTTCCTAATTCTGTTTTCTTTAACATTTTTATATATTTTTTTAATCTTACCTGAACAGGTGAAACCGTCCCCATTGAATCCTTCAGTGCAAGAGCAGCGATACGAACCAGGTGTATTAACACAGTTGGCGTTCACATTGCAGTTGTGCTCTTCAGTGGAGCATTCGTCAAGGTCTAAATAAAATCATAAATGGTGTCAAATTACCTAATATCACAAAGTAGCTTGTCTCACGCAAGAATTTGCAATTTTTTAGTAGCCAGCCAACTTTGGGCCATGAAGCGATATATACATTAGACTGTGGCGCAAATTGGATCGTCCCACTGGGAATCTAGTCGAAGACTCATTCTCCTTGATATGGAGAAGTATATTCTAAATTATGTGCTAATCATAAACATTTGCATGAGAAATGGATTTGGGTGTAAAATAAGGATTTAATAAAACTAACAGAAATTTTCTTTGACATTATGCGGAGTGTAGAGAAGTTATAGAATCTAAAAATGTATAAGCAGACATACCATTTTCTATGTTGATATTGTCCTATTCATTATAATGGAACTTAATGAATCACAGACTATAATTTGGTTTGTTGTATTTTTTTCCCCATTGTATGCAGGTCACCTGCTGTTCATACTTTCTCTAAGGTTACATTGTTATTTTAGTGGAGCCTGTACATTGCTCAAAGCCTTCAGTTTGTATGAGATCACCTTCATTAAGACAACTGATCTAGCATACAGTACTCAGGCAGATAAATATTAAAATGGGGATAACATAATATGTCACTCTACTATTTTGAAATGCATGAGGAATAAACTCTCTAATCGCAACCTACCAATGCATTTCAGTCCATCTCCGACCCAGCCAGTACCACACTTGCACTTAAAGCTTCCAGGAACGTTGATGCATGAGGCGTGCACATCGCAGTTGTGAGCACCAACTTCACACTCATCAATATCTGTGATAAGAAAGTATTTTATTAGTGAAGATGTATTTCACAATAGAGTCCAAGACAAATAGATCTTATATGCCACTTTCCAATAGACTGTTTGCTTTTGAAAATAGAATGCATTGTATTTGTAGATATAATTCTCTGTATTACTATACGTAATTATTTTCAATGTTTTTCCTTTGGAGAAATGTAGTTACCGACCTTACATGGGAGGCTGTAAAGCTTTCTGGATAAGAGGGCTACGTACAAAATCAATGAAATAAATAAAACAGTAATAGATGTACCTGTGCAGCCAGTAGTACCCTTCTTTACAAAATATCCCAGTTGGCAATGACAGATGAAGGAACCTTTGGTGTTCTCGCACTCCCCGTGAAGGCAGATGTTGGGATTGAGGTCACACTCGTTGACGTCTGGAAAAACAAAGAAAAACACATTTATCGTGGTTGATCAACTTGCTGTGAATTAGGGAGTTATTGTTTTTTTGTCACCAGCAATATGACACTTGAATATATAATGACATTAGGGCAAACGTTACAAAAGGAATAACTGCATGGCTCAAACCTGTCTCACAGTCCATCTATTTACAGTACTCAATGGGGTGGTGAAGTCATATCTGGAAAGCAATGTGACCTCACCTATACAGGTCTTCATATCCAGAGAGGCCATGAAGCCATCGAAGCACAGACAACGGTATTCTCCAGGGATGTTTGTACACTGTCCCCCATCGCAGATCTCTGGATTGTCCTCACATTCATCAATATCTAAAGGAGAAAAAGTACATTAGTAATAAATAAAAACTTAAATGAAATTATTTAAACAGTAGAATGTGAATATATAGCTGTAAATGTGCAGAAGAGCAGACTATACTGCATTATATTTATCGAGCACTAATCAGTTTAATTAGCACTTTACATTAACTGTAATAAAATAAGTACGTAAAATATACATGACTGATAACAGGGGCCACACCATTAATTTATAAATTAAGGCACCACCTTGTTCCATAGTGCTTTTAATATTTAATTATTATTATTTATTTTATTTTTTGTAAGTTTTTTATTGAGAGAAGGTGTGGCTACAACAAGGGGGAAAAAAACAATGAACAGTTATACATAGACAATCAAATATAAAGTAAACATGTATTTAAGTTCAAAGTAATGAATTAACACATAAAAGTAATTGAAAGTCAAGTATAACTTGTATATCGGTATTGTACATGCTAAAACGGTACCATATTGTATCGACAATGGATTTGGTAACAGTTTGCTTTCCTTACCGGCACATGACCTCTGGTCTGGCATTAGTGCATAGCCTTCACTACAGCTACATTCATAGCTGCCCTCGGAATTGGTACAATGGGTGTCACATCCTCCGTTCATGATGGTGCACTCATCAATGTCTGTAGGAGAAGGAATGGGTTAACGTGCAATTTTCAGACCTTTCTAACAAAATTATCTTTCAAATGATTACTGCCAATGCCCTTTAAACTGCATAGAACACTGAAAAATGTGATTGCCTGCAACTTGTACTAACTCAAATATATATATATATATATAAGAATAATTTAAGACGTTCTACCACGCTTATTGAATAACATTGAACTCAACATGTCCCCATCAATGCGTGCCAATAAATACGGCTACATCTAAAGCACATGAAACCTGCCAGGACTAAAACTCACAGCTTCTCTTTGACTCAAAGATTTCACAGGTTTATTCTCTAAAAAGTAAATTGTAGTAAATTAAAGTTATATGGCCAAACATCAGCTAGAATAGCCAAACTGTGACTAGAGCCGAGTTGGTTAATGTTTCGAAATCAGCCATTTTGGTCTACATTTTGCAAATGTCTTTTCAACTCACTATATTTTGATGTTTTGTGAGTGAACCTCTTCAACCTCGTAACTAAAAATGCCAGAATGTTACTTGTAACCATGTAGAAACATGTCTGCAGATACTGACACAGATAAACACAGTTCAACATCCTTTAACATGTGCTTCAGTTTAACTGTACTCACACTAACCCTTCATGAAGTTATCAGATGTGCTCCTTATTACAAGATTCATTTTTCTTATACCACATATTATCAAGATAGTGACTTGCAATGGAACAGTGGGTACGTTATCAGAAGCAGAAGCTTGTTACTCACCCACACAGCCTTGCCGATCAGGAGTTGACTGGAATCCAGAATCGCAGGAGCACTGGTAAGTTCCAATCATGTTCACGCAACGACCATTTCTGCACAAGTTATCACTGAGAGAGCACTCATTTACATCTACGGAAAGATATTGTGGAGTTAGCTGACGTGTAAAGACAATTACCGTCTACCACGTATATTCAGGTTGTTATTGTAAGTTTTTCTAGATCTTCCCCTGGAATCATTACTGCTGAAACCCTGTCCCGTTACCTATGCAGGCATTGCCGTCTGAAGTCAGTTCATGTCCAGGAGGACAAATACATTCAAAGCTGCCATCAGTGTTAACACAGGTCCCGCCTCTGCAGAGCAAGGGATCTCGTTCACACTCATCAATGTCTGAAAGTGGAAGAAAAGTAGACTGATTATATCTATAATAAGCTTTATTTAAATGTTCATTAAACCCCATCACACATACAAAGCATTATATTACACAAATACAACTTGAATCTAACGAACAAAAATGTAACACAATCTTTTTCATTACTAATAATACCAGAGCCTAAGCATAAATGCTTCGTTTTGTATATGGCTCTTCGGGTCATTTACATGATTTGATTTCGACGTATATTCTGATTGGCTTAAAGCACACAGCAGCCAATCAGAATATAGGATTGGTTTCAAATAAATCACTTTGCGTTTTTGCTTTCTCCTGTGTCTCCCTAATGCGTTTCACTAAAATGTGAGACATCTTGCATCTGTAAACACAAAAGGAGAATCACATAACCTTATTCATTTTTTAATTTGTCTACATTTGCTAGTTA
This sequence comes from Pelobates cultripes, assembly GCA_933207985.1. Taxonomy (NCBI): domain Eukaryota; kingdom Metazoa; phylum Chordata; class Amphibia; order Anura; family Pelobatidae; genus Pelobates; species Pelobates cultripes. Next base: position 27,088,253 of record OW240916.1, read on the forward strand.
ATATTAAAATAAATGTTATATTGAGACTTTACTGGGTGTAAATATATTATTATTTTATCTTGATTCATTTAAACATAAAACACTGAATAAAATCTAGCTGAGCCCTTGATACTAATTAAATGTTTTTTTTATTTCAATTTAATTCTTAAAGTTTAATTAGTGTTACTAACTAGTAATCAGTGAATTTTTGAGACGTTGGTCTGTTTTCAGATGTTTATACTATAATGTGATGCTGCTTTGAATATATATTATATATATCCTGGATCTATATTATATAAAAATGCTGATGCCTATACAATATATAACAAAATATATATGGGTAAACAGGAGGTGAAATGTAATTTGCAAAGCCTCATAAGGTGGCACACAGCTACCACTATCCAAATCTTAAATATGAGAAAAGAGGAAAAACCAAAGTGCTGATTGATTATTGTTGCCACAATATGTGATTTTGTTTAAACTTAAAAAATTCAGGCATTTGTAGCTGCATTATGGTTCATTTCATGATAAAGCTTGTATGCCTGTACCTAGACAATTTAAAAAAATATATTTAATATTAAGCAAAACCAAAGAATGATATTGTGTAAATTCAGTTGCCCTATATATATTTACCCATGCAATTCTTCATCATCATGAATCCGGTCTCGTAACCAGCGAAGCATTCGCATTCAAAGCTCCCGGGAGTGTTGACACATGTTCCATGCCCACAAAGGTCAGGTGAGATTCTGCATTCATCAATATCTGATCGGTACAAGGTGAGACAAGTTAGCGATTCCATCTCCTTGAACTAACACTGTATCTCAGATACTTTAAACGCACAGTACTTTCTAAACCTGGCTACTCAAACATTGTGTAACACACTCAAGCAGTTCAGGAAAAAAAAAAATAATCAAAAAAGGCTTGTTTCAGTAAAATTTATTTTTTTAAATTAACCCCTTAAGGACCAAACTTCTGGAATAAAAGGGAATCATGACATGTCACACATGTCATGTGTCCTTAAGGGGTTAAAATACTTTTTTCTATTTGCTATTTATAATAACTGCACAACTGCACTTCAAAACAAATTTGGCAATTGACAATAAAAGGTGTGCCACCTTAGGTACAATATTTCTTTCCAATGAGCTGCAATTATTTGCCGAGTGGTTACCTTCACAATTTAACCATTTAAACTGCATTTACCCAATGGAAAAAAAACATTTGATGTATTTTTTTTATTCCTTTTGCTTTTTCTTCCCCACAATGTGATTTATAAAATACATTTATAGTTAGAAAAATTATTTTTCATTTAGCATAATCCATTTTTTTCTTCATTTATCTATTTTTGAAGTAAAATGCCCTCGTAGAACACAAAACCTAATTGATTCTAAATGATGTGAGTTCTGTGCTGAAAAATCACATTTGTAAATATCAACTTTTAATTCACAAACCTGAAATCTGGAACCAAATAACCTGACACAAATCTGTTTCTGCTTTTTTTTTTGCATGTAACTGTGAGTTGTAAATCACATGTGTGATTTGCAAACTGTAACCAATAATGTTCCACGCCAACATAATGATCTGGTCTTTCAGGATTCTGATCCTAAATCTCTAATGAAATCAGGACTCTATCCTGCTGCCAAAGCTAAATAAGCTGTACGTTCTATTTTGGCAAAGGATCTTCAGGCCCCCTATTGTGATTATGGCAAATTGCAACATTTGTTCTATACTATCCCTCCTATAACGATCGGCCATGCGCAATTCTAGCAAAGCATCATGGGAGTTGGGAATCTACATTTATACACCACATCCTCACCTTTGCTTAATAAAATATAAGTAAAAATAACGATGCAAGGTTAGGCAAATCTCACAAGTTTTTCTGTACACATAAAGCTTCTTTTGCATGGATTACGGTGACTCATTGACGTCACGTCTTACCTGTGCAGTTCTTTTCCTTGGCATCCAAAGCGAATCCGTTGTCACAGATACATCTGAAGCTGCCGATGCTGTTCCGGCACGTCCCGTGAGTACAGAGACTGTTAAATACTTTACATTCATTTATGTCTATTCAAGAAACAGAACCAGAGAAGAAACAATGTATCATGAATCAAGAACCAAACTAATGGGAGCAACAGGCACCTACCATGATCTTAAAAAATAAATAAAATAAAAGACATAACCCATGAAATGTTCCACCATTGAAACTGAAGGCTGCTTCCAAACAAGTACGATAGAGTTGCTCAGTAAAATACGTATATACTAGCGCTAATGATAATTTTCCAGTAAATTGTAGACAGATTGAACATACGTTGCTTAGCTTACATGAAAACAAGCAGGCTTGACAATGAAAGTGATGTATAAAAATGCAATATTACGTCATCTAAAAGTCGTGCTCTGTATGATAAATTAAGAGGAAGACTCGTACCTTTGTAGAATGGTCGGCCTGAAAGAATGTCTCCTCTGTTGGCGAAGCCCGTTCCTCTTGGGCAGGTGGCCTTATACTCTTCAGTTCCTGGCTTTGGACACTCCTCGCAATCTATGCCCCAAGCAGCACCCACCGAGCAGCAGCACAAGTCAAGACGATATTTTCCAGGCAAAGGAGCTGTACATTCATCCTCATCCCATTCCAAGTAGCACTGCTCCACACGTACATCTTAAAGTAAACAGATCATATTAAAGGAGCACTATAGGGTCAGAAACACAAACATATATTTCTGACTCTACAGTGTAAAGCCACCATCTAGGCCTCCTGGCCCACCCTTGCCTCCCTAAATATAGTATAATCTCACTTGTATTCAAGTCTGCAGCTGCTACCTCTGCCCCTGTTTGTCTGTAAAACTGTCTGCTGTCTCCTGACATCATCAGAAGTGGTGGTCTGAGCCAATCACAATACTTCCCCATAGGATTGGCTGAGACTGTCAAGGAGGGAGATCAGTGACAGAGCCAACACAAGTCAAACACAGCCCTGGCCAATCAGCATCTCCTCTTTGAGATGAACTGAATCAATTCATCTCTATGAGGAAAGTTCAGTGTCTCCATGCAGAGGGTGGTGACACTAAATGTCAATCACACTGTGCAGCACTGCCACAGGAAGCACCTCTAGTAGCCATCAGAGGAGTGGCAAGTGGATTTATCACTAGGCTGTAATGTAAACACTGCATTTTCTCTGAAAAGACAGTGTTTACAGCAAAAAGCCTGAAGGGAATGATTCTTCTCACCAGAACAAATGCAATAAGCTGTAGTTGTTCTGGTGACTATAGTGTCCCTTTAACCATTTAAGGACACAACTTCTGGAATAAAATGGAATCATGACGGAATTTTTCCATCATGTGTCCTTAAGGGGTTAAGTCAGCACCACTTCTGGATGACAAATATAATTTTTTTTGTTGTTCGAGAAATTTCAGGGTCATCCACCTTACAGTGTGTTGAAAACTGACTGGTTATTCATGACTGTACATTAAATTTAATATGTTTCCACTGACATTTAATGGGTCATGCAAAATGATTGTGCAATGGATGAATAATTATTTTCCTGATTATAACCAAATACTAAATTAATAAATCATTCACTTCTATATAGTATAAGCCTAAGACACTATTTTGTTTAAGGGCTCAGAGTACAATATAATGGATAAAGCACCATGGCTCAAGTGCTACGACACCAACCTACTTCCAATGCTCTTTCTACTTACCCACGCAATTTCTGCCAGAGCCATCCAGAGTCAGGCCTTCTGGACACTCGCATTTGAAAGAGCCACCGGTATTCACACAGCGGCCATTGGGACACACTCCAGGAAAGACCTCACATTCGTTCACATCTGGAAAGAGCATCAACAAAGAGGTTATTAAGGAGTGATCATTGGAAAAAAGTTAACAATGAACCGATATATCGAACAATATCAGGAGATATAATGAAGGTAATATGCAAAAAAAGCTATGTATGGAAGTTTTATCTTAACTAAGTTGACCTTTCACTGCAATATAAATAATGAAATAAATGAGTTGTATATTAGGAACACACTAAAATGCAAACTTTACCTTCGCATGACACACCCTTCTTTCTGGAATATCCTCGAGGGCAATTGGTGTCTGAATAAAGATAAAATGGAAAAATTTCAATAATCAGCTGGTTAAAAGGACGAGTACTGTAGTTTTAGATATAGAGCTGGCGCTCACCAATTTCGCAACGCTCGCAAGGACTTCCCCAAGCGGCACCCAAGGTAGCACAGCACTCAGACTTCAGAGTGGCTCCGTTGATGTTGACTTCGCATCGGCCATCTTGGACGTTCAACCAGCACGTTCCTTTCATGCTGTCTGTTTATGTGCAGAAAGGACAGAATAGATGATTAACGTAACCATAAAAATTGGTTCAAATATGTCTAAATCAGACTAGAATTAAACTCTGAAGCTACAATTTAATGCATTTGTAATGCACATTTTGGGAATGTCATGTAGATACATTTGTCTCAGTAAGAATATGATTAGATCTGCTCTTTTGCAGAACAACCTTGAAATGTTACAAAAGCCCAAAGCCAAGTCATATTATTAGGACCTCTTTGATTTGTATTCTCTAACTAAGGATGGTGCCCAGGTACCTTGTTGACAAGACTATTGAACAGTTTTAACTGGTTCGAAGGTCATTCTATGTCATGACTTGAAGTCAGCCACACTAATGCTTACCCACACAGATGGTACCAGTGGAATCAAGTTTACTTCCAAATGAGCACTCGCAGACGAAAGATCCAGCAATGTTCCTGCAGACACCATTGATGCAAGGGTTTGATGCACACTCGTTGATATCTGTACATTAGGAAATCTTATTAGACTTAGCTCACTCTCGTCAAAAGGTCACAGTAAAGATAAAAGAAAGACAAACAAACAACAGCCAAAAAGTAAACAAAGCGGAACGGTGAATGAATATGATGTGCACACTATGAGATTATAGAAAGTGGAGATATGCTCACTGTGAGATTATAGAATGTGAATATAACAGACACGTTGAAAAGGAAACTCATAACCTCATGTGGATGAGAAATGCATATGAAGGACACTTGCATCTCACCTTCACAGGTCTCTGATTCAGGTTTGAAGACATAGCCCTTGGGGCAGGTGCAAGTGTAGCTCCCTGGAGTGTTACGACATAATCCATGGTCACAGAGTAGACGATTCACAGCGCACTCATCTACATCTGTAATGGACGTAGGAGGAGATTAAAAACACCCAAAATAAAATCAAATCAATGATATAATACAAACCAGTTAATTAAATGGAGCAAGGTTTCGAAATTAATGTCTTACTCAACTACCCAAAATTTGAAAAATTCCTTCGAAGAAAGCTTCCTCTCGATTATTCCCTCACTATCCATCTTTATTTTGGATTACTGGATTCAATGTATTAGCATCCAATGGAAAACAATTCAAAATAACTCACCCACGCAGTTTTTGCCACTAGTGTCTGACTCGTAGCCCAGATTACAAATGCAGCGGTAACTGCCCCGAAGGTTTTCACAGTTTCCATTGGGGCAGATCTCAGAATTCAAGGCACATTCATTGATATCTGGAATGGGTACAGAGGCAGAGTAAATGGGATAATATAACATGGCTGCAAGATAAATTCTTTCTAAATTCCCTTTTACATTATAGCTAATGGATACTAGAACAAAAATAAAGCTGCAGTGGTAAAAACAAATGTGAATGCATTTCAAATTTAAGCCTTATTAAAGCGGCTCTATCACTTACTGTGGTCATTTCATACTTTACTACCTAACCTAACTTTCACACAGGGTAATCACAGCAGCAGGAAAGTGAGATTCAGTCTGGCAAACATAGCTGCTAGACCAGATTTAAAAGACAAGGGAATATTTCTCAAAAAAACCAAACAATATACATTATTTCAAATTATCATTAAGTTTAATTAACTGTAGTAAACTTTTATAAAACGAGAAGGGAAAATTAATGTTGGTTGTACTTTAAGGACAATAATACTCTCATTTGGGTGAAATTCCAGTTTGGGTACTTTGACCTTAAATGTTTAATTTTGTTTTTCACTTAGAATTCCTGATAATTCTCACTTTATTAAATAATCCTGTCTATGTTTCAAAGAAATAACACTTACCTCTACCATCTGCAGTGATGCCTATTCCACTGCTACACAGAGCCTGGAATTCCGCTGCAGGATGCAAACAACAGATAGTTTAGATAACACAAAATTATTTTCCATTCATTTAAATTCAATATTACCCTGTAAGCGGGCATAAAGGGCTCCAAGTATGTGAAATATCAGCTTATAAAATTTACAGATACCATACATATCTGCTTTTTCCAAAAAGCCTGGAGGAAGCAGTTTGCTGTAAGAGACAGTTCAGAACGAATATCGTGCAGACCGCTGAAATGCAACACATGGAATTTCAAATATGCCAAGATTTGACAAAGTACGGGAATTATTGTTTTATTAAGGAGAAACACATTTTTAACCTTACTTTCCCTTGAACCAATTTTTTTTTGTTTTAAAAATTACAGACCATATTATAAACATATAAAACAGCAATTTAGCAAATAGGTTACTCCATGGACAACTACACATTGTAATTATATAACATATATATCTATATATATTTTTGTTTATTATTTAAAGAAATATTGCGGAAATTGAACAATTTAGAGGTTATAGAGAATGCTTATCTGGCAGTATATCAGCCAGGTCTAAAATATTTGAGCATTAACAGATGTACAATATGTGTCATATATAGTTGGTGCTACAAAAATGCATAAATAAAATTAGTCAAGTGGCCTTTTTATGGGCATATGTATCAAAACTGATGGCATTTTTGGGAATGTAATTTCTAATAATGCCACCAGAGTATGAAAATAAAATGTCTGTATATGAAAAGAATGCCCATGTGAATTGTATACTTCTAAACCCTGGGGTAGGCAACCTTTGCCACTTCAGATGTTGTAGACTGTAGTCTACATTTAACATGATGCTTTGCCAGCATTTTGACTTTAAGAGCATTATGGGTGATGTAGTCCACAACATCTGAAGTGCCTAACATTGCCTAGCCCTTATCTATACAATAGAAGATTTGTCAAGGCTGCTGTTGTACGCTGCAGATAATCCATTGAGATTGCTCAGTGCGCTTTTATTTCTTTCACCCCCTTGAATTTTAGAATGTAGTCATGGTGTTTAACCTACAAAAAGATGCCAGGGAGCGTGACAAGAAAATAGAATGCATTTTACAGTCTCTCTGCAGAGTTATATATGACAGATTGGTGTCCATGCAGAGAAATTAGTTTCTCTTCAAGGTTACAAACAGCACTGGAGCAACATGGAAGGTAACAGTAGCTTTACTGTAAACACGTTTCAGGGAGTGAAGAAGTTACATATGCTTCACTGACCTTTGCTCCTTCAATACCGAAGTGTAAGAGCTCTTACCAAAAATATAAAAATAACCTAACATTAACATACAATTTAGCATTCATGGCTAGCACATGAAATTAGCTAGGCAATAGCAAACTGGATTGGAAACCAAAGGTTTTAGTGAAAGCGGAGGATTCCAAACCTCAAATTGTAGCCAGTGTTTCCATTGTACTTTTTTCATTTCAGCAGTTTTCGCCCCCAAAATAGAAATTCATTGACTTCATCTCGAATTCTCTGCAATTCACACTTTAGTGAATATGAACAAGTTAATATACTCACCAGAATTTTTAGCTGGGCACGGTTGGCAAGGTTCTCCAAATCCATGATCGGGACTAGCACAACAACACTCAGATTTGGTAACAGCTCCAGGGAAGGGACGGGCACAGGTGCCTTTTTTGATGGCTCCATAGCAGGTACTACGCATATGGGTGTCTACGCAGACTCGGCCATCGATACCAATGGTGAGCCCACCCAAACACTCACAGCGGAAGGAACCTTCAGTATTAATGCATCGCCCGTTCATGCAGATTCCTGGGGTTTGGCACTCATCCACATCTGAAAACACAAAGGAGCTTTGTGAGAGACCCATGACAGGCCAAGCAATTGGGAGAATTTAAATGTTATCAAGGGGCCTGATGTCATCAAGCACAATTCTGAACGACAGATCTGTGTCAGTAGTACAGACAGACTCCTTTTAAAAATGAGCAACATTTTCATTCGGAATCCATACTAACAATTTAGATCCTACAGCTATGTTGCCCACGGACCTGAAAATATATATTTTTTATAAAGCATGCTTATGTTTCACAAAGCTATCTCAGATAAACATGTCTTGCAGTCATCCAACTAACCACATACATTCTGCTATCTTCTAACAACTTTACGCACACGACAAAAGACATGAAATCTAAGTGTTATCTTATAGTGTCTCTCATTCAACTAAATAAAACAGGAGTGGAATATTCACTCTTCAATGTGTCAAGTCAGTGGAATTGTTTCCTTGTTCCAATCTTTTCCTTCCTCACTTCATTTCTATAGAAAATGGTAAAATGTTAACGCCAGGCCCAACATCGATGAACAGCGATAACAGAACAGCTACAAGCTGTTGGTGTAGGAGATTGGATCAATAACTACGTGTGTTAGCTCAGTAGTTAATGCTACAACTCTAGTACCTAATCAACGTTAAAATGTAAAATAAAGAATACCAATAAAGGAACACTGTAGCGGTAGGAATACAAGACTGGTAGATCACGATCGACCTATTGGGTACCCCTGCTTTAAATGAATAAAGTTTTATCACTTGACACTTGAATAATAAGGTGTTAAGAATGCATTAGAGTCTGATAGAGATAATGGCAAAACACGTGTACTTACCAACACAGTAGCGTCCATTTGGAGCCAATACGAATCCTGGCTTGCAAATGCATTTAAAGCTACCGTCTTCATTAATACACATGCCATTGAGGCACATGTTTGTGGTGGCACATTCATCATGATCTAAGGAATAGAAATTTCTTGAATTAAAGAGCTGTCAGAACCACCAATATAATTTAGAGCCATTTCTCCCCTCCACTTCCAATTTGTTCTGTCACACAATATTTACTAAATATTGGATTGTGATAAATCAGATTGCATTAGGCTTAATTTGCACCAGATACATTGCAGTTGCAGTTTGTAACTACTTTGAATTTTAGCTTAGGTTTTACAGTTTTAACGTTTTCAACTTGGCATAACACGAGTTTTAGTGAATAAAGGGCCATGTATTATGGATGTGAGTGTACTGGAATCTCAAATATTGATTAATTGGCTCAATAATAAAGGGCCGTTCAGTCATTAGTCATAGTCACTCATATATTTTCTAGACCTTAATAAAAGGTTCTGTTTTTATAATATTTTTTGGGGGGAAGTGACATGTGCCCCTCTGTGCTAGCAGATCTCCCTCAATGAAAGGGTTAAATCAGCTTTTGACATATGTAGCTCTGTTTAACAGAAACGTACCCAGGAGGGTTAAAGGTGTATAGTGCTAAGAGAGAAAGGAGGGAACATTACAAGTACAGAGCTCCTGGGGGACCAAGTGTAACTGTAGCCATTATCAGCGTTATTCACTGAAGCGAGAAATCAAAGTGAGTTTCGGATTTAAGGGCTAAATAGCCAACCTGCAAAAATGATCTAATCCAGTTATGTTTCCAATTCAACTGCTCTGGTCTTAAATTTAAAATTCACTTTGAATTCTCACCTTAGTGTATAGCCCTGTATATTTCTGTGTTCATGGAAAGAGCAGCAATTACATACCAGGGAGACCTTTAACATTACAGGTACACACCAGGCACCAAAATATCTTTATCTAAATTAAGTTGTTGTGGTGCAGGAGCCTCCAGGAGGCACTCTTACCCCTTGAGGTAAAACTGATCTCAAAAGGGGAGGCACTTATTGGCTGAGAGAGTTACCCCTGCCAATTCAGAAGCCGGATGCCGCCAGGAGGAAAGTGAACCTCGCCACTGGAGGCAACCTTGAGCTTAACGACTCGAGAACTTAACTTCCTCAAGCCTCCTGGCACCATAACAACTTTATTTAGATTACATTGTTTTGGTGCCTGGAGTGTCCCTTTAAGAATCTGTAATGTATTTAGGTGTTTATCAATACAATCAGTTTGCTATATCCATCCATTGCTAAGTTTGCCCTACAGTAATATGTGAATGCTCAACCCCCAATTGCAAAGCAATTAGTATTTTCCCAAACCAACATCATTTGTGCTTTTTCCTAATTGTTGAAAGCCGACTTATGCTAGCTATATACACAGTCTTTTTGTACGATATCCAATAACTCTACCACCACAATCTAAGATGGGAATTAATTCAACATCAAATCATTCATTTCTAATATATATAGTTAGCATTTTGTTTTACACTGTTCCTTTTAACTGCTCACCAACGCAATTCTTGCCATCTGGAGTCGTTTCGAAGCCAGCATTACAAATACATTGGAAGCTGCCCTCTGTGTTAACACAGCGTCCATTTCGGCACATAACGCCATTCATGATACATTCATCAATATCTGGAGAAACAGAAAAAAAAATTATAATAAGGGACTGCACAACTATGCATATATATACACAAAGTTATATCATTATTATATTAATTAAAATAAAGTCTTAAACAGGGTCTTATTTTTACTTATTTATATAGCACCGACGTATTCCGCAGCGCTCTAATTCTATCTTGTTCAGCACAGTAATTACCGAATTTCTAAACGGACACCACAGTACCAACTTTCTTCACACTTGTCTTATTATTTCATGGTTGTGGTGATAAATCACTGTGTTTAGCCCTGAGGTTGGACCTGTCTCTGCACTCTGGATGTAACTTACCAATACACGCTTGTCTTGTGGGATTGCTCTGATAACCTTCATGGCACCTGCAATGGTAGGATCCCGGTGTGTTCACACAATCACCGTGAATACATGGACTGCTGGAGCACTCATCCACATCTAAAAGAAAAAAGACAGACAAAGTTATCAAAAACTCTATTAATCAAATAGAATCTTCTCTTCTATTTATTTTACCCACCGACACAAAGATCAGTAGGCATAACACAATGGGAGATGCAGTAAACAATCAAAGATAAAGGCAAAATAGAATATGTAAACTCAACAGGTGCACGAGTGTGTGTGCCAAAACTACAAACTGGTATTTTGCACACCTCTGCCAGAATCTCTTAGGATACCAAATTTCTCGTTACATCTAATGCAACTCTTACCTATACACTCCAATCGGTTGTCTTGTTTGTAACCCATGTTACATTCGCATCGATAGCTGGATGGTGTAGGGATACAGCGCCCATTCTGGCATAAATTGGTGAATGATTTACATATATCCCTTGTCTCATTCAGCGTTGCAGTTCCTAATACAGAAAAAGTTAATAAGTACACTATGACCTTAAGAACTGAAATAAAAGGTATTATAGAAAAGCGAGCAAGCAATACTACAGACAGAAATAAGTTTGTAATAATCTAATTTAACTACAAATTACTAAACTGTTCTCACCTATGCCAATGCTCGTGCCTGGCAAGCCAGATATCGTTCCACGATCGTTTGGACCAATTCCACCAGGTCCAATGCCACCAGGTCCATGTCCATTGATATTTGGTAGAAATCCTCCGGGCCAAATGCCACCAGGCCCTACTCCGGGATAGGTTCCTGGATATACTGGACCTACGGGTTGTGCTTCAATGCAAAGTCGCCGGTACTCATCTGAGGACACAAAACATACGTAAACCTACTTGATAGAAATTGTATACTCCTTAAATTCACATATAACTTATGTTCGATTATCATGAGTTTTATTCTAACCACACACTGAATTAACAAAAAAATATATATTTTGAAAAGCAGAGCCTTGTCTCTCAAGTTTTATGATCTAAGTAATGTATGAATTGCTCACATGCTCCAGGTTACTCACCAGATCCCCGGACAGGACACATTTCTGGAATCTGACCAAGAGCCCAGCATCGTCCAGTATCACAGCAGCAGTGTCCCTTTGTGTACTGGCCAGGGAGATCTCCAGCACATCGCCCGCCAATCAGTGCCGAGTAGCAGGTACCAACTCTCTGATCTGAAAAGGAAAGAAGGAGTAACTATCATATTAACTTAGTTTTTCTATGAGTATCCCATCTATGACCAAAAAGTCTGATTTATCTGACGCTGCTAACTTTGATGACAGTGTGCAGACAAGAGTCCATCGGCAAAATAAATTTAAATAAAATACCCAAACCTTGGGTATTTTAATTAAGCACAATTTGCGATAATTAAAAACTTAAACTTTGCACTCACAGAAAGGCCTATAAAAATGTAATAACTTGTTACATGTCACTAATGGCAAGGAAAAAAATACTCATATAGAAATACTTATTTTGTAAAACAATTATAAAAATTAAAAAAGCAAAAAGAAATAAAATAAAAAAAAGAGATAGGTATTACCCATCCCCTCCATTTCACTACATTTTTGGAATGGGAGTAGTTTATTTTTGTTTCTACATGTAGGACAGCCTTTGGCTCTTTGGTTTATGTTCAAAGAGGACTGGGAACCCCTTGAATTTAATATTTATCTGCACAATCACAATTAACCTTCGCCTTAATGAAGATAAGGATAAGAAATTGATCCAATATACGTTTATTTTCTTAGTCCTATTCCTTGTGGGTGAAGGGAAGTTTGTTACAATCCTGAATCTCTTGTGGTAGATGAATGCTGAAAACAGCTGATAATGTTATTATGAATTTAAAAAAATAATCTCTTTAAACAGCCCGCAGCATTCTCAGCCAATCAATGGAATCCAGGTTGGAAGAAACAGTTCTTCTCCTTCTCCTAAGTCATATGAGACAATCGACATTGTGGCCGCAAAAAGAAGCCATCCCAAATGCCCTGGGCAAACTGTTGGAAAAGCGTTTCACAAGCACCCCTTACATCGTTATATGACTTCCAAATGTGGTGGGAAAACATTTTGTCATCTACTTTGATCCAGGCTTATATTTAATTGCCATGCAAACATTTGTAATTCTCAGAAGGGAAATATTAAGATTTTAGGAATTTAATAGGTATGAAAAAATGGAGTCACCATCTGGAACTTCCTAGTTGCCATTAAGGTGTATGGTTCATATAAAGGGAAATATGTTAACAGAGACCAGGTGTGGAATTTGATGAGAATTAAAAAATCAACAGCGTTAGTTGTTGACTGTTGCAAGGTCTGTATTATATTATTGTGTACTGTATATATCGCCAACAGATTCTGTTGATCTGTTTTATAATATTATAAGCGGGGGGGCTTTAACTATAAATAGGACAATTACAAGAAATCTTACAGGAACGATAGGTTGAAGAGGACCCTGCTCAAACGAGCTTACAGTCTATAGGAGGTGGGGTGTAAAACACAATAGTACAGGGAATAGCAATCAAATAAGGTGGAAGTGAAGCAGAGCTGGAGGAGAGAGTAGAGTGCTGCCCTTTAGGAGAGAGCAAAAGACAGGTATGTAAGGTAGAGGTTACTCTGGGAGGCCATAAGCTTTCCGAAAGAGATGGGTTTTAAGACACTTCTTAAAAGATTTAAGACTAGGGGAGAGTCTGATGGCGGTAGGCAGGCTATTACATAGGAAGGGAGCCGCCCGCGAGAAATCCTGCAAGCGTGAGTTGGCCATACGGGTGCGAGCAGCAGACAGGAGAAGGTCATGGGCAGAGCAAAATGACAATTACAATTTGATAAATCTAAATAAATGGAGCTTGCTCCAGTCACTGGAGACCTCCTCAACTGAAATATGTTGTTCTTAATAGCCATTTAGGATATTTCTAATTAATGTTTAGAATCAGGCTCCACATGTCCAGCAAGTTAACGATGCCTTTATATTAATTTTACAAACAATGAGCTCATTACACACAGACACATTGATACATGCGCCACAAATTTAAACCTTGATTGAATTTGTTTGAAAGAGTATGAGAAACGGGAATGATCACTGCTTGAAAATTTAGCTAAATGGTTTATCCACAAAAGTCGCCATTTATGTCTATGGGAATTTTTCTAGTTAAATAATTTGAAACGTTTTTCTTACAGACCATCGGCTGATGTGAAGAACACAGAATGCATAGGCAATTTTAAAAAACATTATATTCTATTAATGATGTATTCTAAAGGTTGGTTTTTAAATAATAAACACCACGTTTTCTTTTAGGAATGTTATCATAGATATAATGAATATGTGTAATGTTAATCAGCATGATTAATGGCTGAAATACCAGTCCAGATTATATCCTTGTCACAAAAACGCCAGCTTATTTATCAAGCATAATGTTACTATGTTGCCAAGCTTGAACACAAAGTTCAGGCAATTTAAATGGTACAACTTAGAGGTGAAAGCCTGTTACTTCACAGCTCACGGCTTTGGTAAGGTCACAGGTTGAGATCCTTGTCCTGATTTTAACTCACAGGCCACAGGTAGCTCTGTGCTCACAGCTGCAGAATGTAATCTGCAGGAAACACAACTATTCAAATTCTTCAACAGTGAATTATTAAGGATAAAGGTCAAGATTAATCCTGCTCTCAGCGGCATGGAGCTTCGTGCAATTGAGGTGACACATTTTATAATTAGAAATAATTCTGATCTTGCAGTCACACAAAAATGTACCTAAAATTAATTTTGGTAGACTTAATATTGTTTGACACTGTGCCTTGTTAGGGACTCTTATCAACAGAAATATGAAGGATGGATAGATGATAGATAGATAGATTTCACAAACAGATCAATTTCATAGAGGGAGACAGACAGATTTCATGGAGAGACAGACAGAGATACACACAGATAAATAGACAGACATACAGAAAACGTAATCAGAGCACCTGGGGCAAAGGACCAATCACCATGGAAACTAATAGAACTTTTTTTTACATTAAGGCCCAATTTCATATTTTTTGGATAAACTTTTAAAATGATTTAATATGTTACAAATATTTTGATGTATTGATTTATTAATTCATACATGATTTTTGTTTTTTGAGATTTCAATGTAATTGTAAAAGTTTATCCCCCCAAAAAAATATTAAATAATTTCTAAACGCTTATCCAAAAATATTAAATCGGGGCCCAAGGCCTCAATTTAATTTGTTTGGATTACCATCAAAAAATGATGACAATCTGTTGGGAAAACAAAAACCTTGCCATTGATTTTTCTACAGAAGGTAACATTAAAGTCTATGGGATTTCTTTGCAGATTAGATAATAAGAAACGTTTTTTCTAACAGATTTCGATTATTCCTGATGCTGATTAAAAACGAATTAAAATTGAGGCCTGAGTGCTCTGGTAAATAATTGAACCTGTTTTTGTCTTGCTAAATTTTGCGTATTGATTCATAAGGTGGATTTAATAGGAAACGTTACTAAAGAGTATCAGATTTAACATATGTGTAATTGGGGTAGATGTGAATATAAAATTCAGTCTTTGACACACACACACACACACACACACACACACATGTAGCACTGTAAAATATTCTTTGTTGCCTCTGGTAATGTAGTAAAGCAGCTGTATGCACTATATAGGCCCCCTGGTGGGGAAATGTTCCAGCCTCTATCCAGAGTTTCCACCTTAGGGGCACACATGAGCACCTCAGCTATAAATGCTCGTAAAACGGCACAGCCAGTTATACGGAGGCTGACTGAAGTAAAATCGACTGTAGTCTTTTAAACACTGCTTGCTGTTCGGATGTCCCTTACACATGCACACGTTACTCTTCACAAGATCAGCTGCACACCGGACCCAGATGAGAGGCCAGAAGGTCTACTTTGTGACTGTCCTCTGTGTGGCCATAGAAGGGAAGATATATATCAAGACAGCAAAGGGAAATGAGAAATAAATGTGGCTTGGAAAAACATCTGTTGGCTCGCTTCCAACTAAACCATGCTTTTTACATAACTAGAAGTTTTAAATTTTTTGTTTATTTTTGCATCTTTGTGTGTTTTGTATTGACAGCTTCTAATTTTTAATGATTATTCTCTACCCATGTTTTGAGCTTCCAGTGGAACCTGGATGTCAGGGTATACACAGATTGCATTGACGGTATTATCTTTTATTATTCACTGAAATAACACAATTTTGAATGTCTCCTTTGTGGGCGCATACTTTTTACCAAGATGTTATCATGTTATTTACAGAGAGAGGGTTTACATATCCCAACCATTATTTTCCCCAAAGAGAATTTCCCATAATGTAAAAAATACACAAAGGAAGAGACAGCTGCATTTAAACTTGTCTGTGCATTTCACTCATTCTGGGGATTTACAAAGACTCAAAGCAGTAAATTCTCCTTCGATGCATTCCAAGAAGCCAAAAAACTCCCTTACAATGATACGTGTTACAAATTTGACTTTCAGCTTTGAATCAGATAATCGCAGGTGTGAGTTACGTTACTACATGCATCTACAATGTATATTTTGCACAATTGTACAATCCCTTGTGAACCATCCATGACAATGATCTTTTTACCTGTTAGGCCATGACACTACCCAATATTTTGGTAATGTATATAGGTCTGATTCTGTGAGACTGCTGATCAAAAAAATTAAATCAGCTTGGTTATTCGAACCTTTAGATAAGAGTACATTTCAATGAATATTTGCTCAACAGCTTGATCACCACTATTTACAAGATGGGTTATCAGTCTGCATCTATGGACTGTAACCTCCTTTGAGCAGAGCCTTCTTCACCTTTTGTATCTGTGAATATCTTGTTGTCAATTATCCCCATCCTATAATTGTAAAGCTCTGCAAAACTTGTTGGCGCTATATAAATAAAAATGATTCGTATTTATTTTTATCTTAATCTCTTTCATGGCAAACCTATCCACTGACATAATCAAAAGTGTGAACTGTACCCATAACACACACATACATACACACACCCCCTGCCCCCCCCACACACACACACACTCACCCCCCTCAAAAGTCTGTAGCTGACCCATATTATAATACCTTTCCTCTTTCCTTTGATGATCTGGGTTTTCACAAATCTATATTTTTAACCATTGTTAAACTATATGCACTTTGTAAATAATTACATGATGATCAGTAATAATATGATCCCTGGAGTTTTTAACATTTCCTTTGTAAGAAAAGTCCCTTTCACATTTTTCTCCCATGTGATAAGTGAACCTTCACCTGAAAAGCAAATTCTAGACTATTCATAAAAACATGACAGCTCTTGACTCGGTTAAACAAATCCCATGTTGTCAAGGCCTTTATTTTTTTATTTTTTTATATTCATACCACGCTGTGTTTGTATAACAAGTCAGATGTACTCTGCTTGTTTATTATCGTCATGTTGACACAGCAAGCCACGCAATGGTCTAAATATTTCAGGATTCTTAAAACAATTTAATAGGTATTGAAAGGGTATCGTGCAGAGAAGATTTAGTGGGCTAGATATTTAACCAAAATGGCTTAGAATGATGGAACATAATGGTCTTTTTTTTTTTAACGTATTAAAATGGAAGTATACACATCTGGCACTTTAAGCTTGTCTCTCCCACTGGCAAGAACCAAGGCTGATCTTTGAAAAGGTCCAGGACCTGGTGAGATCAGTCAAGGAGCAGAATGGCTGCAGATAGCAGCTGGTTACTTGTTTGCAGCATTCCGCATATAGAGGATTATTGACACAGAGTCGTTCTGGGTTAAAATACAAAGTAACCAGCGGGAACATTCTATTAGTCTCCATGGTGATCACTTGACTTTCAGGATTGTGTCCAAGAAGAAGTGTTCTTTGTGCCTAACCCCACTTTATTTAATAGTCAGTCAATACAGATGTAAAGTCATCAAACAACCATTAACTGTTGAAAGGTTAAAGGGTCAAGTGAATGCAAAGAAGAAGGCAACAGTGACAAATGTAAGGGTCACTACCCTAGCATAGCATGCTCGTTTTGTTTTTTGTGCCGGTCTTTACTTTCTGAGACATTAAATTGAAATGATATTTTTTTTAATAATCAAAAATAATCATTTATTAACGTTTCCGTATAGTCATATTGAAAATTAGAGGTAATTGCGTGATCTGTTATTGAGCAGATCTAATTTTTATCCTGAGCATCCTATATTCTATTGAACAGCCAAGGACCTAGGGAAAAAAATGGCCTGATTGCCCTCATAAATAGAGAACTCATTTGGCTTCTTCAATTGCCAAGCCTGATGGTTTATTCACTAAATTGCGAGATAAAATAATTAGTTAATACATTTACAGAGATGATATATAGGCTCAGAGATCATTATGCAGTACTGTAACATTTTAATCATGGGAGATGCTCTCCTTACCAATGCAACGGGACCCATCAAGACTAGTTGTGTAACCTCTAGGACATACACAAACGTAGCTTCCGGCAGTGTTAGTGCACTCCCCTCCATCGCACACGTTGGGTGTGGTGCTGCACTCATCAATATCTGGAAAGATGAAGAAGGGTAATGCAAAAATATATATACGTGTAGGCATCTACTGTATTTATTTACTGATATACATCTAAACATTAACTTTCTTCTAGAGAATCTCACATTGTACATGGTACTGGCCAAAAGGGTCTGAAGATGCACTGAGGTGTACTGGTCTGATCATCATCGTTTAGATAAATATCGATCGACATGTATGGATTGAAAGATGAGCAGAGCTGTATGGGTCTGATTATGGACACATAATGAGACATATCGATCTGATACATGAGGAACTGGACATCAGGCTTTAAACATTGTTCTTCATTAGTTCTCCCCTAGTTTCATCTAAGAGACATATCGACATCAGTATAGGGCCTGGTCCTGTATTAATCCATGTGGTCAGTTAGGGCTCTTCCACTGTCCATGTGTCAGAATACATTAGATGGATTCCCACTGGTAGCAAAAGGGTTACCAGTGAGATCAGACAGACCTTTGTGCGAGAGGCAGACGTGTTTTATAGTCGTCTAGCATGATACCGCATTCTGTTTCCTAGATCAGACCAGCTCTAAGTAGCAGCCAAAGTCATTAAGCTGCTCAGAGCCTCCACTCATCAAATGGGAAAAGCAGTCTCTAAGAGCCAAAACTGATGGGCCTAGGGATCAAACTTCAAACCAGGAAGGTATATTTATGCTATGCCAAGTTTAGAGATAGACACGCACTGACTTTTACAGATAGGTTTTTTAGGATGCATTTACAAAAATCTAAAGTCTTCAAAACGTGCATTTTGAATATTTGATACACTATTATTGTTCCACATTTTTGAGTGTTTTTGTTGTTGTTGTTTTATTTTGTTTGTCTGTTTTATATGAAGCTATATTTCTTTTGAAGATACAAATAGGAATAATAATTGCCATATGTCCACAGATGTGTCACCAGATGGTCATTTTAAGGATGCGAGTCTTACCTTCACACTTCTGGGAGGTCTCACTTTGTTTGTGCCCAGCTGGACATTTACATTCATAGGATCCTACAGTGTTGATACAGTTGCCCCCTTGGCACAGACCCGGAATAGCTTGGCATTCATCGACATCTGAAATGCAGGACAGAGAAAAATTTGCAACATCATTAGTTACCCAATTTTCTTTATATTTCTTCACATTTGTGCTTTGATCTAGAGGAAGCGCAAAACTAACTCAATGGAGACTAAACGTCTTGCAATCTAATTTTGTTATTGGACTTGGTAAACAATGTCCAAATTTAATGTAATGGTTTTAGAACGCAAATACGGACCTCAAACACAGTATCAAAAGAAGGTCAGGCTTGAAATGGTGACATGAGTGACTGATCACAGACTATATATAGCAATGGAAAGAATACATTTGTATATATAAAAAAATATTCAACAGTGTAAATTCAAAACATTGAAAAAAAAGTAACCTCATTAACAATCATGTAATTCTAATTCCAAATATTAAATAAGAATAATGTTTGAATTGCCTAAAGCAAGCATCTTACATTTTACCCCTATCCCCAAGATGTTGCTGAACTACAACCCCCATGATATTATGGCCATCTACTGCAGTCAAGAATTCTTGTAAGCCATTAACATCTGGGGAATGAAAATCGGAGCTCTCTGGCTTAAATGAACTATGTCTTTAAAATAAGTGATTTATTATCCAGTGATTCTTGTGGGCCTTAAAGGCAACAACGTATGCCCACTATGAGGTTTAAGAATTGGATTTATGCAAAACATCTTGAAGTGCATCAGTAAAGGACAATCTTTTCAGAAAAATATACAGAAGATAGCCTTAGGTTGCCAAAGAAGACTTTCAATTGTGTGTCCTACTGTCCTCTTGATGCTAGATCATACTTCTGTTGAATCCCTCTAATCATAACACTACAAAGACAACGTAGTACACTTTGACGTATATATAAGACAATATAGAATTTGAAATCCATAAACTTGATGGCTGTTAGAGAACCTAAAACTGTCACTATTCTTCCCAGACATAAGCGATGCAAGTTAAATCTTCCTTTTGACTAACATACAAACCCGGATAGAAAGACAGGATCAAAATAGCTAGGAGCTTTAAAAATGTAGTTACTTTACAGTATTTGTATAGAATCTCAAAACCTGTGCATTTGGAATGACTGAATGTATCCAGATGTGGAGAACACCAGAGGGATTAGGCAGTACATTCCATCCCCTGCCAAAGCCTGGCAAAGCCGCTGGACGGATAAAGAGTCCTCTGTCTGCAACCTTCCGCTAGAAAATTAATGCACCGTGTACTCATTAGCTGCAAAAATTAACATGGTTTTATTATGGCCGCATGCCAGCTGCTGTGTCTGGTGTGGGATCTTCATTCTCTTCTAGTTAACGAGGGTCCTACTTCTATAGTGTGTTAATATTGTTTCCAGTATAAAAAAAAGGGAAAAAAGCTGCACGCGTAAAATGCAATTTATATAACTGCTGCGTGTACATTAATCAATCCAAAATATTATGTTTATGAAATTAATGAAAGAAAAAAAAAATTACAAAACAATAATCATTTAAAGACTCATGATTGATACTACTCTGCGTTTTTAGGTCCAAATAAGAATGAGGGCATAGGGGCGAATGCTCTAGACCAAGGGTGCACAAAAGGTAGATCCCCAGGACCCAAGATGTTTAGCAACTACAACTCTCTTGATGCTTTGCATGCCTTTAGAATGACAAAGAATTATGGCCATCTACTGCAGTCAAGAATTCTTGTAAGCCATTAACATCTGGGGAATGAAAATCTGAGCTCTCTGGCTTAAATGAACTATGTCTTTAAAATAAGTGATTTATTATCCAGTGATTCTTGTGGGCCTTAAAGGCAACAACGTATGCACACTATGGGGTTCAAGAATTGGATTTATGCAAAACATCTTGAAGTGCATCAGTAAAGGACAAACTTTTCAGAAAAATATACAGAAGATAGCCTTAGGTTGCCAAAGAAGACTAGTTGTTAGTTCTACATATGGGGATCTACCTTGCTGTAGGATCTAAGAATTTGAGGTAGTTTTTTCCCTCTTGCAGTGCTTTGTTGGAGGTATCTATGACATGTCGCTAATTAAAATTTTTGCTAAATAATGGCTACAAATTATATATATGTAATATATGTATATAACCACACACATACATAAAATACATATCCAGAAATACCGAGATATATATACAGTTAAAAATAAAATTTGTCTGTTCCTTTAATTCTTTGAAATTGATTTAGACATTTGTTCAGTAGTAATCCGTGTTCTTGAATGCTCAAAAAACAAATCTTTTATAAAACAGAACTCAGGGTTATGTATGATGATCCTGATTGTTGTTAGCTGTCATAAAACATAGTTCCTACCATGGTTTAATTGAATGTTATTTTTATTCTGTAGAAGACCACCCGTGCAGATGAATCATATAAAAAATCAAAAACAACTCATTGAAGAATTTTTTCTGTGACAGATTATAAAACACAATACCATCCAAAAGCAACATTGTGCTAAACTCATCATTCAGCAGAACTGCCAACTGTTGTGGATTTCCTCAAAAAAATCCAGTATTTTTACTCTACTTTTGTAAATATGGTTTTAAAAGTTTTAAACATGATGAGAATATTTACGATGCTTAGCACTCAGCCCACCTCACTCCCTACACGTTCACTACTAGGTCCTAATGATCATCTTAGGTAACAGAGAATAAGAACCAGCGTGGTAAGTCTTAGCGTTGAAGAGTTTATTAAAAATAAGTTTAGAAGTTAGATTAGATGTTGTTTTGCTGGTAGCAAGGCTCACAAGTTGCACTTGCAACTAGCCATTGGCAAGTTAGAATTCCCCCTGCCATTCTGTAATTGGTGAGTAACTTTTAAGGCCTAGCTAGTTTAAGTCAATGGGACCTGATGGAATACACCCAAAGCTATTAAAAGAGCTTAGTGGTGTACTAGCAAAACCATTAACAGATTTATTTAACCAATCATTGTT
The DNA here is from genome assembly GCA_933207985.1 of Pelobates cultripes. NCBI lineage: Eukaryota > Metazoa > Chordata > Amphibia > Anura > Pelobatidae > Pelobates > Pelobates cultripes. Next base: position 27,110,590 of record OW240916.1, read on the forward strand.
AACAGGAGTAGTCCCAGAAGATTGGAAGTTAGCAAATGTTGTGCCCATTTACAAGAAAGGTAATAGGGAGGAGTCGGGCAACTATAGGCCAGTAAGGCTTACTTCAGTAGTGGGGAAAGTGATGGAAACCATGTTAAAGGATAGGATTGTTGAACATCTAAAAACACATGGATTTCAAGATCAGAGACAACATCGGTTTACTTCAGGGAGATCATGCCAAACTAATCTTATTGATTTTTTTGATTGAGTAACTAAAATTATAGATCAGGGTGGTGCAGTAGACATTGCTTACCTAGAATTCAGTAAGGCTTTTGACACTGTTGCATATAGAAGGCTTATCAATAAACTGCAATCTTTAAGGTTGGATTCCAATATTGTTGAATGGTTAAGGCAGTGGCTGAGTGACAGGCAACAGAGGGTTGTAGTTAATGGAATTGTAACGAGAATATACCCCAACACGCAGGATTCAGCTAAACAGAAGACAACACAGAGGAGAGATACGTCTACCGGACCTTAGAATGGCCGGACTCAACGTATATGAGAGGAGGCAGAGTCAGGAAAGATCCGAAGTCAAGGGCACAGAGAGACAGCGTAAACTAGGACAAGCCGGGGTCTGGTACACAGTAAACAGCAAGCCGAAAACCAGAACAGATAAGGATAAAGAGAAAACGTAGTCAGAAACAAAGCCAAAGTCAATACGGAGAAACACAAGTGAACACAACAAGCACTAAAGGGAACTGATACAGAAACCACGATAGGGCAGGGAGTAAAGGGAGAGGTAAGTTTAAATAGCATCTAAACTAATGTGATTGGCTCCTGTCATATCCACACCCCCAAAAGGTAAGTGTATGGGGAGTGTGGCATGACAGGGGCCAATGGGAGCCTTTTAACAATTTAGGCTCCCACTGTCTCTTTAAGAGCGCACCCGAGACTCGCGGCGCGCTCTTAGATTCAGGCGGGACACGTGACCACTTCTCACGGTCACTGCCCGCCTTTCTAGTGAAGCTGTCGGATGAGCCGCGCGCGGCTCGTGCAGCAGCAGGACCGCGCGCGGCTCGAAGAGAGGACCGTGGCCGGCCCCTGGATAAGGTGAGTTACGCTACAGGAATATATTCGAAGCTTGGACTTGACACCAGTGGGATACCTCAGGGATCTGTACTTGGACCCATTCTCTTTAATATTTTTATTAGTGATATTGCAGAAGGTCTTGATGGTAAGGTATGTCTTTTTGCTGATGATACTAAGATATGTAACAGGGTTGATGTTCCAGGAGGGATAAGCCAAATGGCAAATGATTTAGGTAAACTAGAAAAATGGTCAGAATTGTGGCAACTGACATTTAATGTGGATAAGTGCAAGATAATGCATCTTGGACGTAAAAACCCAAGGGCAGAGTACAGAATATTTGATAGAGTCCTAACCTCAACATATGAGGAAAGGGATTTAGGGGTGATTATTTCTGATGACTTAAAGGTAGGCAGACAATGTAATAGAGCAGCAGGAAATGCTAGCAGAATGCTTGGTTGTATAGGGAGAGGTATTAGCAGTAAAAAGAGGGAAGTGCTCATGCCATTGTAGAGAACACTGGTGAGACCTCACTTGGAGTATTGTACACAGTACTGGAGACCGTATCTTCAGAAGGATATTGCTACCTTAGAGAGGGTTCAGAGAAGGGCTACTAAACTGGTTCATGGATTGCGGGATAAAACTTACCAGGAAAGGTTAAAGGATCTTAACATGTATAGCTTGGAGGAAAGACGAGACAGGGGGGATATGATAGAAACATTTAAATACATAAAGGGAATCAACACAGTAAAGGAGGAGACTATATTTAAAAGAAGAAAAACTACCACAACACAAGGTCATAGTCTTAAATTCTGTATAACAGATTACAGAACATATTTTGAACACTTGAAAAATGAATCCAAAGGCAGGTAGTGGTAAGTTAGATGGGGAACACTAGACAGGCTTGCCTCTGTAACATTGGGCTTTTTTTTCTCTAACCAATTAAAAAATTCCTTACAGCACAGAACTACACCAAAAATTAGATTACGCCCCTTGTGTGCTTATTTTTCCAGATTTGAAATTGTTCTGCCTTGCTGTACTTAAAAACGTCAGTGTTTATGTATTTCTGAACCACATCGCTTTGTAATTTTCTGTACAAATTGCAACTCCAAAGAATTAGGAAAATCTGACTGTATAGATTGCAGACAATCCTAAATTGCTAACAAATGTAACTTCCATTTCTCCACTCCATTTCTGATTTAAATGCCCATTCTTACAAGTGATGCAGTATTGTTTGCACCCTGAAATTCTTTTTCAGTAGATCTTCCAATTTACTTTTTTGCATCGTGACAGCCATGATAATTGATCTTTTCTGAACAAAAGTATTCTTTGCCCTGTCTCTCTTTAGTCTGGTTTACATTATTCTCTTAAAACTTTACCGCTGTCTAGTGAATCGAAGATTGTATTCTCGTGTTTGGGTATGTTGGAGGGTGGAGGGGGATAGAAAAACTACAGGATTGTTTACAGCAGGTAATAGAATCCAGATGCTTGACCATTTCATCGTTCTTCTTAACACTACCTTACGGAATGCATTGGCTGCATTTGGAGTAAAATAAACAGCCACCTATGGGTTAATAATAACCTAATAACCTGACTTCAATCGCTTAAATGTAGCCCCACTGAGCGGAGCTCATGTGGTTATTGACTAGTTCCTGACGCCTAGCAGGGGGTCAAAAAGAACTCTAAACAAGACTAATTTACAGTGATTAGCAGAGCAATTAACTCCACATATTTTCCAAGAGAAGCCTTAAGGTCTGTGGTTTCACATGGATATATAGAGATTTACAAAAAGAAATGAGACTGCCCTAGAGAATCAAGACAAATAGCTCTGTTAACTAATCTCTTACTTATTTCACCATAATCAAAGCCATGTCCTCCAACCCTTGTTTAGTGTCTGGCAAATGAGCAATCAGGTGCTTCTGTTTTCTAAAAGGTTCCCTTGTAACTACAACAGGAAAAGCACCCAACTGCCGTGGACTACCACTCCTATTACTCATAGTTAGACGAAATCTGTAGCCTCCGGAATGAAATATCTAACAGAATCTGATTTTAATAATGATAACGGTACTACCTACAGTTGTTGTCTTTGTGAATTTTTCTAATGTTTTTATTTTATGTCTCCACATACCTTTAACTGTCAAATAAAAAATCCATTATCATCAAATAACAATATAATGAGAGCTATTACAGTTTATATAAAAATTTTGCCTTAAATGAAAATTGCCATTTTGTATTTATTAACGAAAATAAAAGATTACTAGGATGCAATATAACTTTGATGTATTTGTTGTGAATAGAGATGTCGCGAACCGTCCGCGAACTTCCCGCGAACAGTTCGCCGCGGTTCGCCGCGAACTCCGGTCAGCTGACACATCCCGGCCAATCTCCGGCAGACCCTCCCTCCCAGACCCTCCCACCTCCTGGACAGCATCCATGTTGAAGCTGCTTTCAACATGGATGCTGTCCGGGAAGTTCGCGGACGGTTCGCGACATCTCTAGTGGTGAATACATAAAAGTTAATAACTTTTCAGCAAATCTCTTGGGTTTTTTACTGGCTATGTGGGGGCTGCCGTTTTTGCCCTCTTTGGTTGGAAGGCTAATAAAAGGAGTTAAAGTACGGGAATGTATGGAGATATATGACAAATCTAAACAGAAAGAAGAATTGATTGTTATAGAATTGTATGGCCGTTAAAGGGAAATTGTTTAGTTGTTTTAACAATGTATTAAATCCGTGAATAATGCATAAGGTAAGGACTAGATACTGCAATTTAAATCAATCAGACAATATAGCTGGTATACAGCTCTATATGCAGTAATCTCAAAATTAGAGTATACCTTGGCAGGCTCCAGTACGGATATTTGGAATGAACCCTCTGCGACATGGATGTGGTTGAGCTGGGCACATTTCACATGGATGTCCCCAGGCTCGGCCAATGGTGGCACAGCACAGGGTCTTTGTACAAACAATTCCACTAAGTTGACCTTGGCACATCTGGTTGCTGATTTGTGTAAAGCAGGGTCCTGTACGGTAATCTGGGAAAAGAAAATGCAAAATAACGTGTTACCACCATAAGAAAATATAAACAATATCAAATAATATCATGTCAATGATGAGAAAATCTAAATAAAATCACTAGCGTAACTGAATGAATAAAGAAAGTACCAAACAAATTTCAGTAGTGTTTTGAACATTTATAAAACCAAGTAACGCGAGCAGATAATGTAATATGAAAAGAGAACGTGAAGTAGGTCTATGGAACTGTATCTAGGATCTGTAGGCTGATATTAAGAAATAAGAAATAACTAATGCAATATTCCAAGAACAGATAGTTCTAAGGATCTGTTAAAACAAATGACATGTTAGTTCTTTAGATGACAGAAAATGGGGCAAAGAGTTATAAAATAATGCCAGTTAGCATGCTCTTGTTCAGCGGTGTATTTTGGATTTGTGCTGCCCTAGGCACGACTAAATTCGAGCACCCACAAAATCTAAATTGACCCCTCAATTCGTGTCAAGGCCACTTTTTTGACTGACAGACACATGCCCTCATTGATACATGCACTGATATACACGCACTGACAGATACACAGTCATTGGCACACACATACAGTCATAGGCACACACTGTTTAACCAACACACACTTTCACTGACAGACACACACTAACACACGCACTCACTGACAGGCACACACTCTACAATACACATAAAATGACATACACACACTGACATACACTCACAGGCACACCCATTCTCACTGAAAGACACACACAGTTTCACTCACTCACAGACACACATCGACAGCTACACTCACTCACTCACTCACTCACTCACAGTAAGGTGGACAGCCCCAGAACACAAGGCAAGCAAGGCATTTGTATGGGAGCTTAGGGTGGCATTTTTTGGTGCCCCCTCTGAAAGTGCCGCCCTAGGCAAATGCCTTGTTTGCCTTGTGGTAAATACAGCCCTGCTCTTGTTACTGCTTCTTTAACAGGGACCCTCCGCCCCCCCTCTCTCTTTCTCTAACACATGGATTTGAGCCAAGAAAAACAGCCTTAACTCAAGCAATAGGAAAAGAAATAAATGCATATAAATGGTATGTCTCGTATATGTATTTTATTTTTCTTAAATCAAGAGAAAGGAATTTTAAGTGGCTGTTAGACATTTCGTTTGCCATACGTCTAGTAACGCAGTTCCTCCTGTCTCATAAGAACCCCACGGAAAGGAATTAGTCTAAGCAGGAAAAGCCCAGGAGAAAACAGAAGAGATTTTTTTTTTTTTGAAGTGCTTTGCTTGCTATCAGTTCACCAGCCTAACAAAACCCCCGACAGTTTTAATTAGGCAGTAAAATACACCGAACCCCTGCACATATATCAAACTATTGGAATCCATAATAAGTTATGTTGGAATGATGCTGGCCTGCAACCATCGAATTTATTGTATGTGGCTGTCCAATCACAGACTTCCCAATGCAGCTCAATGAGAAGTCTTTGCAAGGCAGATGCTATGAGCAATTGGTGCCTCTTGAGTCTAGCTTTACTGAGCTAAACAAACCAGGAAGTAAAAGGACCTGCTGTCTGCTTGAAAGCCCAGGGGGTGTAGCAAGGTTAATTTATAAAAGTGACAATTTCTATTGAAGTATGCACTTTTTGTAAAATAAAAAATGTGGACAGACTATTCACTCATAAAGCATTTCAGCAAACTAAAGTGCTGAGGGTCCAGAGTGCCCCTTTAATAAACAAATGAATTACATTGTGTAGCTTTTCGTTGTTTACCAGTCACCTAGCTCTCTGCCCATTATAGATTCTGCAGAATTTTCCTGGCCTCATCAGAAACCACAGCAATTGGAATCTAGCTCCAGGCTCCTAGAGATGATGGACTTTCAGAGCTGCAGTTAAACGCCTGCATATGGGGGTTCTGTACTAAAAATAAATATGTCCAAAGCTTTAGGAAACTCTCATGTCCCCTGAATCAACTGCTAATGAAACCGAACACTTAGAAATACAGTAGTAATATTCAGCGTTCTTGCCCACTTAATGACATCACTAGCCCATATGGTATGATCTTTTCACACCAACGAAGTAGGTCCATACAGTACTAACATAAGAACCTGCTTACACCGGATGTTTATACATAAATACTACAGTCTACTTACCTCCTTAACTGTACAACTATACCACAATATATTTGTGTATGAAGTGTACATAATATGAAACGGCTACATATACACAAACGTACAGCACTCCAAACTTCATTCACTTTTTTTTGTCTTACAGTTAATTTGAACTTCAAAAAAAAGATTGTCTCATTAACCTTAAACTGCACTACAAATCACATAATCACCCCATGGAATGTTTTCTACACATCATTCTGTAATATCGAATGTTAATTTAAACTTGTGATTCGACTTACCCTGTCATTTAGGCTGGGGCATGTGCATTTAATGGAAATGGAAGGGGAAAAAAAGATGTGTTGTCGTAAATATAACAAACAATGTGATCACAACGCAAACTAAAAATACTCGTTGGAAAATGGCAAGAGTCGAAGGACCTCGCTAAGAGAATCAAATGCCAATAACGAAATCATGGCGCAAATGCCTAAAGCCAGCTGTGCTGAATGATTGACCAAAGCAAGACAACCTCAAACGAGAATGAGTACGCAGGGCAAAAAGCTGTGACATTGCATAACAGAGTTGTCTGTATTGGAGATTCGATGTCCAGCAATCACAGAAGACAAGGTTAAATAAAAAGAACTTTAATGTCTCTTTAATATTGTGACTGTGTAATACACTTAATTAAATTGCAAGGTCAAAGCATATGTGTTTTGTTAGTGTCTGTATGAAATCCGGACTCTGATTGTCTGAGTGGCTCTGAGTGACCGGTATGGGTAAATACGGCTGAGCGGAAGTTATCTGCGTGTGTGAATGTCTGGGCTGGATACAATTAAGTGTGAAAAAATGTGTCTACTTTTTTTTCTCAGAAAATTTGTTGTAGTTTGCATGGGAATGCGGAGATTAAACCACTGATGGTATCAGCATGGCATTTTATGTGTAGTCTTGGTTATGTCAGTGTAGATTTATCGCATAGCATGTATATGGGTATTTGCAGGAGCCTGCAGCTCCGATATGGATATGACAGTCTCGAAAGACACGATAAGATTATCTGAACTAAATTATGGTTGGGTGATACTTAGAGTGTGTAGAATTTGTTGGCCTTTGTGTAGGATATAATCACAGGAAATTGTATTACCATGAAAACCACTACATTCTACAAAGAAAATGCCCCCTCTTTTAATTAAAAAGGAAAAGCTCTGCATTCAGTCAGAAGAACATATTTTTGTCTTCCTAGAGTTAGATTTAGAAAGCACAATATTCATCATTTTTCCATGCATTTATATGGGATAGTCTATTCGCTCCATGAATTGAACATTCACATCTCACAAAATTGGGATGGTTGGGAGGCATGATAATATATATAGATTACATAAATTCCAAATATGTGTTTTATCTTCATTTGGAAACAAGAATGACGTACCACTTATATCCAATCATTGCTGGATTATGGGCTCATGGACCCTGGGGGTGGAAATTATGCTGGGCCTAAATACAAATTTTAAATGTTTGTTTTTTGTTTCATGCACCTGATCTCCATCTGCAACCACACATGAAACTTTCCCCACTTGTATAAACTAGACATTACAAACTTAGAAAATCATAATTCACAAGCTTGCAGAGTCACAGACAATTTCCGTGCGAGAGCAAGGATTAAATTGGCCACATCCCATCCTATAGAACATCTGGTACATTAATCCAACGAACAATGGATAAGAGAATGCCCACTACTATGCAATCTGACTAGGTACATTTGCATCCCTCCAGTCATGAATAAGGGGAGATATTAGATTAGAAATGAGTATATACAGTGCCAAAGCTACTTTTGGGACTTTATGTTTTATGGATGGAGTTTCCATGATATTCAGCCAGGCCAAGAAAGATATCTGTGCTTTGGACACATGCTATAATTATGTGTTGTCCAACATTTCCACGCAGCAGCTTGCAAAGACAAATCAAGCAGCTTGGGCCTACTGCAATGCATTGGCTTGGAAGTTGGAGCTTCAGCTCCAACTGTCCCTATGTTAATCTGGCCATGTCTCCAAGTACACAGAGCAAGGTATCATGTCAGGCTAATTCACGTACAAGCCAGGTGCCTGGGGGGAAATTATGTTTTTGTCTTGTAAACTATACAAGAATTTAGCAATAATGATGACAGTTCATTGCTTTGGAACCACCGCATCTTGCTGCACCTGGACTTTACAAGGTATATACTCGTTTTCGCATTGTTAAACCACTGCAGTTGGATAGGGCCTATAGGCCCAGTTTATCAAGCAGCAGCAGTAGATGCCAAGGAATATGAGGTTTCTCAACAGTTTTTGTGTATGCCGTATCGGCAAGGGTCAATTCTGGCCTTAGGGATACAAAACTCACGGGAGAGCACAATAAAGTATTGACTGTTAACGTAGACAACCCTTACACATGTAACAAAAAGCAAGGAAATTTAATGTGAAAAATATGGCATATTTTAAGTTTTATGTACATATGCATAAAATATGCTTATGATATCTGTTTTTATTCTCAGTGTTATTATTTTGTCTCCAACAAAAATGTCCCATGATCTCTCTCCAAAAATCAGCTAAGCAAAATGGAATGGAGGACTGGTGTCAATATAAGTTCAGACATAACGTGCGTGACCAAATTCGTACAGATTTTAGTAACATGGTCTCCCAGCTGTAATGTCATCTTGTTTTTTTAATCAACAACCTTTTGTTTCTCAGTGGAGAACTGGAACACAGTTAACGTATATTTTTTTAAGATATTTTGCATATGCTGCAGTCTCAACGTTGTGCAACTTCTTGTTCCTCAGCCACAGCTTTTTAGCTGCATAAATTATTTGATGTCAAATGAAAATTATGATATTTTTACAATTTATTATCCAAATAGGAAATTAGGTGCCAAAATCAAAGAATGCCACGCATGTTTTATGGCTACATCATACTGTTAAAAACAATAGGTCATTATGTTCAAGGTATACAAACTTTGGCTTGGAAAATGTTCACATGGTACTTTCTCTGTTTTGAGAGGCACTTCTCCCAGCTAAGTGATCCTTGATCCTTTCCATACAATGTTTCTATCTGTTAGGAATATGGATGGAATTGTAGAAAAATGAACGAGGTGCTATTGTTGTTACAGGAAGTACTGCTGTAAAAGACTCACTCCAGAAAGGGCCTCACTGGGTCATGGTACAAAAAGACTCGCAAAAATAGCAAAAAGTTATTTTATCACTTGTTTAGGGGGACATTTTGATATCCACATCTAAGTGGTGCCTATGTTTCAGATCCATGAAAAAGCCATTATGGCCTTTCCTAGAATCATAAAACTGCAGTCGACTCATTTTAAACTGTGTCTAGATGAGTGTCCACTGTACCAAACTGATGAGGCATTTGAAAGAGAAAAATAATTGACGATGACCGTTGCTTCTCTTCTATGGGTGTAAGTGCTTAGCAAAAGGGGTGGATCTTTAGAGACCAGTTCTGCAGCTATTGAATTAAAATTTTAGGGTTTAGGAAATATTTTGCACAAAAATAAACTAGCGAGATTTGAGATGAACACTCAAATCTATACTAGCTATAGGAGTGGAGTGCTACAGAATAAAATAGAGGGTATACACTTACCCTAAAATATATATCAGGCTCAAACGATGAATAGATACATAAAAGAGAAGAAAGGAAACACCATATAGTGTAAATCTATATAAAAAGTTTATATCAAATGTATAACACAAATGTGATAAGAGCCTCTAAGAAACAGGCTCAAATCACATCAGCAGTAGTGTTGTATGGTGATACTGCACCTTTTTTTTATCCATAAGATGGTATCCTCAAGAAATGAAATAAAAGCGAGAAAAAAACTCTCTGGTGTAGTATGGTCTATACATATAAATAGACTTTAAATGCAATTATTTTGCTCACATTACCTCACTGAAACCTGGCTCTGAGTACATTCACTTAAGTGCCTTTAGAGGGGGCACCATCACTTCTATAGAATTAGGTAGGAGATAAAGCCAAATCGTACTTAAATATATTTATTAACTTTACAAATAAAAACATTAACAAATGTAAAGAAAAAATATATGCAAAAAACATACATAAAAATTATCTATGGTTGTCCAAATCCAGGCTTTTATTCTGAGACGCATTTCACCCAAAATAATTTCTCAATCAACATATACTTCCTGTTCATTCCAGCTGATTTTAAATATCCCCGTTTTTGGATCCTATTCGCCCGTTCCCCTGGCCTTCCACCAATTGTAAGCCGGAACATAGGTCAGTTAATCTGTTTTTTATCAGTAGATCGTTGGAGTGTTCAGAAGTTATGTGACGTCCAGAATCACGCCACCTCCGATACCCACTCTGCCATCTTATTTGTGGGTGTATACCTCTCCTATTTTGACCGGAAGTGATGCAATGGGATATTGTCTCACGCCACTTCCTATCGTGTCGGCAACCTCCATTCTGAGTATGGGAACTAACATTGCATCACATATAAGTGAGACATTGTCAATGTCTCTAACCTTTAACAGTATTACTGTTAAAACACATATAGTTAAAAATATACCAGAAAATATACCAGAGGCATTACAATATTAAAAAAAAATAACAAACTCCTATTGTTCACTAATAGAGAGATTATCGATTTTTTTTTTATTCTTTATTACTATATTTTTCTTTTGTGTCTTGGGGATTATTAAAATATTTTAAAAAATCTTTTCTTACTTCCTCTATTTTTGCAGGCCCCACATATTCCACATCCATAAAAATCATTTGGTTCATTAAACATACCCTGCTTTTTTCCTGTTGATTTAATATGATTACGTACTAAATTATCTCTCAAATTTGTTATCCTTCAATATATAATTTTTGGTTGTTCAGGGAGAATTGTATTTAAAACATCTTTTTTTAAAATGGGCCAATATTTATAAATAATATTTTTAAAAACATGACTTTTACGGTTGAAATCACAAATAAAAGTTACCTGATTACCATCAGATAAATTTATTTTATGTTTATATTATAGAAGTGTTCTTTCTTTCTCATTTACCTCATTACAGTATTTTTTTTAAAAGTTCTTCCTGGTATCCTTTATCTCTAAAATCTTTTAAAATTGTATCTGTATTTGAAATATACTATTTTCTGTGCAGTTTCGTTTAACTCTTAAAAGTTGAGCCTTTGGGGCGCTCAACAGCCACAGAGAGAAATGATGGCTACTTTCCTATATGTAGCTGTTGACGTCCACTTTAAAAAAAAACCTTTTTTTTGTTTTTATTGCCCTGTCCTCTACATAAATGTTGAAATCTAAAAAATAATTGGAAGATTTACTGTTCACTAGTTAGGAAAATTCCCCAGTCATTTGAGTTTAAAAACTTTCAAAACTCATTAAGAGAGGCCTCTTCTCCCCTTCCAAATAAAAAATATATCGTCTATGTAACGTCTATATAGCTCCAGATTTGACCCCTAATCACCATTACCATATATAAAATGTGTTTCCCAATGGGACATAAAAACATTGGTATAGCTGGGGGCAAACCTAGTGCCAATCACTGTTCCACAGACTTGAAGATAAAATTATTCTCCAAACCAGAAATAATATTAGGAAGTATTTGTGCAAATTTAGTAAACAGTTAATTACATGGTTTAAAAATATACGTGTACGTTTTTAGACAAAGTTTCCCTCTTAATATGAAAAGAAAAATATCAGCCCAGTTGGAATACTTCAAGTCAACTCATCATAACACATTGTTTAGTGCAAAGTACATAGCCTCCGACCCAGAGTTGTATAAATTGCACAAATTAGTAGCAGGACAGGAGACGCTATTCATGTGAGAGACCTATCGTGAATCTATGGACAGCTATCACATTGGTGAATATTTTATTTCATATAATGGCTTTACACAGAGCCTTGTGGAATGAATGTAATCTGCAGCTGATTAAAATCAGATGCAAGGTTTAGCAGAGCTTTGAATGACATACCAGGAATTATCGGTATCTTTGTTCTGCAGTGCAAAATAAATACACTGAGAGTTATTTACTTTAACTACAGATCAATAAGCATTAATGATATCCATCCAGCAATCGAGAACGTGATAAAAACATCTGTGGCCGGTATTTCAAAACCCCCTTTTTTATGCATAAACACCGCAGAGCATTTGGACGAAAACATTTAAATTATAACATTTTCTGATTTCTTTTTTTTTTTTCCACTAAAGAAGGGCTGGGCTAGGTTTACATTAATAATAAGCAAATGCCACAATAAATACCTAATGGGTATAACTCCAACTGTCTCACAGTCTGGGAATTTAATTCATCACAGAGAACCCCCTACTGACTTAAATTGAAACATAACATGGCCACAAAGGAAGGAATAAATCAAATTATAGCACAGCAAAAGTCGACCTATTTTTATGGAAGTTATACTGTAAAAGCTTAGTAGTAATTATGTGTTTTATCTACATTTTTCTTTGAATTTGCGTACTTAAGATTTCCGTGCCCACAGATTGTATGTGTTACATGTTTTTGCCAGATTATGCGTTTTAATTCATCCTTTCACCGGCAAATCCCATTATATCAAGGCATAGATGATATGTTATTGGTCACTTAGAGGTTATGTTTGGTCTTCAAGAGTTAAAAAACTAAGATATATCGCAACTCTGTGTTCCGCGTTTTTTATGGAGAATAAAATAAAAATTTGTTTTTTCTTTCTAGAAAATCATGCTTGATCATATTTGTACTGAGAGAGTTGGCTTGTAGAATGTTTCTCTGCAATTTGCAGCTTAGTGGATAAACTGTATAACTTTTATAATCGCTATAATTTTCAATTCACTTTTCATGTTACTCGCATTTAGTAAATCTCCCTTAAAACATGAGTTGATAATACTCTTTTGCCCCTTCTAACATGATTGTTAGACTGGATAACCTCCGTCACTAAATGAAACATTTAACACTTCAACCATTATCTTTCTTAAGAAAGCATCCAAAATATACCGTATCTATGTACAATGTAGTGTGAATGTTATAGAACACTGAAACATGTTCCTGCTAAAGCAGTAATGGCTAATATAGTTAGTTGCAGATGCCTGTACTTTATATTAATTTAAGCTCATTTATCCTGTAACTGAGCATCATGGGAGTAGTCAGAAAGTGCCCTAACATGTTTAAAAAATCTATGGAGGAAAGACGAGACAGGGGAGATATGATAGAAACATTTAAATACATAAAGAGAATCAACATAGTAAAGGAGGGGAGTATATATATTTTTTTTACAAAAAGGAAAACTACAACAAAAAGAGAAGAATGTATATTTCCTATTTTCCATACACATCAGGTCCATCATCAAAAGTATCCTAGGTGGGGATTGTTCCACCCACGCTGTTACCATAGAGCGGTTTGTCTGCTCCCAAAATTGTAAGTATATTTCATTTTTCTACAACTTATTTGCAAATATGGAGAGCACAATGGGCCTTCTTTTTCTTTAATTGCATGCAAACTACACTACAACTACCGTTTGAGGGATATCCTACAAGTGGGGAGTTGAAATACCACTGTAAGCTGTTTTACAGAGAGCTGGTTATAGCTCTGAAAAACATGAGTTGGCAAATTTTAGTTCTACGCTGTCTATAGTCCATAGACTTACAATACTGCACTATTGGTCTCCTATTCTCTCTTTTGCATATGCCATTGATGTGTGATACCACTCCAGAGACATCTTATTCAACATTTGAAGACTTTTATGACCTCAAAAGGACTTTTTTTTATCTTTTACTTGGTACCTTTTTTGATTACTTACCACAATATTGTATTTATTTTGGTGCTACCTGTATCCTTTGTTCTGTTTGTTCACAAAAAGAGGACATAGTCTTAAACTAGAGGTGCAAAGGTTTAAAAATAATATCCGGAAGTATTACTTTACTGAGAGGGTAGTGGATGCAAGGAACAGCCTTTCAGCTGAAGTGGTAGAGGTTAACACAGTAAAATGAGTTTAACCATGCGTGGGATAGGAATAAGGCTATTCTAGCTATAAGATAAGGCCAGGGACTAATGAAAGTATTTAGAAAATTGGGAAGACTAGATGGGATGAATGGTTCTTATCTGCCATCACATTCTATGTTTCTAAGTTTCTATCAAAGTTATTTACTAATGTGAGAATTCAAAGTGACCGTCAAATTTAAGACCAACGTAGCTGAATTGACCTTACATTTTAAATTCACTTTGAATGCTCTTTTTAGTAAATAACCCTATATATATATATATGTTATATCTCCCAAAAGTCTTGAAAGTGTCAGGTCAGTCCCAATTTTGGACCCCGGTCCTCCTACGCCAGGCTTTTTCTCTGGAATCCCACTTATAGGGAAAACAAAACAAAAAAAAGTCCCAAACAGTACAGTATGCGAAATTAGCTTACGGCTTTGCCAGGCTATTTCAGGACATTTCTGTCCATACGAACATGCCTCAGAAGAGCTAAGACTATGGTCAGCTCTTGTAGGGTAGCCAACTTGGCAGTATACAGATTTCCTTTCTGACTATGCACATGAATTGTCCCCACACTGATCCCACCCCTCGAGGTCTAATTTCTTACCTCAAAATAATAAATATTTGAAAATTGGCTAAAATCTTTACTACCTTAACCCCTTATCATATATTTATATTTGTCCGACTCTGTACTTGACAAGACTCCATTTTAATTGTTTCCATGCGAAAGACATCAAAAACATGACAGATAGTGAGTTTCAAAAGTACAAAAAATCTTGCTTCAAATAACCATCTGGCCTGTATTTACGCATTGAAGGAAGAGGTCATGGTAAATCTACGGTGTAAACATAAAACTGTCATGGTGTCTAACGTGGCCTGTGATGACGTCTGTTTGAAAGATGCATTGATACAGGAAATCAATATCTGTAAATACAGTGAAATTGTGGGATCAACATAATCCTGGCAAATTTTACACAAGCATGGACTCAGTGGAGGGGAGTCATTGTGGCCATTGTTAAGACCATACTTGTCCTAAGATGGATGAAGATATACAATCTTTGGCATCAAGATTTCACAGTGATACAGGTATACTTCGTATAACGACCTAAAATTCCTTTTTGCCATTCTTGGTTTTTCCTACCCTGATCATTTGCCTGTTTAGCATGTGAGATTTCTAGTTAACCCTTGCTTTTACTTGGACATAGCAACATCATCACATTTCATTTTCCCTGCGCTATTTAAGATGGCAGCTATTCAGCGAATTACAGATCTGATAGGCTGCCGACGTCACGCGATCTCATCAGTGCTTTAATCGACAACTGTGAGCTTTGGAAAATTGTAATAAAAACAGTATGTTGTAATTTGGATCTCTTTACAAATAGCCAAAGGACTTCTTTTCAACTGAAGTATGAACTTTAAAAAATTTATTTTGTTTTATAATCTAAAGTGTCATGTGGCTTTTCTGTGAGACTGCTATAGCAAATTTGTGATAAATACTGGTCATAACTCCAAAAGTTTGGGCAATGAAGGAAAATGCTGTTCAAGGGATGAAGCAATAGACTTTGTGCTCATTTAGTAACAGTTCTGTCATTATTGTATAATTTATTAGACCGTGAAATCAACATGAAATATGACATAGCAGACAATCAGGCCTGCAAAAACACAGCATCTCACAGCCACATATACGGTATTTACATAGTTACTCATACACGCACAGGGCAGCTTAAAAATTTATTATTAAATAATTATAAATGTATTATTAAATAATTATAAAGGGAAACGCAAACAACCATATAACAGAAAATGTTAGAATAGCAATTTGGTCTTGCTGTTTTTCCTATGTTTTTATTTACCCTGCTATGTGTATTGCTTATCAGCAGACAATGATGGGGCTCCCTAAATCATTTTTGAGAGCTTTCACAGACAGTTGGAGCTGTGTGTGTATGTAGGTTCCTGCTCTGCAGTCCTATGATAAAGTGAGATCACCTCTCTCTCCGCAGCCTGTGATTGGTAGCTGCTCAGACATTACTGAGTGGAGGAGCCTCTCTGTGGCATGTAAGTGATACCATCCTGTGGCTTGTGCTCTGTTTTCCTTGGCTCTATACAACCCTTGTATACACACAGCTGGCAAGCTTGTTTTGTCTCTAGAACAAGTACAGTCTCAAAGACATTCTCCAGGGCTCTGTAAAAAAAAAATCTCACTACTAGGGCTGTCTATGTGAGAGTCAACACATCTTTCAAAACATCTATACAAAACATGCTAGAGAATAAATCTGTGGGATTTCTATCTATCTATCTATCTATCTATCTATCTATCTATCTATCTATCTATATAATATGGGATATCTATCTATCTATCTATCTATCCATCTACTGTGTCTGTCTGTCTGTCTACTGCATCTGTCTGTCTGTCTATCAGTCTATCTACTGAAGGATTAAAGACTAGGGGAGAGTCTGACAGGGGTAGGCAGGCTGTTCCAAAGGAAAGGAGCCACCCGTGAGAAGTCTTGCAGCAAGGGTGCGAGCAGCAGACAGGAGAAGGTCACCAGTAGAGCGGAGAGACCGAGAGGGGGCATACCTATGAATCAGTGAAGAAATGTAAGCGGGGCTAGAATTGGTTAGGGCTTTATGTGTAAGGGTTAGTATTTTAAATTGACACCTGTAGGGTACAGGAAGCCAGTGTAAGGATCGACAAAGGAGTTAGGTGTGAGAGGAGCGACAGGAGTGAAAGATCAGACTGGCTATCTATCTATCTACCCATCCATCCATCAATCCATCCATCCCAAACAACAAATGAGAAAGAAATACATTAAAATATATTGTTATAATATTTAGCGTGATATTTTAATTCTAACAATTGACAATTTTTTTCAATGGATGTCAATGGAAGGACTACTGTTCAGTTCCCAGGGTTAACGTCATTCTCTCTATAATTGGAATCTAACCCATTGTATAGTATAACGATTCAAATGCATCATTTCAGCCATCTGTTTCTTACAGGCCAAACCTTAACATACACAAAATTAAGGAAGGCCTTTGCCGTCTGAGCTGTTCTATCAGGAAGGAAATGGGCAGACTTTATGGAATAATGTGGATGTTATCTGCAGCGAGATTGTATGTATCGCAATTTGGCGCCGGGCTCTTGTCTCTCACCAAACTAATATACGGAGCAAAAAAACAAAACATAAAGCACTTATATTTTTGCATGAACCTGCAAATGAAAGATTTTCGTTTTTTAAGATGAGAAACCCATACTGTCGACCACTGACTCACTTTCCTGAGTGCACAAATTCCACCGGGAAACACAAGTTGGTGGAGTCCACATGATTTCCCCTGCTTTTCCTACAGGGGCTTACCATAAACCTCATTCTCTCACCCATCCTGATGACAAAACCACATTACAGATTTTTCTTTGCGTAGGGGTTGTGGTTGCGGAGGGAGGACAAAATTTTAACAGCAGTGTTCATGCAAACACTACAAAAACACACATTGTTTAATCTACGCACATATGTACTGCAAGCTTTCTTTGGCCAGTTTTCAAACGGTCCTTTTGTTTTAATGAATTGCTACAACCTGACATCTGCGTTCCCCCCTCCTTCTCTGTACGTTCCCTTTCCAAGGATAGAGAGAGTTTCATTTTCAACCCTTTCACTGCCAACAAGACCCTAAGTAACGTGCTTCAGAGCCTGCAGTTTAAAAAAAGGATGATGTGGAAGAGAAAGGTCTTGGCAAGAGACATCTATGACCATGGTTTGATCCCACAGAGTCTCTTTCAGTTCCAGAATATCAGATTGTATTTTGCAGTTAAGTAACAATGAAAGAATATAGTTAGCTCAAATTAAAATGAGTAACTATTAAACCTATGACACTGCCATAACTAGGTTACTTGTGTCGCAGTTTGATAATCCAATCTCGCCCTTACTGAAAGAGACACTTAACCAATATCATCATTCCATCTCACTGAATTGGTTTATAGTGCCTGGATATCTCTGGCACTGTCTCTCCATTCAATGTTAACACTTTTATAACACTGAATGAGGGTCCCTGACCAATCCTAACTGGGTTACACTATTCCTTAGCCAAATCAACTCATACCAACACTGAGAATTTGTGAGCAGCCAGCTGACACTCACCTATTCACAGCCGGGACTCTGAGCTGCTTGGAACTCTAATTTAGAATGAAACCGTTAAAAACGGTTCAACTCTGAATGGAAAGACGGTGCAACAGGACTTCGTACAGTAGTTAAAAGCAGACGTTAATAAATATAGAGATATGGTGAGGGTTAAAGTTAGGGTTAGGGACCTCTTTAGTAAAACTCAAACTCTTATTCTAACTCTAACCCTAGATGTAAAATCAAAATAAACTCTAGATGTGATTCTAACCCTAACGTTAACCCCAAGTGTTTGCAAACTCCTAATGTATATTCAGTCCATAAACCTATCCCTAACTTTATCCAAATATTTTCCAACTCTATGTGCTGCAGGATCCTGCCAAGCAGACCTCTTTAGTCATTATGCAAAAGACCAGGTAATAGATCTCTACTGGTTTAGCACCCTCACAAAGAACTTTTTTATGTCTTCTTGACCCCCCTTTCCTACCGTCAAAGCATATTATCCCCCGGTTAACATTTTTTTACATACAGGCCTGCCTTAAATAGGAACAGGAGTCAAAATAGTAAGTGAAAAAGGCATGCATCGTGCCAACCTATTTTGAGAGGATTTTATCAAAGTTGTAGCTTAGAAAAAGGTCTTGTAAACAGGAAGGGCACTACCTATGCACTACTACGTTGTAGCCTTTGGCCCCAGTTATTTTCTCTGCATTTGTCTAAGTGATTGTAAAAGGCCCCAAATTTCACAATGTACATGAGCAAGACACTCAAAAAGACACTCAAGGGATGCATTTTAACAGCGCGAGGAACACTGCGTACACTGTAGGATATATTTGCAGGCTGTAACAGCAGCCTGCAATTCCTTAATTGTACAGATTCCTGCTTTTACTTGACACAGAGCACAGGTATATCCTTTTATGATAAACTGCATTCCTAAAGAATGCAAATATGTTACTAATATCTGTAAATAGGTAATTTGATAATATGACCTTTTTGTTGTTGCTCCTATTGTACAGTCCGAAATATTGCCAGAGAAGGGATACTATATGATGTCTAAAACAGTTTCTGTCCCAATATTACGGTAAACACATGGACATATTTGAACATAACTGGGACGGCAATAGAAAGATCAAATGTGTCATATTGTCAATGGAATAAACGATTATTATTGAAATATTATTTCAGCAACTCCCCGTCAGCCTCCCTAAAAACCATACAGGACACTGAATATTTATGTTTTCTAGGCTACATCACTTTTCTAAGCAGACATTTACTGTTATTTATTACCGATGAAAACACTTTCCCTGGATATGGGATTAGTGACACAGCTTCCTTGTACATAATTACAAATTAACAGACATAGAGAAAGTTAAATGTGGAATTCCTCTTATGCCGTTGGAGACTCATAAAACTCTGCTAAATCAGTCAAATGTACACCGGAGGAGGAAAACGGGTAGTAAAACACAAAGTTTTGAACACTCTTTAAAAAGAACCCAACTGATTTTGTGGTGAAAGGCTCAATTTAAAAAGTATCATGGGAATCTAAAGACTAGAGCTATAAACCTCTATAGTGGTGGAAGCCCCAGCTTGCAAACAGAACACTGGTTCTTCAAAATAAATTAATCTAGAAACTATATATTCAGGGGACTATAGATATATGGAAGGACTTCAATTTTTTTTTTTTAATTACTGTTAAAGAAACACTGCAATGGCCATTATAGCTCGCTGTAGTGGTTATTGTGCTAGGTGTGCCCTGTTCCCATGCCATTGTAAATTGTGAAAACACGTTAAAATGGTTTGAGTTCTTACCAGTGCGCTGCTCCCGCCTCCACTAGCGACAAAAGAAAGCCAGAAGCACCTATGTAGAAGCTTCCTTTAACCCTCAGGATCAGTTTATTGGCTGAGAGTGCCATGTGATTGTTCTAAGTAATGAGCTAAGTCCTGCACTGCAGTGCTTAGCTGAGACAGAGGGTTCCCAGCTCTCCGTTATCTGTGCTGGGGACAGGGAACGGCACCTGACGGAAACCAGGTAAGAAGTAAAACCATTCTAAAATAGTTTGACTCCTTACAATGGGAGTCCCTTAATCCCATAACATATTATTAGCAGTCAGACAATAGAGAACATTGTCTTTATATTAAAATGTATTTAGGCAAGTATGGAACTGGTAAATGGCTCACTGTAGCAGAATTGCCTTCCCAGAATGCAATAGTCTAGTTCTAAGACTAAAACGGCATTGCAAGGACTGGGAGCCAGAATAGAGACTATTTAAATTGAATAATAGGAGGATAAAACAGATTATTACGTTGAGAGGAAAGCATAGTGCAATGGCAAATAGGGATGGAAGGAGAAGGCAGAGTGAGTTATCACTGCAGGTAACATTGGCATTATTCCATAATATCTGCCTTTTTCCTTCCTGATATAACAACTCAGAAGAATGCCTTAATTTTTAGTATGCTACTGCTTTGGCCTGTAAGAAAAAGATGACTGAATTTATTTGAATCATTATATCCTACTAAGGGTTCCATTCTATTACAATGTGGCAAATAGCGGTTCTAGATCGACAGACAGATAGACAGAGAGACTGATAGCGATTCTGGCCTCTAAAAACTGGGACGATCACTCTGAACGAAACGTGCATGCAAATTGATAACCGACTGGCGTAACGTACTGCCAGGGGAAATAAATAGAATTGTCATAAATACAGCTTCTTACCTCTTTCACATTGGGGTCCAGTAAAGCCGTACACACAGGCACATCTGTTGGGACCGATGCAACGCCCTCCATTCTGACACCCGTTTTCACAGACAGCTATATAGACAGAAAAATAATATTTGAACGTCACAATGTATACAGGCAATTAAGTATTTATATTTACATTTCATGACAAATGTAGATATAAACCATCTGGTATGAATGTCTGTAAAAGAAACTTTATTGTGGAATGTTTGTGGGATCATAACTAGGGGAAAAAAATGGTTACTAAAGCAGATAAACAAGTAGACGAAGGCTTGGTGATGTTATGTCTAAAATTAAGTTTGGCGTTTGTGTAGCTTTAAATCAATTAAACATAAAAACTGATTTAACATGAGTATTATTCATGAAAGGTGAATTGTGAGGAATTTAAAGAGAACTCAAAATAATTTAATTTTTTTTAGCTAAAATAGTGAAAATTAGTTTCAGTAAATAAATATGACATTGTTACTCACCGAACACAGTGTAGGATTTAAAATTATTTTCACATTTTAAATTAAAATAGCGTAAAAATATAACTGCCTTTTCATTTTGAAGGGTTATTCAATAAGGTGAGAAATCAAAGTGAATTTAAAATTTATGGTTTAAAACAGCCAAACTGTAACAATTCTCTAAATCAGCTAAGCTTTCAGTTTGGCTACTCTGGCAAATTTTCACTGGTTAACAACTCATCTAAAATTTTATTTGAATTTACTGTGAATTCTCAACAATTTTCATTTTAAACTTAAAGGGTTATTTACTAAAGTGAAACCTGAAAGTGAACTCATTGTGAATTTTAAATTTAAAGGGACACTATAGTCACCAGAACAACTACAGCTTTATGTAGTTGTTCTGGTGAGTATAATCATTGCATTTTCATGGACACACTGCCTTTTCAGAGAAAAGGCAGTGTTTACATTGCCCTCTAGGGACACCTCCAAGTGGCCACACCTCAGATGGCCACTGGAGGTGCTTCCTGGGTCATTTCTGCATAGTAGGCAGCACTGCCGTTCAGCGTCTCCACACTCTGCATAGAGACGCTGAATTTTCCTCATAGAGATGCATTGATTCAGTGCAGCTCTATGAGGAGATGCTGATTAGCCAACACAGTGTTTTGCCCAGCCCCCATCCCACCTCTTTGCCGATTTCAGCCAATCCAATGCTTTCCCTGTGAGAAAGCATAGGATTGGCTAAAAATCAGAAATTCTGATGATGTCATCAAGGTGGCAGATCAGGGCGGGGCCAGCGTCGACAGACCCAAGTGGTGCTGGAAATAAGGTGAGTTTTAAAATTTTCTAAGGGTGCTATGGGGGCAAGCTACCTAAATGGTGGATTAAAGACTATAGGGTCAGGAATACACTTTGTGTTCCTGACCCTATAATGTTCCTTTAAGGCCAAAACAGCCAAATTAAAAAAAAAATGTAAAATTAGCTACGCTTCATATTCGCCGACTAAAATTTTAAATTTACTTTGTATTATTATTTTAACGCTGCAAGTGTTGCTGATGAATAATTCCGATAATTTAAAGATTTTCTCAAATTCAGCTTGTGAAAATATTCCACATTGTCTACATTGTATCACAAAACAAATTATTTAGATACATAAAAAAAATAAAAAAAAACCATTTCAATCAGTAAATTATGGTACATTCAAATCTGAAAGATTCACTGTTTAGTGAATACAGAATCTGGACATTTTGGAGAATTAATGGTGGAATAGCAAATTATAGTCTAAAAAAATTTGAGTGGGATTAAATTTTAAAATTTTTCCTAACATTTGCAATTCATGTGCCAATTCAAAACCGTTTTCACTTCCCTGAATAAATACCTATACATTTAATTTAAATCAGTCAGCATTAAATATATTTACCAAGCAATAAAGATCATAAGAAATGTAGAATATCAGGTTCTGTTTCAGACTATATTATTGTAACATTTTAAAGAGCAGTTAATGTTACTGACCATATGCCTTACGTTAAACAACACACAGCATTTTTTTTAGATCTGTTTGTATATGAGAAATCAAACCTCTTCAGATTATTTCTGAGCATGGGAAAATGGTATGGAAAATTTCCCATCCCGTTGCCGTCTGTAACCATGAGAATTTTCCTTCGTTCGTTATTATTTTGTGGTACTTTCTAACAAATGGTTTCCTCAATATCTGGATTCCAAAGTTGACATACTAGATAAAGTGCCAAGATGAACCTTGAAAATTGTAGGGCAGGAGACAGACTTGGACGGAATCGTAGCATATGGATGCAGATTACTAAATGTCTGGGGTTGGCGACCATACAAAACCACAAGACCCATGTTCAAAACCAATTAAGTCTGGCCAATCGTAGATTTAAAAATCAAAGAAAAATATGTGGAAGCATTCTGTAAAGTTAATTTTGTTTTGTTGCAGGTGAATCAACTCTGAGCCAGAAGAAAGATTTGCTAATGATAATAATGTAAAAAGGGGTCATTTCTGTAGCTAACACAAAATACTTTTACCACTTATTTCTAACCAGTTATAGCTTACGTTGAAATTTTGATGTGGTTCGCAGCTCGATTTTATGCCAAACCAACATTTTCATGGTTTTAATTCCAGAGGCACAATGGTGATTAAATATAGTGCAAAGAACATTCTTCCCAGAAATTGCTACTAAAATCATGATCAATGAGACAGGTTTTTTGTTGTTTTTTTATTTACAAAAAATAACATACCCAAACAGGGAAACTGAAAATCAATTAACAAAAGAGCAATTGGTCTTGTCTTTCTCATTTCAAGTCATATGTGTCTCTTTCAACCAGGGCCGGACTGGCCCACCGGGATACCGCAAAATTTCCCTGTGGGCCGCGGCATCTGGGGGCTGCGCTGAGCATGTATGTGCCAGCGGGTGGCCGGTCCGGTGGCACACACTCTGAGGGGGCTGGTGGGCTGGCCGCCGCATTCCACGCTGGAGCCGCCGGGCCGGGTGGCAGCCTCGCCCGTCCGGCTGCACTCCTGTCACTGATGCTAAGGAGTGAAGAAGGAGGAGGGAGGAGCATGTCTCTGTACCATGCTCCCTCGCGGTTTCTGTGCTGGGGATTGTGGGAACCGCAAGGGAGCATGGTACAGAGACATGCTCCTCCCTCCTCCTTCTTCACTCCTCAGCATCAGTGACAGGAGTGCCGCCGGACCGGCGAGGCTGCCACCCGGCCCGGCTCCAGCGTGGAATGCGGCCGGCCCCCCTGACTCCTCTCAGGTAAATGGGAGGGGGAAGACGGGGGGATAAAGAGACACAAGGGGAGGGGGAAAATAAAACAGAGGGGGAATACAGGGAGAAAGAGACAGAGGGGGAATAGAGGGAGAAAGAGACAGAGGGGGAGAGAGATGGGGAGAGTCAGGGAAAGGGGGAGAAAGAGACAGAGGGAGAAAGGAGAGAGACACACAAGGGGAGGGAGGAGAGAGAGAGACAAGAGGGGGAGAAAGAGGCAGAGGAGAGAGAGACACACAAGGGGAGGGGGAGAAAGAGGCAGAGGGGGAAAGGAGAGAGACGCACAAGGGGAGGGGGAGAAAGAGGCAGAGGGGGAAAGGAGAGAGACGCACAAGGGGAGGGGGAGAAAGAGGCAGAGGGGGAATAGAGAGACTGGAAAGGAGAGGGGAGACATGGACACAGAGGAGCAGTGAGGGGGAGAAAGAAACATACAGAGTGACTGGAGGAGACAAAAAGGCACACAAAGAGGCTGGAGATAAAGAGACACACATAGGGGCTGTATATATCACTGGTGGATCGGGGGGGGGAGGCAACAGGGCAATTCCCCCCCCCCACGAGGCTCTCCCCTGCCAGCTGATCTCCCTCCCCGTTCCACAGGCACCATGCGGCACACACTGCCCCCCATACACACACTGCCCCCACACACACCATACATATTCACACACTGCCCCCCATACACACATTGCCCCATACACACACACACACTGCCCCCACACACACATTGCTGCACACACACATACACAGCCCCCCCATACACACATTGCCCCACACACCCTACACATTCACACACTACACCCCCCCACACACATACACTGAACCTTTCACACACATTGCACCCCTCACAGATTGCACCACTACTCCTATACCCTACTACAGCCCCATATCCCAGCAGACCCCAGATAAGTTGTCAAACTGTTCTTAAACTTACTCTGGGAGGGGGTGCCGACACTCCTTGCACCATAACCACTACACAGAGCAGTAGTGGTTATTGTGCATGGATTATTTCTTTAAATAATCTACACGTGCCCCTCCCAGGATCAGGCTCTCGATCCACCACTGGTATATGACATGTATATTAATGTGTATTAGTTTTATATATATATATATATACCTATTATATTTACACATATATTAATGTACCTTTATATATGCATAATACACAGATAAATGTCATTAATATGTACCATATGTAATGAGCAGATATTGGCCCAGTCTTGTTGCTAGGTGCATACTCCAGCACAATAACATATTTAAAGTGAAGAGCGCACTCACAGGACTTCAAAATAAACAAGATAACGTTATTTTTTTACAGTTGTGCCCTACATACATTCACCATTTCAGTCCCATTACCAAGCTTTCCTTAATATGTCAAGGTAGTTGGACTAAAACATTGATTACATGCAAAGGTACGTCTGCTTAAAATAAATCTGCACTTTTGTTTATTTTGAAGCCTATGAGTGTTTTTTTTTCATGTTGGAGTAATAATTTTTAATTTTAAGTTATCTGTTCTAACTCTGTATCTGCACACTATGCTGACGCAACGCATTATGGGGCTGCTAAATATTTTTTTCCAGGGCTGCTTTTAATTCCAAGTCCGGCCCTGCTTTCAACCCCTCTCCCCTCTTTGGCAGTTTGCTAGTCCCCACATCTCCTAACCTCAACCATTTCTTCTCTCCATTCTCCTGCAGCCTGTGTGTATAGGTATATATAATTTTTTTTCTCTCTGTTTTATTTTTTGACGTTTGTTTCTTGTTTGTCTTTTTTTTATTACTTCTTTGGGAGTTTTGGGGGGTATCCTTTAAAAGATACATCACAGTTAAAGGGAAATAGTTTAAAATTATGTTACCATAGCTTAAAATTATGTCACCATTAGAGGTGAAGGAACCAGAACACTCTAAAACTCACTAACGTCAAAGCTCACAAAATGTAATATTAAAAAAAATAACATCTAACTTGGGCAAAAATAATGGGGATTTAGTTACACTATATGATCATACATAAGTCTGACACAACATCAATGTACCCCAATTTTGGTAGGTCCTACTCTAGCAACCTAACGCCTTCTTGTATGTGATAAACCCATTTACTTGGGAAATCCATTCTCCTGGGGCTCTCGGCAGTACCAGGTTTATATATAATAGATATTTACATTTCAGTAAAAAGTCAAATGTAATTCTGAGAGGAATTGTTAAATTCCCCCCCTCCCAAGAACTTCCGTAACACCACCTAGTTTCAATCTGTTGACCCATTCTCTGCCTCATAGTACTTCATTACTCATACCCTACACTTATTACCTAGTGGTGGTAGATGGTGTTTAAATATGGTAAGGTGCTAAACTCTATTCCCGCAGTTGACCTCTGCACCCTGACTTGTTGGGGCTGTGCTCAATTATCACTATGAACTTAGCTCCTGACCCAATCAGACATCATGCTCTGTTCAACACTAAAAAACTATAAAAGCACGTATGTGGGAAACAACAACCACTTTAAAGAGGTCCAACTGTTATCCAATTACAGCCCTAGAAGACAAAAGTATGCAGTTCTATATTTTAGGGTATCTGGAAGCTGAAGACTCAATGCAAAGCCAAAGGGTGATATGAGAAACCCTGTGAGAGCAGGCTAAGTATGTCTGAGAGATCTATAATCAAAAAAACAAGGTAATTTAAAAAAAAATAGTGTACATGATTAGTTGTTTAGCTTCTCAGCAACATCTACAACCATATATAACGAAGAAGACAACGTTAATCTTCATTTTATCTTTGTTTTGGCATGTAGTTTCCATCATAATACTCCACAAACAGTTGGTCTGTTATATGGGTAGCAGAGATCCACTTCAGTTTTACATGCAACATATTACGCTTTTGTGAATATTATAAATAGGATTAAATTCTAATCAAAGAGCCTTCATGATCAGGTCCACCTCGTCTCTACCTCTATTCAATTGTCCTTTGAGTTTTGGATAAGGGGAGTCACTACACATATAAACAGAGACCCTTTGAGCACACCAGACATGTATCTATCAATGTAAGAGAGTTATTTCTGGCCCTGAGAGAAGTAGCATCTGTCGCCCTCATTAGATGGATTTGATATTCTCTTTAGCATTTTAAAAGTTTGTTCCCACCACTATTCAGAATAGGAAATGAGGGTAATAAAAGCAAAGAAGTGATAAGGGCCCAGCAAAAATAAGAGAACAAGAGGTCAGTAGAGTCTTCCGAGAATGCAATACATTTATTGTTTCTGAAGCAAAATAATATTTTTATATTACCAAATTTACTATATTCTCTAATGCATAAATATCAATATATAATATTACTTACGTTGCCCACAATGGGTTCCAGTGTATCCTTTCTGGCAAGTACAGGAGTCTTCATTACAGCTGCCTCCATTCATGCAACGCACATTGCAGTTCATCACTGAGGAGAGAAGGACAGAATTTTAGATCATGTCACCTTAACTACCAGTAAACTGATTAAATATATATCTGATGACTGGTAAAGCACAAGACATTTACGTTTTTTCAATACGCAACACAATCATGTTTCCAGCTCTGGTTCTGACGTGTAAAATGTAAAATTCTTTGGTCAATTGCTGTTCATCACCAGTAAATGAATAACTCGGACAATGTTACAGTCCAGTTTTCTGGCATTTAAGGAAAAATTGCAAAAATTATAGCAATATTTTATAAATGTTTTGGAAAAATTCCTTTGGTCCTTTAGATCAGAAAACAATTATTCTTCCACGTAATGGATGAATTTGTCCCCTTTGTATTTTTCTTGGTAGATAGTCATGACACAAATACCTGTATAAGGAGCTTATGTGATGTATTTATCACCTCATGACTACGAATGATCGCTGAAATGTGAATGATGTGTCCTTATGGGGGCCAGAGACATACAGGACACAGGGGGCATACACATCTGAATTCCATTATGTTATCTGTTGCTATGAAGCTGTGTGATTTATTTACTGACGCGGGGAATGTCTTGAAAATTGAGAAAAGAGCTGTAAAATAGGCAGAGCAAGGCCCCATGTAGAGATTTCTGTGAAATAGCTGTGGTAATAATTGTCACCCTAAATAGAAGGTCAGTAGATTTATATACATCCCCTACTGTGACGAAGACCTATTTACAGGTATTTTTTTTTTTAGTGGTAATGGGGCATGAAAGGATTCTGGGTAATGTTTTCTCCGCATACCGACAATGAGAATTTCATAATGAGAATTTCACTAACATAGACTGATTATGCAATTAAAAGTTAAAAATGTCATTGTTATCCTAGGGTAAAATGCAAGGATTGACACTGTTCAACTGTATGAAATCCTATACTGTTCAATACACCAACCAAACACTGTAGTGAGAGCAGGGACCATTGATAAATCAGGTTACATTGTAATTACAGACTCATTGCATATCAAACAATTCAGTCTCTTTTACAATTGTTTAAGGCCAGCATAAAAAAAAAAAAATGATTCAGGATTATTGTGTTTTTTATTACTTAAATCTATTAAGAAATAAACACTCTGGTACTCATCATTTGTGTTAAGAAGTAAGTACTCTGATACTCATCATTCGTGTTAAGAAGTAAACACTCTGGTACTCATCATTCGTGTTAAGAAGTATGTACTCTGGTACTCATTATTTCATGGACCACAGTTTCCCATTCTGTGAAGCTTTTACCCCAAGGTTTTCTTCTGAAAGAACCATTGGTAACCCAGAATTAGGTTCATTTCAAAAGTTGCTTAAAAAATATTTGCAGACTGTACATTGTGATGTCTGTAGTCTACGGCCACAGTGGTAGCAGATGTTACCTGTTACTGGTACTAACTGACATGTTAACCGCACAAATGTAACAATTCCCAAGGCACTTATAGTAACTAAATTCAATAAAGTGACAGCTCATAACAGTTGTAACAACCACAGGATGTTTAGCAGTTTTATAACGGTTGGTTAGATATTTATTTATACTAGCTCACGCAAGTACTTGAAAGAGGAGTTTGGATAACATATGTATATTCGACCTTAAAAAAAAAAAAAAAAAATTAAATGCACCAAAAGTAGTAATTTCCTTGGTCACAATATTAAGAATAAAATGTTTACCTATTGGAAATACATGGGACCATTTAAAAGGTTACTCTAGCCGTCATAATAACCAATACAGCCCACTGTAGTAGTAATGATGTGAGGAGTACCTAGGCCCGGTTCCCTGGTAATGGGTCCCCAGCAGGCTCTGAGGCACCCTGGTGGTCAGGTGACTCGCTTCTAACTTTTGCAAAGTAGTAGAATCTGGAAACTGACCACTCTCAGCCAATTACAGCAATTCTGTGCAATGACAGCTAACTATTGTCACAAGCAGGCTGATGGGTAAAATTCCATATGTGCAATGTTTCACTAGGCACCATGACTGATGCAAATCACTGAAGTGGTCCTGGTGTTTGGAGTGACCCCTTAATTTGTTTTATTTAATCTAATCTGGGTTCACCAGAAAACATGCTTATTATAAACTAGTATCTTTAATGTTAGGCTATAGTGAGATATATACCACCAAGACAACCTTGTAGAGATCAAATGACAACCATTGTCTCTAGATAATCTGAGTCAATGAAAGAAACTTCGCCCTCTTACCACCCAAGTCATAATTTTGTGAAGAAGACAATGGAAATCCTAAACTTTAATCTCGATCAACTAATTCTATTCAATGTATTTCCAAATATTTACTGGAATTCTAACTCACAACTCTCTTTCTGTCTTATTTCCATAATCTTTTCATATGAATATTGATTTGGACATAGAGCAATATGACTTGTTGGCTATTTAATTCTTTGAAAAGTATTTTGTGAGCACACCCTATCAGAATTTGATGTAATTATTCATCTGCTGACAGGAAAATCAATTCAAGAGAGTTTTGTTTACACAATATGTTGATTCCAGTTTTTTGCTAGTTTTTCTTGCGGTTATTGGGTTTATTATTGCTGTATGTGGTTACTGGACCAATGCACATATGATGCTTTTTTGTTTTTTTATTAAAATGTGGTTTTGGCTTAGTTTTGCAATGATTGCTGTGCAGCAAAGGACATGTATCAATACATAAACACAACGTTTTTATTCCATTTTGCAGTTATGGAAGTTTCAAAGAAGTTTTCAAAGCAGCTAAAAGCAGATCAGTTGTCAGTGAAATGGAACCATTTTGTATCTTCTAAATATGTTATCAATACACAGAGTTTAATATGGCAACGCTCCGTTGCTACACAGTGCTGGTGCTTACGAGAATAGTATATTCTGTCTGTACCAGGAGGAGAGGCAAGTTGAACTAAAGTAGACAGTTCTGTGTTTAGTTTGACAATTGTGGCCTTAAATTTAATATTCAAAATGGCTTCTTGGTAATTTTTACATAATCCGATATTGACTCACTGTTGCTCACCGTAACAGGTAGCTGATTTAGCTAAAGGCTATGGTCTAAAATTAATATACCTATCAGTGCCAATCTATAAGGTACCTTGTGGCCAGTAAGGTTCTCTTTAAGTTACTAGTTCTCTGCTGCAATAAGGGGGTTTGGTTTTTCATATGATATCTAGACTGGGGACCTTGTTTGAATCCATATATCTACTGCATATGAAATTGAGTATTGAACTGTAGGTAGCAAGTCAATATCTTATTAGGTTGTTCATAAATCTTAGGGACCCATGTTTGTTTATCCAAAATCAGGAGTGGAGAAAGACTCTTTAAAGAAAGAAATAATCACTATTTAGTAGATATACCACCAATGAAAACATCAATTTATTTAATTATGCATTTTTAATGGGGGGTATATCTAAAGATTTCTTGCAAAACCTGCAGTTCTCCTGTCTGCTGCGTTTGTAAGCCCTCCCCTTCTAACCACGCCCAGAGTTTATGTGGCTGTCCAATCACAGACTTTCCAATACAGCACAATGAGAAATCTTTGTAAGGCAGGTGCTCTGGGCAATTGCTGACTCTTGAGTTTAGCTCCACTTAGCCAACCAAACCAGGAAGTAACAGTAACTATTATCCTGTTATGTCATTATAATTTATACAATTATTATATTGCAATTGCCTGTTTCTTGAGTTTAGCTCCCCTGAGTTAACCAAACCAGGAAGTAACAGGACCTGTTGTCTGCATGTAAGCCAGGTGGGTTTAACCAAATTAATTTATAAAAGTGCCAATTTCTATTGAAATCTGCACTTTTTGTGAATAAAAAAAAGAGGAAAAACTCTTCATACATAAAGCACTTCAGCAAGCTAAAGTGTTTTAGGTGTTTTGAATGTTCCTTTAATTTAGGCTACGACAAACAGGCCTGGACTATAAACCTTTCTTCGTCTGTATGTGCTTGAAGAATGACATTTCTGAACGGCACCATATTTTCACTTGATGTGCTTCATTAATTTGTCATGGGGGGGCCCAAGAGGTGGCCTGATGGACCCCCATGGCGGGCGGCTGTCTCCATGTCAGGCGCGGCGAGGGAGCTGTGTTCTCTATGATCTTCTCCCTCGCGCGCCGTTTGCTGGTGCCAGGAGCCGGAATATGACGCGGCGAGAGGGAGAAGATCAGAGAGAACACAGCTCCCTCACCGCGTCTGACAGGGAGACAGCCGCCCGCCTCACTGAAGCCCCACTGGACCCCAGGGACAGGTCCACGCCAGCTCTCCAGGTAGGGAGGCTGGGTGGACTTTTTAAAATTTTAAAAAATATGAATAATTTGTGTGTTTCAGTGAGTGTATGTGTGTGTGTGTGTCTGAGTATGTGTGTGTGTGTGTCTGTGAGTGTGTGTCTGTGAGTGTATGTGTGTGTGTGTCTGTGAGTGTGTGTATCTGTATATGACTCTATGTGTGTATGAGTCTATGTGTGTGTCAGTGTGTGTGTGTGCACGCGTTTATATATGCATACGAGTGTATATTATAATTTTTTGGGTGGTGAAGGGGGGGTGGTTTTTGGTTCCCACAATTTAATCCCTAGGACTTGACCCCTGTTTACAAGTAATTGGGAGAAAAAACATAGACCCTTCCCATTTTTAGGAAATGGGTGGGTAGAGTGAAACATTAAAAAGTGCAAATTAAATGGCAGGATTCAGAAAACTGGTCTCCTGTAAAATATTTTACCTCTGTTTTGTTCCAATATCGGTATAGAAATGAGTTGTTTTTTTTTGTTTATTGTAAAATTACTTAAAAATAAATATATCTGCTATAAAAAGGCTTAATTAATAATAAAAATGGTAAATTAATATTGTAGAATATTACCTATAATTAAGAATTGCAACATGCCATTGTGAGTAATTTAAAGCTCATTAGAGCATCCTACTTAATCGGTAGACCTTCTTCAAGTCTGCACCATTAGTACAATTTATTGCAACGAGGGACTATGTCATTAGTAGGAAGGTTTGACTTAGTAACAATAGTTCTCTTAACAGGGAACGTTGGAGGGAATGTTGCAAAATCTTTCACTATAAGGAACTCCCAAGGTGGGTAGTCAGTGGAAAAAGAACATAAGGTTTAAAAGGATAAAAAAAAAAGGTTTTAGAACAGGTTGTTGGTTCAGCTGTGGCCCAATACTTTCTCTAAGACTAAAATAATCTTTTTCTTTTTATACATTCCAAAAAATACATATATATTAAAAAAAAAAAAAAAAAAACTTGGCTGGAGTAGGTGGAAATTGTCTGAGCCAAACTGTTCCTGAATCATTGTGAACACATTGAGAAAATCACATACGTTTAACTATTTCACTATCACAATTATTGCTTAAAACTGTTAAGTCCATGTTTCCTTACCAGGTTCTATTCTTTAATGTTATATGTTGTAGGATGAAAGAATCAAATGTGTTTTATCAATCTGGTGAATTCTATAAAGAGAATGCACTTCAAAACAATGATATATATATATATATATATATATACATGTGTATATATATATATATATATATATAGCAGCCATAGTACAGGACACGGACCTTGTTAGGTTCCACATGTACCTCGGATTTGAGGACAAAAGGGAACTCCATTACCCCATGTGACAATTCCACCGTTTTTACAAGACACTATCTCTGCCCTCTTAGTCTCAGAATCCACATTCTGGTCCTCAGTTAGCAAATTGTCAGTTAGATGAGCACTGGTAATGTAGCTCACATACAGCAACGCCCTTGTCCTTCCTTATGATGCCCCTATCCTACTCTCCTCAGTTATAACAATGCTCCGCAAGAGACATACACCCGACCTTATACAAGCCTCCACTGCCATGTCCATAACATGGGCCACCTATACCACAGCTCCCCCAAGCTATGACTATTCCAGGCCACCCAACAGTCCCGTTTTTGGTGGGCAGTCCCAATTTTGGGATCCTGTCCCACTTCCGTTACCTGTTGACCCGCACCTGGAGACACCAGGTAACTGTCCCCAGGCAACACATGGTGTTAACATCATTAGATGCGTTCATGTGGGCAGCAGTCAGTAGGACAATGCAGGGACCACTGCTGAAGTCACTAATGAAGCCATCATTACAGCAGGTGACTGGAATATTGCCTGTGCGATATGTTCCATTGAAAAGTCCGTTGAGATTAAGAACACTGAGTGCCCGGACTTCTGATTTTGTACACATAGAAAATCAGACAGATATTCACACAGACATACAAACAGAGACACATACATCTTTGCTCATAATCAAAGCTTGCTTCCTTCTTAGTTCAGTACCAGGAAATACATGTCCAAGATTCAATTTACATCTGCTGTTGTCATTATTGTGTATCCCACTATTCATATCTTCAATCCAGAAACGTGACTCCCATTAACCCCTTAAGGACGGAGCCAAATGTACACGTTGTTAACAAAACAAAATGTAAACAAAACCTGGCATTTGCGCTACATGTCTGTCCAACCGTAATACACCTCTTTCATAGTAAATGCACCCACCCTTATTATATATCATTTTATTCAGGGGAAACAGGGCTTTCATTTAATATCAAATATTTAGCTATGAAACATAATTTAATATGAAAAAATGGGAGAAAATACGATTTTTTTTATTTTTTTAGTTCTACATGACATTTTAACTGTCAGTGTCATAATACTGTTTGCTTTTACTGCAATAAAATACACATATTTGTATTCAGTAAAGTCTCACGTGTAAGACAGTACCCCTATGTACAGGTTTTATGGCGTTTTGGGAAGTTACAGGGTCAAATATAGCACGTTACATTTGAAATTGAAATTCGCCAGATTGGTTACGTTGCCTTTGAGACTGTATAGTAGCCCGGGAATGAAATTTACACCCATAATGGCATACCATTTGCAATAGTAGACAACCCAAGGTATTGCAAATGGGGTATGTCCAGTCTTTTTAGTAGCCATTTGGTCACAAACACTGGCCAAAGTTAGCGTTAGTATTTGTTTGTGTGTGAAAAATGCAAAAACGCCAATTTTGGCCAGTGTTTGTGACTAAGTGGCTACTAAAAAAGACTGGACATACCCTGTTTGCAATACCTTGGGTTGTCTACTATTGCAAATGGTATGCCATCATAGGGGTCATTTTCATTCTTGGGCTACCATAGGGTCTCAAAGGCAATGTAACCAATCTGGCGAATTTTAATGTGAAAAAACTGTAACGCAAGCCTTATATTTGACGCTGTAAGTTTTGAAAACACCATAAAACCTGTACATGAGGGGTACTGTTGTACTCGGGAGACTTCGCTGAACACAAATATTTGTGTTTCAAAACAGTAAAAAGTATCACAGCAATAATATTGTCCGTATAATGCTGTTTGTGCATGAAAAATGCAAAAAACTTCACCTTTATTGGCGATATCATCGTTGTAATACATTTTACTGATTTGAAACACTAATATTTGTGTTCAGCGAAGTCTCCCGAGTAGAACAGTACCCCCCATGTACAGGTTTTATGGTGTCTCGGAAAGTTATAGGGTTAAATATAGTGCTAGCAAATTAAATTCCCTTTACTTTCGGCATGGGTTGTCAGGCAGGTCCTGCTAATTGTAATTAATTAAGATACCTAATTATGTAAAAATAATACATAAATATATATGTAGAATTAATATATGTATATATATACGTATGTGTATATATATGTATATATCTATATAATTTAAAAAAAATATTTTTATTTATATATAGGTATATATATATAGTGATATATACGTATATATTTATGTATATAGATATATATATTATTTTGTTCTACGTGTATTTTGATATATATATATATATATTAATTTCACAATACAGTTAGAACGAAATAACACACATCTATATATTTTTTAATTATTTATTTTTAATTATTTTTTTAATTTTATTTTTTAACGTATTTACATTTTAATTTTTTTTATAATATATATAAATATATATAACAATAATTATATATATATTTAATCAGTATCAGTCTACGAGTAATTTGATATTAATATATATATATAATTATATATATATTAATAGTAAAATACACCTAGACGGTGTACGTGTGTGTATGTATATGTGTATATATATACTTAGATCATATATATATAATATATATATATGATCTAAGTATATATTATTATTTTTTTTACACCATTTATTTAATTTTATTTTATTTTTAGCCAGCAGGGGGACCACCTGTCATTACAGGCAGCCCCCCTGCTGGCAATGCTGCAGCCAGCTATCCCCGGCCATGTGATTGTGGGGTCCTCGCTAGGACCCCACTCTCACATGGCCGGGGGGGCTCCTGGAGGGCGGACGTGCCGCGGGGGGCTCCCTGGGAGTCCCCCCCACCGCGATCGCCGGCGTGGAACCGCCGGCGACCGGGTAAGTACCGAGAGACCGGAGGGCGTACTATTACGCCCGGCGGCGTTTAGAGCCGCCTATTAGAGGGCGTAATAGTACGCCCTCCGGTCTAAAGGGGTTAATCTCTAAAAGCCTGGTGTATGTTCCTTTGCAGCACTAAGGTGAAAGGGATTCTATAGTGTAAGGCAGGGGTTCCCACAAGGTAAATCCCCAGATGTTGTAGAACTACAGCTTCCATGATGCTTTGTCATTCTAAAGCATTCTAAAGGCATGCAGAACATCATGAGAGTTGTAGTTCTACAACATCTGGGGATCTACCTTTTGGGCAGCCTTGGTGTAAGAAATAAAATGTTGTATTCCTTACACTATAGTGCCGTCCTCTGGTTCTCACTACCAGGGCTGCCACTACCAGGGCTGCCATCAGAAATTTTGGAGCCCCTGACACAGCTCAAGGTCTGGGCTCCCCGGTGCCTGCACCCGAGTCTGCCCAAAGTGCTGTCCCCCCCCCCGAGTCCGCCCACAAGGATGCAGTGTCTGTACTGATTCTGGTGTGGATGCAGAGTTTG
This sequence comes from Pelobates cultripes, assembly GCA_933207985.1. Classification (NCBI taxonomy): domain Eukaryota; kingdom Metazoa; phylum Chordata; class Amphibia; order Anura; family Pelobatidae; genus Pelobates; species Pelobates cultripes. Next base: position 27,147,146 of record OW240916.1, read on the forward strand.
TGTGTTAAGTGGATGTGGTGTGTGTTTAACGGATGCAGTGTGTATAGTGGATGCAGATTGTACATTTGTGTAATGTATGGGGTGTATATTAGATGCAGAGTGTGTGTTTGTGTAGTAGATGTAGTGTGTGTTTATAGTGAATGCAGAGTGTGTATGTGTGTTTGTGTAGTGGATGTAGTGTTTGTGTGTATTAAATGTGATGTGTATAGTGAATGCAGAGTGTGTGTTTGTGTAGTGGATGTAGTGTGTGTGTAGTGAATGCAGAGTGTGTGTAGTGGATGTAGTGTTTAGTGAATAAAGTGTGTGGATACAGAGTGTGTCTTTGTGTAGTTGATGTAGTGAGTGTATAGTAACTACATAGTGTGTGTTTGTGTAAGTATTTAATGTGTGTATAGTGACTGCAGACTGTGTGTTTGTGTAGTGGATGTAGTGCGTGTAGTGACTACAAAGTGTGTGTGTGTGTGTTTGTGTAGGTACTGCAGAGTGTGTGTTTTTGTTAGGAAGTAGTGTGTGTAGTGACTGCAGAGTGTGTGTTTGTGTAAGGATGTAGTGTGTGTAGTGACTGCAGAGTGTGCGTGTGTTTGTGTAGTGACTCCAGAGTGAGTGATTGTGTAAGGATGTAGTGTGTGTAGTGACTGCAGAGTGTATGTTTGTCTAAGGATGTAATGTGTGTAAATTTTAGTGAATATTGTGTGTATATGTTAGTGTATAGTTTGTAGAAATGTTAGTGAATAGTGTGTGTAAATGTTAGTGTATAGTGTGTGTGTAAATGCTAGTGAATAGTGTGTGTAAATGTTAGTGTATAGTGTGTGTAAATGTTAGTGAATAGTGTGTGTGTAAATGTTAGTGTATAGTGTGTGTAAATGTTAGTGAATAGTGTGTGTGTAAATGTTAGTGAATAGTGTGTGTAAATGTTAGTGTATAGTGTGTGTAAATTTTAGTGAATAGTGTGTGTAAATGTTAGTGTATAGTGTGTGTAAATGTTAGTGAATAGTGTGTGTAAATGTTAGTGAATAGCATGTTTAAATGTTAGTGTATAGTGTGTGTAAATTTTAGTGAATAGTGTGTGTAAATGTTAGTGTATAGTGTGTGTAAATGTTAGTGTATAGTGTGTGTAAATGTATGGGGTTGCAAAGTGTGGGGGGGAAAGCCTACAGTTTTGTTTTTTCCATCCATTAATTGTATTGTTTTATTCCCCCCTCACCTGTATCTCACCTGTGGCCATGGAGGGGGAGATCACATTGGCTGGAGCCCTGGAGCCGGAGGTCCTGAGGAATGGTGCAGCCCCCGCTACCTGTATTCTGCAGGGGGCCCAGCACACTTGAAATATACTGCCCAGATACTCTGCTCTGTCGAAGTCTTGGCGAGACTTCGACAGAGCAGAGCATCTGGGCAGTATATTTCAAGTGTGCTGGGCCCCCTGCAGAATACAGGTAGCAGGGCGCCCGCAGTGCACACATATATAGCGTTAATTGCTATATATGTGTGCACATAGCTAATGTGGGCAGTGGCCTACACACAACCCATGGGGCCCCGGTGCAAAAACTGATCCGTGGGCCCCCCCGCGCGCTTACTCTGCGCGGGCTGGGGCCGCAACACATGGCTGCGACCCCTGCGACTGCGGTATGTACACCAGTGCATGCAGATACACTTAAAGGACCACTACAGACACCCAGATCACATCAGCTCAATGAAGTGGTCTGGGTACCAGGTCCCTCTAGTTTTAATCCTGCAGCTGAAAACATAGCAGTTTCAGAGAAACTCACTGAGGGTTAATCCAGCCTCTAGTGGCTGTCTTATTGACAGCCACTAGAGGAGCTTCTGCGATTCTCACTGTGAAAATCACAGTGAGAAGACGCTGAACGTCTATAGGAAAGCATTGAGTAATGCTTTCCTATGGGCGGTTTGAATGCGCGCGCGGGTCTTGACACGCATGCGCATTCGGAGCTGAGAGGCGGATCAGGGCGGAGAGATCCCCAGCGCCAGCGCAAGGGAGTCCCGCGCTGGAGAAAGGTAAGTGCTTAAGACACACACACTCTCACGACGCATATACACTAGCTAACAGACACACACACACATTTACTGACAGACACACACTCAGTGACAGACATACACACACTCACTCACAAAACACACACTCACTAACAGATGCACACAGACTAACACACTCAGTAACAGACACACACAGTAACACACTCACTGACACACTTTAACACACACTAACACACACACACACTCTCTAACACACACACACTTTTTTTTTTTTAAATTTCATCCCCCCAGCCTCCCTACTTTTGGGAGTGCTGAGGGGATTCCCTGGGGTCCAGTGGTGTCACCCGGCGGGCGGGCGCGCGAGAGAGCACTCTCTCCCCTGAGTGCTTCCTGTTCAGCTACCTTGCGCGCCGCGTACTGATACCGGAGCCGGAAGATGACGTCATCTTCCGGCATCAGTGTGGTGCGCAAGGGAGCTGAAGAGGAAGCACTCAGGGGAGAGTGCTCCCTCGCCTGCCCGCCCGCCGGGTGACACCAGGGCCAGCCTCGGGGGGCCCTGAGGTGACGGCTGCTGGGCCCCCCAGGAGAAGAGACTGGCCACACTGGCATACATACCGGGTCACAGGGCAGTCCGGGCCCCCCAGGACAGCCGGGCCCATGACAAGTGTTATGGTTGTCATGCCCTGATGGCGGCCCTGCCCACTAAACCCCAGCATATAAAGGGTAAAACCTTTGTTTACTCACCCTATTTCAGTGAAAATCTCCTTTGGTACAGGATCGTTGCTCCGCCTCCTCTAACATCATCCGACGGGGGAGCCTAATGCACACGTGTGGCAAGTGTTGTGAGCGTTTTAGGCCCTCCCCATAGGCTAGCATTGTTGTAATGCTTTCCTATAGGGATTTTTCTGACGCTGAATGTTCTCATGCAGAGCGTGACTATTTCCAGTGTTAGTTAGGGGACTGAAAATCCATAGGACCCAGGAAGTGCCTCTAGTAGCTAGATTGACAGCCACTAGAGGCAGTCTTATTCTTGCAAGGTAATTATTACAGTGTCTCTAAAACTGCAATGATTTACACTGCAGGACTAAGGGGGGCAGAGACACAGAGTAGCATCATAGTTTGCAATATGGAACTTGATTATTGATCACCATTAAAATAACAGGCAGATCATTTATTTGTAATATATTTTACATGATCTGCACATTACTTCAGTGGGCAGATCATGTTTTTGATGTATTCAAAGCTATTATTTTTAAAGGCTTACAGCCCGCTGTAGAGGTTATGATGCCGAGTACCCTGGCCCGGTTCCCCAGTAATGGAGCAAAGCGTTTAGCAATGGGTTTCCCCTTAATCAGAGTATCTGCCAGGCTCTGAATCTCCCTGGTCGTCTAGTGATGTGCTTCCAGGTTTAGCAGAGCTGCAGGTGATGAAGTAAACACCATTCATTGGCCGGTCAGACCGACATTCTGCACAATGAAATTTGCACACAGATGTTAGAGTTACACCTCTGGCAGCAGAAGGGTTCAACTCTCTGTGGGCAGCATTTCATAGCGAAACACTACACATACAACATACAGGCACCATGGCCACTGTAACTCACTGAAGTGGTGATGGTGTTTGGAGTAACCTTTTAGAAAGAATGGGGAATAATGCATAGTTCAGGGGCCCTACTATTGTCAGAACTAGGGCATGTTTTGCTTACATTAGTAAGTGGGAGCTGCCACCATTTTATCACACATCATTTAATGGTCGCCAGTTTGCTGATACCATAGAGATGATTTGTTGAGTAACAATGCATGTCTATGGTACATCTCCACGGTGTTTACTGTCTGGAGCTAGGTACTTTCTATAGGTGACAGTAAGCCCCTAGCTCTTCATGTTGCAGGAAACAAGCAGATATTATGGGAAAAAAATCTCATTTATGTGAGAAGGAAAGTTACTTTGGAGGAGACAATTAGAAACAGCAAACAAGCATTGCCAGCTTGGGAAAATCTAAATAAAGTAATCATCCAGATGTTCAGAAAAACAACATGAATAAAGTACCTAGTACAAAAATTTGGGAAGAACGTGTAGCAGAAATACTAAATAAGCAAATTATCTTAAAAGGATACTAAGGCACAAAATTCCACTATTTGGGATAAATTTGCCATCATTGGTTAAATGTCAGTAATTGTGTAATATTTACACATTTATTATCTAGGTTTATATATGATTCACTGCATCTCTATGAGTAGATGTTGATCGTACAGTGCAGCGGTTTTCCACGCATGCGCAATAGCCTCCCAATGCTTTCCTGTTGGAAAGCACCGGATTGGCTGAGATCGTCAAATCTGATGATCTCAGCCATGGGGGTGAAGCAAGGCAGGGCCAGCGGCAGTGAGACCGGTGCGGTGCAGGAGAAAAGGTGAGTAAAATATTCAGACAGCCTGTTTTATTTGGACTCTGCCACGTTATATTTATGTTCCATGGAAAGAGTTTATTAAATAAGGTACTTAACATGTTTTATATTAAAATCAATATGGTAAAATAGGATTATCTCACAAAAGTATTTTAATGCCATTTATTTGCAGATAATAGGAAAATTACAATTGCCACCTTTTCTAGTATAGAGAATATTCTTCGGTAAATGCTCCTGCTATACCCAGTATAAAGGTGGCATAATGTCCTAATTCCAAAATGTCTTGCCTCTTCTCTCTCATAAATGTGTTTCTTTGCTGATCCCTCTCATATTTTAGTTTTTTTTAAAGAAAATATCATTTACTGATATTCACAAATTTCTTTTTAAGCAGCACAAGTTTTATTTACAATATTTTCTAGGTCTATTACTGCAGCTGAAATCCATATATAGGATAGAAAGGAGTTCTCCGAGCGCACTGCTTCCTCGAGGTCCCTTTCATTCCCCCACTAACAGATATGTTACAGGCTCTATACTGAGTTGCTAAGTTTCTGTGTATAAATAGTTAGTTACTATGGCTGTACGTGGCACAGCTCACTGAAACACCTATTCACACTGATGCTTAGTGTTGTAGCAAATACAATTAAACCCCCTTAAAATGAATATGTGATTATATTGCAAAAGCATTTTATTGTTAGCGATTTGTAGATAAAAATAGTGTATTGCAACACTTGATACATGTTTTTAATATCCTGTATTTTTTTCCATTTCTTTAAGATGTACGTTGCATTTACAGGTTTCTATGCAATGTCACATTTTAATTGTATTGCATTGTTAAAGGGACACTCCACTGCCCAAATACAAAATTAATAAAACTCACCCCTAATGAAAACTTGCATGCATTTAATTATGCATTTTTTTTTTCATTGGGGTAAATTTAAAAACCTTTTGCAAATCCTGCATTTCTCTTTTTTGCTGCCTTTGCAAGCCCTCCCCTTCTAACTCCACCCAGACTTTCTCTGGCTGTCCAATCACAGACTTCCCAACGCAGCTGAATGAGAAGTCTTTGCAAGGCAGGTGCTCTGGGCAATTGCTGACTCTTGAGTTTAGCTCCACTTAGCTAACCAAACCAGGAAGTAACAGTAACTATTATACTGTTATGTCATTATAATTTATACAATTATTATATTGAAATCTGCACTTTTTTGCAAAATGAAAAAAGAGGACACACTCTTCACACACAAAGCTTTTCAGAAAGCTAAGGTGCTTTAGGGGTGTGGAGTATCCATTTAATGTCTATTATAGGGCTATTAAACCTTTTTTTAACTTGGAATATTATATAGAGTGATTTGGCATTAATTTAACATATGCAATAGTGTAATAGTTAGGGGGGGGGAAGCTACATTGGATATGTACTTTTTAATTTATCTACTTTAGTCTGAAATTTACATTTCCCTTCCTTTCTTTACAGCAGCATGTGTTATATATCAAGCTGTGTTTTATGTATGTGTATATGTACATTATAAATATACATACATACGAGCTTCCTGTGTAGGTTATTGAAGTAAACTGAAGTTAGTTTTTATGTAACCAAGTTTAGATAATGCTTGCTGTGTCATACCCCCAAAATTGGTATCCTGAGAGGCAGGATGATGATAGCAAGGGGATAAAGTTGGTGGTACTTTAATGCAACTGTGTCACTGGCTCCACACAAAGAGGCAAACCCATGCACTGAGCTAAACAACCAGGAAATAACAGGACCTGTTGTTTGATTGACAGCCCGGAGGGAGGGGTATAAAAAGGTCATAAAAGTATCAAATTTCTATTGAAATCTGCAATTTGTTGTAAAATGAAAAAGAAACAAGAACACGCTCTTCACACATAAAGCATTTCAGCAAGTTAAAGTGCTTTAGGGGTCTAGAGTGTTTCTTTAAAATTTGATTCTCTAAAAAGCATTGGGTTGGGTATTTTTTTTTAATTTTTTTTTTAAATCTGCCACAATATATTTTTTTTATTAAATTACTAAAACTACTACAAATAAAGGAATGGCTATTTTGACCTAATACAGAGTAAATTCTTCCAAATTTAAAACTGAGCTATTTCTCTCAGTTATCCAAGAAATACAAATTAGCTAAATCCTCCTGCTTTGCTTTCTAACATTCCTGATAGTGCTTGTGGGACCCTTTCCTCTGAATCCTGCCTTAAGGCACGCTCTCTGCATTTCCTGGAGTCTCCTAACGCTTATGCCAAAAGAAACACTCATTTAATTAGTGCAGACTGGGAGACCTAGCTTAGTCTGAGATTGAGAAAAAAAAAAAAAATCAGGTTTCATGAAACAGGTTTCAATTAAATGTAACTTTTCGGCCTGAATATGAAGCAAAAAAAGTTGTACTTTAATTTCATAGTTAGGATTTTTTTTTGAGATTTGCACACCTTCTTTATACTTTCTTTATAGGCCTGTATTATGATTTATAAATAAAGATTATTGACTTTTCATCTAATATCAGACTCCATTTTGTCTGGCTGGAACAAAATGGAACTGTGTGAATAGTATATGCAACTGTTGTAAATTTAAAGAGAAAACAGATGACTGAATGGTTGCAAATATTAAAAGTACATATCGACATAACTCAAATGCTTGAGATTTGTTCACTAAACTGGGAACTGTGGAGAAATTAAAAGGAATTCCAATTTTTTGTCCAAAAAAGTAAAACAGGAAAAATAGTTGTATAAAATATATATGTTTTTCCAGTTGGCCTATTTTTCTAGTTTATTCAATATAACTGAATAATTATATCCACAATTCCTGGATATAAATGTGCAGTTTGGATAAATACAACCCAAACTATGCTTTTTTTGTTTCCCAAATTATTTTCAAAAAATAAAAAAAAGTTTTATATTATTTGTTCTATATTTTAAATTGAAAAGGTTGTGTGCTGTTCATTATTTTAATGTCCATATAAATGTCTATTTAAGTAGAATTTTATAATTGTGTAAATTCTGAAAAATGCTATTGCAACACAATTTGCATTTTAACACGTGTATGACATGAAAAACATGATGTTATAACATTCAAGATAAAAAAAAACTATTTCAAAATGAAATATATGATAAAATTATTACTCTTCTTGAAAGAATAAAAATGTAAAAAATCAGTGCAAAAAGGTTATCATTTGTATAACACTGTTAGACGTATTGTTATACGCATCGGACAAGTATATATGCAATATAGAAGAGTTTATTGTATCACTGTTGCAAATAGCACCTTTAAAATATATTTACTGAATAGAGAGGTGTGGACAGTTGATATATTTTACATCAAAATATCCAAACTTGAAAAATATTTATAATTAGCTGGTTTGGTGTATATTCTTAATTTCCTTCATTTAAAAAAGAAATGGTTTATTTACTCTTTTCCATTTACCGTGCTCACCTCTCCACGTCACACATCGTAATGGCCTCCACCAACACAGTCCTGACAGTGGAGCATTGGGGGCCTAATGAGCATGCGCGACAGTGTTGCAAGCACATTCAAGCATCCCCACAAGAAAGCTTTGTATTCAAAGCTTCCCTATGGACTTCTGCATCATATGACCGAGTTTTAGTCGGTCAATGCACCGGAAGCACAACTAGTGGCTGTCAGTATGATGGACATACTGCAATGCAGACGTTGCAGTTTCTAAAAATCTGCCATGTTTTACATTGCAGGGTTAAACGAACAAGGCCACTGCTCCCAATACCACTTTCTTGACATATAGTGACTATTTAGGTAATCGATTGCACTGTCAAAAGTACAAAATGGAGTACTCAAACCTGTTTGTAAACTTCAGAGAACTACTGTGCGCTTTATTTGGAGATCAACTCTACTATAGGAAAATATGACACAATAATATGTATTGTGGTTTGTAAAAAAGTGCGCTCATTGAGCAAGGCTAAATATCCCCCCAAAAGTCTATTCATATGTATGTCTGTGGTTTGACACCAGTGTGGTTAATAACTAAAGTGTGAATTGTTGGAAATTTAAGGTGACTTCAAAGTGAATCTAAAATTTTAGGCCCGAAACTTTGTTTATTTTAAAAACGAACATTAATAACGTAACTGCCTTTGAATAATCAGAATCAAAGCAAGGAGAATCTCTGCCATATGCATGAACGTGCCTTCTCTCAAAGAGTAATTGAAAACACTCAAAATCCATGAATTCAGCAAACTGACCACAATTTACTTAAAATTACCTACCAAATCCCTTGTGTCCGTTCTAGGAGTGTTTAGATTCCTTACGACTGACTGAGAAAATTTCCCAGACTCAGCAGTAAATGAAACATACATAAGACTGTGCTATTTTGAGTGTCTATGGTAAAATTGTTGCCTGCAGTGCAATTCTTCGTCACTTAAAGGGACTCTGTAGTCTCTATAGTATCATTTTTAGCTTAATGAATCAGTTTTTGTGTTTAGATTATGATCCTGCAGTCATGCTGATCAATTCCCTACCATTTAGGTGTTAAATCACTTTTGTTTCTGTCTATGCAGCCCTAGCCACACCTCCCCTGGCTGTGACTCACACAGCCTGCATGAAAAAAAATGTTTGATTTTCAATCAAATGTTAACTTGCTTTAGACGTTTTTATCTCTTGCTCTGTAAATTAAACTTTAATCCCACACAGTAGGCTCCTGCAAGGTCCCCAGAGCAGGAGATAGCACATTCTAAATTAAACAGAATGTGCAAAAAAGGAAGTTTAAACATAAGATCTCTCTTTACAGGAAGTATTTAGGAAGTCACATGCAGAGAGGTGTGACTAGGGCTGCATAAACAAAGTTATTTAACTCCTAAATGGCAGATAATTGAGCTGTGAGACTGCAGTGACATGATCTATACATCAAAACTGCTTCATAAAGCTTAAGTTGTTTTGTTGCCTATAGTGTCCCTTTAAATATGTTGATGGCTATACGGACACGTGAGCTTTTTGGTATTTTGTAACTGTGTGTCTACTTATGTATAAAATCCTTTCCTTCCAATCTAGTGAACAAACTAGAGTAAAAAAAATCTTGAATCAAGCGGCTTGAGTTGGACTCTTTCCACTACGCCTTATCTTGAAAGGCTTCCAAAATGCCATGTAGTTAAAAATAACCAATGGGTAGGTCTAAAGTGAGAATCAGCCACTTCAACTAGATTTTAAGCTCATCTGAACAGTATCTGCTTCACCACTTTTCTCTCTTAATATTGCTTTATTTTTAGAAACCCTAATTCTTTATTTTTAAAGTGCTGTGTGGAAAATATTGGCGCTATAAAATTTATATATAATAATAATACGGTGTCTTTTAAAATAATATCTCTCTAAGCAAGCGCATACTGTGCTTTATATAAATATGGGGGTAGTGTGTCTGACAATGTGAGCCCGACTGTACACAAACATAGTGAGAGAGCTATGTCATATCTGACTATAAATCAATACAACCAGCTCTTACCTGCACCGGCCCCACAAGTTGATGATAGCTGTCCGTTAGAGCATGTGCACATGTTTGGCCTTGAACAAAATCCATCTCCACAAGAATTTCGGCAAATAGCTGAAGGACAAAACAAGAGATATCAGTCAGTCGATCACAAAGAGCAAATCATTTTAATAAATTAATACTTGCAAATCCGAATATAAATGTGCAAGTGACATGTATATTCTTACTGACTTTTGACTGCTGTTGTGAAGTCCCAAGACTCCTGATTACATAGAGATATTGAAACAATTTAGTGCTTCAGCTCAGAAGGTCTGAATTTAACCGTATATGGGGGGCTGGGGAGGGGACGGGGGACGGGGGGAACCTGTAGCTTTGTAGAAATTACATTGTTTCCATTTGCAGGGCTAATGCACCTCTAAGGGCTGTCTTTCATATAGTCAGCAGAGGTATTTCCTGTGCAACAACTGTGTGAAATTGGTCTAATTAGGGACTAGGGCACTATAGCATTAGGTATACATAGTGTTTTTTTAATATTAAATATTATCAATCATGGGTTTTGTTTTGCATTTGTTATCATTTTAAAATTAAAAAACAAACAGTTTTTGTATTTTTTACAGTTTCGTGGCATATTTGTAAATTGCTTCAAGGCGAATTTAATTTCTTCCTTTCATTCACCAATAAGAGTGTGTAAATTGTAGAACACGATGCACTTAAAAATGACTCTTTTTTTTTAACAGCCAATAATATTACGTAACTATGTCTAGTAAATAGAAAATAGCTCTACCAACATAGTACATTTCAAACATTTTAATATTTTATTGTCTCACTGTTTGGAAAAGTCAAAGAGCTATTTCAAAGCACAGTTATTTATGTTAAACTTGCTTCACACAGAAAATTCCAAAAAACTGGCATTTCTTCATGAATGTTTAATTAAAAGTAATGTGTGGCTTTAATTAAAATGTCCCTTTAAAGCATTCAGAAAAATTACTTCCTCTGCAGATTAGATTTTACTCAGGACATCTATTTATGGCTTAATCTACTGCTCCTGCTCCCCACAGACTAACTCTGTACTCCCCTGCTACATTGTCCTTTCTCACCCTGGACAATATAGGATATCTCTGTTCTAAATGGGTGGAGCTAACAGAAAGAACCATATGTATGGACTGACATGGGAAAAATAGCAGAAAATTGTACTCTTAAGTATATCACAAATGGTGACATCGCAACTAGGGGATCGGTGACTGCAGGGGGAAGTGACATTTACTTGTCTGTTCCTGTTCCTCAAGGGCGCCGCCATCCTCTTCTGTCTGGTCCATGTTTACTCTTGGTGCTTCAGCTGCCAGGAGCCAGCGTCGGCGCTCTACTCTGGCACATGTGCGAGAGTACAGAAGTGAGGTCTAAGGATGCTCCTGACCTAATCTCCCCGTGCAACCGTCACTGGTGACGGCTGGAGGATTGAGACGGCTTGACAGAGGCAAGGTAGTCCCGACTTTGTCTCTGTATATCTTTTGACCGGGTTGGAATTTCAGTGAAATTCAAAAACAGTCAATATAAGTATTTCATAAAGATTCTAACTTTTTTTCAATGCTCATTTTTGCAGGGGGCGGGGGGGAGGTGTGGGACAGAGCCACTTAAAAATATAGGAGTTATCTAGTTGGCAAACTAATTTATTAATCAGAAAGCAAAAATGTTCTAATAAATATACATCATTTTGAACTTGTTTCACGGACAGTTCAGACTAAGGGAAAATTCGATTTTGATCCAGTATTTAATCTTCCAGCCAATGCACATTTAAAGTGAATACACATGTCAATTTAACCTCCTGTGAATACATAGCTATCTTACCACCTGCATAAGCAGAATACAATCATCCTCGGGGCCTTTTAGAGAAACATTTCTCATATAAGGTCTTACCCTAAATAAATAGCTACATATGAGGTATTTGTAAAAACACAAAGGAAAACCAGAGGACTTTTCTTGAATGTCTGTGACCTCAGATGCCACAACATTAAATTCTTCAGCTAGAAGGGCCCCGCTTGGTTGATGTAAGAGCTGTTAAAAAATGAAAGCTGCAACTTTTTATTTTTTTTATTTTTTTAAAGACCCAAAAATCAACGACCACCCTGTGTTGAGCCCCATGACTTCACTACTCTGGGATGAGGAACAGACGTCTGAACTAGAATCATTAAAATAAGATCAGCTGGCGCAAGTTATTAAAGTTCTAAGCACTGTTCAAGAATTTGTGAGCTTAATTCTATACATAAGAATAGAGTTTGGAGTCTTGGAAAGCTCTGTATAGAACTGAAGACGAGACTTGTGACAGTTGGAAGACTCTGGATATGGGAAGACCAGCATGTGTGATGTTTGGAATGCTCTTTGCAAGTGAAAAAGAGACCTGTGAAACTTGGAAAACACTATCAAGCCCAGAGTAGACCTTTATGGACCTACAATATTCAGTTCTACCCCGGTGGAAAAAAAAACATTATGCGTGATAGTTTAAATGACCCTGTGCAAGCAAAAGTCAGTTTTGTAAACATCTGCATATTGTCAACCAAGGAGAACTAAATCCATGTTGTCCTATTTTCTTAAAAGTCATACTTACGGACAATGCACTGGTTTCCTCCTGGTAATGTTTTCCATCCTGGACAACAGTATGAATGAAATCTGGATCCACAAACATTAGGTCTAAAAAAGAAAGAAAATAGAGACAATCTTTAGCATTAGCTACAAAATAAAACAATTTAACAATAAAAACCCACAATATCATAGAAGTTAATTATATGTGATCGCCAAAATAGTCAAATAAAATAATAGTACAGCCATATTGTCTGCATTGATCTGATGAACCTTACATAAAAAGATCTAACTGTTACACTGTTACACATTCTATAAGCATGTTTCATCAATCATTTTATATAAATAGTGCTGCTGTTTAGTATAGAGAATTACTTTAATTGTTAGGATAGAGTTTGGCCTAACTCTGAAACCACAGTATTAAGCTGATGCTTACTGGTGTCTGCTATAGGCTTTATACACACAAATTTCATTGTTCAGAACAATACCTGTATATAGGGGAACACTTGGAGGACCTTTTTAATCTTGCAGTCCAATATGCACACTATTAACACCAGTTACGCAACATTCTATTTCGGTCTGTATGGTCCCTGTGATCGCACGGACTTCGTGTCAATTGCACCTACATTGTCCACCACTTAGGTTAACCCAACGAGCTCTATGGCTGTAAATATCTATTTCAGAGACATGATTCAACTACATAAACTAGTTACTACAGAAGTTATGTGGTATAATTTGGGGGGGAGCGGGAGAGGGGTCACAAAATAATTCGTGTCATATAACATTTTTACAAATTTTTTTAATAACTGCTGATTTTCAAAATGTTGGCTAGTCTATTAAGGTAGAATAATATCATAAACTTGCTTGTTTTCAAGCACGTGATTTCTGTATTTAATCCGCAGGTAGCTCACAGGTAACAAATTCGGATTTTTCCTTAATATTTATAGAAATCACTTTTTTTGATACATTGCTTGTATTTTTGCTGGCTACTCTTATAGAGGGAGTAACAGCTATTAACAAGAGTCCTTATATAGAAACCTTAAGTAGATATAAATAATATAATTTTATATATAAACCAGATGCGTCCCATCTGTTAGCTATTAAGGGGATATGGGGTTTGGTGTTATCTTGCCTTTGGAGGGGTTTAATCCAAAAGGAGAAATACAGCATTGAATCAATTCGTCTTATCTCACAAACGTGTAGCGTTCACTTGTAAAGTAAAAGGTAAAAAAAACATTAAACTCTGTGATGTTATTTTTTAATATAATAATAAAATTCGTTCTCTGAGCTGGCTCTGTGATTTTGTTTTTTTTTTTGTAATCTGTCCGGTTTTAAAATTATTGTTTGAATACAAAAATAATTCATTTTATCTTATGATCCTTCTTTCAGATAGTCCTCCTTATGATTCTTGTTTCTTAAATCAGAATCGTATTTTACAGATTAATGATGGAATATTCAGACACCTGATCAATATTAATCCATATTAAAACCTAAGATGACAGGTTTCTTAATGTCCGACAAACAAAAAAATAACAATTAACATTATGAAGGAATAGATACCCATAATAAAGTGATAAACCCCTACATTTACATAGTTATTAGGAAACAGTAACTTTACAATTAACCCAATTTAGAGTTTGTAGCAAACAGCATGCTCAATTCATTATGTTTTTAAATTTGTGTGGCTGTGACACTTACTTTATATGTGATTTGCAGGTTTTTGTAAATTCCCCACGGACTTTACCTTACATTTAGAATTTTATGTTCTTGAGCAAAAACCATGAAGGTATTTGTCCATGGATTTTGCATCAAACATCCATGAGTTTTGCTCATTACGATAAAGTAACACTCTTCCTTTGCATTGTAAAATGTTGATGCCAAGGCACTTGCTGGTCCCAGAAGGCTCATGGCACACTTGCCCTGCATAATGGTAAGCATTTTTAGTGTAAGGCATTATTAACATGTGGCTACTAATTTAAAGCTATCTCATACTTGGGACTTAGGAGAGTTGAAAGAAAGAGGGAGAGGAGAAAAAACAAAAAGAAGAAATGAGTAGAACCACTAAATCGTTTAAGATAATGATGTATCTGTATTGGAGAAGACAGAAAACAGCAAGAGACTAAGCGTATATCTTGGAAGATAGCATCTCGTAAGTTTGTTTGTGCTGGGCCCTGATCACTTGTTTTAGTTTCTCCCATGCTGTTTTTGTCACAATTTATCTGTTTGCTTTAAACTATTTACCAATGGAATTCTGTACATTGAAAGCATTAATAGCACTGATAACACATTATTCCTAACCTTAGCTACGAGGATATCAAATAAAAATAACATATCTATCGGCAATTCCAGGAACTAAAACAAAATATAATAACAGTATCACTAGGTGACAATACGAAAATGAATTAAAGGAACACTATAGTCACCTAAATAACATTAGCTTAAAGGGACACTATAGTCACCAGAACAACTACAGCTTATTGAATTTGTTCTGGTGAGTAGAATCATTACCTTCAGGCTTTTTGCTGTAAACACTGTCTTTTCAGAGAAAATGCAGTGTTTACATTACAGCCTAGTGATAACTTTAATACATGTTTGTGTTCCTGACCCTTTAGTGATCCTTTAATGAAGCGGTTTTAGTGGTATAGATCATGCTTCTCGTGTTTTATGCTCAATTCACTACCATTTAGGAGTGAAATAACTTTGTTTCTGTTTATCACACATCCCCTGACTCTGATTGACACAGCCTGCATGAAAAAAAAAACTGATTTCATTTCAATCAGATGTAATTTACCTTAAACAATTGTATCTCTTTCTCTGTAAATTGAACTTTAATCACATACAGGAGGCTCTTGCAGGGTCTAGCAAACTATTAACATAGCAAGGGATAAGAAAATCTAAATTAAACAGAACTTGCAATAAAGGAAGGATAAACATTAGATGACTCTTTACAGGAAGTGTTTAGGAAGGTTATGCAAGTCACATGCAGGGAGGTGTGACTAGGGTTCATAAACAAAGTGATTTAATGCCTAAATGTCAGAGAATTGAGCAGTGAGGCTGCAGGGACATGATATATACACTAAAACGGTTTTATTAAGCCAAAGCTATTTTGGTGACTATAGTGTCCCTTTAAGTAAAACTTCTATAGATAGAAACATTATGGCAATTGCTTAGTTCGGCCTGACCTGGGCCGGAGCCCCGAGTGAAGTCCTAAAATGCCCACAGTCTGATTTAGGTACCCCTGGTAATATTGAGAAGGTTATGTCCTTTAGCAAACTAGCAATGCACTGAGAACAAAACAGCATATACTGTCCAGCGTACCACCAGTTTTTGACAAGATAAGTATAATGAATCAAAGAAAACCGAAGACAACCACAATGACAAGAATATAAAAAACAAAATAGCAGTTGCCTAATAACAAAAGAGCAGTAAAAAGCATAAAACATCCCATAACAACATAGAAACATATCATGAAGGGAAAGTCTAGCTTGTAATCCAAGCATATTCCAGAAAATTATGCTGAAAGCCCAGGAGAAGCTATGGCAGTATCCCAAATAGAATAAAGAGCAGTAATCTGGAATACATCCCAGTGATGTAGCCATAACTGTCCAATGTCACTACTTAAAACATATCTGTATACTAAAAATCAGATGGTGACAAAAGTGTTTTAATTGAAATATTAACATTTTGTTAGATCCATCTGATGTTCACAATCTTCCTTCTGCTTCTGTCATTCGGCATCTTGACTTTTAAAATAATATATATTTATGTACACAGAAGCAATAGTTGCCAGTGTATTTGTCTTGTAGAGTGTATCTGTAGTGTGGCCAGACATTACGACCATCGTTTACACTTCTAAAAATAATTTTTTTTAAATAGGTCAGAAGTGTTTAATATAGAAAGTATAGAAAGTATTTGCCTTTAGGTCATGTTGAGTGCAAGAGATAATTTTATCTACAAGAAGTTATGAACACCGTTCACAGTTAGAAAAATATAGGTCAGAAGTGTTTTTTTTTTTTAATTGAAGGTATTTGCCTTTACATCGTCTTGAGTGCATGAGATAATTATATCTACAGACATTGACTGACTAACTCAAATTATATGAGCCAAATAATCCTTATCACTTGCTAGCCATTGCAAATGTTTTCCCCATAATGCAACAAGCTCATTTTTAGACCACTTTCATTGTACAGCGCTACGGAATTTGCTGGCACTATATAAATAATAAAATAAAAATAATAATTAAATGTTTTTTTTGTTTTTTTTTACCATAACACTCTCCCTATTCCTATACTGTGAGACTTTAACATTCCTGTTGATTACGCCAAACTTCTTTTCTTTATCTCATCCTTTGTCCTTGCCCAATGCATTAAATGTCTGACATACTATTGTGATCAACCTATTCTCCTACTTGTACTCAGTTTCCAAAATTTCTAACGTCTCTTAACTTCTTTCTCACAACAAAATTCTAACTTTTTAAAAAACTTTTCCATACGCACAGCAACCTCATTTAAGTAGCATCACGGAACTTAGCAATTCACTCCAACATCTTCACCCGTCTCGTCGCCACACAATGTAACAGTAATATTGCATCATTGCAAGAGAAGTCTACCTCACCACCACCTAGAGCTGCTCGTCACATCTGCAGCCAGATGTGGCACTTTATTAAAATCTGCATTCTCTAAAAATGGTGCGCATGACTGCCAGGAATCAAGCTCTCAGCCAGACAGGAAACAGAAGAGTAGAAGCCAAAAAAAAAAAAACAGGAGCAAACAACTGTAATGCTGTGGGTTTGTTTTGGGGGGCTTGGGGGGTTGTCATGGGCCCAAATCATATGCATAGTATTAGTTTGGTGATCCATTCATCAATTGAAAAATAGCCCATTAGTGGACTTATGCACAAATAATTTTTACCTGCAGCAGAAAACATCAAATCCTGTTTATCTACAATCGAACAAATTTTGATCAAACGCGTAAATCCCGGATGGTTCAATTCGTTCGGTTGTAGTTTAATAGGAATTTGATTCATTTGGCACAGGCGAATATAATTTGTGCACAAGTCTACCCGTTAACATACATTTTAGAAAATGCTAAAAGTTTACTTTTTCTAGTGCCGAACGTGTTTCCAAAATAGTGCAGAAGACAATACATTCTTTAGTGAACAACCAAAACTATTTAAACACAGTGTCCTCTCTCCCAGAAAAAATTACAACTGCATCGTTCATTTTGTCAAACATTAATTACATGAATTGTTTGGACTCCTTGTGCCATATCCAAATATTTATTTTACTTTTATTGATTTCAAGGCATTTAGCTTTAAATGACCTATTACGAATAGAACATTTATTACCTGGCCTCTAACATGTGCCCCAAGCCCTTCCTGGAAGATTTTCATTGTGTTAAATTGAGCACCTTTGCAACTGCTTGAGATAGTGTGCAATATGTGGCTGCACACTCATTGTTTTTGTTAGTGAGAACATATCTTTATTGGACCACCATGAAAGCCCCTTGGTGGTCCTGAAGCTCTTGCCAGTTACCTCTGCAAAGTATTTTCAGATTAGTTTGGGGGAGGGAAGGTAATCATTGATAACAATCAGACTGTAGTTTAAAAGCTCCATACACATTTGCAGCTGTCCAGGGCTCGATTCCTAGTGGGTTGTGACACTTATTCAATCACATCATTTTGAGTTGAAACCCAAAAAAAAAAAAAATAACCACAAAGACTTTTTTTTTTTTTTACAGTTTTGCACATATTAATCAACTGGTACTGACAGGTTTAAGGCTATTGGATTAATCTTATCGTAAATAACTAATAGACTTGGCTGTTAAAGGAAAATTGTTTATTTAACATTTCTTATTTAGCACCCAAATCCCAGACTGATTGTAAATGTAAATTAATATAGTATTTCTCCCGAAATTAAAAGGGAATTCAAAATTATATAAGAAAATATGATGCGTTAATACAACTACAAAGGTAAATAAAAGGCTATCTATTTTAAAATATTTTTTTTAAAAGCAAAAAATAAATTGAAACTCAAGAGCATTCAAATAAAACTGAAGCAATATAGGTAGAGGGTACTTCAAACTGAGAATTGTCTCAATCTGGTTACAGTCCAATAATGTAAATAATAATGACTAAAATAAACTTTTTAAATATAACTGTTTTACGGTCTTCATTGCCCTAAATAGCTGATATCTATAATGTCCACTACAAATGTTTGATGGATCGTGCAAATGACAAGGATCTTAGATGGAATAGTGCCGTCGAAAAAGGGCCTGTTTAGAACTGGAGCTCCAGGCCCAGACAGGAGCCCACTTTGGGAACCTGGGCCCTGGGTGGCCACCTTGGTCACATAATGGCTAATCAGGCTCCACTTACTATGGACTTAGTGTAACTTTGTTATCTTTGGCCCACATTATCAGGATTAAAGTGGAGCTGCTGTTCTTCGCTCTAATGTCGCTATTCCCGGTGGGTCTGTGGGTGTTACCCTGTAACATCCACCCTCTGCTATCTGTTGTGATTGATGCTGCTAGGGGGCACATCCCCAAAATGGACAATTATCTTTAATTGTGATTCTGCCATCACAACAGTGTCAGAACATAGCAAGGCATGCGGGATGAGTAACACAGTGACAGGAAGTGGGAAAATCGCCTGTTGGTTTCCCGCTCCGTCATTCTGTATTACGCTTAGTCCTGTATATCACTGACAGGTGGAGGAGGGACCAAAACGTTAACAGGCATTCATTAAAATCTTTATGTTTGCCAACATTACCTCTATCACAATGTATAGATTACGCTTTTCAGAGTATGCCCAAGTTGCCTGTAGAGAGAGGTACACTTTCAAGGACCAATTCTCACATAGAACACTATGTGAAAGTACAACACTTTTGTTGTATGCATCAAACTCAGGATGTGTTCTTCAGAAACCGACCAATGGCCGGTCGTTTATGCTGCTCTCATCGGAGAAGTAATTAAACTGTTTATACAGCTCCTAAGAATTTTAGAAATGTCGTTGTCACAGTGAAACGGTCTGGGCTGCGTCTTCATAATCAGATATAAATAGGATTTGATATTTGATCCTCAGGGGATATTCTACATGACTCCTGCTTTGTGTAACCAGTCATATGATAATGTTTTTACACTCAATGAGATTTGATGTCTGGGCAAGATAAGTACGTGTGGATTCCAAAGACCTACCTAGGACACTAATGGCTAATCTTGCCTCCGCAGATGTTCGTATGTAACATTTCCCATTATATTCAACAAGCTGTCCTGCAGATGTTTTCCCACGATGCTTAGCCAACCATTAGAAACCAGTTGTTGTTCTATGAGTTTTTTCTTTCAGTTTTGTCATCATAACTATAGCTCCTATTGCATCAGTTAATAAATCATAATTAATGAGCAACAGACTCTCGCAAATTCATTGTTCCTTCGTTGTAATCTATATTTAAGTATCCGTAGATATGTGAATACCTTTCAATATAACCATTAGTGTTACGTTGCATCTTTCCGCTTTATATGCATAGCTAATTCTATTGAATTATGTGTTTTGGCAACTGTATCACTGTAGATTCAATAAACTGATTGCCTTCATTTTTACGATGTCTTTAAAATGATCATTCATTTGTATTAGCCGTTTTCAAAATACTGAATCTATTATGAGATATTATTTCATTTTCTTGACTATGCCACCTAGAAGTTCCAGTGAAATAGTCCACTTTCATAATATTGTAAAGCGTTGCGGAATTAGCTGGCGCTATATAAATACCAATAATAATAATAACATGATAAAAATTTGCATGCAAGCAACAACAATCCTCTGCCACGTCTGCTCCTGCAATTGTCAGGTTCTTTGACCAGTATATATGAATATGATATATGAGGGTAGATGGACACCGGCTATGTTATTTAGTGGGGAGTCAGACAAGGGGTAAATGCTGGATGGTTAAAGGATAAATGTCAACTCACAACTGTTTTTTAATACAATAATCTTTTCATCAAGTTTTGAAAAAAAATGAGAAAAACTCATCCCTACGTTTATTATATGACGGGATCCTTCAGCCATATGCATGCACCTTGAGTCAGACAGTATTTGAATACAGACAGTTAGTCTCTATGGTTTAAATAAGATTCTGTGCAGGGACTGAAGCAGGGAAAATCATAGAGACTAACTGTCGATTTTCCAACACTGTCCGACCCAAGGTGCACACATACGGCTGGAGAATCATGCCATATACTAAAGGTCAGGATGAGTTTTCCTCATTTCTTTTTTTTACATATACTTCATTCAAAAAAAAAAAATCTATTTCTTTTTATAACTTAACGAAAGGATTATTGTAGTAGATATTTGTTTTGAATTGTCCTTTAGACAAGTAGATAAAGTGAGAATATGAGCATGGCTGATCAAGTGGGGGAAAATAACTAAAGCAGTGGACCATGCATTCGATAAGAGCAAGGACTAGACGTATCCTAAAAAGAACACCATCATTAACCTTGGTAATGTAATTTGAGTTATTGTATATTAAATATGATATTACTTGGATCAAATGATCACACTAAAGTTAGTGGAAGGTATTGTTTTCATGAGAGACGGAAATACCATTGTTCAGAAATATGATGAGGAACGTTTAGTGGGTATTTTTTTGCTTTGAAGTCATAAGTGTAGAGCAATTCGGCAAACACACAAGAGGACGCAAATCCATTCTTCAAAGGCTCACACAGAGCTGATCTCTCACCCACATCTCCTTTGTATCACAGACACAGCTACACATCTGTGCGACAATACACATACAGCCCACACTCAAGATAAACTACCTCTTGACTCTTCCAAAAGTCCCATGTTTTCATTGCAAACATCCTGCTATGCGATACAGGAAACTGATTTCTGACATAGATTATGTGGACAGAATGCTGTGTTTTACTTGAATGTCATAGAGTATATTTCTTAGGTCTGATTTAAAGATTTTTTTACAGTGTGTAAGATCTTTGAATTCTTTGGATCTCACTAGCTAGGGGCACCCCTAGGCATGTGGGTGCTCAATTAGCTACAGACGCACATTTACAGATACATACATAAATGTAACTATTTGATGTAGCGCAGTGTCTTAAATCTTACTGCTGCCTGCAGGAGTTCTCTCTAATCATTCTGGTTTTAAGTGCATGACATCACTGACGATTAATTCCACTTTTTAACCCCTTAAGGTCACATGACAGAAATATTCCGTCATGATTCCCTTTTATTCCAGAAGTTGTGTCCTTAAGGGGTTAAAATGAGCAAATTAGCCCAATGACCCACTCATCATTTGTGATGTAAACAAATGAGATTCTATAAAATACCCCAAAAAACTAGTCCCTATAGGGAACTTTATGGTGTGGCGCAGGGACCTGGAGGGTGTAACTCTAGATATATACTTAGAAGTATGCATACTATAGAGAGGTAGATCCTAATTTAGGTTTTTTTGGTTTTGTTAAATTTAGAGCAGCTACAATTAGTGACAGAAACTGTTATTCAGAGCAGCTCAATTTTTGGTTCTCTACATATTATTTATATTACCAGCAAGTCTTACCTCCCAGCATAGCCCTGTCTTCCATGGTGAATTTATAATTCATCACCATAGCGATTCTTCCTCATTCCTCTTCTACTGTTACCCATATAACCATTTAGACTTTTTTTAACAGGCTTCATTATTATTATTTTTTCTGCCCCTTCGTAAAAGTTTAATAAAATTGTGTTTCTTTATCCTTTTTTCTTATTACTTTAAAAGGAACCTATTGTGCCTTTTGGGTTTCATAACCCATTAGACACGTATGTGTTTGTTTGAAAATACCTCCATTAGACTCGTAACAATGCCAAAGAAATCTCCTTTGCTGTGAGCTGCTATAATGTATTCAGATATAATTATGTATTGATAATATAGTAATACAATTATTCATAGTTGGCAGTTACCTAGAGACTGATACATATATATCTGTTTCAGTTAAAGAGGATGTAGCGGATGGCACCGGGCTGTCCTGCAAATATATTGTACATAACTGCATTCGTGTAATCTGCTGTGTTATATGTTGTTTTAAAAGAATTGTATTCCTCTGATTGTTCGGTAGTTTCATTCCCTCAGTTTATTCGAATGAAAATACCGAACAACCAGACCTCCCCTGTGTGAAGTGTGTCCTCAATTACCCGTTGCAACATTGTTGCGAACGGGTAATTGACTAGTAAGTAGCCGTCCTTTGTTCTCGGGGGTGGCCGCCATTCGACAAACGAACACGTGGTGGCGGCCATTTTAAAACTCCCGAACAGCGCTGTTTTGCCGTCGAGTGTCTGGAACTAAAATCGGACACTCGAGTAGGCGAACACCGCTGAGACCTCCACAAGCCCGCTCCGTTTGGTTCCAAACTACCGAACGGCCCCTCGTTCGGTAGATAGAAAGAACCGAACGAGGGTGACATTAGGCGAGAGTTGGATTTAAAAAATGATGCACTGCAACTATCATTGTCACAGACACCATGGAGACGAGGTCGGTAGAGAAGGAGGAGTGAGGCTATATAGCCACCTGTTAAGGGATTTGGGGAGTTCTAATGGCCTGATGGCTAGGGGACGCAATACTTGCTGGGCGCTGGCAACCACCACTACGCCAGTAGAGGGCCAGATTGTTAGGGTGTGCTATGCCACTGTAACAGCATTAAAACTCTTCTTTTGTAGTACGGTAAATAGCTAGAGATACCAGTGTTTGGCCCTGGTACATGGGTTAACAAGCACAGTCTACATTTTCAATCAGTATATGCCTATAGTTACAAGAGACACCTGCAAGAGGCACCTTAATAATTAAGACTACAGTGTAGTGGGAGCCCCAAATATTTGGCTGTACACTCACTGGATGCAAAGTTCACTATGTATTCAACCACAATTAGAAGTACAGGTGCATTTTTTCATTGTGGATAAAGAGCAGAAACTGCAGATATCTTGTCTGCTGCCTTTCTAAGCCCTCATCTTCTTCAGCAGCCTAAACTTTCAGTCTGTGCTGGGAAAATGACTAGATCCCTCACAGGCTCACTATGATTTGATATATTCAGCCCTCAGAGGCTCACTATGACTTGATATAATGATTCTCACAAGCTCACTATGACTTGATATAATGATTCTCACAAGCTCACTATGACTTGATACAATGATATTCACACGCTCACTATGACTTGATACAATGATTCTCACAGGCTCACTATGACTTGATACAATGATATTCACACGCTCACTATGACTTGATACAATGATTCTCACAGGCTCACTATGACTTGATGCAATGATTCTCACAGGCTCACTATGACTTGATACAATGATTCTCACAGGCTCACTATGACTTGATACAATGATTCTCACAGGCTCACTATGACTTGATACAATCATTCTCACAGGCTCACTATGACTTGATACAATAATTCTCACAAGCTCACTATAACTTGATACAATGATTCTCACAGGCTCACTATGACTTGATACAATGATTCTCACAGGCTCACTATGACTTGATACAATGATTCTCACAGGCTCACTATGACTTGATACAATCATTCTCACAGGCTCACTATGACTTGATACAATGATTCTCACAGGCTCACTATGACTTGATACAATCATTCTCACAGGCTCACTATGACTTGATACAATAATTCTCACAAGCTCACTATAACTTGATACAATGATTCTCACAGGCTCACTATGACTTGATACAATGATTCTCACAGGCTCACTATGACTTGATACAATGATTCTCACAGGCTCACTATGACTTGATACAATGATTCTCACAGGCTCACTATGACTTGATACAATCATTCTCACAGGCTCACTATAACTTGATACAATGATTCTCACAGACTCACTATGACTTGATACAATGATTCTCACAGGCTCACTATGACTTGATACAATGATTCTCACAAGCTCACTATGACTTGATACAATAATTGTCACAAGCTCACTATAACTTGATACAATGATTCTCACAGGCTCACTATGACTTGATACATTCAGCCCTCATAGGCTCACTATAACTTGATACAATGATTCTCACAGGCTCACTATGACTTGATACAATGAGCTCTCACAGGCTCACTATGACTTGAAACAATGATTCTCACAGGTTCACTATGACTTGATACAATGTGCTCTCACAGGCTCACTATAACTTGATACAATGATTCTCAGAGGCTCACTATAACTTGATACAATGAGCTCTCACAGGCTCACTATGACTTGATACAATGAGCTCTCACAGGCTCACTATGACTTGATACAATGATTCTCACAGGCTCACTATAACTTGATACAATGAGCTTTCACAGGTTTACGTGATACATTGAGATCTCACAGACTCGTTATGACTTGGGGACAGGCGGTGGAACTAGCAGAAGAGGAAGAGGTATTTCTTAACTGACTTTCAAAAGTGCCAGTTTCTCATTGAAATGGGCACTTTTATATTGTGCAATTATACTTCTTACAAGCTAAAGTGCTTTATGTGTGTGGAGTAGTCTTGTAACAAAAATTAACTTGAAGGGCTCTCAACAGCATGAAGCTTCACTGTCCAATATGGTACCACAAGGTGCAGAGGTCATACAGATACATCTAGATACGTTCCCAAACCTTAGATCTCAAATGATCTGAGAAAAGAACTGCAAATTCAAATTACAGTTCTCACCTTTCAGCAAGGCATGGAGAGAGGATGGATAAACAAAAGTGGATCACATTCTTGAGTCCTACAATGTTGCAGTGGACCAACATCTCAGAGCCATGCAACAAACATTGTAAAATAACTACTGCATCGCATGTTTGAATTCTTCAGCCTTGCATACTGCCCCACAATTCAAATGACTGGAACACTCTGCGAGCAATTTAGCCAAAATAATATGAACATGGGGGTTAACCGAGGTAATGCAGGCTAGCCGCTAGAGACCTGGAAATAAGTATAAGTCTGCTTATTCAATGTAAGATGTAACATTTTTCTCATACAGAAATAGATCTTACACTTTTACACTCTGTTACTTGATGATGTTTGTGGTGTTTATGGTGTTACATTTACGGTTATTACTTGGACAGACCCTTGTGCTGTAACATTGTCTATTAGAAGTAATCATGTAAATATTGTAGTAATCTGATGCTAATTAACACTCATTGCAGCAGCAAAAAAATTGGATTACTGCAATAATAATAATTATAGGTCCTTCACCTCTCAATCAGCTCCGTAAATGGGCAAAGTTTTCATGTTGAACTTTTTATTCTAAATATTTTTATTGAATTGAACATAGAATGCAATTAACAGAGTTTGTGTGCCATTGCAGAACAATAAAGCATTTACAATATGAAACTTGGCCTGCAGCCCTTAAAGGGACACTATAGCCAACAAAAGAACTTTAGCTTAATTAAGTAGTGTTGGTGTATAGATCATGTCCCATGCAGTCTCACTGCTCAATTCTTTTTGATTCTTTTACAATCTTTATTTCGTTTTCTTTTTCCCACAGTTGTTTTGTACAGTAATAAACACTGGATAATTAGGAACAGTATAGAGAAGTGTAGATTGGCATCAAGTAACAATGAAGCCAGCAATGTAGCATGTCTCTGTTGGTCTACCTGAAGTAATCAACAAGTTAGCTTTACAAGATACAACCAGTTAATCCCCAAACCCTCCGTTCACAGTTTGTGTCTGCAGTTTAAGTCTGATTAAAGCAAAAGCAAGACCCTGATAGCCGATATGGTGTATAGCAGACATGGGACGCGGACCAGTATGGAATGGATCCTTTGTGGTGTAGACCTGTAGTGTAGCATGTGGCTGCAATAGTCACTGCTCAATTCTTAACCACTTGGCATTGACACTGTCAATCAGTCTTAGCTCATGCACCTATTTCCTTAAAGACTATATGAAGGGGTTTTCGAGCAAAGAAAAAAATGTATTTTGGATTGCCTTGTTGCCCTTGCATTTCTTATCTATATGGAAATGGCTAGCAAAACTCTATACACCACATAGCCCGATTTCTAGAACTAATAACTATGCTACATCTATGTGAACCTCATATTAATCTTCAAAATTGGGTAAAGAAGGGTATCTTGCTAACAGACAAATTGTCTGACAATTTCTTTTTAAGACTGTTTCAGTCCCATGTTGACACCTACTTCACACCTCAAAGGGATTTTTTGTAAGTAAGTATGTACAAGTCAAACACAGTCCTGTTTGGCACACAGCCCCGTCACAATTATAGAGAAAGCTTGCAGAGGCATCACATGCAATAAAGGGTTAATCTCGATATGCTACAAAGCTATTATGTAGAATACATTTGACAATTCCCCACCATCATATAAATCCTTGTAGAAAATGGATTTGGAAAAATACATTTGACTCAAAGCAGAAGAGTGTTATATGTAATTCCTCCATGATCAATCACTGTATGAATCACATGGAGGCAGTGTAGAAATTGTTATTCCATTGACACTTGATATCGCTGAGGTTGCTACATATTTTCCCAAGAAAATGCAATTTATTCTGGAAGGGGAGTGGACACATTCAGGGGAGTTGTTACAGGTTGAAAGAATACTTTATGATTCTTACTGGCACAACTGATTGCGTAGATACTTGAAACTGTCATACCGGGCTTTTTTCCCATTTGAATTAATCCCCCTCTACACATATATTAATACTGAATACACTGCTGTTGGCCAAGCTCCTTATTACAAGAAACTGTAGATTGTCCTCACTGGCTAGCAATTTATAACATTGCTGCAAAAATGCATGCGCATTAGCGGCCCATCATTGGGTGACATCGGAGAAGTGCCAACCTAGCGCCGAAGGACATTAGTGCTGGAATTGGGTGAGTTCAGTAAGTGTTTATTAACCCTTACAATGTGGTGGGGGGCGCGTGGGAGGTGGAGGGGGCAGAGGGAGCTACAGTGCTAGGAATACAGATTTGTGTTCCTAGCATTATAGTACCCCTTTAAAACACTCCAATTAAAAAGTTATACATATACTGTTCTACAGGAAAGTCCTAATTAATAAAAAGCACTCACTTACCATTTGCACTCCAGTTCAAAGCAAGTGAGGAAGGAAACCATATCTGCTTGACTGCCAGGAGCTGTAACTAAGGGAATTTTTTTAATGACCTATTACTCTTCAAATCAGCACTTTTAAAAAAAATAGGCCTGAAGGGATGTGCAAATTAACTCCTTCAGCAAGCTATAGTTCTTAAGGGGGTTTGTGTCTCTCTTTAAGGATTCATTTTCAGAGCATGGTCTCTGTCACATTATACCAAAATGTGATTTTAGCACTTCAACACCTGGAATGGGTGGAAACAGCAATTTGAATGATAGAGGAAAACCCATTGGTTATCTACAGTGGGGAAATGCTTCCCAATGCCCAAAAATATGGAAGACATGTTTATCACAAAATTTTTGCATGTTATTCTAATAGGCAATTGTAAATGGGAACCCTGTGGTTGATTAAAATCTCTTAATTAATACAACATTCTGTGTATACATCTATGGCAGCCAAATATGCAATCTTATGTGGATAAATAATGGGACTCTATTTCTTTATTTTATAATATATATATCAAAAAGACCATATGAAATATATAGAGAGAGTAATATTTTATATGTTTTTATGTTTTGGGTTGTTACATGTCTTTTTACATCTTACTATCTTTTTTGTGAAATAAATACTGGTGGTTTTATGGTTTTATCAGGAAAAAAGGGCATTTAGGAAAGTGCTTCCAAATGTATTCAGCCCAAAATGCATGGAAGTTTGCACTCTTTACTAAACTTGGAAGAAACGTGCCAATTTGTTCAGCAGTTGAACATAGACAATGCCATAAACCACAATGATATGTTTAGGAGCCAGCCTAAATTTTTTACAAGTCATGTTGAGAAACATCAATATAGTTCTATTTACTTTCCTGGAGTTTGTTTTGCCTTGAACTAACTTCTGGAAATGTCCGTTCTGCTTGGCAAAGAATGCACTGAGCAATCTAGACCCAAACTGGATCCATCAACATTTGTGCAGCTGTCTTTTGTGAGGTTCTCAGTTCTTAACACAATGCCTAAAACTCTTGATTATGTGTTTATTATACTCAATGCACTGTAGTTTAAACTCTTTAGAACAAAAAACAGAGGATGGAAGTGCCCCAGTTTTGGTTTTACTGTCCTAAATTTAAGACTTTAGTCCAGCCATCTTCAGTCATCAATCAGTTGTCCCACTTCTGTGGGGCAAAAGTCAAAACTGTATTCAGAATATACTTCTACTTATATACAACTACTAAAATGAACATGGAGTGCACATGAGTTGAGGGGAAAAAACAAACTGAAATTAGTTGAGCTGAAAAAACATCCCAGAGTTGAGAAGTTGGAAGGTAGAGTTGAGAAGTTAGAACGTTAGAGTTAAGAAGTTAGAGTTTAGACGTTAGATGCTAGAGTTGAGAAGTTAGAAGGTTAGAGTTGAGAAGTTAGAAGATTAGAGTTAAGAAGTTAGAAGGTTAGAGTTTAGAAGTTAGAAGGTTAGAGTTAAGAAGTTAGAGTTGAGAAGTTAGACGCTAGAGTTGAGGAGTTGGAGTTTAGAAGTTAGAAGGTTAGAGTTAAGAAGTTAGAGTTGAGAAGTTAGACGCTAGATTTGAGGAGTTGGAGTTGAGAAATTAGAAGGTTAGAGTTAAGAAGTTAGAGTTTAGAAGTTAGATGCTAGAGTTGAGAAGTTAGAAGGCTAGAGTTGAGAAGTTAGACGCTAGAGGTGAGGAGTTGGAGTTGAGAAGTTAGAGTTGAGAAATTGGAAGTCAGAGTTGAGAAGTTAGAGATGATAAATTAGAAGTTAGGATTACCCGATGAACATATCTGTGCATGTATGCATTTGAAGTTTATATAACTAAAGAATTCTGTTAAACTACAGTGAAGCAGATTACATTACATTTTCTAATTGTTGAAATACTTGTTACACATGTGGTATAATTTAATTTAAAGACACTAATTGCATGAACATTTTGTAGTCATTGCACGTCTCAAGCAATTATAATCATATGTCATCTGCGAGAGACAGCTGGAGTGATGCCCAACATTTCTGAACTTAATCAGCCAGGCATTTATGAACTTAAATCTTTGCATATTTTTATACCTTTTTCTTTTTTTCTTATTTCCTGTTTTTCTTTGTGACTTGTCTTTTTGTTATAATATTCTACGGTTTACCCCTTGTTTGCTGGTTTTGACAATGTGTGTTATTACTGTAGCATTAATAGCATCTACTTTCTTATCCATTAATAGATTACACAATAGAACTCTGTCTTTTCTTTAGTTCTAGTGGATCTCATACCCGTAGTGTATCTCATTTTTTGCAGCCTGCACTGGACCATTCCCTTAGTGTAATCAGTTCCACATGATGGATTTTGTCCTGACCTGGATTCTTTGCAGTCCATTCAAGTCTAGATGTTACCCTTGCTCCTGCATCAATTGCTATTTACGTTGATTTACATTGTTCCTTATTTTATTTGCCCTGATGTCTGTTTGCTAAAGCTAGGTACATACTTTAAATTTAAGTGTTTTCTTCTGCCCCCCTAGCATCTATTCTGGCACCAGGAATCCAGAGCTGGGGGCCAAAACCCAGCAGTAACATTATTGCCCTGTGCCAGCTCCCTGTTCCACTATTTACTGCATACACAGCATCTTTTCCCTGTCATTACTCTAATTAAAACGTGTCAGCATAGTTCCTATCTCAGACAATATAGTATAAGAAATCAGATCTCTAGAGCCTGCATTAAATTATGCAGAAATGCACTGTGAACACTGAACGGTCAAAATGTTTAGAGAGACTTTAATTTAACACAGCTAAATAAACAAAAAAATAAATAAAAAATGTACGGATATATTAACGTTAATGTTTATTATCCATAATCCATAGTCTTTCAATCATATCTTCGATTGCATGTATGTGTGTATTTGTGTATTTGTTTATGTGTTCATATGTATGTGTGTGTCTGCGCCTGTTTGCAATTATCTTAGCCAGTTCTTGTTCTTGTACTCCCCGAAGACATCCATGTTTGATACATTCTATTAATTTCTATCAAATTGAGTTCCTTTTCAGTCCCTTTTTTTGGGGACGTGTTTGCAACGTATGTGTCCAAACAGCCCATCTGCTATGAAAGCCTTTTGCCTTTCAAAGAGGCATAAGTTCAATCGTGGATTCAATTTATACCCCTAATATTTTTTTTAAAAAAAACCTTTATTTTATCGTACATATAGATTACATAGATACGAGCAATGCCACAACAGCTATTGCCAGCCAAATGATTGACAAGTAAACAATTGTAAGGCACTTAATAACAATGCACATTTCATATTATTTTATGAGACTGACTATGCATAACATGAGTAAACGCTAAATAGTAACTAGATTGGACAGCAAATTCGAGTTAATTGAATTAACTTTTGTATGTGTGTAGGAATTTGTAGGTTTATGCTTGTAGTGCTTGCTAGACATATCTTAGGGGCATCGTTTGTGTTTGAGTAGGCTAAAAAAAAATTAGCGCGGGCAGGATAATTTCCTGGGACATTATTGTGAGTTCAACAGTGTCACAGCGTTCAAGAGTTGCATATGTGATGGTGTCGGAATGGTACTACCACGCTCGGTGTGGCGGGTCAGGCATATATGCTGGTCTGTTAATCGCCGTTTGCTTAGTTGTGTAAGTATATGTTGTGGTGGTAGTTGCCTGTGCTGTTGTGCTAAACATTTAAAACGAGTTTGCATCTATAAAGAAACTTAAAAACAACAGATAAGAAAAGAAAAATAAAAATAAGAAAAATGCATGAGAGGCTGTGCGAACAGACAGTTTTGATTTCTTGCGTTGGGAGTGGATGTTCTCGGCTACAGGGCCGGCCAGACTGTTGCCCGTAAGAGAAAAG
The DNA here is from genome assembly GCA_933207985.1 of Pelobates cultripes. Lineage (NCBI taxonomy): Eukaryota > Metazoa > Chordata > Amphibia > Anura > Pelobatidae > Pelobates > Pelobates cultripes. The sequence continues at coordinate 27,178,466 of OW240916.1, forward strand.
GGTAGGAGAGTGTCCTGGTAGTGTTAGTCCCGTTTCAGGTTGTGGCAACTGCATATAGCCCTGCGGGGGGTTGTCGTGGCACCAACACCGGTGCTTCAGCTGCGTTTCTCCTTGGGCTGCCTTCATTTCCAGCCATTTGTGGTGGCCAGTGCCTTCGGCAGTAGTTTTAGGTCAGTCAATGCATTTGTGGCCCCTTGTAAGTCCCGTACAACCAGAGGGCCGTTTGGGCCATCTATGTGTAGAGCACGGCCTGGGCCCCAGCGGTACCTGGTTTGTTGCTGTCGCAAGAAGGTTGTAAGCTGTCTGAGGGATCTTCTCCAGTTCAGCGTCCCACTTGATAAATCTGCATAAAACGACAGGGTCATGTCTTCGAAGGTGCAAGTTGTTAGGCCCTTGGTGGCTTCTAGGACGGCCTTCTTATCCCTCGCACTTTGAAAATGGAGAATTATGTCCCCTGTGGCAGCCGGAGGTGCTGTAGCTGGCCGTGGTATATGGAATATGCTGTCCAATGTTATGGATTTGGCCACTTATACCCCCAATTTTATCAGCAAAGTGTTTAAGACCCATGAAATGTATGGACATGAAGAGCCACTGCTCTAAATATAGTTTTGAATGGTTTATTTGTCACAGTCACATATCCGTAAATACACCACATAACATCACAAGAGATAAATAAAAATGTCAAAAAAGAACAATTGAAAAAGAATTAAAGTTTTACTGCCATGTCTCAGGTTAGGGCAAATCTGGCAACGCATTTTACGCAAAGATAAATAAGGATTCAATATATGTAGAAGGCCGGTGACATAACTCAGTGGGCTCATGCATCATCAATAGAATCTGTACAACCCTTGGGGGTTGCAGGTTCAATTCCTGGCAAGGTTGACTCAGCCCCTCATTTACAATGAGTATACCCCCAAGATGAACTTGGAAAAAACACAGAATATCTGAATGAACCTTTCCTGGTTAAATATTTTGTTATTATTATACGAAGACAAAAGCGTCAATATCTGTATATGGAGCTCGGTATCATATTTCGGTGTATGGATGGGACAGTAGAAGGAGTCTAGTAAGCAAAGCATTCCATAACCCAGAGCTAAAGTGTCATGAATACCTATCAAGATCATATTCTCTACCTGTGCTTGTAGCAACCTGTTTAATAAACGTGCACTATATGAAGGTTCATTGGAATACCCAGAGTACATGGAATCCTTGTGTAACTAATAGCATTCTAGGAGACTCACACACAGGCAATCCTTTTAGCATAAAAATATGTAATGATATAATTTTCTAATAATAATATAAACCACGTTTATACATTCTTCTATTTAACCCTCCCATAATAACTCCATGAACGACAGTGTCACAAGCCGTAGAGACACATAAAGTAGAGTAAGTCACTCTTGGCATTCATATGGACTCCGTGACCTGTATCTACTCCATCCTTGAACCATTCGCTACCACACATGTTATTTCTAGTAATTGGCGATGGTTATATGACTAAGGACTTTCCGAGCATCTCTGAATATCATACATGCAATCTTCCCAGTGGAAATTATAGGTCTGAGTGAAACAGCTGTGTCTGGCTCTCTTTCCCTTCTGCTTCTGGGCATGGATGCTACGCTCGCTCAGACTTGTTCTATTAACTTCAAAGCACATGGAAGCTTGGGGACCTGATTAAGATAATGCTCTGCAGAACAATAGTTTGCAATATAGCACTCCCATTGCAGGCTGAACCAGACCACTGAGAGTCCGAGGAATTTAGCAGGGTTGAAATGTCTCATCTGTTCAGGAAAAATGATATGCATTCTTTCCCCTTAATTTACTCAAATGTGGGTCACAGCTTATGCATGTTGAAGAAAACAAGACATATATTTTTCTCCTGGGGAGTCCAAAGTTACACCCTACCTTACCTCTTTTAGGACTGCAAATTGATGCCAGTGCAGCTGATCTGGAAAGATACCCGAGATGGAGACTGGTTTAGGCTACTCTAAAAGTTATATTTAAACTAGTTATTTTCTTTAAGGACAAGATTGCTGTAAAACTAGTTTTGTTTTATGCAATACTATAACATCATATATCTCTGACACACCTACACCTCTAATTTCAGTAAAACAATTTAAACTGACATTAGAAGATTTGATCTTTGTAAAAGTTCACATTTCTAAGAATAGTGACGCCTAATTTGTTTTGTGTGAGTTAACTCGCATTCAACCGGCACTCTACGCATTTTGACGCCAAATGTTTTGCACTGGTTCTGGAGCAGCAAGCTCCCGTGTCCTATCTTATATTATACTGTTAAAGAAACACTGCAAGACAGCACCATAAACCATTACAGACTCTACACTCGTGATGCTGAGATCATTTCAGGAAGCAGCACTACTTCCACTTTCAGCTGTACAAGTACTTATATGATAGGAGGACACGCTACCTGTTCACAGCATGAAGGCAGCTTCCCTCACTTGCACAAGCTGAGCTATGAGTACGCATGCACACACCACATGTTTTTTGTGCCTGATTCAGAGCGCTGTGCAAGGAAAAATGCAAGTGAAGCAGTCTGATCTGTAGGAGTCTGACGTGCGAGAACGTGAGAAAAAAGTGCATGCTTCTGTCATAGAAGTAAATGGTTAATTCAGTGGGGCATCGACGGATAATCAATATTAAAATATCAATAGTGAAAATTTGTGACACTTCAAACTGCAGGACTGGGGCTGTGACTCTGAGGACTGATCTGATTCTGATTTCAATCTGTTTTAATCTATAATGACTGTTGTTTCTGTTAACCATGTCAGCTACTTCTTGGCCCTACATTACCACTGCATATTAATTATATTGCCATCTGCAAAGGTATAAAGGGGTCTATCGGTATCCTGCTGCTATAACCCTGTATAACACTGTGTACTGAGAGCAAATGGAGTAGCAGACATATTTTATAACAGCAGCAATATTTAATAAAAAGCTAAAGTTATCAGAAGGAGCACTACTGATGTTGAGATGGTATATGTGAGAGCTAGGAAGATAGAATGTGAAGGTGGGGATCATTGTTTTGCAGCTATGTGTGTTAACTCTCTGTATTTTACTGAGCTCTACCTGTTATATGGGTATCTCTGTAGTCTACCCAACCCTGTGCATTGTATAGATATCTTTGTATTGTGCCCAGCTCTATGTATTATATCTCAGCTCTGTTTGTGGTATGGGTATCTCTGTATTGTACTCAACCTTATGTATTTTATAGATAAAATTTATGTTGTACCCAGCATGTTTTATTGTATGAGCATCTCCGTATTATGCTCAGCTCTCTGTATTGTAGGAATACTTCTGTACTGTATAAAGAAGAGTAAAATTATGGGGGAGGAGCCTTGCGCCCCATAAGAAGAATGGCCATATTTATGCAAATGTTAATTGTTTAATAAAATATCTTTACAATGTTTAAGTACAAAACCAAATAAATAATATAATGTTAGCGATACTCAATGTTCTAAAAATAATCACTATATAAATAAAAAGTTTATAATAAATAGCTATACAAGTAGTCACAGATAATTATTTCGATACAACAATATATAGAGAAAATAGAAAAATAGATACCTAGAAAGTTCACTTTAAAGAACAGCGGTAATTTATCCAGACTGCTTTTAAAGAAAAAAGATATCTGGTGATACTCTCTTTAAAGTAAAATACGGATTTCATTAAGATTGCTGATATATGGGCTGACCTTATTGAGTCAAACTGTTTTTCTTCTCTGTCCTGGGGGCTCGCAAAGTAATCCTTTGTATTCTTTGTGATACTATATGTAATGTTCGAGACACACAGTTTTCATTACACACGCGCCTTGACGTATGATAACAAAGTTCAGTCAAACTGAAATCTATGCCTCAATCATAAAAACAAAAACGAACAAAAAAAAAAATCACTGAATTTAATAAGAGAAAAGAATGTAGAAAAAAAGAAAAAGTTTTATGTAGGTTTCTGGAACATAGCATCAATACTTAAATTCAGAAGGATTACTTCAACTCTTTGACTTATTTGTTGGAACTCTTTGATCTCTGCAACCAAGTAAAACAGAGTTTGCCGATTATGTACTGAATGTGCACATTTTCTAAAGAGCAGTGTTGGGTTCCTTACAATATAAACACATTCGGACTCCATATTCTACAACATCTAATGGCGGCCTTTTTTAATATTGTTGGATATGCTTTTCAAATTTTTTACAAATATTTTTGGATAAACCTTTAACCCCTTAAGGACCAAACTTCTGGAATAAAAGGGAATCATGACATGCCACACATGTCATGTGTCCTTAAGGGGTTAAAATGATTTTTGAAAATAATTAATGTACAAAAACGTATTATATATAAATCAAAAAATCAACATATCAAAAAAAAAATTATCAAACTATTAAAACATTTTTTTTTATAATAGAAAATAATTTGAAAGGGTTATGCAATAAGTATTAAATCAAGGCTAAAGTCTTTCTGTGAAATTTTGAGAACGTAAGAACAATCTGCTCTTATAGGTACTAGTGCCATTGCGTAATATGTACTAAAGTCAGTGGATTCGGGGTTAATTACTAGAGTAGGAATTGTCAGGAATTTAAAATAAGTTTACATTTTAGGTCAAAATTGCTGAATTGGGAAAATTCTTCAAGCCTGCCATGTTTTCAATCTGGGAAATTTGGCCTCAAACGTGAAAATCCCTTTGAAAACCCAGCAGGTTTCAAGGAATGACTGTTGGATACAGGGGAAGTTATGTCATATATTTTAAAAAGTGTTTTCTATTTTATAAGTAGACTAAATGCACTTTTAAACTTGTTTTTGTGTTGAACATGGCAAGGTTAAAGGAACTCTCCATGATTCATAGCCCCTACAGTGCCCTGGTGCCCTCCCATTGTAAGTAGTTAAACCGTTTTAGAATAGTTCTACTTTTTACTTGTGCACCCCAAATCTCCGTCAGATGATTGCTCTCCACCACTGGCCTACGCCATGCACTCATGCACTTAGCAAAAGCATAGAGATTCCGGCTCTCATTGAGGTGCAGTGTAAGAGAGTGAGAAGTCAAGCCATTCTAAAACAGTTTTGACTACTTAAAATGAGGTGTGCCAGGGGATTACTGGCATCATAATCACTACAGCATACTGTAGTGGTTATGATGCTTGGAGTGTTCCTCTGACAATATACTATCAGCAAGCACAATTTGAAAAATGATCTACAAACCCTAACATTCTAATCTCTCTCTGATGTATCTCTCTACAATGCTCTCGAACCCCAAAACCCCAAAACAAGGGAAGTGGTTTACTGATGCTTGCAATTAATATTTCACCTAACATTTCTTATGGGCAAGCTGTGTAAGCTACAGTGTGTAGAATGATGGCTCTCGTGACTTATCTTCTATGGATTCATCCATTAAACAAGATTGTTACTGTATGTGTACGCAGTAAAAAGTGTAAGGTCTTTAGACATAATCTCAGTCAATTTCAGTTCAAGCAAAATGCAGAGTAAGTCTCACTGTGAAAACAGTCTCAACACGGATACATATAAGATTTGTGCCAATGCCTGACTAAATAAAGTCAAGCTAGTACAAGCTATTACTCTTCCAGTAGGCTTTTAGTTGGTGTCCTCTTGAATGAATGGCTGATGGTCAATCAAGGCATCATTAATCTCTCACTAACTTTCTCCCCCTGCCCTCTGGTCCCTTCTGTACTACAGTTTCCTGTAACCTTAGACACAGAACCTTTCAGTTTTTAGAGAAAGTTTTCAAGCAATCAGCCTGTCGGGAATGCTCAATTTTAACAATGTTATTCCAAATTTCAGCATTTCCTTTCTTTCACAGATACCATGTCTGAAAATTCCTGGAAGCAAGTTGGCTTAAGGACTGTGATGAAAAATTCCACGAAGCAGAACGTTCACCTCCACAAAGAAACACAGAGGGGGGGGATTTGTTAGGAAAAAATATTAAGCATGATGAAACTTTCATATTTTTTTTTTCCATTTTGTGATTTTAGTATGTGTGCTTGACACAAATCTATACCTTGTTTCTAAGAACTTTTAGCCTTTCCAGTAAAATATATGTCACCATGTAGAACATCCATAAAACAAATTAATAGCTTTCATTCACAGCCTGCGCATATATTTTAATACAAATGTATCTTATTATTTTGTTCTGTTCTTTTTCTCAGTATGAATGCTCCAGATGGGATCCACTAAGTATGTTTCTTCTCTGTTTGTTACCAAACCTCAGTGTAATTACTAGCTCTCTGTCTAATAGAGCTGCTAGTTCTTGGCATCATAACCAGGGGCATTTTCCAGGGGGTGGCAAAAAAAGCCGCCCCAAATGCCCAGGGCAAATGCCTTGTTAGCCTTGTGGCTAACAGACATGCCGAGCGGGCGGGCGGCTGGCGAGGGAGCACTTCTTCTGAGCGGTCTGCTAAGCATAGTGAGGCTGGGAGCCGGGTTGATGACGTCATATTCCGGCTCCCAGCCTTACTCTGAGGCGCGCGAGGGAGCTGAGCAGACCGCTCAAAGGAAGTGCTCCCTCGCCAGCCGCCCGCCAAGCGCCCAGCAGCCACTGGACCACCAGGGAGAAAGGGAACCCCTCCACAGCATTCCCAAAGGTAAGGAGGCTGGAGGGGGGTTAAAAAAAATAAATGTGTTAATGTGAGTGTGTGTGTGTGTCTGTTAGAGTGTGTGTGTGTGTCTGTTAGTGTGTGTGTGTGTCTGTTAAAGTGTGTGTGTGTGTGTGTCTGTTAGAGTGTGTGTGTGTGTGTGTCTGTTAGTGTGTGTGTGTGTCTGTTAGTGTTTGCCTGTGAGTGTGTGTGTCAGTGAGTGTTTGTGTCTGCTAGTAAGTGTGTGTGTCTGCTAGTGAGTGAGTGTGTCTGCTAGTGAGTGAGTGTGTTTGTGTGTGTGTGTCTGACTGTGTGTGTATGTTTGCCTGTGAGTGTGTGTGTCAGTGAGTGTGTGTGTGTCTGCTAGTGTGTGTCTGCTAGTGAGTAAGTGAGTGTCTGTGTGTGTCAGTGAGTTTGTGTTTCTGTTAGCTAGTGTATGCGTATCTGTCAGTGAGTGTGTGTATTTAGTAGGCGGGTCGGGGGAAGGGATGGGTGGGGGTCGCACGCGCTTGGGGGGGGGGGGTTTGGAGGGCGCCTGAGTTTTGTCCTGCCTAGGGCAGCACAAAACCAGGATACACCACTGATCATAACCACTTCAGTAAGTTAAAGTAGTTATGATACATAGAGTGTTCCTTTAAAACCTGAACTCTACGTTTAAAAGCTGTGAAGCAATTCTTCGATGACAACCTTCTCCAACAAATATTTTCTCATACCCCAAGGACAACATAATCACATTTAGAAAATATCCCTTAGAGCTAGCAATCTTTTATCACCTTGTTGTGAATAATTATAGGCCAGTGAGCATCATTCAGTTACCTTGAGGCTTTATGCAGCTGGAATGACCTAGTTTTTAACATTGTAACCTGTTTTTCAAATCAGATGAGGATATTTTAATTTCTCTTCATTTACTCAATACTTAACTATTCTATTTGCATAGGATCATTACAAGTCAATAATTAAAAAAAGGCATAGATATATATTTTTTGGCCATACAGAAATAAAAAAAATAAACATATAAAGTTTAAAAGCGAAAAAAAAAAGGTACGAGAAAACAAAAAAATGAAAATGAAGGAGAATCAATTAACCTTGGAATCTGCATCTCTCAAAAACAACCAGTGAATACAAATGCACAATGATCAGGATTTAGTGATCTATAGATTATCACTGACAACAAAAGGTAATTAGCAGGATATCAGTTGGTCACATTTTTGCCTGGTGCTGAAAGGTGAGAGACTAATGAGAAGATCATCGTTTCACTGATAAAGAGATGACTCCCCAAGATAACCGTGGACTAACATGATAGAACAGGCAAAAGAAACATGTTTTTTCCAGCTGTTTTAAGATAACAGATAAAAATCCCATTTTTCTAAGATAAGCTTTGGCTAAGTGAAGTATTGAGGATATGTTAGTTGCCCACCCTGAGGTTGAGATGTAGGAAAGCAAGCATTTAAAGTGACACCATGCTTTCTAAATAACATTTGCATCTTTAGTAGAAGGGTTGGTCAGCTATAAGCCAGGGTTTATGAAGTTACGTCAAATAAAACCCATCTTTTGTTCTTTGTGAGTGTCCATACTACTATTTACGTGTTAATTAAATACAAATAACCCTTATTATATGTAGTATATATATGACAATTTTAACACAAGTGAGTAAAAAATACTACACGTAGCAAAACCTGATGAAAAATCGTGGATGTTTAGGCACCCCGTGAAGCATAGTTTATTTATTGTTTGTGCCTTCTCAAATCCTTTGCCTAAACTTAATCCTTTGACCTAAAGTTTTAAATGTGGCTTCCTAACCCAATACAGCATTGAAGCGGTTCTTTCACCCTCGAAAGAAATGAACATATAAAATGTTCATAAAAAAGATAACATTTTATGTAATGCTCATAAAGACTGTGTTGGAATTTCAAAGAAATTTACTAGCTCTCTGACTAACAGGGCTGCTAGATTTTGGCATTGTAACCACTTCAGTAAATTAAAGTAGTTATGATGCATAGAGAGTTCAAAGAGATTCTAAACCAGTCAAAAGATATCACAAGACAAAGTAGGGACTACTTTGTATTATGTATTTTTCCTATGCTTGACAAAGCTTAACATTTATGATGGCTGAGAGGAAAAAGGCTCTTTCTACTAAGAATCCTGAGGTCTTGTGGCTTGCCCCCTCATGTCCACCAAAACGCAAGTGGAGCATTTACATGCCCAGAAGGTGATAAAGCTACTTTAAACCATTAACGTTAGCCATAGTCGTAACCCATTAACATTAGTTTAACGCAAGACATTTAGGAAGCAAAAGGAATTCTTTCTTTAGCGGTCATTTTTGCTCTAACCCTAATTATCGTTGATGTACAACTTTAAAGCAGCTCTGTTACCTCGAATCACTTTTTGGTATGCAGGTAAAGTCTTTAAGAAATAGTTACATTGTCTACATTTATTTAGAATTTAGAAAAGTCTAAAACATTCAAAATATACCATAAAACAATGTAGGGACATCTTAGTCCCTGATGCTGGTAAAATTATTGTGCACCATGTGAGATGGCCTGTGGAGAATTTAACAGCCCAATGTGATTATTCAGAGACCTCAGTTGGTACTATGTGGCAGAGGACAGCATTGATGCATGGTGAAGAACCAGGAAATGAACAAAAGATATGGCAATACACTTTAGGGAGATCTTCAGGGAAGTATAACTACCTTCAACTTCAAACCCCCAACCACAACACACAAAGCTCTTATGTCACCTATGGAGTATTTTCCCTTTAACTCTAGTCCTAAATTTTACATTTTTGCTTCGTAAGGTCAAGCTCTAGAATTTGTCTTTCTAGCCCTAACCCAAAAGATGACTCTCACCTATTTTGCTATCATTATTGCAAACTTTTTCAAAAACCTAGCTTCTGTAATTTGATGTTTACAATACCCCAAACTAAATCTAAACTTTACACTAACAGTGAGGTATATACCCTTTTTATTTTTAATGCTGGTCTCTACGAGATGTAACTCAGCATGTTTATGTGTGAGCTTACACAGACTTACATGCTCACTAATTCCCCCAAAAGATCAGAAATCACAGAGTTTTCCTGGCTTCCATGAGAAACCTGCAAAAAAACCATTTTCATAATATATGTTTTTTTCATTAAAATTAAAAAGGTCTATAAATGGTGTAAATAATGCATAATAAATGTATGGTATGTCCACACTCGACTGTCCCTTTAAACAGCTGTTGTACATAATACACTTCCTGTATATCAGCACCTCAGTATAGGGGCAGGAATTTGAAAGTATTAAGATTTTTTTCCCATGATCAGAGGGACAGGAGCATCTGGATAGATGCTACAGCCCCAGGAGAAACCTCAATTAGAGCTATATGTAAACAGAATACTCCCTTCCCCCGTGTCACACTCTGGTACATCTGGTGGTAAAACAACTTGCTTGAACAATAAGTGATTCAAATGTCACCTCTCAGAGAGTCTGGAATTTCATCTACTAATAGACTGACTCTTCTAGGCATCGGGCCCTAAAATTACTTTTTAATTAAAAAGTAAATCTTCTTTTTTATACATATGATACTTTTGGAATTCTCAGAATACATTATTACAGTACATTCCAGGACAAAGCCTCTACATAAAACATAATGCGAAGCACACGCAAAATTATAAATATCATCAGTTCCATGGTAATAGGGAGCGAGGCACATATGCCTACTTTTCGGGAGATTCTGGGTTATTCAGAGGCAAAATAACAAATACATTTTTACAAAGAAAGTAATTACAAAATCCATTACCAAAATAAAATAGACCTGCATATTAAAATTAAAAACTCACCATGTACCTAGTGAGTTATGTATATGTGGTGCTGTTTACGTACATGGTCAAAAAATGCACTGAGTATGTGAAGTATGTAAATAAAAGGTGATCTGGGCAGGAGACAAAAGTATACAGTTACTGGTTCCAAACTAACTGTCCCAAGTCTGCCTGCAACCCATCGAGCATTTGTATAGATACCAAAACAGCTGAGACTCTATTAGGGTTACTCTCTAAAGTGAGAATTAAAAGTGAAATTAAAGTGACTCTAAGGCCAGAGTGAACTGAAACCACAGCCAAATTTGAGAATTTTTCAATTTTTCCCCCAGTTTGTTTATGTTATCTTAAATTAAAAATTCACTTTGAATCCTCACTTTAGAGAGTAACCCTAATAGAGTCTGTTTTGGTATCTATACAAATGCTCGATGGGTTGCAGGCAGACTTGGGACAGTTAGTTTGGAACCAGTAACTGTATACTTTTGTCTCCTGCCCAGATCACCTTTTATTTCTGTAAAACTAATTAATTTTGTTGCAATTACTACTTTGTATTTTTTACTTACTACATACCCTCCTGGGATATGTCGGCAGTTATAATGATATATAGTAGTGTAAGAACCTGTTTAGTAATCTTTGAAGAATAACTAGAAACGAGCCTTTGATAAAATGAGTCATCACGATAACTGTTATCCAGTGAATATGTCACAACCTTTCATTTAATGGATACTAGTTTTGGAACTTCAACAAAACCTTCTTTAATAAAAGAGGTTAAACAAAATCGTCCAACCACTGTACTCCACCCGCTTCCTCCTTGATGTTCTGCAGATACATTCTTAATTCTGGTGTAACTCTTTCCAGGTGCAATGAGCGCATACAGGCAATGCTGTTTTCATAACCTCACTAGGGATGACCATGCATATGGAATATAAGTCTTTTTTTGGCAACGTTCTAGGAAAATCATGGAGCATTTGTATGAATTTCTAAGGGTGGCGATCTATGCAGAGAAGAAAGTCTTAAGAAAGGACCTGTTTACACTCGGCGGTCTGTTCAATGTGATGTAAATGTGTTAAATGGGGTTTTATGAAAGAATTAAACGTGTTTATCATATTAAGATCTAAAGAATGTATAAGACAAAATTAATCTTGTAAAATGAGGCAATGCGGAATGTAAATATATATCAGATGTTCTCGGGTAATAATTCCTGGAGGCTTATTGGTTCAGAGACAAGAAAATGAAAATCATTCTTTTGCCATTTCTAGCAAAGGGACTGTAATTTGAAACATATACATTGAGTATTCTTCCTCAAAAGATGTATATGAGAACTGTTAAACAGGATATAAATGTAAAGATGATAAATCAAGTTACAGAGAAGACAAACAGAGAGACAATATTTAGAAAACTTAAAATTAAGTATTGGATGACCACTGAGAATGATTTGCTTGCTTCTCAAACACAAGTCATTCAGTGGGTGTCCTTTGACTTGTCTGTCTGGCATGTGATTGCAAATCAAACAGACCAGTAGAACCATTTTTAGGTACGTAAAGGTACATTTTATGCGCTAAAATAACTGTAGCTTGTTGTAACCCTTTTGCTCATGGACTGCTAGGTGATGAAGAAAGTGATAGAGAGTGTGGTGTCACTGAATCCTGCTATAGTCCATTGCTCGTATTCTATTAGTGTGTGCTTACAAATATTTGTACAGATAAAAAGGAAGCTAAATTCTCCATTATGACATACGAGAAGAGGGGGAGGGACTTGTCAGGGAATCCACCTCTGTGTTTTTCAAGCTTCTTGAGGAATGGTACCCAGTGCCCCCCTTGGACCTTAACCACTACAATGAGCAGTGCATTTCAATAGTGTACTTTTCACTATAGTTTGGAAATGAAGCATCCATAATGTGTGAAATATTATATGGGCAAGATGTGGTGAAATGAAGTAAAAAATAGCTAAAGCAGTAAGTTGACAGTAGTGTGTATAATAGTATACTATGTCTATGTACACAAATCTGATAACATTCCATAATTATAATGATGTTTTGTTTTGCTTGATGTTTAGTAAGCTATATGCCACCAGGTTGACAAATATACGATAGTAAAATAAGTCATACCCTCTAAGTGTGTCCTGTCCCCTTCTTCTCACTCTGGTTTTCTCCTCAAACCGATCCACTTGCATGTCTCCATGTTCCAGTTGGGCCTGGGCTTGTTCCACATACCATAGTGCTGTACATCCCAGGATGAACTTGGCGAGCCACGTCACCCCCATGATGGAACGGGGCTCAAAGATCCCACCGCTTTATGTGACAACTCTCCCACTTTGTATGCAACCTCTGCCTTTGTTATCACAGACAGGGAGAAATTCTGAGCATTGAGGTCTCCAGGCCTGTTGCTCTCTTTCAGAGGCTGTGAAAAAAGTACAAATATTATATATGTAACATGGCACATGTATGTCAAAATAACCATATTACAGATTTCTGACCCCCTCCATTCACTCTTTTCCTACACACCAATCTACCTTAAAAACATCAAAAGTTAGCTAATGCTATGGCATCCTAATATAATTATTTATAAAAGGTACCCAGCAGGAGTAAATATGATTTAATGCTTTGTTTACTTAAATAATATATACTAAAGTTAACACACTTTATTTAAACGTAATAAAACTTAAACAAAACTTTCTTAAAGCCAATGAGGATGGTGTGTGTATTCTTTGTTAAATGAAGATGAAAAAATCATCAATTAAATATTCCCACTGATATCATAACCTTTTCCAGTGAATTGATCTTTCTATGAAAATGAATAATAATGGTTTGCATTTAATTAAGGGGTTACTACCCTGTTTATCCGAAAATAAGACATCCCATAGCTTATTTTCAGGGGATGCTCGTAATATAAGCCTTACTCCGAAAATAAGCCCTAGTCGCTAGTTCACGAATCTACTTTCAGAGAATTTTCCCCGAACATAGATTCGCAGGACTCCATTCGGGTGTAAGCTAATCTATGTTCGGGGAAGTTTCCAGGAACACGGATTCGCGGAATTCCATGCTCTAGTGAACAGGTCTATGTTCAGGGGAATTCCCCCGAATGTAGACCTGTTTTCTAGCACATGCTTGCTACCGTTTTCACCTAAAATAAGACATCCACCGAAAATAAGCCCTAGTGTGTTTTTCGGGAGGAAAATTCATTAAGACCTAGTCTTATTTTTGGGAAAAGACCGTACGATGTAAGGACACATATTTAGTAGACTTATTGAAACTTTGTAAATAATGAGCTCAGACCCCCTATTAATGTTCTCATTTATCCAAAACACTGCCAAGTGTTTCGAAGCACCAAAACTGTGAGATGGATTCGATTAGAATGAGATGGACCATGAAAATGTACAATCTGGAGTAGATTTCAGTTAAAAGAGTCCCAGGAGATAATGTTATTAAGAAAGCCAGACCTTCATACGGCAACATCCAATTTAAAATACCACTGAGCAGCATGAGCAATTACAATAAGCTCATTAAGCAACAAGCTTATTAAGTAACCACTAACGGCACTCAGACCATTTCATCTCAATAAAGTAGTTTGAGTGCAATGACCCTTTAATATCAACTCTGCAATCTATAACATTGCAATTTAGTAGATACTGCAATGTTATAATTGCAGGGTTAAAGAACACTGTAAGCACCATGACCATAACCACTTCAAAATATAAAGTGGTTTTGGTGCTTGGGCCCTGTATTCCAACTAAACATTTTACTCACCATTTAACGGAGATTCTCAGCCTGTAGCATGGCCTCCAATGCCTATACTAATCAATATCAGGGTTTGGGGGCAGAGATTGGCTAAGAGCACTCTTAGGCAAACACTGCCCCAACCAACGGTATGAACTGCTATCGAAGGCCAGGTTGAGAATCACTATCTCTGGTAAGGCAGGAAGTGGAGCATAGCTGTACCTCTGCCATTTAGTCATTAGAAGCTGGACTTCCAGCTGCCATGGGATTAGAATCTTCACTAAATGGTGAAGTAATGTGTGACCTGGGCCCACAGACTCCAAGTTCTATAACCACTTCAATCGGTTAAAGTGGTTATGGTGCTTACAGTGTTCCTTTAAGAGTTGAAGGGAGTAAGTTTGCATCTCAGTGTACCAGAAAAAGTAATCATGTAAACAAAAATGTGTGCATATCAAGATATAAACAATGTTGGTGCTTCATTGTGTTACTCTTACCCTTCTTCAAATTATCTATGTGGCGTCTTTCAACTTTCTGTCTAGACTTTATTATTTTTTGATAACATTTTTCTTTCACAAACAGCCATTGCTTACATTGTTGCAATTTTATCTTTTCAGTGAGAATCTAATATCCAAAATTTTGGACAGTAGTCAATGTGTTGTGTTGTTTTTTTGTTTTGTTTTTTTTCTCACAGGCAATATTCTAAAACAAAGAGTATTTCTGTAAGTTTAAGAACCCGCTCAGCATTTTGCTATCTCAGGCTGCTGTAATTAACAAAACAACTGGGAGATGGGTGTAAACCTTATTAATACTTTTCGCAATCCATGTATAGCTCTGTTAAATCACTATGGAGTGACTTGTGTACGTCACCATGTCAGGGTAATGTATATTTAAAAATGTGTCAAGTTCAAAGGTTGTATTATCTAATCAAGTTAAAATTAGGGGGTCTGCACAAAATCTCCTTACACTGGCCTGAACAAGGCCTGTTTAAATTACATCTCCACATCAGACATTCACTAAATCTAAATCGCAGGAATATTGCCGCTAGTTTCACTCATGGCCAGGTATAGTTTGAAGAATATATAACTTCCATAACTTGATGGCTTTTAAATAATTGTTATCATCTCCTAAAACTGAGAGTTCCGATGCTCCTATAATCCTGAGATAATACAGTGAGATGATGCAAAAGGAACAATGTGATTGAGTGGTACGGACCAGCCAATCGCATTGCTCCATTAATATTACAGTTAAAGAAAGGGTTTAGCATGTATTAATGCCTGCCCTGCTGCACTGGGTATGAAACTGGGTTTATTATTTTCAAAGCTACCTGTTCCAAAATTGGCCAGATAATATAAAATCAGGGCACTGTCTAATTATTCAAGATTGAGTAAATGTTGACATATTATTTATGTATTCCTATTTTTTCCATGCTGAGGAGGACAGTTTACGGGCCCTTATAACAAGAGGACTGGGCATTGCTCTGTCGGTTGACTTAGGAAAGAGCGAAAGAACAGATTGTTCCCCTGGGCTACCCCTTGGGGTTTACAAACACTATTGTCCCTGACACTGATCTCCTGACAGACAAAATTGGTGCATACCATCCAACATTTTAAATGTAGAAAGAGGGAAATGTAAATATTGGGGTGTGGGTGTGAGTGTGGCCAGGGATGGGCCTGTTCTGAGAAATTTTTGGTGACATAATAACAATTGATGCAGCTAAAAGTGTAACATATCTTATTTACACAGGCTGATTTCTAAACATATCTACTGGGAGTATTATTGCTGTAGAGCTCTGTTATACAGACCAACAATATGGAGTTCTTAGAAAATAGGGACTAAGGGCCCAAAATAAATCTCGTAAATAGGGACACCTGGGAGGTACGAGAGTGCCAGATTGGTTGAACACAGATATAGCACCCTCACTTGTATTAGGATTTTAAAATATTATGGGAATCCTATACCATTTTTTAGGTGGGAACAGAGTGGCTTTTTCCAGACTTATCTTTCTCATTAGATTAAACCCCCACCCATGTCGATAGGTAACATGACAAGTAAGAATTACAATGTCAAGCCACCCCAGCACATTTCATTAGCCCACATTCCATGGGAGACAGGCAGGAGTGAGGCAACCTTGCGGTTCCTGCTTATTACATTTCATACCACCCAAGCGTCCCTATTTAGGAGGAACAGTCCTGTTTTTGAGCCCAAATCTCTCTGTCCCTCTTTTCTGACCTAATGTTCCTATTTACTAGGAGATCTATATTGTTGGTATGTCTGAATTCTGTATAACAGGGCTACACAGCAATAATACTACCAGTAATATGCAATAAATATGTTTAGAAATCAGTCTGTGTAAATAATGAACAGCCCCGCCCCTGGCCACACCCCAAAAATGAAAGTGTCCCTCTCCTTTTGAAATGTTGGAAGGTGTGATATCTCCAGTGTCTATTCATGTGGGTTGCACTGGAAGAGGAGATACCATGCAACACAAATGTATTAATCCTGACTGTATTCTTAGTAAGGGTGTGCCACATATCCTGAAGGGGAAGGAACAGCTAAGCACACACAGGCCCACCCACCCTATTACATTACATATGGTATTACATATGGCGTGTGAAATTAAATGGGATAGAATTCCATTCTGACATTAGGGACCATGGGACCCCAGTTCAATTAAACAGCCATGATTTTAACTAGAAATTTAGTGTATACACCAATGCCCTCCAGATGTTGTGGACTACATCTCCCCTGATGCTTTGCTAGCATTACGACTGCTGGAGAATTATTGGGGATGTAGTCCACAACATCTGGAGTGCCGAAGGTTAAATACCCCCAATATAGACACCAATATAGACACTACACTTTGATGCTTTATCAGTTAACAGTAAGTTCTGGTAAGTGAAAACGTGCTTTTAAAATTTAGGCACAACAGTTTGAAAAAAAACCAAAAACAAATCTCAGCGGATATATTTTTAACCTCAAGTTATTTTAGACTACATTTTGTAACTCACCACGATTCGTTCTCTAGTGAAGAGGGGCAATTGTGTCCGTAATGCATGTTTTAGAATAAAAAAAAAAAAAAAGCTCTATATTAAAGAAAAATATATTCACTGTGTGGTTTCTAATGATCAAACGTGATGGTGCTATCTAACAGATGCTTTAGCAATATCTGGGAAATATGAAATCTAGATAACATTTTATAACTATATAAATATAAAAAGAGCCATTGTAAAGAATTTTCTCCATGTTTACTTAAGAGACCCCTTGGGAAGTTTTTAGATTGTAAACTTGTTTGGGTGTGGCTCTCTTCACATAAAATTCACATATCAAATGTGTTTTGTTAAAACTATTTGTCTCGGTTTATCTACTGTATAGCACTGCGGACTATGTTGGCACTTTATAAATCATTGTAATTGAGTCAGTTTAATCTTTAGAATGCAGGCATATGAACAAACATACACCCACTGTAAGTTAAAGAGATACACTGGTCACCAACAGTATTTAATACATTTGATAGATTTGGCCTCTGTAGTATGTTTTATTATTTTGCA
This sequence comes from Pelobates cultripes, assembly GCA_933207985.1. NCBI lineage: Eukaryota > Metazoa > Chordata > Amphibia > Anura > Pelobatidae > Pelobates > Pelobates cultripes. The sequence continues at coordinate 27,196,122 of OW240916.1, forward strand.
TGCACAATTCTTAATAATTTTAGCAAAACAAAAAATAATTGTTGCAACTTTTTGCACCTTAAGACTGCCCCTTTTACCACGCCCATTCTAAAAGGTTTATTTTCTTATTCGTGTATGTACACAACTCAGACACTGCACAGGCCAATCATAATTCCCCAAGGATAGAAAACGCATGAAACATTTGAAAGAGAGTCCCTAGGATTACTGCTGTTTGTTCAGCTCATTATGGGACTGTTCTGAGCACAGTAATCTTTGGCTATGTCTGGACTGGATGCTAAATTGTAACTTAAAAAAAAACAAAAAAAAACTATATCGTGCAATCTGGCCGATTCAAGCTATGTGATCGCTGTGCTATCACTCTCACGTGATTTGGATCGTGGGATTGGTTGCATGGGGTTGTGCAGACCCCCCGATTGGATCCAGAGAGGGGGGTAAGTGTGCTGGCTGCAGGGAGGGCCCAATTCCTAGTGCGTGCTATACCCCCCCTAATGGCGGTAAACCCCTCCTTTTGTAAGATGGCAAAGCGCACCCTAACGTCAGGGGAGGGTTAATGCAATTAACAAATAGAACTCAGTATTTATCAAAATCTAAAAATACAAAAATTAAAATAACATCTCCATACTTTTTTGTCTAACATTTAAATGCCTCATCTCTACTTACAACTGATTCTTTAGTCAATATATCTTACCGCAGGGAAAATAATTCTAGGGTTCACTAAACAGCATGGTGTGGCTACAGACTAACCGGCTTGTATAATTTAGGCAGAAACAACAGAGATGGTAAAAAAAAACCTCAAGAAAACTCAAATCGGTTGATTTTTTCTTCCCACCTGGACAATTCTGACCTGAATTTTTCACATTAGTTTCACATTCACCACAAATCACGGTTTAGTGAATTAAATCATGTTTGTAATAATTCACTACAGAAAAAAACAACACATTTTAGTTGGGATTTTACACAGCACTGTGGTTCAGGCAGAGGGCTGCACCACTTCTAGATGGTACAATAGTTCAAACTGAATCTCCAAAATGTATAATCCCCTGGTTAAATTAATTGCAGGTTATAACATATTTTATAAAACCAAGATCACATTTAAAAGTACTGAGCATTTTGCAATATTAACCGCTTTACTCAAACATGCACATTTAAGTTATGTATTCGGTGTAAGTAAGATTTAGCCCAAATCTGCCAGGATGCTAATCCAGTAGAAAGTTTCATAAATTGAAGAGATGAATTCTGTATATTCTCATGACCTCTGTACTGCTTACTCAGACAGCCTTTTGGACATCTCTGTTAGCACCAGACAAGGCCAAATTTATCAAGTCAAAATTAGGGCAAAGTGATTACTCCATAATGAATGAAAGAAAAAAAAAAACTTGTCCCTAGACATTAATGGAATGCGTTCTTGTTCAATTAAGCTTCTCTGCAATTGGCTAGCAATCTCACTACAAATTAAGAGGGCAGACTGACTATAAGAGAATTCCTATTTTCTTTTAACTCTTTGAGAGCCAGAGAATCAGACATATGTTTCTAATTCAGTTTTAACTTTTCCAAGTATAGATCTGCACCAAACTTCTTTAACAACAGGGGTGCAAAAGTGTGTCCATCTGCAGTGATGGGTAACCTAGGTTCACTAAATGTCTGTGAACTACACTTCTTATAATTATCGGACAGTCTTATGACTTTCTGAGGATTGTGGGCAATGTAGTTTACAAATATTTAGGATTCCAGAGTTAGACATTACTGACCTTTGGAGAAAAAAAAATGCATTTGTTCATTTAAGTAACTTTTTTCAGTCCCACAGTACTTCAAAAAGTTCACTTCTCACTGATTCTTAACCTACAAAGAGTTAAACTTGCAACATTCCCCCCATGTGTTCTAAAATCTGATGACACTGGCATTTGTATAGATATCAACATCAGTGACAGCTTTTCCCCAAAGAGATGTCACCAACTTTCTTGGACTTTAGAGATTGCTGGAGAAATCCATTAAAGTTGAGATTTTCAATGAAATTTAAGTTAGCTAGCACAAAGCTGAGTAAGAAAAAAAAAAAAAACATAATGCAATGCAGCAATGTAATCTAAGACCTCCACATCCCTCTAAAGCCCCCCTCCCTCCCTGAGCAATACACACATATGTCGGTTGCAAAGTATCTTCCAAGAGGTTTAGAGAGCTGGGGTGAATTATCCAGACTTTCACTAAAATAAAAAGGGTGCGTTGTCCACATGGAAAAAAATATATTTTACTATGTGATTATCATAGGAGTGGCAGTCAAAGGGTTAAAGGTGGTGGTCTAACAGTAATAAATGATTCTACCTCTAAGTAAGGAAGTGACTGGTAACTATATTGTAAATGTACTTAGGACAGGGTTATATACTAAAATAAAATCTGCAGCAATGTCATAGGAATACACAATGCAGAATTTTTTTTTTTAAATCAGTAAAAGTACAATGGGGGCATTGGATTCAGGATCTTACATGATAAATCTTTTGTTCTCAGCAAAGCCCAACATGTCTGAACATTTGAGAAGAAATAGGAATGACTGCAAAATCTCATTCATTTCATCCTGGGACTAACCCACATCTGGAGCAGAACAGCAAAAGGATTTCACACAGTACTCACACAGAGGAGCTGAACTTAGAAAATGTATTCTTAAGGCTATATTAATGATCAAAAAAATAATAGTGTTGCAGTGTTTATATGGAGATTAGCCCACACTGCAAATTGTAGCAGTTTACAAGTCTTCCTTAAATATCACATCAGAAGATTAAAAATAACAACAGTGTTAATAAAAAAAAAAAAAGTTCAATAAGCCAACAATAGTTAGAATGAAAGATAACTTTTACCATGACTAAATGGAATTTGAAATTGACAAATAGATAGACATGCATACCTTCAGGTTCAGGAGAATTCTAAAATGCCCTGGCGTTCTTTTGTTTAGTGGAGACTGGACAGAAAAGAAAGAACTACATTTAAGTTCCCTGGGAGGAAAAAGTAAAAAAAAAAAAGTAGAGCTTCACCCAAATTGGGCAGGGGGAGTGTCTTGTAGTGGGTGCAGAAGGGACTACAAAAACCTCCCACATTCTTTATCCAAAACTTTCTAACCAAGTTGGGGGGAGAGATGCAGAGAGGGAATGTATGGGGGTAGGGTTTACGACTTTAAAACATCATCACCTACAAGATTTAATCTATACTCTGTTTTATGAATAAATGAATTTCTATAGAGCAGATACAACATTAGCATTGTTCTATAGTTCTCTGACACCCATGCACAGGAGCATTAGTATGTGTGTATAAAAAAAACAAGTTGGCTCCTAAAATCATTAATGCAATTATCTGCCAATTGGCCTGCCTTTATAGCTACTGTTATCTTGGCCAAATCTTACCTTAAAGTAGCGATATATATGGAAAAGCTATACAAACAAATTATATTTATTCGTAAAGTGCCCTAACCAGGTAAACCTACTAATTAGATAACAGATACCATTGCTGCAGGGTCCGACTATACAAAAGATAACGCACTATAGCCCAAATTAGGGAATCTAATTACATACTTAGCTACTCTTACTTACCCTAATGATGAACTATCAATCTTTTATTTAACAGCTTTTTATGAGTAGCCTGTGGGGTTATTAGCACTATGTATTTGCCATATATATTCTCAATGTAGAAGTCATAAATGCATATCATGAAAAAGTATATAGATTTTGTCTATATCCAAAGTACTAGCGTAGTTTTGTAAGTTGTGTCTGTTACTTGGCACAGTGCGTAAATATACAAATAACACTATTTAGCTTGTCCATATGAAGCATCTTGTCATGTGTCCCAACATCTTCTAGAAGGTATATAATATTAAACAAGCAATTTAAAATCAATTATATAGTCCTGGATCTTCATGGAGATCTTGTTCAATGCCCAGGATACAGTTGTGATCCAGTCCCATAGTCCCCTGTGGCCATTGACCTTGTACCCCTGGATTTTCATGGAGATCTAGGTAATGGCCCAGGATACAGTGGTGATCCAGTCCCATAGTCCCCTGTGGCCATTGACCTTGTACCCCTGCATTTTCATGGAGATCTAGGTAATGGCCCAGGATACAGTGGTGATCCAGTCTCATAGTCCCCCGTGGCCATTGACCTTGTACCCCTGGATTTTCATGGAGATCTAGGTAATGGCCCAGGATACAGTGGTTATCCAGTCTCATAGTCCCCCGTGGCCATTGACCTCATACCCCTGGATTTTCATGGAGATCTAGGTAATGGCCCAGGATACAGTGGTGATCCAGTCCCATAGTCCCCTGTGGCCATTGACCTTGTACCCCTGGATTTTCATGGAGATCCAGGTAATGGCCCAGGATACAGTGGTGATCCAGTCTCATAGTCCCCCGTGGCCATTGACCTTGTACCCCCAGTGAACTCTCTTGAATAGAGGCTTGGGGTTTTCATTTGTGGGCCTAAAGACTTACCATAATAGTAATGGAAGGAGATTTGGACCAGAGACACATTTTGCATTATTCCTGCATGTTATTTGCTCTGAGAGTGACTGTTTGCTTAAGGTCCCTGAATAGGAAGTTGATGCTAAGAACTAGGACCACCATTTTATGAGTAACCTTAATGAGGATAATAACAAAACGCAATGCTGTTCGTTTATGTCACTCGGCAACTTGTCCTTTGGGATTAGATATCTCTGACATTCTTATAAGGCAATCATTTATTATTTATTATTCTAATTCAATTTATACATGATTAAAATGTAATTTATTGACATAGGACAGTATTTATTTACAGAGGACTTACACGCTACTTAAATATTTGTATATACTGTAAATTAGGTTTTGAAATTGTGACCTTTTTAGAACTAATTTTGAGTGTTGATTTATGGTGTTAAAGGATTTTCCTGAGAACCAAAATCACTCCTCCCACTCAAACCATTACTAAAAGCTTCCTTGAACAGGGACACTTGTGCTTTGTTTACATCAGATGCTACTTTATAACTTAGAAAGCACAGTCTACAGTTTTTCCAAATAGTTTGCAACCCAGGTGCACAAACAAGTACTGTTGGTTTTCTTTAATGTAACATTGGGGTAGAATAATGAAATTTTGACTGTGACAAAAGTAACACAATATCCACACAATAGTTCACTTACTAAGTCCTAAATGTAGTTTTGTACAATAGATGCTGGGAAGTACTTTTTAAATCACTTATTTGCTAAAAGAAAATTTGAATGCAAAATTAGTAGAATAGCCCCAATATGCAAATGGTATTTGGAGTGACACATTATAGACAAATCTGGGGACGCCTGTTACATGACTGCACCAACCACCTTTAGTACAGCATTTTCCAATCCAGTCTTGAAGACCCACCAACAGTCCAGATTTTTTCATTATCTCCTTTGGAATAAAAAAGGAGAATACTTAAGCCCTGGACTGTTGGTGGGCAATGAGGACTGGTTTGGGAACCACTGCTTTAGTACATAAAATATGGGAATAGGAAGAGAGCATACCTCCAACCTCTTGCTCCGGGTCAATGGTCCATACCACCACAACATTTTAATTAACTCACTATCCCACTGTGAAAAGTTGAGTAATTTATTTATTTGACTTTTCTTCAGCTGTGAATATCTGTTATTCATGAGCTAGTCTGCCTTTTGTCTTGGGGCTAATTTGGGGCATCATCACCCCATTTAGGGCTCACCTGCTTCAAAACTTAGGAGCCCCAGTTTAGAAATATTTTAGAAAAAAAATGAAATTGACAAATGCAGGGCATCTTCAATTATTTCTTCAAAATACACCAAATAATATCACCTGCATTTGCTCCTACAGTGCTTACTATATAAAGGTTGTGAACCTTGTTCCAATTATAAGCCTTTAAATATATAATTAAAGCAAACCCTACAGGAAAAAGTGTGGCAGCTGCATAATTAAAAATGTGATAATGACGTGCCACCACTCAGGATTGCTCCTGTTTCTGTCATATGTACAGCGAGGGAAAAAGTATGTATTTCAACAGTGAGAGACAGAATAACAAGAAAAAAAATAAAAAATAAAAAAGTCAAAAAGTTATGAATTTTTAATACTGTTCATTATAAAGAAGTGTTAGCAAAAATAGGAGCAGTAGCCTATTAAGAATACTGCCACGTGAAAAGCATGGGAAAAGCAGTGTGTTTTGGACTTACCTTGTATAACTCTTTTTCTATACACACCCACAAGATCACTACTCACTACAAAAAGCTCACTACAGAAAGATCACTATACACAAGCTCACTAATATACATACACGATTACACAGCTCACTACAGACAGCTCACTACGCACAAAGCTCACTGACAAACACCCACACAAGCTCACTACACACAGCTCACTACAGAAAGCTCACTGACACACACAGCTCACCACACACACCCACAAGTTCAAAACACACAGCTCACTACACGCATAAGCTCACTAATATACACATATACTCTTGCGAGCACAGCTTGTCACTCACCTGTTGCACTGGACGGAGAGCCCAGGATTTTCCTGGGGAGCATGACCGAGCTTAGGTGCTAGATTTGGCTCCTGCAGGTACTCGGCATACTGATCTAGGGAGAAACTGGCAGAGAGCTGTAGGAAGTTAACCCCAATATATTATGGCCACAGAGGGCAGGGGCTGAGGGAGGTAGAAACGTAGGCAGAAGCTGCCGAAGCCATTCAGATTTTCGAAAACACCGGCAAATACAAAATGTATCTGCAAATAAAGCCTGGCTTCTCAGGAAGCACTTGCCTGATGCTCCATTCCTCCACCCCTGAAAGGGCCCATGGATCTAATCCTGCTTGCACAAAAATATGTGCACAGCGTGGTTTTCTCTTGCATGATCCTTGTTAAAAACATCCATATCTACACGTGTCTTTAGATAAATATATTAATTTATTGTGTGCCCTACAATACATATATATTATACTTGTGTACACACGTGATAGCCTTATTTGCTGCTTATAGCCACAGCTGTGTCTGCTATGTGGCCACTTCATGACCAAACAGTCACTACACATGCAATGATTGGCCAAGTTAAGGTCTTTTTTGGACTCTGTAGAGCATGATATCAAATATCTTAGTCCTTGGCACCAAGTGACACTTAGTGTTAATAACAGAAATATAAGTTTCTTCTTGTTTAGTTAGAGCCACACGCAGGAGCTACTGGTGTGACCACCTGAAGTTTATTTGCTGAACCAAGCTTGGAAGTTGAGTTTTCCTTTAATTAGGTATTTTTTGGAACTTTATGAGGTGCAAGTTTAGATGGCGTCCAATATATTTCAATCACATATGAACAATTTCGCGCCTGTCCGATTAATCTGAAATTCTATTTTGAAAAGTTGACCCATTCACTGAGTCCAGCTGTTCAAAATTCAGATGATATCAAGTCATATCAAATCGAATTTCGAAAAATTTCAATGAAGCAAGTTGATCATTTTCAACTGGATTTTTAAAATAATATTAAAATGGCCCCCAAAGCTGGGAAAAATATATTGTTTCATTTGTCAGTTATTGTATACCTTGTATTGTATAATGTATACACTTTGTTCTAATTATTCTGTTTATCAATCACTGTTCACCAATCAAAATGATCACTTAACTAGTTTACGCTCTAGCTCCCAAAAATGCTATACTTCCATGTTAGCACAAAAATCATCCCTCCACCCCACCAATCTGTGATTAGTATGGTTAAAAAAGCTTCTCTCCCCTGTTATAGGATTGTTTGCATTGCTGATTTTTTACTATTTGTTTATTATTTTATTTTGGTCCTTGAGGAGGTCCCACCAGTGGGACGAAACGCGTAGGACCAATTATTATTTTATTTTTATTTTATGTTCACCTTTTATGTCTGTTTTATGAAATAAAGCAGATCTTATTTGGGATAATACTTTGAGTCCTGCCTTCCATATTGGTGTGAAGACCGCCACAAGAAGAAGAGGAGTCCTGGATTAGCCCCCCATCATTCTAAGGGGAAGCACCCTAAGGTGATTTTACAAGTCTGGATCCTGTGAGTGTAACTCCGTTCGACGCATATAGCTGCAGTTTATAATGTATTACACTATCACACTTTCCATTTTTGTAGATCTTCAACTGCTTCCTCTGTATTTGTTTGGTTATAATTCAATTTTGTCTGTGTTTTAGTTACTCCTAACCCTTGTGTTCTGCATTACCATACAGCCCAACACTTCACAATACATCTGTCTGTTCCCTGTTTGTTTGGTCGCATTTAATAACTAGTCCTCCCACTGGAGGTATACCACATCCTGAATACATTTAAGACTTTGCAGGAACACTGAATGTTATGATAATGCCGTGTCGGCTTCGATACAGTCGACAACAAGCAAATATATGGATGAGAATTTTTGTGTGTAAATGTTAACGTGATAATACAAAACTCGAAGACGTCAATGTTTTCTGCTTTGCATTAAGGGAATACCTTTGGGTAATGGAGGATGACTCATCACAGGCTTAGGAAACATATTAACAGATGGTGACAAAAGAAAGTGAATTACGGGATATTTGTTTGTAGTGTGATAAAGCAAAGAGTTGAAATATACACAGTAGCTCTTGACTGTGTTAAAGCTCTGCAACCTTTTAATAGTGGGCGTTATATCTCATTTAGGAACACAAGTTGGGAAAGAGGACCCCAGTCAAGTGATGAAATCATAAAACAGAGTTCTTTTTTTTTTTTAAGAGGATAGATACAATGAAAAAATATCTTACAGTCACTAATTGTATCATGATTATTTTTTTAATTGGCAATTGTTTATATTTGACTTTGAGCCAGGAAAAAAATATTTTAGGCTGAAATTTGACATTTCCGGGTTGATTGCTAAAACATCCCAATTTAGTGTGTATGTTACGATGTAGGAAAAATAGACCCTGAACAGGTGAAAGATGAAGATTGAAGATTGAGAAAAAAACAATGGGAAGATTGGATTTGTGAAGATGAAATCGAAGAGATGGAAAATAGTTGCTCATTAAACAGCCGTAATCATGGGAAAAAGTTAGTGGGAAAAAAGAAAGATGGGAATGCTTGGTACAGTATTAATTAAAAAGGCATATTACAAGATGTTCATACAATGTAATCCCAAATGAAAAAAACAGTAAGAATTAAGAAACAGAAAAAGTCATTTGAGAGTAGTAGGACATTCAGTATTAAGCCATACTTCAGCCAAAGGATGGATTTTAAGATAATCTCGCATGGAATGAGATTGGAGATGACACACACACGTCATTCTGACTTGAATGGCTTACTTTCTTGAGCCAGTCATTGTTAAGCCACACAGTAAAAGGTTACACAGGGAAAGGTAAACTATGCTCAGTCAGACTTTTCTGATGTTTGTGTTTTTAGCAGAACATTTAGAATCAATTTGTTTGGAGAGGAATATGATGGACTCTTTTAAAGGAACTTTTTTGTTTGTGTTTTAAAGGGATATTTTGGACCCATTTCCAACTACAGCATGCTGAAGTGCTTTATGCGTGCAGCGTGGGTCCTCTTTTTTTTCATTTTACAAGATGTATAAATTTCAAAAGAAATTGGCACTTTTATAAATTAACCTTGTTACACCCCCTTAACTGTCAAGCAGATAACTGGTTCTGTTATTTCCTGGTTTGCAAGGCAGGCAGTTGCAGGACTTGCAAAGACTTCTCGTTGAGCTGCATTGGAAGGTCTGTGATTGGACAGCCAAAAAAAGTCTGGGCGGGGTCAGAAGGGGAGGGCTTACAAAGGCTGCAGAGAAGAGAGCAGCAGCTTTTGCAAGGAGTTTTTAAATATACTCCCAATGGAAAAAAGCATAACGAAATGGATGCTTGTTTTTATTGGGGATATATCTAATAAACAGTGGTTTTTTTTAAAATTTGTTCAGTGAAGTGTCCCTTTAAAGAAAAGTACAAAAGAAAAGATGTTGTCTGCATAGGTAAATGTTGTGAAGTATTACATACACTATCGCACTGGTGGTGTGCCAGGTTGGAGAGATGTTCTGATTTACAGCAAACCTATCATTAACAGGAGTCAACATTGTTTTATGAAAGACAGGTCATGCCAAACTAAATTAATTGCATTCTCTGAAGAATTTAGTAGAAATATAGATCAATGTGTTCCAGTAGATGTGATCTGCTTGGGGTTCGCTAAGGCATATGATACATTTCCAGATGTTTTGTTTTACAGCATTATTTACTGAAATTGTTCCCAGGTGTTACATAGTTACATAGTTATCTAGGTTGAAATAAGACCAAAGTCCATCAAGTTCAACCATGAAGCCCATTCTTTTATAGTGTTTATCTAAAAACAGGCAAGAAACACAAAAACAATTGCGGCAGCCATGTTCGATTATCCTTCTTGATATCTTCTATAATAGTGATCAGATTTCTCCTTGGAGCAACAACCTGTTTACATACACGAATATTTTGTTTATGTGAAAAAACATCCAAGTCTTTTTAAAATGTATCTACAGAATCTGATAACACAAACTCTTTGGGCAGAGAATTCCACATCTTTAATTTTCTTACTGTAAAGAATCGTTTCCTCTGCTGTAAACAAAATCACTTTTCTTCCTGCCTCAATGAGTGACCTCTTGTCTGTTGTATATTCCTGCTAATGAGCAGGTTAGCACCTAGTGGTTTGTACTGACCCTTATTATACTTGTATAGTGCTATTACTATGGTGGATGGTAGCTTTTTCCAAACAAAACCATTCCAATATTTCTAGCCTTTACTCATAACTAATGTTTTCCATTCCCCTTACCGCCTCTGCACTAGTTCTAGTATCCTTCTTTGAAACTGTTGCACTGCATATTGAAGGCGGGAGTCTTACCATTGATGTATAAAGAAGCCAAATTATATTTTGATCACGTGAATCAAAACCCCTTTTTAATCACCAGAGCACCTAGATTTTGTGTACTTTTGCTTAGTTTGTGCTCTATAATTGTTACCTTATCATTTAATGTTATCCCTAACTCTATGCCATTTAATGTATACGTGGCTTATGGGTTTCTTAATACAAAATGCATGACATTGCATGTATCTGAAATAAATCTCATCTGCCACTTGCCTGCCCATTCCCCCAATGTATGCAAATCCCTCTATAGAGAAGGTATATAACATTCAGACTATATTTTCTTACTTAGTTTTGAGTCATCTGCAAACACAGAAAAAAGACTTGCAATGTCCACTTCAAGATCATTTATAAACAGATTAAAGAGAAGTGGACCCAGGGCAGAAACCCAAGGCACTCTACTTACCACTTTTGTTTAATTTAAAATGTTTCCATTTACAACTACTCTCTGCACTCTATCTATAAGCCAGTGTTCTATCCAAGAAGATATTTTGTCTAAACCAACTGATTTCATTTTGTTTTATGACAATCTTTATTAATTGAGTGCTATGAGTAACAAACACGTTTGTGATGCCACGATAACAAAGACAAACCAGGTTGTGACAAGTAATACAAGAATTGAACTTGGCATATACAATAAATGCATATATAATAAATGAATCAATGTAGAAGACCATGTTTAAAGGTATAACATGTTCAAAGGTATAACAAAGGTACAACAGCGAGTTCAGCTATCGTAGAGAAAATTCAGGACATGGTATTTTCTTTTGACGTATTGACATGCTAGGTGGCAAATACAGGCTAAATATGTATTAGTGGGGAAACTATGCATTGGGAAACAAAATCAGTGGTACCAACAGGTATATACCATAAATCTAGCCAGAAGCAAGCTGTTATATAATTAAGACACTGAAATAACAGAATGTGAAAGTACTCGTCATATATAGAACATTTGTTCTCAGCTGCACATTATCAACACTATGGTTACTATTGAACGAAAGCAGAGAGGCATTACTACTAGAGGCCAAGTGTCTCACAAAGAGGTAAGGGATTAGGCCTTTGAGGCTAAAACAGAACAATAACAGAAATTTAAACTCAAACAAAGCTTCCAAAATAAAACACGGGAGCTAATAGTATGTGTGGAGCTGAAATGGTGAATATCAGTGACCCAGTCTCAGCCAATTCCACAATTATGGTCTAGATGAGCTCTGGCTTTGCTGTTAGGTGTGGCGTGCTAAATGGCTCCTCTTCCTTCTCCAGGTCACCCATGGAGATCTCCCAAGACATAAGTGTCGACATGGTAGTACGCCAACTTCTCCACTACCCAAGCCCAGGCTGGTGTGTAAGCCAATGCCTTTTCACCACTCGGCCCTCTATCTTCAGTGGCAGGGCATAAATCCTGCACGGCTCTTGAAGTAGTCCCACAGGGTTGTGGCCGGCAGATGGGCGCAGCGTCCATCTCTGCTCTCAGCCTAGAAGACGAGCAGGGTATCAAGGACCACTTTCTTCAGGTACAGATGGGCTAAGTAACTGCCACCCCCATTGGGACTCAATCCAGGCTCAGAAGGTAGTGCAGAGCATGTCAAAGGCTGCAGTAAACTTGGCTTCCCATAAAGCTGGCACACACTTTTGTGCTTTGGAGGCTATCTTAGAAATGCTGCACGGCTTAATCCGATAAGGGGAATAATAGTTCCTAGGCTACTTGGAATTGACGAGCTGACCCTGGTGGGGACCAGGATGACCCCAGCCAGTGGGGACAAGGTAACAGCTGTAAGCATCAGGAACGCCAGAGCAATCTGGCTGGGAGATCGTCAGATTCTCTGTTCTATGGGTACACCAGGGTAGCATGCTCCGTTTTCAAGTAGACTGATTCCTACTGAATCACTGGAGTACCAAATATGGACCAACCCATTCATAGCTCCCAATACTGGTAGGTTTTCAGTTAAATTTCCTCCCAACTTTCTGCATTGCCAGCACAGTAATAGGGATGTACTGCAGTGGAGTAAAGTCAACCAAGCATTCAATTAGGAATGAGGATTAACTCATCTGGCTGTAAGCCTGACTTGACAAAAACCTTAACTGGTCAAAACTTTGAAGGTCCAGTATGGATAGTGGAATAAAATACACTAATAACATAATAATGTCCCTGCATGTTGCACCAATTTCTGTAAACTCCAGATCCCATACTGGCACTAACATAGACAGTGTGCATCTCACAGACATTGGGTTAGGCATCCTTGAGGCAGGACTGCAAACTATAGATATCTGGAAGGATGGTTCACGTTGTGTCAGTGGTTGTTGTCATTACTTATTAATTTTCAAAATCCAGGAGAGAACATTCAGAGGGCGCAGGGGTTCCTGAGTTTCTTGACGTTACTACAAGAACCAAACTGGAAGAATAGAGTCCCTGCAGCTCGCAGCAGGATTTAATTAAACTGTTATTTCTGGTTAATGTTATACTGGTTTAATGGCATATGTTAATAAAGCTATAGCAAAGTCCTACCCCTCGTTTATGGTATCTGTGGTCATTCCTGAGGTTTGGTTTGATATAGTTCTATAAGTAGTTACAGTTTAATTGGCAGTCAGTTGCTTTCACCATGCTCCTCACCACATGTATGCCATCACCAAAGTGTGTTAGTACCAGGGTGACAGAACCCTATTTCGAGGAAGTGCCTTATACTCTGATGCTAGCGTTTGGAAAGTGTCGAGATGTGTATAGCTACAGTGCAAGGTTGAAAACATTTTAGGGAGTTTGGCATAAAGGGACACCATAGACACCGAAACCACTTCATCTCATTGAAATGTCTGGATGCAGTGTCCCTGTCCCTTTAACCCTGCAGCTGAAAACAATGCCGTTTTAGAGAAACGGAAGTGTTTATATTGCAGGGTTAAGACTGCCTCTACTGGCTGTCTACTAGTCCACCATTAGAGGCGCTTCCTGTTGTTTCACGGAGTTTAACTCCATAAAACAACGCTAGATGTCCTCACATTTTTCATGAAGTCATCCAGTGTCTTGCAAAAACCCCACAGGAATGCATTGATTTAATACTTTCCTAGGGGAAGGCCTAATGCGCGCATGACACTCGCCTCACATGCGGATTGGGTTCTCCCTCCTAATGATGTCAGACGGGGCAGAGGGGGAGCCAGCACAGATGGACCACAGTGCTGGAAAGAGGTAAGTGAAAGAAATAGTTTTTAACCCTTTAATCACCTAGTAGGGGGTATTGTGGGGGCAGAGAGACACTATGTTTAGGAATACAGCGTTACCATCACACCACAACATATTGTTACTCGAATAAACCCCGTAGATATAATACCGCTACACATATCTTTCAGATTGATATATAGAAATGAAGGTTCTTTTTGTTCAGATGAGACTCGCCAGGTAGCAGCCTCTATTTTTACTTAAAGTGTCCATGCCATCACAGAGAACATTCCATTAATCATTGAAGCAAAAACAACTTTCTGTATGTCGTGTAAAGATTATTTTAATATGGTTCAGCAACTTCAGGCTATTTTAATAACACATTTATTACCTGCCTTGTTTTGTTGCACCTGGTCCCAGCATTCTAAATGGAATGTTATTTATATATATATATTTTTTAAATTCAATTGCATGTTAGCTGGTGCAAAAATTATTTGATTGGCTTTGTACGTATTTATACAATGGGTACCATAAAAGCCAAAAGGTGTCTTTCGCTGAATAATAAATCTTAATATATAGATAATAAAAATATAGTAGCCACCTGAGTTAAAAAAATAAATTGCTACCTGTAGCTTTCTTTCCTGGTTCAGCTCTGGTTTGAGTTCCTGGCAGATGAACGTACCTAGAACTGGAACACTATTGCAAGAAGACTTTTCCCATCATCCATGGAAATGATTGCTCATGAGAATTAGCAAGATACAGCCATCTGAAGCCGATAAAAATGATTTGTTGCATAAGGCAATGCAATCCTCACCTCGCCTCCTTATGTTTTGATTGTGTTCAAGTTTTGTTAAAATTAAAATACAGTCTACATAGACATGGACAGGCAACCTTCGGCACTCCTGGTGGTGTGAACTACACTACCCCTCATGCTTTGCCAGCCTTATGGTTGTAAGAGCACCATAAGAGATGCAGTCTACAACATCTGGAGGGCCGAAGGTTGTCTACCCCTGGTCTACATGGATTTATCATATAGATATTATCTCAATATCTCATTCTTCGTCTTATATATATTGCCCGAAGGCTTGATGTAGGAAACCACAAAATTGAATTAAACGAAGATCAACTAAAGATACAAAAAAAGTTCTAAATGTGCAAATATAAAGTGGAATGTGTACATTGATCAGACATGTAGGGTTCTAGAGAAGATTGAAATTGGTATAGTGAAAATTGGCAGGGGTACAGGGGGTAATTTAAAGTAAAATTAAATGGAAGAAGAATAAAATTAATATAGAATGAAATGGAGTTTAGAGTTTGAGGTGAAATGGGTACAGATTAAGGCCTAGGTTATGAAAAGCAAGAAGAGGTTTTCCTCTATATCCAAACTAGTTGGACTAGAGACTACGATCAGTATGGTGGTATCAGTTCCACCTATGGGCTTGGACCCTATGTATATAATATAATTGACACGAAGGAAGAGTAGATCCAAAAAAGGGGGCGACTCCAAAGCTGATAAATGTGCATAAATAGAACAAAATAATACTAAACAGTTGAATTAGCTTCCTTCCAAGTTTATAGTGTATTGGAGATCTAATGCCCCACAGCTAGAAACTGTTACCATATGTATCCAAAAATTACCAATAACTTTATTTCATCCTTAGACAGTGGTACAAGTGGGTTATCACTGGGTGGCAAGAAATTAATGCACATATATCAGCTATGGAGTCGCCCCTTGTTTGGAGCTACTCTTCCTTCGTGTCAATTATATTAAGGCCTAGGTTAGAATCTTAGTATTGGGCTAAAGTGAGAATGGCAAGAAATGACCATATCCCATCTATACTATTTTAAATAAATTATCTAAAGAAAAAATACCTGACATTTTCACTTTTACATGCTCTTTTGTTTAAATTTTTTTTTAAAGTAATGTTTTTTGATCTGTCACACTTTACTATATATTTTGTGTATATATATATATATATATATATATATATATATATATATATGCCCCCACGATAACCCCTACCAGGTTATTAAAGGGTTAAAAACTCTTTCCTTCACTTACCTCTTTCCAGCACCTTAGTCTTAGTCTGTGCTGGCTTCCCCTCTGCCCGGTCTGACATCATTACGAGGGAGAACCCAATGTGCATGTGTGACGAGTGTCATGCGTGCATTAGGCCTTCCCCTAGGAAAGTATTGTATATATTGCATAAGCCTGCCACAACGTCAATGTACCCCATTCTTGGCAGGTCCTACTCTAGCAGCCTAATGCCTGCTCTTATGCGATCAATCCACTTACTTGGGAACATCTTCCTCCTGGGACTCTCTGCAGGTCAAGACTAAATAGGATCCTGGAATGAGGCACCTGTGAAAGAGAGGGTGCAAAACCAAGGAGTTGGCCTGGACTCCCAAATATATGAATGGAATGAAGAGGGCTGCACTCACATGAACATGTATATATATATATATATATATATGTATGTGCATGTTCATGTGAGTGGACGGACTTCCGGTATCGAATCCCCAGACGTCACGCATCCTTTCTAGGGGCAGCTGGAGTACTCTCCAGTGCACTGGCTGGTCAGAAAAAAAGGAGTGTGTTGGCTCTTTAATGAGAGCCACTGCAGGTGGTACTCCTCCTGCAGGTTTTTAGCATGAGTGCTCGCCTTGCGGGGGGCTCATCCCGCTATTCAATGTTTTAAGAAGGCAAAGCAGACATTGCTTAAGTCGGGGGGCGTGAGGACAGTTCCTAGGGGGAGGACGCCAGTGAGCGTGACAAGGATGTTGCCGTGGCTCAAGGTCTACCCTAAACGTTGCGGTGTTGGAGGAAGGGTTTTCAGTCGGGTTTTGGATCCGCTTTTGGCGGATAATCTACAGTCGGTTCGGGGTAAGGAGGATATATTGGGCGACAAGTTGTCTAAGGAGACATTGCTAGGGCAGATGGCTGGGCCATTTTAGTTTTGTCCCATTTCCTAACCTGCGGGTATTGCCCTTATCATATGGTTCCTTTCGTATGATTCATCACCTGTCCTACACGGCTGGGAGTTCGGTGAATGATGATATTGATAAGGGGTTCAACAGAGTGCGCTACTCCTCATTTGATTGGGCGTTGTCGCTGGTTAGGAGAGTGGGAGTGGGGGCACTCCTGGCAAAATCCGACATCAAATCGGCGTTTCGGTTATTGTCAGTTCACCCGACTGTGCCCAGTTATTGTAGTCGTTCTGGTCAGTGGCTACTTGGTTTGGCATGGCGGAGCAGAAGACAGAAGGGCTGTCCACTAGGTTGTCTTTCCTGGGCTTTTTGTTGTCATTTGTCCTTGTCGACGGTCGGGGTTAGGGAGGCTCACCACTTTTTTCGGGTGACAGCCAAGCTGCGGGCTGACCTGCAATTCTGGAGTGCCTTCCTGGGTACGTATAATGGGTGGTCATGCTGGTTGCAGGAAGCGGTGTCCAATTAAAGTGGGACCTCTTCACGGATGCATCGGGATCTGTAGGTTTTGGGGCCTTCTTTCGGGGTAAGTGGTGTGCGGCAGCGTGGCCTTTGGAATGGCGTGGGATGGATTTGATTCATAACCTAACATTTTAGAACTTTTTCCCATAGTGGTGGCTCTGGCACTATGGGGAAGGGGGGCGGCTCTTTGGGATCGGGTGGTGGTTTTTCACACGGACAATATGAGTGTTGTCCATGTGATTAATTGCCTGCATCTCCACCAGTTCTGGCTCTCTTGCGACATCTGGTGCTGTTAAGGTTAAGGTTTAATGTGTGGATGCAGGCACGGCACGTCTCCGGGGAGTTGAACATAGTGGCTGTGTTACGCTACTTTGGATTTGGGTGATTTGGATTGGAACTCAACTGCAGCTTGTAAACTCCCTAATTACAATAGTGAAGAAACTGAGTATCAAAACTGTAGCTTTAAGAAAAGAGAGAACCACTGGTAACTTGATTCAACCGAAGTTTTAATAAGTGTTAAACTTCAATGAATTGCATTTAGGCAATAATCTAATAAGAAGAAGTGTAAGCAATCAACAACACAAAGTTCATTATTAAGTATTTCTTCAGAGATGCATTAAGTAACATTCTTTAAGTTCATGAGAATAATCTTCAATAGAAACAATAAGCAAGTAGCTGAGAACATTTGCAGAGCAAGAACAGTTTATAGTGAATAAGCATGATGGGAGTTGTCCTCCATATAATTAGTAGCTTGAAGCATTGAGTGTCTTTGCAAAGCAAGAAACAGTTCATAGTGAATAAGCATGATGGGAGTTGTCCTCCATATAATTAGTAGCTTGTAGCAATGAAGATTTGAGTAAGCAAGCATTAGTTCATTAATAAATGTTATTGTAGTCAAATAGCTGAAAGATATCCTTAAGGTTAATATGTGTAGTCCTCCAATAGTTCAGAGATATGGTCCACTTGTAAAGTAGCAAAGTATCCGTTCTCCAGTAATCCTTTATGTCATGCAGCAATCCTTGCATTAGCTCAAAGGCTGGAACGGCTTGTCTGAGCTTGTGGAGAGGTAGGTCTGGTGGAAGTAGCTCCCAGTAGCTCCCAGTAGCTGAGCCTGTGGAGCCCGCGGTCTCGCGGAGGCAGCCAGGGCCGCCATCAGACATCTTGGGGCCCCTAACACAGCTCAAGGTCTGGGCCCCCCTTCAAGCCCGCCTCCAAATCCCGCCCACAGGAATACACATACACTTACAGATACAAATACTTAAACAGACATGCACACATGCATAGGGAGATGCTGACACACACACACACACACACACATATACATGCAGACATACATACTGACAAACATACATATACATACACATACTGCATACTGATATATACGTACATACTAACAGACATACATACATACAGACACACACACACAGGCATGCATACAGACACACACAGGCATGCATACATACACACATACACTGGCATACATACAGACACACACTGGCATACACGCACTGGCATACATACACACATACACTGGCATACATACACATACACTGGCATACATACAGACACACTGGCATACATGAACTGGCATACATACACACATACATGCATACACTGGCATACATACACGCATACACTGGCATACATACACTGGCATACATACACACATACATTGGCATACATGCACTGGCATACACACATACACTGGCATACATACACTGGCATACACACATGCACTGGCATACATACACACATACACTGGCATACATACATACACTGGCATACACACACACAGACACACACACACAGGCATACATACACTGGCATACACACATACACTGACATACACACATACACTGGCATGCATACATACACACATACACTGACACACACACACTGGCATACACACATACACAGACACACATACACTGGCATACATACACTGGCATACACACATACACTGGCATACATACATACACACACCCTCATTCTCAGCCACCCTCCTCTCTTCCTTACCATTTCGTCGCAGAAGGGTGGCTGGGGATGATGGGCATCGGCTGCCTCTCCTCAGGCTGCGTCCTCCTTCCCGTGCGGAGTAAAGTGGGAGGAAGTGACCAGACGTCACTTCCTCCCAGCAGCACTTGCTTCTGGCTGCATTTTTTTTTTAAAGGGGCCCGGTCGCGCTATTACAGCACTGATCGGGCCCCTGAAGATAATAGGGCCCATTGGGTGGCCCTAAATGCTTGGGCCACCTGCTGGGCCCCATCAGCGTGTGGGCCCCGGTGCAGATGCACCGGCGGCGTTCTGCTGATCCACGTGGGGCCCGGGCGGCCGGGCCCCCCAGGGCCGCCGGGCCCGTGACAATTGTCACAGTTGTCATGCCCTGATGGCGGCCCTGGAGGCAGCTCACACATTAGCTCACACATTAGCTCACACATTAGCTCACACACAATCACCAAGCACCCTCTCTCTGGCACAGTCTCCCTAAATACCGTCAGAGCTGTGTCAGGGGGGGTGGGGTCCGGCTCCGCCCAGCGGAGTGCCGAACTCAGAAGTGTTACCCCATGACAGGCTGACTCTCTTTTTCGGTTTCAGTGGGACCATTTTCGGGAGTCGGCTCCAGGAGCGGATCGAGAGGGTCTTCTCTGCCCTTTGTACTTATGGGACCTGGTTTTGGAGGCTTGATGTCTCGTTGTCTGCCTCTACGTGGAAGGTATACAGGTCGGTATGGGCAAGTTGGTTGTCATTCGTGGCTGGGTCGGTGCATCTGTCGTCTGAGACTTTTTGAGGTTACGTTGAAATATTTGAATAGGTTACTTGAGCAGGGTCGCTCTTGTGCAGCGGCGGAACAAGCGCTGTCTGCTCTATCGTTCCTGTTGCGCTTTTTCGGATGGCGAGACATTACAAAAGTTTTGCTTGCAACAGGTCTTGCGTGGCTGAAGGAGTTGGAGGAGTCCGGATCGACGTCGGCCAATTTCTGTGGATTTGCTGTGGTGGTTGATGGCGGCGTTGCCAAGCATTTGCGGTTCGGATAGAGAGAGTCTGTTATTCCAGGTGGCATTCGTCTTCTGTTTTTTCGGAGCTTTGCGGGTGGAGGAGCTCGTAGCCCCCAATCACCGTTCGGTTGCCCCGTTATTGTTATTAGATGTGTGTTGGTTGGATAGTTTTGTGGACTTACATATTCGCAGGTCGAATACAGATCAGACCAGTAGAGGCATGTGGCTCACGGTGGGTAATACTGGGGGTGAGTTTTGTCCTGTTCGGGTGTTTCATCAATATATAGCAGTTAGGCTGTCGTCGGTCTCGCTATTGGTAACGCAGATGGGTCCTTGCTTTCTTGTTTTCAGTTTGCGTCGGTGCTTGGGAAAGAGTTGGTGGCTTGTGGGCGAGATCCTACGGGACGCAAGTTCAACGTCACCATTTCTAGGTTTGTGCATCGACTTGGTGGTGTGTCGGTCCGACACGTGGAGCTGGAAGGGGACAGTCAAAACTTAATGAGGGCGGACAGAGTGCACCTTAATCAATTTGGTTTCGATATTTTAATTTGGGTCTACAAGCAGGAATAGAACAGGCGCTGTCTGCAGGGGGCATCGTGGTGGCGGAGTTCCTGGCCAGCGCAAATAATTCACGAAACAAGGCTTTGGGGAGTCGCAACCTGCTAATCAAAGGTCCTGCTATTTCAATCTGATACTTTGTAAATTAGATGCCGCTCACTGTCTGTTTGTATAAATAAAAAAAAAACAACAATTTTAAAAACATTTTTATCTAAATTTCTTTTTAAAATACATGGGTGCATTTTATATTCCAAAAAATACGATATATATAAATAATGTGTAGTCAAGTTATATATTTATTTAATGTGTAGTCAGGTTTTGGCCTTAATATTGCCTGCACCTTTCAGTTATCACTATTTCCTCATCATTCCCATTAAACATGAAAGAAACATTATCTTTCTCATCATATCAGAGCTCTTAAAGAGTTTCAAGGACTTTGTGTTTAATTTGGTAAGAGATTAAATACTTTTCTTCCCGGATTGAAAAGATTTACTACAAAGTAATGCAGCTGGATCTGTGTTTGAGAATGCTAAATATTTAATGTATTCATTTCAAGGAATCTTTATCACTATAAACTTGTTACCACTGTTCCAAGGCTTGCATATTCCAGAAGAATGGCAGGCAGAGATCATGTTTGTGTGTTTGAATATAAGCATGTGTTTGTATGGAGTATGTTTGTGTGATTGTGTTTGTATGTGGTGTTGAAGTTTAAATGCAAGTGTACATTTATATGTAGTGTTGGTTTTTGAATGTAGTAATTTGTTTATATATAATTTTGGTGTCTAACACAGAGGTGTGTTTGTATGTAGTATTGACGTTTCAATGCAGGAGTGTGTTTGTATGTAATGTTGAAGTTTGAATTGAGGGGTGTATTTGTATTTAATGTTGGTGCTCAGAGGCACTGACACATATGCAGATACACATATACACACCGACTACATACAGATACACAGGCACATTCACTGACAGACATACTGTCACACACAGGCATATACACTGGTAGCTGTACTGACATACACTGACAGACATACTGATATACACTGGTAGACGTACTGATACACACACACAGGCACATACACTGACAGACCTACTGACACATAAACGCATACACTGATAGACATACTGACACACACACATGGATCACGAGCCGCTCCAAGGCATATACACTGATAGACATACTGACACACACTTATACTGACAGAAATACTGATACACATAGACAGGCAAATACACTGACACACACACATACGCAGACATTCTGACACACACAGACATACTGACCCACACACAGACATACACTGTTGAGTGTACGTGCTCAGCGTTATATCCAGAGGTTGTCTTTGGGAAATAGACGTATAAGTGCTAACAGCATTGCTGCAGAGGTTGAAGGGGTGGGGGATCAGCCTGTCAGTGCTCAGACCATACGCTGCACACTGCATCAAATTGGTCTGCATGGCTGTCGTCCCAGAAGGAAGCCTCTTCTAAAGATGATGCACAAGAAAGCCCGCAAACAGTTTGCTGAAGACAAGCAGACTAAGGACATGGATTACTGGAACCATGTCCTGTGGTCCGATGAGACCAAGATAAACTTATTTGGTTCAGATGATGTCAAGCGTATGTGGCAGCAACCAGGTGAGGAGTTCAAAGACAAGTGTGTCTTGCCTACAGTCAAGCATGATGGTGGGAGTGTCATGGTCTGGGCCTGCATGAGTGCTGCCAGCACTGGGGAGCTACAGTTCATTGAGGGCATAATGAATGCCAACATGTGCTGTGACTTACTGAAGCAGAGCATGATCTCCTCCCTTCAGAGACTGGTCCGCAGAGAAGTATTCCAGCATGATAATGACCTCAAACACACTTCCAAGCATAGGCGCGCGCACGGGGTGTGCCGGGTGTGCCTGGGCACAGCCTAATCCCCGCGGCACGCCTATGTACATTGAGACCGGCAGGGGAGATCTCAGGATCCCCCCTGTCGGCTCATGCAGAGCCGGCCCTATCCGAGCGCCGGCTCTGCTCTCAGCCTCCCTCCCCACTGACCCACATGCAGGGAGGGAGGCAGGAGAGGACCGGCGGAGCTATTGCCGGCAGCTCCGCCGGGTTCCTCTCGCGAGATATGAGCGTTGCCACGGCAACGCTCAAATCTCGCGGGAGTGAACTCTAGCCCCACAGGGGGCTTGAGTTCACTCTCCACTGGACCACCAGGGATGGAATCAGCAGCACGATCCCCCCTCCCTACAAAAGGTAAGAAGGGAGGGGGGATAGCA
Organism: Pelobates cultripes; assembly: GCA_933207985.1. NCBI lineage: Eukaryota > Metazoa > Chordata > Amphibia > Anura > Pelobatidae > Pelobates > Pelobates cultripes. The sequence goes on from OW240916.1 coordinate 27,219,381, forward strand.
AGTAATGTACCCCCACCTCCACCCCCACAATCACCTACCCACTTACAGCACACACACATACAGCACCCACATACATTCAGCACCCACAGACATACACAGCACCCACACACATACAGCACCCACACACATACAGCAACCACACACATACAGCACCCACACACATACAGCACTCACAGACATACACAGCACCCATAGACATACACAGCACCCACACACATACAGCACCCACACACATACAGCACCCACAGACATACACAGCACCCACACACATTCAGCACCCACAGACACAGCACCCACAGACATACACAGCACCAACACACATACAGCACCCACAGACATACAGCACCCACAGATATACACATCACCTACACACATACAGCACTCACAGACATACAGCACACACAGACATACACAGCACCCACAGACATACAACACCCACAGACATACAGCACCCACAGACATACACAGCACCCACACACATACAGCACCCACAGACATACACAGCACCCACACACACAAGACCACACACATACAGCACCCACAGACATACACAGCACCCACACACATACAGCACCCACAGACATACACAGCACCCACAGATATACACAGCACCCACAGATATACACAGCACCCACACACATACAGCACCCACATACATTCAGCACCCACAGACATACACAGCACCCATAGACATACACAGCACCCACAGATATACACAGCACCCACAGACATACAGCACCCACAGACATACAGCACACATAAAGCACCCACAGACATACAGCACACATACAGCACCCACAGACATACAGCACACATACAGCACCCACAGACATACACAGCACCCACAGACATACAGCACACATACAGCACCCACAGACATACAACACCCGCACACATACAGCACCCACAGACATACAGCACACATACAGCACCCACAGACATACAACACCCGCACACATACAGCACCCACAGACATACACAGCACCCACACACATACAACACCCGCACACATACAGAACCCACAGACACACAACACCCACACACACATACACAGCACCCACATACATACAGCACCCACAGACATACACACAGCACCCACAGACATACACAGCACCCACACACACAAAGCAACCCAGGCATACACACAGCACCCACACACATACACAGCACCCACATACATTCAGAAGCACCCACAGACATACAGCACCCACACACATACACAGCACCCATACACATACACAGCACACATACACAGCACCCACACACATACACAGCACCTACACACATACAGCACCCACAGACATACACAGCACCTACACACATACACTGCACCCACACACATACAGCACCCACAGACACACAGCACCAACACACATACACAGCACCCACACACACACACATACAGTACCCACACACACAGCACCCTCACAAACACACACAGCACCCTCACACACAGCACACTAACAGTACCCTCACAAACACAAACAGGACCCTAACAAACACACACACAGCACACTACCAGTACCCTCACACACAAACAGCACCCTCACACACAGTACATTAACAGCACCCTCACAAGCGCACACACACACACACAAACAGCACCCTCACACACAGTACATTAACAGCATCCCCACAAGCACGCACACACAAACACCCTCACCCACATAGCACACTACCAGCATCGTCACACACACATCACACTAACAGCACCCTCACACAGCACACACACACAGCAGTGTGTATATATGTGTATATGTATGTATGTGTATATATATATATATATATATATATATATATACATATATATATATATATATATGCAGCGTGTGCTTGTGCTTTAGGGTGCACACCCTAATGCAATAGGCTGCGCACGCCTATGCTTCCAAGACGACCACTGCCTTGCTAAAAAAGCTGAAGTTAAAGGTGATGGACTGGCCAAGCATGTTTCCAGACCTATAACCTATTGAGCATCTGTGGGGTATCCTCAAAAAGGTGAGGGAGCACAAGTCTCTAACAGCCACCAGCTCCGTGATGTCGTCATGGAGGAGTTGAAGAGGACTCCAGCGGCAACCTGTGAAGCTCTGGTGAACTTCATGGCCATGAGGGTTAAGGCAGTGCTGGAAAATCGTGGTGGCCACACAAAATTGTGACACTTTGGGCCCAATTTGGACAGGGGTGTACTAACTTTTGTTGCCAACGGTTTAGACATTAATGGCTGTGTGTTGAGTTATTTTGAGGGGACAGCAAATTTACACTGTTATACAGGCTGTACACTTACTACTTTACCTTGTAGCAGAGTGTCATTTCTTCAGTGTTGTCACATAAAAAGATATAATAAAATATTTACAAAAATATGAGGGGTGTACTCACTTTTGGGAGATACTGTATACTCTGGGGGGCAAAAGCACCCTGGGGGTAAGGGAATGCTTTTAATGCATTAAATGCATAAACCTTGTATTTAAGCCAATGAGCAATCAATGCATACACTTTGTAAAGGGTAGGGCATAAATATCTCCAACATTTTGAAGGGGTGTAAAAAATGAACGAAATTATCTGGGGAAAAAATGCATATATTTCTGAAAAGTACATAAAAAACTGTTTTGTTTTAATGGGTTTTAAAAATCATATCAAAGGGCGGCCGTCGTTGGCAATACATTGTCACCAGCCTCTCTGTGCCATCTTTTTTTTTTTTTGGTTTCAAATGTTTTTATTGGGTTTTTCAAATATATATTCATACAATATAATAATAATAATAATAATAATAATAAAAAAAAACATATTGATAATACATAAGATTAATAACAATAAGTCTATAAAATTATTAATAATATAATAAAAATAAAAAAATAAACAAATGAGAAATAAATAAATGAAGTTAATAATAAAGATAAAATACAATGGGGAAAAATAAGAAAAAGAAAAAGAAAATAAACAATAATTTTATATATACAATCATCCATAAAAAGTTATATATTTTAGTCATTTAATATATCCTATTTACAAAATGAAAAAAAGTTATTATAGTAATAGAATTTATGTACATAATTTGATCAGATGGGTATCATATTGATAAATTATATTTACTTCGGACACTTTTTCCCATTCATTCCATTATTATCTAATTATAATATTATATTCTGAATATGTACGGTAAATCAGTTCATGTTGTTTACTATCTAGAATGGAATATAAAACCTCCTTAATGTCTGGTAAGTCACTAGTTTCCAATATCTGGTTATGGTGGTAGTTGCAGCAATTATAATATGACCTAGCATTATTTTTTGGTAATTTAATAGGTGAGTTGGAAGTTTTTTAAAGAGACAAATTTTAGGGGTCAGTTCGGGAATTGAATCAGTAATTGTCTATATTCATTTGGGAATTGATTTCCAATTTCCTTTGGACACACCCATAGTATGTGACACAATGAGCCCACTTGTCCACACCCCGACCAACATTTGTGCGAATTAGATTATTTAAATGTATGTAGTCTAGAGGGGGTGAGATACCAATGATGAATGACTTTGTAGTGGAACTCTGAATGCGCCACACACTGTGTAATGCCTCTCAGTGCCGCCGCACATTCAAACCATTCTGTAATATCCAATTATTTGAAAAAATCTTTTTCCCAATTAAATTTTTGGCTGTTTTCTAATAGATATAAATAACAAAATGAAATAGTTCTTTTTTTTATGCTGGGATCTGGAATGTATATTTTTTTCTAAATTTGATAGTTGTAGTGTACAGTAATATAAATTGTTTTTTTTTGTAAAAAAAAAATCAGTTATACGGACAATAGAATGTGAAGTCCAATAGTCAATGTTCAATTCAGGGATGTCCTTTTTTAAGATGGAAATAGGATTTTTGTTGATGGAAACATATTGATGAAATTTGGTCTTTGAGAGGGAGGAAGAGAAATTATGTTACTAATTGAATGCGGGAGAATTTTATTTGCCTATATATCAACCCATTGAGTGTGTCCAATATTTAAATTAAATTTAATTGCATCTGCAGCATTGGAGGCATGGTAGTATTGTATAAAATCTGGTAACCCCAAACCTCCTCCAATTCTAGGTTTTGGCAATACGAATAACTTGATTCTTGACGGTTTCCTACTCCAGATGAATGTCAAAAGAGCAGAGTGAATTTTTCTAAAGAATGATATGGGAATAGTGAGAGGTATGGCTTTAATAAAGTACAACATTTTTGGTAGTATATTCATTTTGACCGAATTTATTCTTCCTAACTATTAGATTTCTAAACTATACCATCTTTCCAAGTCATCCCTAAACATTGGCCAGACTTTACCCAAATTATTAGCATGCATTCTAGACAGATTCTTGCACAGATTAATGCCCCTGGAGGGTGAATACACATTCAAAATGGTATAAATGTGGTGCCTGTGTTCCAATAAATTTTGTTCCTGCTTTTACCCTTCATCAAGTCTCGACTGGTCTATGAGGATAATGCTGATCATTGTCGACTTTTAAGCTGTATAAGGGAGGTAAACGAATGGAGATAATCTGGTAGAGTACAGGAGCTCCGTTATAGTTTTTTTTTTTTCTGGCAGGGATGATTAATGGAGAAGAGATTGAGGATAGCATCTTCTCTATCAGTACGTTACAGTACTCCTTAAGGTTTTGATTTCATAAAATCATCAAATTCAGAGAAGAGATTCATATAAAAGCTTCTGATGTTTCATGTTTCTCTTCATCTTCTAAAAAAAAAAACCAGAATACAACATAAGAAATGTAAAAAAAAAAGTAAATTAGAGAGAACCTTTTAAGGAAACAATCGTAATGTTCAACAGGAAATATATGCATAATATTCTAAGCCCTCGATTTTATATTTTTGTATAAGGTTTTCAAAGGATTTAATATTTTGAAAAATATTTTAACAAATTAATGTTTTGATATTTTTTGATATAGTGATATATATATATTATGACGTATATATATATATATATTTATTTTATATACATTTTTAATATTTAATATTTTTAAAAACACTGCAGGTACCTATTCTGCCAGAATACATTGTGTCTGAGGGAGGGCTGAGCATGGGCGATGAGGGAGTATTGAATCTCCTGCTCTTCCTCGCTCCTTCTTGCTCAATCTCTGTGGTGATGCCGGGAGCCGGAATATGATGTCACTCCGACCCTGCATCACTAAATGGCTTTTGAGGCAGCAGTAATAGTGTGTCTCTATTACTGCACTGTTTCCGATCCCAGACACCTCCTAAACTCACTAAGGAGACTGAGTGTGGGCAGTGAGAACAAAGCGGGTAAAAGTCAAAAAGATTTGGGGCTATAGGCCCCCACATTCAGACAGAGGCCCCCAGCTGTCACTAACTGAACATTGATTGTACAAAAAAAAAAGAAATACTATAATAAAAACAAAAAAAATAATATCTATACCTTACTCACATACAAACATATATGCATAAAGCATGCAAGATATATATACCGGCACTCACTGCCTTCAAAAATATCTTCCTTTATTCCATCTCAAAGTAACAAGGTCAACAAATCAGTTCCCCTGAGGACTGGCTTCAGAACAGTCAAATATACAAATATATACACAGGACCGGTGCTAGACTGTGCAAGACCAACTACTTGAACCCTACCCAAACAAAAATTGCCAAACCCTTTTGTTTCTCTTTCTCCCCCAGCCCCTTTGTGTGTCTCTTTCTCCCTCCGGCCCATTGAGTGTCTCTTCCCCCAAGCCCCTCCCAGACCCTTTTTGTGTCACTCTCCCCAGCCCCTTTGCATGTTTCTTTTTCCCCATCTGTCTGCGTTATGGCCTCCCTCCCCAGCCTCTCTGTGTCTGTTACTGTTCTTTCCCCCAGCCCTTCTGAGTGTCTCTGTGTCCCCTTCCACAGCCCCTCTGTGTGTGTCATTATATCCTTACCCAGCCTCTCTGTGTGTGTCATTGCCACCTTCTACAGACCCTTTTTGTGTCATTCTCTCTTCCAACCTTGCATTACCTGCTCAGCTCCCCTTTGTCTAACAGGAAGCTGTTTGTTGCTTATAGGAAGCACTTCCTGTGAGACCGGATAGAGGATACAGAAGATCCTCTACCTACGGTCTGTGCGGCCATGCTACCAGAAGTGACCGGCAGTAGGGGAAGCACTGTGCTGAGCGCACTCCACCTGCTGGTCACCCGAAGCCTGGGCACCCTCCCTAGCAGTAGCACCAGCCCTGTATATATATATTTTAGAGCTCATCTAAAAAATTTTTAACATGAATACTCAGACACAGTTTGCTAAGTGAGGTTTTTTTTTTGCAATAGTGTTATGCCTGGTGGGGACCCCTGTGTTTAGAAATAGAAAGATTCATTGTAATCCCATAGAATAACTGATCAGTAATACGGGATTCGCTGCTGCTAGATTTAAAAGACCCACACTGCTGGAAACGACATTACATAGCCAAAAGTCCTATAACCATGACCAAAGGGTAATGAATGGAACATTAAACTGGAGACCAGATCCTGATGTTGCAAGAACTTACTTCAATCAGCAGTGAGGCCCCAAATTCACGAAACTCTGAGTGGACCTGACTTTCTTTTAAAGAGTAATATATAAAATGCATTAAAATATGCATAAATAAATAAATAAACAAATACTCTACTCTACAAAACTTCAGCATGTGAAGTGAGCTTCCACCAAACCAGGAGCTGTTGTTTGTTTAACTTCCCACGTATCTGCTGAATGTGTTGTATAAGCCATGCTTTAGAGGCACAAAATGGATTCTGGACTTTAGTTACATTTTCAGCTTTTTACTGTAAAACTCTAACAGCTGAACTATTCATCACAGAAATACAAGTCATAATATCATTCACAGTAGTAAATTGTTTTGGAACAAAAATTTTTACTTTGCAATTTAGGAGAGGGGCAGAAAAAAACATGTATAGGGCAAACCTAATTACTGTTTGAAAAAAAGAAGTAAGTCCTATCATTTAAAAAAAGAAAAACACCCAGGAGGACTAAGTGCGACATATGTATGAGTGCCTGGAGGAAGGGTTCGAACTTCTTTAGTATGTCTGTCTGTATATGGAGTTATATAATACTTAATCAATCCCTGCTTCAAGGCACTAATGCATTACTGCTTATACTCACGCAGAAAATCCCTGATTTCTCCATGAGATGTGTGGAAAGTTGCACTGTTCCTGATCCATAGTTATGTCAGTAAATGTTGCCTCAGGCGAAGGTGACTAGTGTGATTGTGAGGAGAGAAAGATTTCTCAGGTCCATAGGAAGGTATTGCTGCCCAGTCACTAACAAGGCCCCAACCTACAGTAAATTATTGAGGAGAACCTGACACTGACTCCACCAATGCCCTTAAACATAGGTACTCGGTAGGAGCTGCATCTTAATAATGGAGGTAGACTGGTCACTGTCCACACCTCTTCCTCCACCAGTGGACAATAGTTGGGTTCTCTAACATAATATGTGAGGGAAGGCATGTCTCCTGGCCCCATGCATGGGGCTTAGGTTGTAACTATAAAATAATCCAGGAGTAAGGACATACCAATGTCCACAAAGTACATCCAACCAGATGCATCTGATCCGGATTTGCTTAAAATGTGTGCTTTGTAAATTATCACGAATAATCCTGTAAAAAGCACTGATTTTAAACCTGACACCTAATAAATCCGACAGAACCACCAAATAAATGTAAGAATTACCAGTACTGTTGGAATTTGGTAATGTTTCAGTGACCAGTACGTGGAGATTTAAGTATAAAAACATGAGAAATATACAGTTGTGCTCAAAAGTTTGCATACCCTGACAGAAATTGTGAAATTTTGGCATTGATTTTGAAAAGATGACTGATCATGCAAAAAAAAGTATTTTATTGAAGAATAGTGGTCATCTGAAGCCATTTATTATCACATAGTTGTTTGGCTCCCTTTTAAATCATAATGCTAACAGAAATTACCCAAATGACCCTGATCAAAAGTTTACATACCCTTGAATGTTTGGCCTTGTTACAGACACACAAGGTGACACACACAGGTTAAAATGGCATTTAAATGCTAATTTCCCACACCTGTGGCTTTTTAAATTGCAATTAGTGTCTGTGTATAAATAGCTAATGAGTTAGTTAGCTCTCACTTGGAAACACTGAGAAGGCTAGATACTGAGCCATCTGGAGCAGAAAAGAACCGTCAAAAGACCAGCGTGCCAAGGTAATGGAACTTTATAGAGATGGAAAAGGATATAAAAAGATGTAAAAATTAGCTGCATGGTCGAGTTGCCAGAAACAAGCCTTTGCTGCGCTAATGCCACAAAAAAGCCAGTTTACAATATGCCCCACACCTCACAGCTTCTGGCACACTGTAAATTGGAGTGACAAGACCAAAATAGAGCTTTATGGTCACAACTATAAGCGCCATGTTTGGTGAGCGGTCAACAAGGCCTATAGTGAAAGGAATACCATTCCCACTGTGAAGCATGGGGGTGGCTCACTGATGTTTTGGAAGGTGTGAGCTCAAAAGGCACAGGGAATCTTGTGAAAATTGATGGCAAGATGAATGCAGACAATTTGCGTTCTTCTGCATGAAGGCTGCGCATGGGACGCTCTTGGACTTTCCAGCATAACAATGACTCTAAGCACAAGGCCAAGTTGACCCTCCAGTGATTACAGCAGAAAAGGTGAAGGTTCTGGAGTGGCAATCACAGTCACCTGACCTTAATATTATCAAGCCACTCTGGGAAGATCTCAAACATGTGGTTCGTGCAAGACGACCAAAGACTTTGCATGACCTGGAGGCATTTTGCCAAGACAAATGGGCAGCTAAACCACCTACAAGAATTGCAGAAACGCTGTCATTAATGCTAAAGGGGGCAATACACAGTATTAAGAACTAAGGGTATGCATACTTTTGAACAGGGGTCATTCCATTTTTTCTCTTTGTTGCCATGTTTTGTTTTATGATTGTGCCATTCTGTTATAACCTACAGTTGAATATGAATCCCGTAAGAAATAAAAGAAATGTGTTTTGCCTGCTCACTCATGTTTTCTTTAAAAATAGTCCATATATTACCAATTCTCCAAGGGTGTGCAAACTTTTAAGCACAACGGTACACCACTAATGGTAAAATGGTGGGGACATGCTAGTGTCTCCCCAGGCCCCATTCATTGGAAACTGGTGGGGAAACTAATTTATACCAGACAATTCTCATAAGAGTCAAGCCAACTAATCAGAGAGTATTTACTCAGAAATCAAAGTGTGGGAAGACCTTTGTAAATACTTGTCCCACCATGAATTTTCAGTCAGCACTGAGCCATCCATGGGCCAACATTAATTTATTTTTTGGCGTCAACTATTTTATTTTTTTGTCACTTTTTTATTATTCAGGCCTTTTTTTTTACTTTTAATAGTTTTGTTGGTTTGTAATGGATTTGTAATTGGCCTTTTATTGGGCTGGAAAAAAAGATTAAAGAAGAAACTATTTTGAATCTGGCTGCTAGCTCTGCCAAAGGACAAACAGTTAAGACTTTTATAATACATTTCTAAATTTTAGCAATCTGGACCTTATTATTACATTTGGATCTGGATTTCAGCTATTTGGTCTGGCTGAAATCAAGATCTGCTTGGACTCATCTGGAGCCTGATTTGTAAAATCCAAATATTGGCCTCGCTTTAATAAGCATTCCAAATTATTCAAATACTGTTAGAAAGTATCTCCAAATTATGTATCTACCAAAACTCCCTGTTACGGCACCCCCAGGCATAAAAGGGTTAAACCGCCGTTTAGTAGATCTTCCCTTGCAGAGACACAGGCACAGCTACTGCAGAACACCAAACTCCCGAACTGAATACAAGGGAATGCTCCATCTCCCAAACTCCATACAAGGGAATGCTCCAAACTCCCAAACTGCATACAAAATAGCACTTCAAACTCCCGAACTGAAACCTCACAAATAGCTGCTAGCAGACGAACAGGAAAAACACCCAAGCGGCTTACACTCCTGGCAATCAGTCTCTAACAGCATACAGTAAATCCCCCCCAAAGACGGGACAAAGCTCCGTGTTGAGGGTCAAGCAGTGGCCTGGATTATTGAGGGCTACCTGCCCAGTATTTATGCAGGTCTCCCACCTGGTGGAAACTCCCGTAGGGGACCAGATGGGAGACTGTAACACAGACAGACATGTATCACATTCAGACACACAGAAGTAAAACATCCCCACAATGAAGTAATCCAATTATCTCCCAGGACAGAGGCAAAACTCCATTATACACGTGGGGACACAAAGACAGTAAAATACTTTAAAATATACAAAGTTACATTTAATACATAAAATACAGACATGTCACATATCCCCAGATAGCTGGGATCTGAGCGCACATAACTACCGAATAGCGCTCAGATCCTATACACACAGTTCAATTGCCATGGAGCCAAAGTCTTTAATTGCACGAATAGGCTCCATGGCATAGCTATCTGGGTTAAAACATTCACTGAAGTAAAGTCCCGATCAATTCAGCGTTCGGCTAAACAGCCACGAATAGAAGCAGGGAAGGCTGGAAGCTCAGTGGTGCCTGCACGTAAAAGTGTCCGCTTTTAGTGCACTGATTCCGGGCTGAGCACCGCTGGCCGTCCGGGGAGCTCCATAACACCGCCACCTAGAGGCCGTTAAGTGTAACCCCGGCCACCAGGAACAGTCAATTAATCTGCGGTTAACCGCAGCTACTGGGTTTTCAATTGACGGCACACGCTGGCTTCAAGGAGGTGAATTGAAGGCACACGCCAGCTTCCCGGTGGTCGCGCCTTCTGTATTTTGTTCAGTAGATAAAATCTACCGAATGCCCTGGCAGAAAGGCATTAAAATAAAGTATTTTAAAAGTTCGGTCCATAGTCTAAAGGGAGCAGGCAGGCAACCAGGCTCCTAGAAATCAAAGCAATGTGGCGAGATTGTTCTCGTCACACTCCCATATATGTTAAGGGTGACTGTAACGGACTGTTTTTGCGCACAGGTTAAAACCGTTTAGGCGATATTCCCCTTTCTAGATGCACAGGCAGCTACTGTAAGCACCAATCTCCCGAACTGCAAACTACACGAATCCTCCAACTCCCGAACAGGAAACACACGAATACTGGAAACAGCTGAACTGGAAAAGCATACAATCAGCTTACACTCCTGGCAATCAGCATACAATCCAATTCCCTCAATAACGAGACGACACTTCGTTTTGAGGTCAAGCAGAACTGATTTACTGGGGCTACCTGCCCGGCTTTTATGCAGGTCTTCCACCTGGTGTACACTCCCACAATGCATCACAGTCCCTCCTCTCTATCCTGGAAATAATTGGGAAGTAATGCAATTATCTCCCAGGACAGAGGCAAAACTCCATTGAGCACATGTTAATAAAAAGACTCAAAAATACCCACTGTTGCAAATAATTAACAAAACACATACATTCTACATATCCCCCAGATAGCTTAGATCTGAGTGCACATTATTACCGGATGGCGCTCAGATCACATACATACAGTTCAATCGCCATTGAGCCAAAGTCTTTCCCATAGTCTTTCGTTACATGAATGGGCTCCATGGCTTAGCTATCTGGGGTGATGCTGTTCATCGGGTTAAACTACCGAATGAACAGTCATTCGGTTCCACAACCGAATGCAGAGGTAAGGAGGTTGGCGGCTCAGCGGTGTTCGCGCAAATAAGTGTCTGTTTTCAGTTCCATAGTTTGGGCACTGAACACCGCTGGCCGTTCGGGAGTTAAAATGGCCGCTGCAATGTGTTCGGCAAACGAACAAAGGCCACCCAGCGTTCGTCAATTAAGCTGCGGTTAACTGCAGCTTCTGGGTGGTTAATTGACGGCACACTCCAGTTCCCAGGTGGTCCATTGTTCGGTACTTTGTTTGGTAGATTGAATCTACCGAACACCCCAGCAGAAAGGCACGAATAAGCCTTTCAGCAGGGAAAATAAAAGGATTTAACTGCCAGGCCATAGTCTAAAGGGAGCAGACGAGCAACCAGGCTCCTCCAGTGCACAGTGGCGAGGTTGGTTCCGCCACAGTGACTTCTGTAGACAAATTATCTGGAAGGTTTTCCTAATGTTATTGAATCATTTGGAAACGTATTAAATAAAAACCATTGTTAGATAATGCTATGAACAATGTCTGGATTTTACAGTCCTAAAGGCCCCATATGCAACTATATGGTTTTGCCATTTGGCGCAGGAACTGTCAAACAATGACTAATCCTGTCACCTGTCACCACAGCTAGAAAACGTCAGAAGTAAGATAGTCAGCAAGGTCCTTTCCTGTCTATACAATCAGTGTAAGAGTAAATTAAAGCTATTGCATTGACTTACTAACAAGCCAGTGCTTGTATACATTGTTATTGCCAATTACTTTTCCTCTCTCTTAGTGTTTGCACTAATGTGAGAGAAGAGATTGCAGTAACAGGGTCCTGCAACATTCCACTGCACTTTTATTTTAATAAAAAAATGTTTAAAAAAAATTCTGTTTGATTATTGCGTGGCATGTTTTCTAATGCCTCTATACTAGATGTTCCATTTCACCATAACTACAGGCATTGACGTTGATACTGAATGCTTCTCCTCTCCATTCAGGACATGCTTTTGGAGGAATTACATTTTATTTAAGATTCATTGCCTTGAAGGGTTCCAGCAGCAAGAACCATCACCACTACAGTAACTTGAAGAGGTCATTGTGCCTGAAGTCTGTATGTGTAGCATCCCCTATACACATTGTGACAAACTCCCCTTTTTAAGGGAGTTTGCCATGAGTTTTTGAAGGGGCCTGCTTGCCAGCCTCCAACCCTGGGACTATGTGCCCTGTGATAACAAACACTCGTCGAGTGTATGGAACTGTTTTGGGCATGGGACCATATGCACAGTGGGTGGGGCAAAAATAAGACTTCCAGGAAATTCCTGAACCCCTGAACCGATCTGGGTGATTTTTGGATATGTTGTTCACCCAGATCGGGGCTATCAGGGGATGTGACTTTTGTGGGGATTTGTTTTATTATGGGGTACTTTTTGGGGTTTGTAAAAATGTATGTTTTTTTCTGCTTAGAGTTAATTGAGTTAGTCCATTGTCTTCGTTAATTATATCACAAGCAGAGGGGAGGGATAGAGTACACTGTATGGGAGTATCTGAATGTAAACCTCTGTTTTTATTGGCTTGTATGTTTTGTATTCGGTGCCCAACCAGGTCCACCTGGGCGTCACCTTTGCTGTATAACTTGTATAAAAGACCAGTGTGTGCCATTAAACTTCCTGGTCCTGCTTACACTGTGTGTTGTCCTGTTATCGGATGGAAAGAAGATTTGCTCCTGTGTCTGCTGTTCCAGCTTGCAGGAGATTAAACGGGGAAAGTCCTTGTAAGGACTAGAGCTAATTCCCCATTCGGTTCCAGAGTTCCCAGGACTGAGTGTCGTCCAGTGTCTGGAGGTGTCAGAGCTAACTCCCCCATTTGGCTCCAGGAAGGAGCGGTTCCAAGGCCCCAGTCACGCTACCCACTGGAAGCTGGATCCTGGTCTTGGGTCCAGGGTGGGTGGAGGACGGCGAGTCCCCAACCAAGCTGCGGCTGGTCATGGGGTCTACAGTGGTTATTGTGTTCCAGTGCAGTGATTATGGTACTCAAAAGTATTAGGAAGCAGCGATAGACGGAGGTACCCGGTCGGGGTGCCAGGTGGTCCGTTACACCCATACACACTTTCTCGTTTTACACATACTACCTCGCAATAATATCTATTTACACACACTGTACACAACAAAAGGCCCCCTTAACACATGCAATCCCACAGTCTTCAAATGCATTCCTCAGTACACAGGAAAGGAGGATGGGGATGAAAAAAAAACGCAGGACCTTAAAACTATAGGGAGGCGGGACAGCAGGAGGGCTGAAGCGGGGAGTACGAGGAAGGGACATGGACGCTTCCCCTTGCAGACAAGTGGAGAAGCTGACAACGTATGTTCTGGATAGAGTCAGCAATTTGTACTGAAAAATGTGTTAAATAAATTGTGTTCTTCATAAAACCCTCATAAAAACACAGTTTTAAGATTTACAGGCTGGCAAGTTGATGACATGAAACAATATTAACAAATCGTATTATTATTATTTTTTAAAATCACTTTCAAACTAATCCATCATCATTATGCAAAATGTAAAGTTTTTTTTCTTTTTTCTTATATTTCAGACGTGTACCTGCCTTGTATAGTTTGCTAATACTTCTATATTTCAGGCCTTGGTACTCTTGTTATCATAAATATCTCGTGCTATCCTATTAAACTCCCTGTGACCCCCCACCTGAATCCCCGTTCCGCCCCACCTCCCCCTCCCCCCAGCAAAATTGAAAGTTAAAGACGGATTAAGAATCCACATGACCCTAGGCAGATGACCAGTTTGCACCCCCCACACACACATTTTTATTCTTCACATAGGATTGGTGAACTGGGTGCCTGCCTAATCTTTTGACAATCATTAATAGTGCTCTGGTAGACATTAGTTTATTAACACCTGTTTACATGGTCTTATATTAAATCTTTCTAAAATTCACCAATTCATCACTAGTTAGAAACACCATATTGTGTACCAATGGCTTTAACCCCCAAAACTTCCAGAACTTCTTGATCTGTCCTGTACATCTACTAGAAGGCATTTTTGTTAAGTCATCTTTAAAGAACTCTTTCAATTAATTTGCGTTTCTGTACTGTCTTGCATGGAATGTTTATGTCAGGTCTTGCTACATTCCACTTGGATTGTGATAAGAACTTTGACTTATCCATTCTAAAATTCTAGATTTACTTAGCTGCACACAATTAGTTGCAGATTTAATTTTGTTTCATATCATTGTAGTCTATCATGACCAAGCTTCCACATCGTAGTCTATCATGACCAAGGTTCTACATCACAGTCTATCATGACCAAGGTTCAACGTAATAGTCTATCATGACCAAGGTTCTATGTCATAGTCTATCATGATAAAGGTTCTACAAGGTCCTACAACAGTTTCCAGTACACTTTGCAGGTACAATCCATAACCCTTTGCCTCTGCTTTGATGGCAATCCGTCCATGCCGCAGTCATTCCCACCACTATTATTTTTGATGGGCAGTGCTTAGTTTTCATAAAATATATTTCCAATTGATACTGCTCTTGGTAGATTACCCGTTTGGGCCACCCCTTTATTCTCAACATATTCATAATTAGTGGGGCCAAGCTGGGTACCTCTGCATGGGACCATTTCCTGGGAGCTTCTTAGTCCTTACAAGGACTTTCCGCACTGCATCCTCCACGAGCTGGAGCAAGCTGGCACAGTGATTAGCCCGTTTCTGCACCCTCAGTAACTGGACGACACACAGCTCTGGGAGTCTAACTAAAATGCTTTATTGGTACAGTCAATTTATACACAGACCTCCGCAAGGGGTCTCCATTCTATTCAGCACAAGTCCCTCAGTGTCAGGCTGGAGAAGTATGGCTTACAGCAAGCCATCTCCCGCTATTGGAGATACAAACAATTCAACACTCACATATAGTAATACACATCACATATGTTGAGGAAAACTTAGGGGGCTCTGCGTCCCAGGAAGGAAATGTGGCACACACATAAAACATACATCCCTGGATAGCCCCGGGTTCCAGCTAGGATCCCTGCAAATAGCAGGGCTATCGGATGTACAGAGCCCGAGAAATCCTCGTATAAAGTCTGGGCTTGAGGCTCTTTACATCCCCCGCAATTAGTTCAACGGAATTGCTTGGTTTAGGGCCGTAAATTCAAACTTTGCATCTAAACCAAGCAGCGACATCTTTGCTAGTCTCTTAGGAACCATGTACCATCTTTGTTTTAAGAATATTTAAACAGTGAATAACCGTTCTAGTTTTATTCAACGAGAGACACCAATCTGTAAAAAAGCAAATTCACAGTTCCAAGTCCCTTATCTTACCCCTGGGCCTTACGGCTGCCTAGGGTTGCCTTATGGTTCATCCTGTTCTGTTTAATTGGAAGTACAGTGATCTGCCCCTTGTATCCCCTGTCTACAACTTTCTTGTTAAAGGGAAACTCCAGTGCCAGGAAAACAATCCATTTTCCTGGCACTGCAGGTCCTCTCTCCCTCACACCACCCATCCCCGGTAGCTGAAGGGGTGAGAACCCCTTCAGGTCACTTATCTGAGACCCTGCCGATGTCCCTCGGCGGTGGTTTCTGCTTGCGCCGCTCCTCCCAGTGATTACCTCAGCCGGTGGGCGAGACTGATCCCGCCCGCCGTCTGTGGAGACCTAATGCGCATGCGCAGCAATGCCGCACATGCGCATTAGAGCTCTCCATAGGAAAGCATTGAAAATGCTTTACAATGCTTTCCTATGGGGAATTGAGCGACGCTGGAGGTCCTCACACAGCGTGAGGATGTCCAGCGAAGCTGTAGCACAGGTTTCCTGTGCTATGGACACAGAAGTGCCCTCTAGTGGCTGTCTAGAGGTGGGGTTAACCCTGCAAGGTAATTATTGCAGTTTATAAAAAAAAAACTGCAATAATTACACTTGCAGGGTTAAGAGTAGTGGGAGTTGACACGCAGACCAATCCAATGGGCAGAAGTGGTCTGGGTGCCTACAGTGTCCCTTTAAGTGTTTTTCCTATAGTATGCTTATGAATACTGACATTAGTCAGTGTAAAAGAGTTCTTTATGACTTCCTAGAATCTAGCACGTGTGATTTTAAATTGACAGACACTTTTGAGAAGAATAACAATGCAGTTGGAATGTTTAGCATTTTTTTAAACCATTTTTTCTGCTTCTACATAGACTCACAAAAATATGCCGAGTTTGTCATATGTAAATGTATAACATTTTAAATGTAACATCCTCAGATACTTATACTGAATGATTATCTCATATGATCCAAATAACAGAGATAGCTATGTGACCAAACAGTAACAATCCTGCCAGAACAGCGTACACCAAATCCTTATATGAACACAAAATTCCTAGACAGCCGGGAAGCTGAGTTAAATACACTGGGAAATTTATATTCCATGTTTCCCTTGAAAAACCTTAGCACCGCACATTGAATAGTTGTTTAATTTGTAGCATTCTTTTAAAAAAAAAACATTTTATCATTTAATGGTCATCAAATAAACCTTCGTAAGTAGTGCTGAAAGTCCAAGCAGTTTGGAAGATAATTTTGTCTTTGTCACATTTTCTTGTGCTTCAGCAGTATTTAAAAGAACGCTCCAAGCACTATAATCACTACAGCCCCACCCCACAGTAAAATATCAAACAATTGGACAACTTATCTGGGACCAATGGAGCACGAGTAGGAGAAGGCAGATGCCATTCCTTACAGCAACACTGCGGCACTACTCACCCGATCGTCGCAGCAATCAGATATTCCCCTGTGGGCTGTGCGTGCTGATCAAGTTAACCTTGCGCGTAGTTTTTGTTTTGAATAACAAAGAGGACACTGCTCACGAAAGTTGCACATCATTAAAGAGACACTTCCGGTCCGTCATTGTCCACGTTCCCAAACCTTTGGGATCGCACACGTGACGTGGATCAATTAGTAAGCATCTAACACTATTTAAAGTATTTTGGCCCAAATTACTGTGCCCTATGGCGGTTTCTACTTCCAGAATCCTTTTAGTGCATTCTGTATTTTCTAGTATTGACCTTGGCTTGTTTCTGGGTATTGTTTACTTCTGTAACCCTGACGCGGCTAGTTTATACTTTTTCCTGATATTCTCTATTCCTGAATCTGGCTAGTACCTACATTTATTCTGTCTGTCCATTACTCTAACCTTCACTAGCATTTGACTATGATTTCTCTCTTTTGTACTTTAAAGGTCCGGTAATGCGTCTATCCCATTTGACTTTATTTGTTATCATAGGTTCTGCATTTTAGGACATACTAACAATGACATTAACAGACCTGAAATCAATGGCTAAGAGTTTCATAGAAACATAGAATGTGACGGCAGATGAGAACCATTCGGACCATCTAGTCTGCCCAATCGAGTGTTTCAACTTGTTTTTTTTAGTTTCGGAGTTTCAGCTTGCTCTCAGCCAATAAGCACAGTCCTGCGTTGGCTCGCATTATTGCCGGAGAAGACGGGATGCAGGAGATGGTGCACAGGTAAGTTGTCAAATCTGATTGTATGGTTATGGTATTGGAAGTGTTCCTAAACTCTCTTCCTATAGATCCAAATAAACATGCCTGTTTTTATTCCTGTTACTCCATATATTTACTATTTTTACCACTCGTATTGCTCAATATCACCAAGCCCTAATATGTTTTACTGTAATATAAATATATACAAAAATGCCAACATACCAGAGTACTGCACTAAGCTTTAGAGAGTTTTCCTCTCTTGTATTTTAAAGTATTATGTTAGTGCAATAAGAAAGGTATCATTGCATACTGCAATACTCCGGTATTTTGTCATCTTGTATCCTGGACAAATACAGATAATCCAATCTACCCCACTATATATACCAGCTCAGTATATATATATATCTCCACTGAGCTAGTAAATCACCTCCGGGGTTGAGCCTTTATGATAGCCCTAAAGAGTGATATTTTTCTTTGCAAGAGCAATGAGGTCATGTCTTTAGTGATATACAAGGGAGCATTGTTTATTTAAATTGGATACACACATGTTAAACCTTCTCCTAATGTTTGAGCTGTCTGACAGTAAGCCTTTTATAAAACAAGAAAATGATTAAATGGTTTTGAATTAACTCTTGCGTTGCCAGAGTTGAAAGTACTTTCTGATGTATTTCTTTAAAAAAGGTCTGTTTCTTACAGTTACATCCACACTAAATACATCGAGGTATGATGGAGATCAAAGGTGCTTTAAATGGTTAATATGCTAAATTTAAAATAAATTAATGAAAATAATAAATTAGAGTGACTGAAAGCAATTTGGACTGTAGATCCTCCATCACATTCTTATTAGGATTAAGATTGGAGCCTTATTAAATCAATCTGAATTGTCCTAGAATGACCTAATTTTGTTCTGGATTCATGTTGAGTAGCAGGAATTCCTACACAAACAAATATAAGCCTAGACTACAAGTTCATGTTTGTTAGACAATGCTCATGTTCTTCCCATTATAGCTATCCTTAAAATTAAAAACTGTCCCTTTTTTAGTTAATAATAGTAATAATAATGATGACAGGGGTTCCCAATTAATTTTTTTAATAATAGTAATAATAATGATGACAGGGGTTCCCAATAATTTTTTCCTGTGGAACCCTTTGACATAGTGTACCAACATTGTGGAACTCCTCAAAAAGTTTTTTGCACAAACCTTTTAATTAGCAGAGTGTAATATTTAGTTGTTTCCTCCCAGCATGCAATACTACAGAGGCCCGGTCGTGCTATTAAATGGCTGCTCCGCCTGACGGGGCCATGTTCAATACCCATCAGGTGGCCCTAAGTGCATGGGCCACCAGATGGGCAAATCGCGGCAGAACCCCAGTTTTGTTCTCTCGGTTTCCGTGGAGCACCAAATGGGAAACGCTAGACTATGATAATCAATTATTGAAAAAACGACCTTACAGTTGGAGGGCTGAATGAAAAGTAATTTTGGAACATTAATGTAGAGTATACACACCCCCTGCCTCAAATTTCCAAAACAATGTATTTGGCTAAACTGTGCCATCCAATCATATTGCCACATTACTTTTCCATTTATTGTGATTGGCTGGAACAGTACAACCAATCATTGCATTAAAGCAATGACTCAGGGAGTATAAACAGGGCTGGATTTTACTTCTTTGCTGCCACAAATTCAGTTTCTTCAATACACCCCCGCAGTCCCTTTAGTTTTTACATTTACATTCAACTGCAAATACTAAATGTAAAGTATGCCATCAACCCCTTACTGAAAGAAGGAAGAAAACCACTTTAAACACAATGCAGCTTGTATATTAATGCATGTGTGTTATAGTAATTTCATATTCTGTATAATACACATATACATTTTTACACATGCATGATACTCTCCAGCAATTTAAAAGCATTGTTTTTTTTAAATGAAAACCTTTGCCTTTGTGACAACTCATGCAAACCCACTGACCCATGCAGACACACACACGTGCAAACACACAATGACCAATGCAGGCACATACAATATCTCATGCAAACACACATTCACTGACCCATACAGACACACATATTGATCCATGAAAACACACACTGACCCATGCAGACACACACACTCACACTGGCCCATGCAGACACACACACACACACATCCATGCAGACACACACTGACCAGTGCAGGAACACACTGACCAATGCAGACACACACACACTGATCCATGCAAACACACAATGACCAATGCAGGCACACACGATATCTCATGCAAACACACATTCACTGACCCATACAGACACACATATTGATCCATGAAAACACACACTGACCCATGCAGACACACACACACTCACACTGGCCCATGCAGACACACACACACACATCCATGCAGACACACACTGACCAGTGCAGGAACACACTGACCCATGCAGACACACACACATTGATCCATGCAAACACACAATGACCAATGCAGGCACACACAATATCTCATGCAAACACACATTCACTGACCCATACAGACACACATATTTATCCATGAAAACACACACTGAACCATGCAGACACACACACACTCACACTGGCCCATGCAGACACACACACACACACATCCATGCAGACACACTGACCAGTGCAGGAACACACTGACCCATGCAGACACACACACACACACACACACACACTTACTGACCTATATAGACACACACACACTGATCAATGCAGACACACACTGATACATGCAGACACACACACTGATCCATGCAGATCAGGCTGTGGGAAGATTACATAGTTACATAGCTGAAAAGAGACTTGCGCCCATCAAACTCAACCTTTCTGTTGATCGAAAAGAGATCCAATAGAATTCTGCAATGTAAGCATTGTCATATCTACTAAACTGAAATGTTTTACGTTCCATGGTTAAAACTACAGGACTACTGCACCCAGAAAACGTCATTAAAATTAAGTGGCCTGGGGGTCATATAAGCTTATGACTTTTTGGCAGAACACATTTTCAACATCACTGTATTGTTAATGCTCTGTTTTCCCACACCATCCAGCTAGTATGCATTTGTGTTTCTGAAATATTAAAGGGACACTATAGTCAGCAGAACTACTACAGCTTAATGTAGTTGGTCTAGTGTCTATAGCATGTACCTGCAGGCCTTTTAATGTAAACACTGCCTAGAGAAAGGGCAGTTTTTACATTGCTGTCACTCAAACGACCACTAGAGGTGTCTCCTAGTCAAGCGCTGCACAGTTTTCAGCACCTACGTTCAGTCTCCACCCTCTGCATGGAGCTGCTGAGCACCCCCATTGAGATGCATTATTATTATTTTATTATTATTTTATTATTTATATAGCGCCATCACATTCCGTAGCGCTGTACAATGGGGCATCGATTCAATGCATCTCGACGAGGAAATGCTGATTGCCGCGCATTGCGCAACAACCTCCCAATGCTGTCCTATAGGAAGCATTGGATTGCCTGAGATCATCAAGTGTGATTATCTCAACCATGGAGACGGAGCCAGCCACAACGAGACTAGCACGGCATGGGAGAAAAGGTGGGTAAAATCACCTTTCCCATGCGATCCAAAGGGGGCCTGGGACATAAACAGTTAAACACTATAGTGTCAGGAATACATGTTTGTGTTCCTGATAATATAATGTTCCTTTAAGTAGCATATACAAATATTTTCCTCTCTTTTCACAATGCAGTTTAAAGATCTGAGCCCATATTAGTTGTGCCAGCTGACCATATGAGTAATAGTTTGTTCCAAATTCCAAATTCATGAAACATACACGACTTAGTTTGTCCAATTGTCACCTTACCAGGCCACCCAGCTGGAGAGATGACACCTTTCATGCCGACCTACACATAGCAAACACTCTAAGGTCCGCGTCTCATTCCAACTCCACCAGACAACAAATAGAACAACAGAAGACTTGTCGGAGATCCCACTGTGACCGAGGGCAACTAAAGTATCTTCAAACTACATATACAGACGGATGTGGGTTCTAAATATAGGATGGTAGCTCAATATACAACTAAAGGAGATAGCTAGTATTTCTGATTGCAGAGGAGCTCGCTGGGACACAAACATAGCTGATAATGTGAGCTCGTATGCAGTGAGTGTTACAGAGTTAACATATACTGATAGATAGTGCTTTCTATTTATATTTTCTTACTTGTTTTGCTATATTTTCAGTATCATACCATTTTCTAGCAGTTTATCCATATTCTTTTTAGGAAATTCAGATTCCATCCCTCAAGCACCAGTAATTTTGGAATATTTTGCCATTTGCTACTTGTTCCTGTAGACAAAGGGCTATAGTATATTGTAGTATGTAATATGCTGTATTTTTTATATATATATATATATATTTTTTTTTTCATTTCTGCTTCATTTTGGCTTTATCAAATAACCTCTCCAGCTTGTTACTTTTCACAAATAATGTATTAATCATTTTTGTTCTCTTTTTACTATGAAGGCAATTCCTTTTTTTTGGTGTCTCTTTAGGGGTACAATTTTAATATCCAATTAAATTATATAGAATTAGGCAGGTTAGCCCCTTAAGTGTTTTTTTTATTTGTTTAAACACTCTTTGTGCAAAAAAAGGTGCTTTAACATTGTGCAAAAGATGACAATCTTACAGCTGCTACTACTCTGATGTGAGTATTTCTCCCACCCACCAAAGAAAGTGCAAAACAAGTATAGGGCTCGGGGTGAAACCAAAGTCCAACTTAAGTCTCCAAAGTTGAGCAGTGAAGTAATAAAAGCTTATCCCTAAATAGCCACTAGGCCAGAGGTCTGCAGCCTATAGCATGTGTGCCATGCATGGCACTCGAGCTTCCTTTACACAGCACTCAAGGCTGCCAGAGACAAACAGGCTCTGGCCTATCAGGAGTCCCAGTGGAACGTCAGATATCTGCTAGTGCAAAAGGGTGTGCAAAAAGGTGGTGAGGGACAATCCTCAATTTACACATTGCAATACTTAGAGGAACTAATCCCAGATCACTTCCTCCCAGCACTTGTAAACGAGAAACTGCAATGGAGTAGAGCAGCACACGGAAACTATCGCAGCTCCTGCCTTTGACCTGTACCTGGCCAGCTCGGTCCCCAGTGGACCCCAGGAAAGCCACCCACACTGATAGATATACACAGAGCTACAGAATAATGTTCCTCCTCATACAAAGAGAACAAACCGTCCACAAACAAAGACACACACAGTCCCCACAAACACAACACCACTGACAATCCACATAACCCCACAAAACCCCACACTCAGTATCTCAAATGCAAACCACAATCAGCCCCACACATACACACACCAAACACAATGTGACATATCAACCAGACACACAATTGCACAAGCAAGTATCATACACAAGACCACAAACTCCTCATGAACATGTAGAACATAACAACCCACATACACACAAATACAACACTACAAAGCAACTATATATAACACAAGCACAATATGGCAACATACACCCTCAATTTAAAAAATATATATAACCGGCACACCAAGGGACTACTACTAAAAGGTTGCCTACCCCTGGCCTGGGATTTAGACCAATCAGGTGCTGCAAAATAGGGGAATAAAAATAGTGTAATGTGAAGAAATCAGGATGAGTGTGAGGAAAATTAGATAAAGTCACATGGATTAGAGCCAAACAGGACATGCTCAAATCACCATAGCAGAAGTGTAGGTGACAATATCCCTCTTGTGTAGAATCAGAAGGGGCACATTTTGTAATTGTGACAATATCTTGAAATACCCAGTTGTTCCCTAAAGCTTGTCCGCACCAGGGGAGGGGAAGGGGAAAACTGTTTTCATTCCCGAGATAAAACACAGCTTTTTTTTCTGACTCACACTTTACTTAAAAGACTTTTTTCAAACTCCCCACGAAAACTTTTATTTTTTCTTTGCCCAAACTACCATCCCCTCCTTTTCTTTTCCTATTAATACTATTGAAAATCACGAATAAAAAAAAAAAAACTTACAAAAAAAAGAAAAATCTCAGTAGTCCTCTCCACTGCCAACATTTATTTAAAAAAAAAAGTTTTTATTTTGCAACAAAAATTGGTGAGACGCTGACCCAAGCACTCCTATGGATGACCCTCTATAGAACTTAGCTGAAGATCAATGATTGAAGCATCACACCCTGCAGACAGCAGATCAGAGAATTTTATCTGACAGCAAAAAGGTAAGTAGTCATATATTATTTTTAATATCATCTTATTACTTTATTTGGTTTATCTTTTCATTTTTGTTATTTTTTTGTAAGAAATAAATATTCTGTCTGACTGTTTAAATGCATGACATTATAATTAAGTTTCTCTTTCAATGTGTTAAATGTAACATTAATGCAAGGGTTTATTTTTATTTTTTTTCCATACCATTTTGGAGCTATTGCGCTCTTTTGCTTGGACCTAAACCTCTATTTATTATTGGCAAGACTCCATGGGATGGGCTGTATGTACCATATCTGTTTTTGAGCGATATTTAGACTATCTCCTTGAGTTTTCATCTACCCCCACCATCAGGACTTGGGCATTCCACCTGAGCATACCTACTCCTGGGCCATTTACCTGTCCTCATAGGGATATCCCCTTAACCTGGCACATAGACACTGTTTTATCCTACTTTAGGACCGTATTTGGTGGATTAGTGGCGTGCGCATTCAGCCGAATGGGCGGAGAGGAGGAGGATCGGAGGAGGAGAGCTCCCCGCCCAGTGCTGGAAAAAGGTAAGTTTTTACCCCTTTCCCCCTTCCAGAGCCGGGTGGGAGGGGGACCCTGAGGCACTATGTTTTCCTGGCACTATAGTGGTCCTTTAATAAAGGTTATTCCCCTTTTTTGGTTTAGCTACTAATCTCTGGTTGTACTCTTTCCCATTCACCCCCTCTGGTGGAGTGGATGTGTGGGACCTTGTCATTCTATGTTCTATTTTCAATAATTAGGGTCACCTCTTTAGTGTGAATACTGCCTGGTGACCTCACCTTAACTGGGAATACGCCTATGTGACTACTCTAGCCTATTCTGCTTTTGCTTGGCGGAGTATCATGTGAAGTACCCTACTGTTAATTTTCTCAGCTATTACCTGAAAAAAATGTGTCTTTTTAAAACACTTACATTTTTCCTTCACAAACGTTAGACCTCCATAACTGTATAATGAGAAAGAACAGAAATATAAACAGAGTGTGTATGTAAGAAAATAGTAACAATTAAGACACAAGGTATTATTTGTTGAAACAAAGTACATAACAGAAGCCAAGTAATAAAAAATAACATCACATAAAAAATTTGAGATCACCAATGGTAGGGAGAAAAAAAAAGGGATGGGAAAAAGAGGGGGGAAGGGGAAAGTATGAGAGAAATGAAGTGATGGGAAGCTCATTCAAGAGACCCCATAAGAATTTAGAAGGCCAGTTTAGGAGTTGAGGTGTAACCCTGCAAATACCTGTAGCTGACGGGAGCCGTCTTTAAGGAGAATCATCCCACTTCGAGAGGTAGGCTAGCAAGGTCCTCAAAGTTTCTAAATATTTCTCTGTCCTTTTCATCAGTGCTGCAGCTTGCTCCATCATCTCTCTAATATCCACAACATTTTTCAATCACTTCAGATGCTAGAAAATGCTGCACATTTTAAGTTTTAACCCATTGCTGCTGGAAGTGTAATTCCACCACCAGCATCGTCATTAGGACTTTATAAGTCAACCCAAAGCAAAAGTTCCAGGCTGACTAATACATTTTATGCATATTTCTATACACAGAATGTCATTCGTTGGCTTAGAATGACCATAGTCAATAAAGATCCGGCAAGATTGGCATCTGGCATCTGCAGTACTCCAGAAGCTGGATGAGGTTCAATGGCTATCATAGGAGCCTTGGTGTCCAGCGGGGACCCAGGTAAAAGGGCAAACCATTGTACTAAAGACTAAGGTGCTAAGGTACTCCTACCATGGTTTAGTGTAACCCTTTAAACCACTCTGTGCGGATTTTCAGTCTATCACCTGAGCCAACAATGCGGTAATGGTTTTTACATAGTGTGAGAAGAACCCTTGTTCAGGAAGTGAAAGGTATTGTGATCTAGACATGCTCAGAATGTGGGGCTGTTCATCGTACCATATAGGGTTGACAAAGAGAATGGCCTGCAAGCATTATTACAGATTGACAGAATGACCTGATAAAAAGGTAAGACCAAATCTTTTTAGGAACCTACAACTACTAAAATGTCTTTGCAATTCTTTCTTCAGCTATATTAATTTCCAATAATGGCCACTGGAATCTATATTATGCAATTTTATGATTAGGTAAAGTGAGCAACTTGATAATATTTAAAGAAGCATGGGAGGCCCAGGTCTCCAAAAGACATGGGACGTATTAAATGGACACTCCAGACTCCTAAAACATCCTGGTTTGGTTAGCTCAGTGAAGCTAAACTCAGGAGCCAAACAATTGCCCAGAAGACCTGCCTGGCAAAGACTTCTTATTGAGCTGCACTGGGAGTTCTGTGATTGGACAATAACAAAAGCTCTGGGTGGGATTAGAAGGGGAGGGCTTGCAGAGGCAGCAGACAAGAGAACTTCAGTTTTTGCAAGCTGTTTTTAGATGTACTCCCAAGGAAAATATGCATAATTAAATACATGCATTAGGTATATCTACTAAACAGGGATTTAAAAAAAATCTATTTTGTATTTAGGCAGTGGAGTGTCCCTTTAAGTGTTTGAACTTGAGTTTGGGCCTTCTACCCCTCCACATATATCTTGACAGAGCCATATTCAAGGATGAGAAATAAACCCCTGAATAGGTTCAGTTGAATAATTTAAAGTAACCTCTGCAAAAGGTAAATTTTTATGAAGATAATGCACCCACAGTGTATGCATGTTCCGGGAAAGAAGGCGAGAGAAGAATTTTGATTCACAATCGCATAGTGCTAAATCAATATGTAATATTGAAAACTGAACATTACAGAAACACTGCTTCCATACTTCAACCATCTCCATTGACTTAAAGAGGAAATCTAAAACTTCAGGGATGAAAACAGGTATTAAACCGCAGTATGTCCCAAATTAGTGCTATTATTTTAAATATCCTGTACGTTTCTAAGTAATATAATCATCTATCTATTTTATCAGATGCTGAAATCTAATATAGTGTAATCAACATCCCTGTAACTTGTGTCATCTCCAATTAAACTCTCCATGCATACTGCAGGAAAAGAATCCATGCTACGTATTTGTCATTATTGTTAAACCGTAAAGCACATCTTAAAGCACATGGACCATCGATAAAAAGAAAAAAAAAAAAAGGCCAGGCACATTAAATAAAAACTTATAGATTAAACTTTATATAACTAAATTGCTTTTGTCATTTAAATGAACAATGTACAAAACAGAAATTAATCTTATGTTCAAGGAACACTAAGGCGTTTTAAATAGAAACCTAAATCCTAATCCTAATGCTTTAGTGTCCCTGTCCCTAGTTATAGAGATCTACCTCTTTCCAATAAATGTATCTGTATGTTGTCATTGTATCTGTGTATTTGCATGTTGTCAGTGTGTGTATATGTATGTTGTCAGTATGTGTATCTGTGTGTGTATCTGTATGTAGTCAGTATGTGTATCTGTGTATCTGCATGTGTGTCAGTGTTTGTACCTGTTTGTCTGGGTATCTGCATGCGTGTCAGTGATTCTATCTGTGTGTCTGTTTACCTGCATGTGTTTCAGGTTATGTATCTGTTTGTCTGTATGTGTATCGGTGTGTCTGCATGTGTGTCAGTGTGTTATATGTGTCAATATATCTGCTAGTGTGTCTGTGTGTCAGTGTTTATATCTGTGTTTCTGCAAGTGTTTCAGTGTGTGTATGTGTATCTGCGTGTGTATGTGTATCATCGTGTGTGTGTGTGGCAGTGTATGCATCTATGTGCATACATCTCAGCATTGAAACATCAACACTACATACAAATACACACCTGCATTCAAATGTCAACACTACAAACAAAAACATCTCTGTGTTAAACACCAAAATTATGTATAAACATACTCCTGCATTCAAAAACCAACACTACACATAAATGCATGCTTGCATTCAAATGCCAACAACACATACTAACACACCCCTACATTCACACACACACACACACACACATATTCCATACAATAAAATGCTTATATTCAAACACGCAAACACAGCTCATTGCTAAATACATGGGAAAATAGGAGAGTTCCATCTGTCAAAGCATTGTTAGAGTTGCATGACAGATAGGGATATACCTTTTGGCCACCCTTGCGATAGGAGGCCCCAAAAAATTATTTCTACTTTAGTTCTGCATGGTTACTATTACCAATACCCAAACCAAGAGATCAATAGGACCCTGCCTATCTGAGCTTATATGTTAAGAGAACTAAGCTTCACTCAAGAACGCAAAGTAAACTTTTGCTCATCTCAAAGATTAGGGAATGGTTTCACAATGACTCATATGTCGCCCTCGTTCACAGCTGTGTTTTTTTAATAGCTTTTATTCGAGGTAACATAAAAATATAATATGTATTACATAAGCATTACTGTATAGTACATTGAACTCTGGAAAATGTTAGAATGAATGGTGGGGACTCAGGCTGGGATCCGAGAAATTTGAAAGCTGCAAAAGAAACAACTACAGAAACCAAATGGCTTGCCTTTGTGTGATTAGATTAATTAATTCCTGATTAAATAAGTGATTTTTTTCACAGGGCTGAAGTGGGAGGAAGGTGTTAAACGCTTACCTTTCTTCAGCGCCGGGCTCCCTCGGCACTGGGGACTCTCCTCCTCCTTCCGACATCATTGGCTGAATGCGCCTGCGCGGCAAGAGCCGTGCGCGCATTCAGTCAGTCCATAGGAAAGCATTACTCAATGCTTTCCTATGGACGCTGGCATCTTTTCACTGTGAAAAGCACATTGAGAAGCGCGGAAGTGCCTCTAGCGGCTGTCAATGAGACAGCCACTAGAGGCTGGATTAACCTATATGTAAACATAGCAGTTTATCTGAAACTGCTATGTTTACAGCAGGCAGGGTTAACCCTAGATGGACCTGGCACCCAGACCACTTCATTGAGCTGAAGTGGTCTGGGTGCCTATAGTGGTCCTTTAGTGATTAATATCAGTTCACAGTTGATACCGATGAATAATTGGCTTGTCTCCAGCTTTTTCTGTTTTGGTAATTAGCCCTATTGCTGTAAAACCTTGCCAAAATGTACCAATCTTTGATTTTGAGGAAGTGTGTTTGTTAAAACGAAATGCGTTGATTGCAGTGTACGGAGTGTACCATAATTCTGTGTGAGCCAATATACTGTTTTGGAGCAAAAAATGTTTTTTTTAATTATATTTTTAAATGAAAACAATAAGGAAGAATGTTTCTAATGGGTTTTGCAACAGTATTAGTGTTTGATTTGGAACATTGTATGTATATTCCTACTTATCTTTGCCATAGCCATACACCTAGTATTCTGTGGCTGTTAAGGGAAGGGACACTTATTAAAGGAACACTATAGTGTTAAAACCTCCATCTAGTCCACCCCCTCCCTCATAGAAAACCATTGGATTGGCTGAGAATGTCAGCACAGCCATGGCCAATCAGCATCTCCTGATAGAGATGAATTGAATCAATGCATCTCTATGAGGAAAGTTCGATGTATGCATGCAGAGTGTGGAGACACTGAATGATTCACATTGTGCAGCACTGCCCCAGGAAGCACCACTAGTAACCGTCTGAAGAGTGGCCACTGGAGATGTCCCTAGGCTGTAATGTAAACACTGCCTTTATTCTGAAAAGACAGTGTTTACTGCAAAAAGGCAGAAGGGAATGCTTATACTCACCAGAACAAATACAATACGCTGTAGTGGTTCTGGTGCCTAGAGTGTTTTAAGTGTTTTAAATGCTTGAAAATGGTTTAATACCGAGTGGCACTATAACCAATTCAATGAGATGAAATGGTCCTAGCGTTCCTTTAAAGCTCCACCGTCTGCAATATTTTGCCTTAATTGATGTTCACATAAGACAAAGTAGTCTCTCGTTTGTCTCGTATTTTTTTTTCTCTCTTTTAGAAGTCCAGTCAAAATAGTTTCCTTAAAGATCTATCTTTATGGAAAACTCAGAAATGATAGTGACTCTTTCAACTCTAACTCCAACTGAGACTGTATTTTCATTTGCAGTTATCTGCTGCATTTGATTGTCTTCCCTAAGACCTAAGACATTTTAAACTTTATGGAAGGTCAATTATCTGGTTGTAGCTTTTAAGAAAACAACACGGGGTGTCTTACAAATCAGTTGGCTGTATTATTACAAAACAATCTTACTGGATTACAAAGAGAAAATAAAAATAGGATAAAAATCAAAGGGTTACCCCCAAGCACCATAGCCACTTCAGTGATCTGAAGTGGTCATGGTGCCAGGAGTCTGTATGTGCAATGTTTTAATTTAAAACATTGCACATATTGAGTCTAACCCCTCTGCTGCTGCTGAAGGTGGATTTACACCTTTGGCAGCAGAGAAGTTAAACTTCATAAGCATGTGCAACCAGCTGTGTCATTAGGGTGTCATTAACCAGCATGAACAAGAGTTTCAGACTGGCTGACGTCAATTATGTGCAAATTTCGCACTTGACGCTCTCAGCCAGTGACGGTCAGCGCGTCACTGGACCACCAGAGAGCCTCAGTATAAGTCGAAACTTGGAGTAACACTTTAAGGTTACATTAGAACAGAGCTACAGCTATAACTCTGTTCTAATGTATGGTGTAGTAGATTGTAACGAACTGTGTCAATATGACTGTGTCCACCAACAGACTGCAGCCCTCCCGCGCCCCGCCACCCCATTGTCCCAGCCCACATGGCTTGCCTACCTCAAAGAGCGATCTCCCAGGTGCTACCCACGTGGAGACATCCACCAGGGAGAGACGCAAGCCCTAGCTGACACTATGAAACAAGCAGGCAGCTTCACGGCTGCAGAGACTATGCCGACAAATGGGAAAGCACTACCAATCAAATTAGTTTTGCGCCCTTTCTCCCGATTGGTTGGCAGAACACCTCCCCTCCCTGAATGCTGATTGGCCGCCCTTTCTCCTGATTGGCCGCCGCTTTCACCGGCCTAAACCAAGTGATCTTGTGGAACTGTTTTCGGGTATGTACAGAGCCTGGAGCCCAGACTTACTGAAGAGGGCATTAACTCAAGCTCCGGTACTAGTGGCTCCTAAACATTCTAAAAGGTTTGTCATCCATACAGATGCCTCCATGTTTGGCTTGGGAGCCGTACTAAGCCAAGTAGGGGACGATGGACAGGAGCACCTGGTGGCCTTCCTCAGCGCAAGCTACTTCCCCGAAAGGTCAGTTACGACACCGTGGAAATGGAGTGCCTCACCTATCTATACGGCCGGTCCTTCACCATGATGACGGACCTTAACCCCCTCATCTGGTTGAACCGCATAGCCAGAGACAATCCCCGACTCTTGAGATGGAGCCTGGCCTTGCAATCCTATAATTTTACCATGCAATACAAGTCAGGCAAACAGAACCACAACGCCGATGATTTATCTCGCCAGTCGGAACTGGAAGTCTAATTGACGCTGGCCTCTCTGGGGGGGAGCAATGTAACTAACTGTGTCAATATGACTGTCCCCCACAACAGAGTGCAGCCCTCCCGCTCCCCGCCACCTCCTTGCCTACCTCAAAGATCGATCTCCCTGGTGCTACCCACGTGGAGACATCCACCAGGGAGAGGCGCGAGCCCTAGCCGACACTATGAAACTAGCAGGCGGCTTCACAACCGCAGAGACCTTGCCGACCAAGGGGAGAAGTGCTACCATTTAAATTGGTTTTGCGTCCTTTCTCCCGATTGGTCGGCAAAACACCTCCTCTCCCTGAATGCTGATTGGCTGCTACGTGTTCGCACCCTTTCTCCCAATTGGCCGCCGCTTTCACCGGCCTAAACCAAGTGATCTTGTGGAACTATTTTCGGGTATGTACAGAGCCTCGAGTCCAGACTTTACACAATGATTTCTCCGGCTCTGTATATCCGATCACTCCAAAATTTGCAGGGAACGTAGCTCGGACCAGGAGCTATCCATGGATGTGGGAATGCATTACTGTGTTCTGTGTATTTTGTGGGTTTTTGTGTGCAGGCTTATGTTTTACATTACTGTGGATGGAGACCCCCTGTGGGGGTATGTGCATTAATACTGTGCATCTGGTCTTCAATAACAGATCCTGTTGTATTCTTCATCAAGTCTCGGCGGATGTTTGGGTAACCAAGAGCTCTAATCACTGCTTCGCTTGGGAAGTGGGAGAATCACAACGGTTATACTCAGTCGGAGTATAGGGGTTCCGTTACATAGATCTTGCTATTTTTAGTGATTCCCTACCTTATGCTAGATCACTAAAGGACCATACATGTGGGCTCCCACCACATTTATCATGATGGAAAGAGAGAACTTAGATGGACAGATACCCAAGTAAAAGCTCTTCTGGGTCAACTAGAGCATATCAATAGTGGGAGTGAAGCCTACGCTTGCCACCATGGTGTTGACGATGTAGCAGCTGGGATTTGAAGGCCACACAAATCCCTACTGACTGTTAGTAGCAGTAAGTGCATTAGGTATATTCTCAATGATACTGTGAATAATATTGGCTGAGTGATCATCAGAGGAGATTTGCCAGTGTACGGTTATAAGAGATTTCTACAGGATATCAGAGATTTGCAAAAAAAAGGAAACTCAACATTATAAATATGGTTCACCCTAATTAAATTTTTGTTGTTTTTACTTTTAATGTTTGGAAAAACGCTGACCTTTCCATATTGAAAGGCCTTGAAGTGATCGGTGTTGTGTGAGAAAACGATTAGTGTATTTTCACTGCCCCCTTTCCCATTATAATCATTGTTCGCTGCAGCCCGTTTATCTGATTTTTTACTTCCTGCATAATTTGTGGGAATGGATACAGAAAAATATGCGTATCCCCTTTCATGTTGTTTACAAAATTTAAGTAGACCAGAGTGCATTTCTTACCAACTGCGAATATATTGTAAAATAAGGATTTATTAATGTATAATATAAAGTTACCTTACGTACAATTACATTATTCAAAATTAACAACGTCACAACAAATATGCCGTAGATTAACTGTAACCATTTCCTGTTAGAAAAATATGCCCCAGGTAAAATTCCATCTATTATGATTACTGATAAGAATAGCTGGAAGAAAGATCAAATCTTGGAGTCAGGATATTTACAAGTGGCAGAGAATTAAAGCAACACAGCTTTATGTGTCTGGAGTCTGTCATATTAGTCTGGAGCCTGTCATATTTGTTTATAAAAGCTCCAATTTCAAAGGCAGGAACACCTCTCTGGCTGTCACTCACACAGCCGAATGTCTTGTTCGCTGTGGAGCTCATGGAACCGGCAGGTGCGCCAAATTAGCGCATGCTTTCTTTAACGCCTTCTATACTACAGAATCTGATATCATAGAATGAAATTATCTCACTTGCGGATTCTTAATGAGAAGCCTCTGATTGGTGAATTCCCTAAATGACTGACTGATCTCTGTACTGCGGAAAGAGGGGGTGGACTTTCAAAAGCTGCCGACAGCAGATCTGCAGCATTTAAAAGCTGCTTTTTTCATAATCCCCAAAGAAAACATTCAGGTTTACAGAGCCGTGGGGAGTTGGCAAATCACAATCATTTATAACTGTTATTAGCTGATTATTGAATTTACCAGCAAATACTGATTCAAAATAAAATGCTTCTGCAGCCAATAAGCACACATATATTCATAGATATTATTTATGTAGCAATCATCATATGTAATATGTATTAAATACAAAGGCATTTTTATTAGTTTCAAAAACTTCAGTTCTCAGTTATTCCAGCATCTTCTCATGCAATCTGAGTACAATTTCAACATGGTTTGACCAAAGCCCCAGAGTCTGTTAATAAACTGTACTTTCCTCGAACAGCTGATATTCAATTGATCCTCATTACCATATCAATGCATGCACTAATAAATGCCAATTAAACTAATTATTCACACTTTCTGACACCTCGTTTGCACACAATCTAACATAAAACCTCAATAAACCAAGGTTATTACCAAAATAGAGTATTTATTATCGTTTATAGGGAGCAATAAGATATTTAGTAAGACCTTTAAGTCTACACCTGAGAACTTTCTAAATGGTCTAACTCTGAGACTCACACACTGTAACTTTAACATCTCATTGAACCCTTTCAGTGTTTCAGGAGTTATGATTACAGCATGTAAACCAGGTGTTGCAAACATGAATCTCAAGCACTGAAACCCAGGAAGTTTAGTGACTTTCACTGCTAGCCCAGGCCAGTTTAGATATTTAATTTATCTTATACTTAAAGGAACACAATAGGGTCAGGAACACAAACATGTATTCCTGGCTTAATAGTGTTAAAAACACTATCTAATCCTCCTGGGCCCCCTTTGTCCCCCTAAATATAGTAAAATTGACTTTTATTCCAGTCTGCTGGTGCGAGCTCTGCCCCTGATCTTCCTCCTTGGTTGACATCATCAGAAGTGATGATCTCAGCCAATCATAATGATTTAGATGAGCACTGAATTTGCTGAGATAGTCAACTCTGATGATCTCAGCCAAAGAGGTGGGTCAGGGGCGGGACCAAACCAGAGAAACCTTATAGAGATGCATTCAATTAATACCTCATAATATGAGTAAAGTTTGGTGTCTCAATGCAGATTGTGGAGACACTGAATGTCAGTCACACTGTGCAGCAAAGCCCCTTTAGTAGCCATCTAAGGAGTGGCCTCTTCTCTGAAGCACTTCAAGTGTCTGTAGTGGTTAAGGTGCCAGATGTGTCCTGGCACCCCCCCCAAATATAAGTAGTTAGATTGGTCACCTTCTCCATAGGATCCAGAAGCTGCCTGCATTGAGAGTGATCAGCTGATTAGGTGACCCTGCACAGGGGAGCTAAGAGAAGCTCTGTGCAGGAGTTTCCAGCTCTCACTGGGCAAAATTGGCACTACAGCACATTCAGGGCCGGATTTACCATATTCCTCTGCTGGGAGGCAGAGGCAGACAGAGGAGATCTTTTGACCGGCTCTGCACTCATACAGAGAGACCCTACTTGATGCTCATACCTCTTCTACAATAAAGTATTTATTTACTTTTATTTAAAAAAATTAGAGACTCTAAATCGAAAAAACAAAAACAAAGAAACCCTCCAATGTTAGAAATAAATAGGATTATTTGTAATATTAGAGTGTTCCTTTAACAAACGGATTTTGTGAATAAATTCTACAAAAAAAGTAAATGGGACTCCCTATTCTTTTTGACTTGCATTGCACTATTTGAAGGATGTGACATTTTTTTCTGTAGGGCATTTTTCATGAACCAAATCGCTCAGCTCCTTCATAATTTGTGAAAACTTTTTTTATCGGTTCCAAATGTTCTCTAACGCAATTTTGGCTAGTTTTAAGATCAACATTAATGTTTTAGTCCTGCTCAAACCTTGGGGACAGTGGGTGACATATGTCGCAGATGTTTCCCCGCTAGCTTAGCTTTAGTTTCTACAATTCATCTTGTTCTAGAAACCAGATGAGTTACATCAAAAGAGAAAAAAAAAATAAAAGCACAAAACGATCTAAGAACAAATTTCAGAACATTGTTGCCTTTATTTTCTATGTTCATAAATCACAGAATTAAAATGTCAGTTTTCTAAGAGGAATGTACAAACACCCCGTGGAAATGTAACTCGTGTAATGGAAGTAGTAGGTTTTATAAGCTGATTTTTTATTTTTCAGTAACATCAGGCCAGACTGCATGAAGAGGGTGTGGTACGGCTGCAATTTTCACATCAGCACCAATATTTCTCTTGCACAATGCAAAGAAAACCAGTCTGATAAGGTTTCCCTGCGATTTGGCTCTGGAATTGGCCTGCAATTTCTAAGAATCTGATTCTGCTCAGGAGGGTAAACCACAGATTGTTTCCATGTGTCTGGGCAGGAAACGAATGAGAATGGTCTCTGCTTAGTATGAGTAACTCACAACACAATCCCTTCTTCTCCTGCGTCGTTAAAGTCCCACCATTACAAATTATTGCTGCAATCTGCTGTCCTGTCTATGATTCCTCTTGTAAATGTGCTGAAAGGATTTGTGCACTGTGCTAGTGCAGAGATAAATAAACATTTAGCTTGCCACATGCACAAATAAATGTCTGCATCTGTCTGTCTTGCTATTGTCTATTTTAAAGGACCTCTAAAATCACTCTAAAGTCATGTCAAAGAAGTGGTCTGGGTGCAGTGTTCCTGTCATTTTAACCCTGTAATTTAAAACAATGATGTTTGGTAGAAACGGCAATGTTTACATTGCAGGGTTAAATAAACCTCTTTTGGCTGTCTTCAAATCAAACGCCAGAACCTTGAATCAAATGCTGCTGATTGAGCGTGGCAGTTGACCACTCAGGCTTAGTTCCAATCCATTGCTTCGGATTGGAGGAGATAGAGGGTGATGCCGGCTTGGATGCTCACATCACAGAAGGCGGAGCTGGAGGCTGCAATGGAGAAGTCCCGACACAAAAAAAAAAGAAACTGGGTAATCTTTTTTAAACTTACATTTTACCAAGGAAATGGGGTGAATGGTGCTGGCATAGCTATAAGGGAACCCAGATTCCCAAAATAACGATAGTTTTTTGGGGGCTAAAGGGTTCCCTTGAAACAGTTTCTTTTCTTTAACTAACAGAATTAGTTCTCAAATCTCTTTTCATATGGAGCCCCAAATCTCATTGCAGTACTGAGACATGCCACAGCCTGCCTGAAAGTGTTGGGAGTTACCCTCCTGGACAGAAACTACCATTTTCAGCTGAAATTAATTAATTAACCTCTCTCTTTATATGCCAGAAGAGGTACAGGGGAGAGACCTCTATCCCAGCATATCAGTAACAGAAGAAGAGCCTGAATTAAGGACAGAATCTGCAAATATCTGCAACCTCCCAAAGTAATTCCTAACAGTCTCAGGCAGCCTGGAACTAACATTTTTCTGCTGACATAAGATTATAGTGTGAGTTAAACCCCTGGGTGGCAGCTGCCTAAATTAATTCAATTTGGGAGACTTCTGAATTTAAATGGCAGAAGCTCAATATATATATCTATATATACTGTATAGGAGTGCATATAGATTAGGTGAATTTTTTTCTAGATTTTTCGAGTGGTTTTTTTTAATACTACTGTCAACTTAATTAGTTTTTTTTTTTTACCCACTGCACTAAAGACATGACTTTCTTGGCAACGTAAACATAATATGTGTAATTGAAGCACAGGACAAGTTGTAACAAGATATGTTTTACCTAGATAGGAAGCTACTCCACCAACTGGTTCTTAGGATGAACAGATAATGACCGGCAGCAATTTGCAAAGGTTTTAGCTGTACTATTCTATCTAAAAAAGCAACAGTCATTTTATTTCTGATTTCAAAGACGTAGCCAACTTAGAGACAAAAAAAAAGACACTGAAATTGTATACTTGTGATTATAATATTTATGGGAGAAACTGCAAAATAAGAAAAATGGGCTTATTAGTCTGACCATATGTTAGAAAGATGAGGCAATGGCTGTTTCCTGTGTGAAAATCAAATATGGTCTTATTTTAAGAACAGGCCTGTTCACATGCACAATGCAATACATTGGTAAGTGAATAAGAAAAAAAAGACAGAAACATTTAATCTTTTTCCTTTCTGGCGTAGCATTACATTTCTTTGAATAGATAATATATTATTTAATGTAATAATTTAATTTAATGTACAATATTATCACATACTGTAGTGGTTATGGTGCATTGAGAGGTGGCGTCCCCCCCATGATTTGTGTCAAATCAATTTTGAGAAGATTGACGCTAACAGGGATTCCTCAGCAATAAATCCTGGCCGATCTGGTATGCGTACAATTATGTATTGCAATAAATGGCTGGGGGGCGGAGTGAACATATCTTCACGGGCATATCTATGGGCACATCTCCGAGTGAAGAACTTCGGGTACCGGCCTTGTTACATTAAAATGTTAAAAGGGCCACGCCAGGCACCAACACTGTAACCGCGGTTGGTTCCCTTATTTACCACTATAATGTCTTAAAGCATAGAACTTAGTAGGGCTAACCATTCAGATATCTTAGCCAAAATTTCATATAGTTAGTGTAAGAGATCCTCTATTTAACATATATAAATAATTGAGAATACAATATAAAATAAGGATTGTCTTGGAAGCAATACAGTTTTGTCTTTTTAGATATTTATTATATAAAAATATAAATATAGACATATAAAAAGCCATTATAGCAGAGTTTATAAGTAAACTAAATGCTTGCAAATGTCATTAATAGGTTAACATACCCTTCTGAATATGTCATCATGTCAGCCTCTCTGTCATTTTAAGATGGAGCAGCGTCTGTCTCCAAGTCTTTCCTCTGTTTCTTAACATTTAAAAGTGCACCTATTTATACCTTTTAAATATACCTCATTTTAGGGTTACCGTAGTTCATATATGAAAAAGTAACACTTCTTTTACTTTATTCATTTTAGGACCTCCCTTAACTTGGCAAAAATACAAGTCCATAACTAAAAGGTACATACGTCATGGAAATTTTCCTGACTTAGTTCAAGGTGGCATCTTAAAGTCTGAACATCATTATCTACTAAGGTTACCACAGTATATTGTGTACTGAAAGAGTCGTAGTACAGCCTTGAAGCTTGTTTATGCATTATTGTTATTGTAATTCGTCTGGGACAAAATGGCGCAAACATTATGCACTGAGGTTATTGCTTAAAGAAACAGTTGTGAAAAACAATATGTTCCATTTCTAACACCTTGTCAGTTTGCAATATCTCTTAAAGACAAAGTACACAGTTTAAGAAATACAACATTTCATTCTAAAACTTGTAATATTTGCATTTGCCCATAACACCCTCTCCATTAAACTGTGGGCATTGTAGAGCATTTCTTCCTTAAATTAGTAACCCAAAGTTCTCCAACAGTGTTTAGGTTTTTTTTGTGCTCCCAGCATCTTTGATCATTGTTGTAACAGTAAAATATCTGTAGTGTGATCTTTGCCTGTAAAGGTGGTTGATAAAAATGAGCAAAGCTTTTGTCTGGGAAAGAATTGAAAAGAACACCAGGTTTCAGAGTAAGATATTCTTGGATAGATCCGGATACGTATTGTAATCCAAAATTAAAAGTAGTAATTGTATTTGTAATCCAAAGTCTTTAAAGGCTTGTAGAAGTTTACATTCCTTAGATACATTGCTGGAGGTTGTGTTTGTAGAATACCCGGTATTGGTTGTAGAGTCCAGCTTTCCAAATATTTGGCTAGAATTGGTTGCAGATATTGAATCAGCATCATCTGTTATCACCGTGGTGATGGTGTTGGTATTTGTCTTTTTTTTTTTGTTTTGTTTTTTTCCTGGAACATTTTTACACAGTTTATGATGTGTATAGATTGGATACTCTCCGATATTCTTTTACAGAATAAATTAAATGACGGCATTTCCAAGACATTGTCTTAAGTGACATGGATCCCATTATAGTAAATGTTATGTTGATACAGCAATCGAAGTGGATTCTCAAGAACGCCTCTTTTTGCTGTATTGGAATCTTTGTAACATCTCAGTGATAGACATCTCACTGACATCAGGTGCTGTTGTGCTAAAAAATGTTAACAGGTAAAATCTGTGGAAAAATCTTTACATTTGTTATACTTTGTATAATAATGATAGATGAAATAGTAACATAGTTAATCTTTCTAGTGTTTTGTTTTAAAGATAAAAACCATTGTATATGATTTAGAGATATGAGGATAATTTGAAGCAGCAAAGTATTTACCGCCTTTGTTCACAATGGTATGTAAAATTACATTCTCTTTAAATGTTAAAAATACTCCTTTATTCAGAATCTCTCAATCTATTTAGAATAGTTGATAATTGGAAACCTGACATTATTCATCTTTCTTTGTCCTGTTAGGTAGAAGACAACTTATTCCCTAAGTTACAAAAAGTAAATATAATAACTACAGTTATTAGTGGCTTAAAATACCAGAAACACCCAAAAAGTGTCTTAAAAACATTTTTTTACCAAGATCTGACAGCCATTGTGGAAAGTTACGTTCGTGAGATTGAATGCTTAACAATGAGAATCTTAATTGTTTAAGTATACTTACCAGCAGCTGTTGGGTGTAGCTTAAGATGATTTGAATATTTATTATTTCTAAAAGTGAGTTAAGAAAGCACTCAGATACAATATTGAAGGTATTTATATTCTAGCTCTACCTTTGTATAAGTGGTCTTAACACTTCCATAACAATAGATATCAGAATCTGTTGTAACTATAACTGGTTGAAGTGGGGGTATGTTACAATCCGAATATGAATTATGATGTATTGATTAAACAATCAATAGATGGGGCAGGATCATTACCACAAGGTATATGTACCTTTAATCATCACAAACCAAATAACATTATCTTGGTATTTGAACCAATGGTTCTAAGCTCTCCCTAAGTGAATTTAGTAGTGTTGGCCATGCCCCTCTTTTATTTTATTTATTACTTTATTTTTAAAAATATTTTACCAGGAGGGATACATTGAGATTTCTCTCGTTTTCAAGTATGTCCTTTTTTAAAAGCAACTTTCTTATGATGCCTCGTCTGAATACGTACTCAGCTCATCCAATGATAGATTTGTGATAGAGAGAGAGAGCAGAGTTGATGACATGGCTCCACCTGAAAGGTTTATTTAAGTCTCCCTGGATTGACAATAGAAGCTTCACACCACCCCCATAGGTAATCCATGTTTTATTGTACACCTCAAAATCTGTTTAGAGAGTTTATTGCTGTTAGGACAAATTTACATTTTTAGTATTCAGTTCAATGCGTTGCCTATTCACAATACTGTCAATACGCAACAAAGGAAAGGCTAGGATATTAATATATGGTATGAGCACATCAACTGATGGCAATCTACAAACCAGATCACATTTGTATGTTATAGGAAAGAGATGTACTAGGGGTAAGCCGATAACAAACAACAAATATAGTCAAGGTAAATATAAGACTCTGTCAATGGAAGTGTTTTTCCTCTTGGCTGAACAAACAACAGGAGACCACCAATTAAGTTTAAAGGAAAAAGGTTCTCAGCCTCCTCGGATGAAGTGTTACATTATGGGAGGGTAATAGAATATGGAATGCTCTACCAAGATATGATGTGGGACTGGAAGGAACAATGGATAATAGCCACAGGTAGCCCTGTTTGTGTGTACAGTTGTAGTGACTTAAATTCCAGTAGTAAACGAGTTACAACATGGAGAAATCAATACAGCTGTGGTCAGTGGACAGCAGGCAATTTTTTTTCCTTGAGGGGCAAGTACAAAATAGATCTCCATGTGGATTGTCTTATCCACATGGAGTATGCAATATATATGTAGATTATATAGATGGAGGCAGCTGGAGTTGAGAGATTACATCGTATATCCCTGCACATCACTTCAGAATGACCAGTTTAGTACTGTAGGGACAAAATATTACAAATGAAATTGTGTGAAAATATGAAAAGCGGTGCAGACTCTACTTCCATTGTTGCCAATGGCAACCAGAAGGTATTATGGTCTCATTTCAAGCTGTGGTCACTGGCAAACCCCTCTAGGCACATCATACATATTTATTATAGTCTGATTGCCCTGTCAACTTCTGATACCACAGTCCTCCAGGAAATATTCCAATGAGCCCGACCAATGCTAAAGAACATTGACAGCACAAGTCTCCATTCCAAAATCCACACAGTGCTGGGCTAGCAAGGGCTTTCCTGCAGAACTGTGGGCGGCATTGCATCCCCCCACCCATTGACTTTGGTGTGCCGGCACTGCCATGTGGTGAGGCTAAACAGAGTGGAAATTTTAATGAAAATTAAAAATAGATTGAAATTCAATGGAAATGTTTGTTCTCACAATCGTATGCTTTATCATCCTATTTGTGTAATAAATCTATAAATATATTGGTGCAACCAGAACAGTTTTAACCATAGGCATCTAAGGGTTAGACAGGGGCCTCGGAACCATGAATTTGCAATTCCTCATTCACCATCCCTATGTAAAGAATAAAGGAGTACCCCAAACCTATAACTATCTTAGGGCCATGTGGGATCCTAATCCTTCTCTGTGTGCAATGTAAATGTCCATGTGAAATACAGATGTTTCTGGAAATGCTAGCCTTTCGTGTAAAAGAAAATGATGCTTTCTGAGCGAAAATTGAAACATTGTTCTTCGAATCATGCACTGGCTGTTGCAAGAAGAATGTATTTCAATAAGATTCTAGGACAATGGCTTTGAATCTTTGCAAATATAACTAGCAATGAAGGGTGCTTTGATTTAGTAAGAATCACTAGCAATAGGACCAGCCCCAGTCCTGCATACACGACAAACAAGAACAGATCCAGTCCTGTAAGAAGAACTTGCGATGATGCCACTTTTCAGTTTAGCAAATAAAACTATAAATTAGATGAACTCAGGCAATGAAAGTGTTGATGTGAAATACAGATGTTTCTGTAAATGCTAGTCTTTGACGTGAAAGAAATTGCCGATTTCAGAGCAAAATTTAAACAATATGGATCTGCGTCTTTTGCACTGGCTATTGCAATAATGTTGCACTTCAAAGAGATTCTATGAGAATAGCTTTGATAATGTAAAAACCATTACTTGTGTTGGGGGCAAAAAAAGCCATATAGAGTTATAGAGAGCAATATAGGATTAGCGTTATACAGAATGGAAAAAGTCGGTTGAGGTGTGCCGGAAACTGACGATGCTGGTAGGCCTGTAAAATAGAGGGCAAAAAGGAGAAATGCTGTAAAATCATAACACAGTCCACAATCAACATACATACTTATACTCAAGGTTATACGATAATGCTTGACGGAGGTCCAATGCTGGTTGTGAAATGTACCGTGAATAAGCGGAGGACTTACAATGACATAATGTTTAAATATGTGTAGTGGAATAATTCTACTTGAAGCCATGGATGCCGCCTCTAAAGAGTGACCAGAATAATGGAATGGTTAAGGCCATTAACCCCTTAAGGACCAAACCTATGGAATAAAAGGGAATCATGACATGTCACACATGTCATGTGTCTTTAAGGGGTTAATGTTCTGACATAACTCATGAACGAGATATATTTGATGGTTGTGTGATAATTAAGTTTATGGTGGCAAAACGCAAACAGTAGTAAAGAAATTATGGCAAATGTGTTGTTAATATACTGTACTAAACTTAGTCAGAGAAAAACGTAGACCGGAAGGGCGTAATTGAGCATGTATCATAATTGCAGGAAAACGGTTGAAAGTATACATAGGGTGGACCATGCATGGGTCAAACATAAGGAGTCAAGCCTCTTGTTGGCCCATGTATATCGTTGCTTAAGTGAGGAAAATATGTATGTTAAGGTGCGTGCCCCGATAGGAGTGATAAGGCCGAAGATACCTGGTCGACTGTACTAACCTGTCATGATAAACATAGAGGGAATGAAAGGACCACTTACCTGTGACCTGAAATTAGTAATGAGCGGAGAGACTTAGGTGACAGCCGTCACTAGGAGACCACTAAGGGTCCAACTTAGAATACCTTATAACATCGAGGAGGAATACCTTGTACATTGGTAATCTGGAATCTGCCATACACGGGAGTCATAATTGTTATAAACATCTAAGGGACTAACCAATATAAACCTTGCAAACAATTAAGGGGTTAATACGGTAGCTGACTGGGGGAACGCTGTAACACAAGATTAGTATAAGCAATTAGAATAAACCAGGTGGC
Organism: Pelobates cultripes; assembly: GCA_933207985.1. Classification (NCBI taxonomy): domain Eukaryota; kingdom Metazoa; phylum Chordata; class Amphibia; order Anura; family Pelobatidae; genus Pelobates; species Pelobates cultripes. The sequence goes on from OW240916.1 coordinate 27,263,329, forward strand.
ATAAATATGATTAACAGCATATAACGTGAACGTAACCTATTAGTATTGAGACATAGATTAAAATTCTACTAGTGATGAAACCTTTTGAAAGTATGCGAACTGTGAATCTGTCACAAAACCATACTTGTTGTCTGGTAATTGATGGATACCTGAGCAGATATTGCCTGAAAATTAATGGATAGCCCAGAGACAGATTAGCGGTGAACGTAGATAAGTGATGCACATAGCAATGGTTAAGTTGATAAATCAAGGAGGAAAATTAACTGTGAGTACAAGTAGCAATATTGTATAAACCAGAAATTGTAAGTAACTAGGATCAGTATCCATAAAAATATATGATAAACAGTATTTACATAGACCCTAAAATGGACAGATAAGTTCAGTAGAATTGCAATTGACTAGAGCTAACTAGTGAATTGGCAACCAACCACCACTAATTAGTATAACTAAACCAAAGTAACCTGTTTTAGCAGATGAGCCTCATGAGGGCTACACAAGATGTATGTACAGTGAATGTATGTACAGGTTTATATTGTATTTCTTAACCCTATGTATCAACCTAAGTATGAGCACAACCTAAATTCATATAGTTAATTGCAACACCTGTTATGTCGTCGAACCAAATTGAATTTTGTAGTAGTTCGTAGAAAGAGTTAAATAAGCCACAGTTGGCCAGCCATAGTGACTTCCATGACCTCTACCCTACTCCAACCACTAACCCTAACCCAACACTTACCCTTACCCCAACTACTAACCCTAACCCTACCTCAACCCTTAACCCTATACCTAACCCCAATCAAACCCCTAACCCTACCCAAACCACTAACCCTACCCCAACCAATTCGCCAATTCTTCACTTCGGACATTCGGAAGCATCCGAATGTCCGAATTTCTGAAATTTGGATGAATTTGTATTCATAACGAAATTGATTGCACACAATTTTGTCATCCTTCACTGCTCCTCTGGCATGTAATTTGACTCTTTGGTTAACTTTTTATGTAATGCAAAGAAATTCAATTAAAATTATGCATGGCATAAAAAAAAAAAAAAAAATACCAACGATGAGAATTTCTGTGATTTTGTTAGAATGACTAGGGATGATTTAATCCAATATTCTTACGGCCACAAATTGGTATAATATTTTGAAAAATAGTATGTCAAGAAAATAGATGCAAAATACCCAACATGTTTGACACCTCTCTGTGGCGGAACCAGCCTCGCCACTGAGCATTGGAGAAGACTGATTGCCAGCCTCCTGCCCTGTGACTATGGCTCCATGTTGAAATGCTTGATTTTCCCCTGCAAAGACCCGAAAGCCGGGTCATTCGGTACTTTCCCTATTTGAACAGTGATACCCCAGATAGCTAAGCCATGGAGCCCATTCGTATAACAAAAGACTATGTGAAAGACTTTGGCTCCATGGCAATTGAACTGTATGTATGTGATCTGAGCGCCATTCAGTAATAATGTGCGCTCAGATCTAAGCTATCTGGGGATATGTTGAATGTACCTGTTTTATGCAATAGCTGCACAGTTATATATTTTTATGTATTTTATTGTCTTATGCTACCATGTGTTCAATGGAGTTTTGCCTCTGTCCTTGGAGATAATTGGATTACTTCCCAATTATTTTCAGGATAGAAGACTCTGTGGAACTGGTTTTGGGCAGAAAAGCCATGCTTCATTTGGTCACATAGGACGTCGATCTAACTTTTGACCCACTGGACCAATTTGTATGATTTTAACGTGTGTTTGTATTTGGAGTATGCTGATTCTGAAAATGTAAGTTTATGTGAATGTGATGTTAACTTTTGGAGTTATGAATATTGTGCAAAACTGTGTATTTTCCTGCCTGTGATAATTAAGTTAGCCCATTGTGTTCAGTAATTATATCACAGGCAGAGGGGAGGATTTTGTGTGGGAGTGTCTGAGTGTATTGTATGTATTGATTGGTTGTACTTCAAAACCCTGTGGGCGGTACTATGTTTGTAGAATGGGCATAAAAGCAGAGTGTTTGAATAAAAGTTCAGTTCTACTTCACCCTCAATTTGGAGTGCTGTCTCTTATTGGGGGAATCTGCTACAAGGGATTGCTATGCTTGTCATATTCCCTTGCTATATCACTACTAAGCTCTTGTAAGAGCTTGTTCCTGTCTTGCTCTCTGAAGGAGTCTACGGTGGTTATGGTGTCGGCTGGAGTGCTTGGAGCCCTCAGGAAGCGCTAGGAGCATCCTTCAACGGAGGTACCGAGTTGGGTTGCCCGTCGATCCGTTACACTCTCTACTTCAGATTTCTAAATCAACTTAGCAAAAATGTCTTCAGAATGACATCCTAAGAAAACAAGAATTAATCCAAGGTCATTACGAGATTAATCCAAGGTCATTAAGAAAAGTTCCCTCCTGTGTGTTTTCAAAAAATGCATGAAACTCATTATATTCTCCAAATTCTTCAAAAAATTCTCCCAAAAAAATATTGTCACACATCTAAATTTTAAAACCACTCTAAGCTAAAGGTGCATTGCATTTTAATATACTCCCTCAACTCCTCTGTTCCTCTTCGTCCAACATGTCTGGCTACAATTACGTTACAGAATTGGTTGGCGCTTTATAAATAAGAATAATAATACTATACAACACATTCAGAATCTAGAGTCAGTCCTCCTGCCATACAAAAAATATATTTGTAGAACATGCCTGTATTTTTCAAAGTCTTATTTCAAGGTAACCTACAATTATACATTACTGGTTCACATCAACCCAGGAACCATGACTCCCTGCTAATGGGGAACAAAAGACACCTCGTGGAATAAAAAACACATTGTAATATATTTATAGAGATTTATTGCTGCCAGGGCTGATTTTATCATTTCAAGTTCAGTTTAGTTCTAAACACCTGCTCATAAAAAAAAAAAAACAGTCTATGGATAAGGAAAGGAAGCAATGTTTGGCTGCATTAAATTATTAAAGTAAACTATTTATGTAAAACCATGACTTCTTTAAACATTGGCCAAGCACCATGACCACTTCAGTGATTCAGAGTCTGTAAATGCAACATTTCGCTATGGAACGTTGCATACACAGAGTTTATGCCCTTTGTTGCATTATTGGAGAGTCACTAGCCAGGAATTCCAGGCTTACTAATGCCAGTCCAGTTCAGGTGTCTCGTCTGTCATCAGCACTCACTGCATGATGGTGATGGACAGCCCATGGTGGCACAGCCCATGTCCTCTCCTAAGTCTGTCACCCCTGACATCAGTTCCCCTCCAAGAGACAGTGACATTAGCAGAGCTAAAAGGAACATGGTTACTCTGCCCCAAAACAATTTTTTCTTAAAACACTTTTTATTGGTTGGAATAACCATTTATAGAAGTGGTTCCCAAACCAGTCCTTTCACCACCCCTACCAGTCACGGATGTAGGGATTAACCAATTGTGTCTAACGAGTGTAATTTTTTAAAAAAAAAAACACCCTAGACACAACTTAAATCTTCAGACAATACTTAAATCCTGGACAGATGGAGGTGGGGGGAGGAAGGGGGATAGAAGATTGGTTTGGGAACCACTGATTTATAGGAACTCTATACTGAATTTATTATTGAGAAGTCTCCAGGCTGGAGCCACGAACACTTTCCAATGCTTCTCAATGAGATATAATTCAGATTAGTGAGAAGCAGAGATGTCAGGCGTATCTTTATGCAGCTAATGAAAAGGGAGGCAATACTGACTGACTGGAAGGTGTTCCTGCCCCCAGTTATAAAGGTACATATTTCTATTGAAGTAGGCACTTTTATAAACTGTCAGCAAGTTGAAGTGCTTTATGTATGTGGAGTGTCCCTTTAAATACCATTTTTATGCGTGTGGAGTGTCCCTTTAAATACCATTTTTATGCATGTGGAGTGTCCCTTTAAATATCATTAATAGGACAATAGGTACCCCCCCATTGGTATTTAGGGCCCCCACCCACCGCTCAGGGGTGGAGGCAAATGGGGAGGACATTAGGTCCCCCCCTTATTAGTATTTAGGGCCCTCACCCACCGCTCAGGGATGGGGGCCATGGGGGAGGACATTAGGTCCCCCCCCTTATTAGTATTTAGGGCCCCCACCCGCCGCTCAGGGGTGGGGGCCAAGGGGGAGGACATTAGGTCCCCCCCTTATTATAATTTAGGGGCCCCACCCGCCACTCAGGGGTGGGGGCCAAGGGGGAGGACATTAGGTCCCCCCCTTATTATAATTTAGGGCCCCCACCCGCCGCTCAGTGGTGGGGGCCAGGGGGGAGGAAATTAGGTCCCCCCCTTATTATAATTTAGGGCCCCCACCCGCCGCTCAGGGATGTGGGGCAGGGAGAGGACATTAGGTCCCCCCCTTATTAGTATTTAGGGCCCCCACCCGCCACTCGGGGGTGGGGGCCAGGGGGGAGGACATTAGGTCCCCCCCTAATTAGTGTTTAGGGCCCCCACCCGCCGCTCAGGGGTGGGGACCAGAGTGTAGGACATTAGGTCCCCCCTTATTATAATTTAGGGCCCCCACCCACCACTCAGGGGTGGGGGCCAGGGGAGAGGACATTAGGTCCCCCCCCTATTTTACTGTAGGGCCCCACCCGTTGCTCAGGGTGGGGGCCATGGGGGCAATAGGTTCCCTTTAGTTTAAAAGCCCCCACTCGTGCGTCGTGGGTGGGCGCTCGGGAGGGGGGACCTTATTTTTTTTTTTTTTTAACAGTGAGCAGCCACAGGCTGCTCACTTTTTACTAGACATGCCCCTACTTGCGGTATAGCGAGTAGGGGCAAAATTTACTAATACTAAGTAATCTTTACTTAGTATTAGTAAATTTGGCTGAAAGACCAATTTAGGTCTTTCAGCCTTTTGGTAGATAACTCCCTAATACCGTGGGAATTAGGGAGTTATCTACTAAGTGGCTGCAAAAGAAGTCCCGAAGTGCCGAAGTTCCGAAGTTGCCAAAGTTCCGAAGTGTTGAATTGCCGAAGTCTCGAATTGCGAAAGTCCCGAACCGAACCGAAAATTTTCCCCATGCACATGCCTAAATATTAGTGTTTTTTCTTTGAAGTGATAAACATACATCATTTAATTTTGTGAATATGTCTGCAAGATATGCTACTTTGGATGACCACAGAGTCTCAATTAATCGATCAGAAAATCCAAATTTATGATCCTGGAAAGATGCAAACAACTCTTGACGCAATTCAAACATTCTTACAAAGACTTTAGCTCGTTATAGCCATGGACTTCTGAATGCAAAAGCAGAGCAGAGTGGTGACTACTCATATCTTCACATATAATTTTAAATAGTGTAATGGTCGACTTTTGATAAAATAATCTGGACCAATTTCGTCTAGCACAGTTTTAAGTGAGATTGAAATATTTTTTAGCTACCAGTGCATGACTGTGAAGAACACAGTGAGAACTGGTGCTGTTTTTTGCTAAATTTTTTATTCGTGTCACAACGCCTACCAGTTTCCCATCCATTGTTTTGGCACCATCACTGCATACATCTACACATTTGTCCCAATTTATACTGTGTGTGTTCATGAACTTCTGGATACAGTTAAAGATGTTCTCACCAGTGGTATGAGTTTTCAAATTTCACACAGAAGCAAGTCTTCTTCAATCTGTTTGTCAAAATTATATCTAACAAAAACCAACAAAATTGAAAGTCCTGCAACATCTGTAGACTCGTCTAATTGCAGCGAGTACCCATCACATTGATGCTGTCGAGAAATTCGTTCAGTATGGATGTCATCAGCAAGATCATGAATACGGTGCAAAACTTTGTTGTTGGAAAGTGCCACAGCTTCAATTGTTTTTTCTCAACTTCTCACTAGTGATGTCCCGAACGGTTCGCTGGCGAATAGTTCCTGGCGAACATAGCGTGTTCGCGTTCGCCACGGACAGCGAACATATGCGATGTTCGGTCCGCCCCCTATTAATTTACTAATACTAAGTAAAAATTACTTAGTATTAGTAAATTGTGCCCCTACTCGCAATACCGCGAGTAGGGGCATGTCCATTAAACAGTGAGCAGCCTGTGGCTGCTCACTGTTAAAAAAAAAAAAAAGGGGGTCCCCCCTAAATACTAATAGCGGGGGGACCTATTGTCCTCCCCCCGGCCCCCACCCCTGAGCGGTGGGTGGGGGCCCTAAAAATAACAATAAGGGGGGGACCTACTGTCCCCCCCCGGCCTCCACCCCTGAGTGGTGGGTGGGGGCCCTAAAATTAACAATAAGGGGGTACCTACTGCCCCCCCTGGCCCCCACCCCTGAGCGGTGGGTGGGGGCCCTAAAATAACAATAAGGGGGGGACCTATTGTCGCCCCCGGCCCCCACCCCTGTGCGGTGGGTTTTCTGCCCTAAATACAAAGGGGGGGGGACCCTAGTCACCCCTCCCCCCCAAAAAAATTAGCTCCCTACCTACCCCCCTCACCCTAAAAATAATGAGGGGGGGACCTTTAACTAAAAACCTGTAAAAAGAAAATTAGATAAAAATAACTTACCATTTGATGTTTTCTTTCTTCTACAATCTTCTTTTTTTCAGCCCCAAAAAAGGCCAAATAAAAAGCCATAAGAACCGACGCAATTAAAAAAAAACAAAAACAAAAAAAACGAGCGCACAAAAAAATAATCCATCTTCACCCATGGAGGGCTCCGCGCAGACTGAGCTCTGCAGGGCGGGGGAAGGCTTATAAAGCCTTGCCACACCCTGCAATTAGGCTCAGAACACTCTGATTGGCTGGTTTAAGCCAATCAGAGTGCTCTTTGTCATTTTACACAGCGTGGGAAAATTCAAAAGAACTTTCCCATGCTGTGTAAAATGACACAGAGCACTGTGATTGGATGGCTTGGAATTTTTTATTTTTAGGGCCCCCACCCGCCGCACAGGGGTGGGGGCCGGAGAGGGGGAGGACAGTAGGTCCCCCCTCATTATCTTTATGGCCCCCACCCGCCGCCCAGGGGTGGGGGCCGGGGGGGGGAGGAGAGTAGGTCTTCTCCCCCCCATCAACCACTATTGTGGCAAGAAAGTGTCCCTGTGGGTTTTAAAATTCGCCTGCCTATTGAAGTCTATGGCGGTTCGCCGGGTTTGCCGGGTTTGCGAACATTTGCGGAAGTTCGCGTTCGCGGTTCGCGAACCGAAAATTTTATGTTCGCGACATCACTACTTCTCACTTAAAATACATTACTCTATTTCCTTTCCACATGGTTTTATTAGTGATTCCTCAATTGTGTGTGCTTCTCCTGCAAGTGCTATGCAATAATTCAAGCCTCTGTGGTGTTTTCATTAGTATTTTGAAATGTTTTGCTCATAAATTGTTTACTCTTCTGATACTCCTTTAGCTTTCGTTAAAAAAAGTCAATGTCTTTATCTTTGTACTCTCACTGACAGCCGCTAGAGACGCTTCTGCACGTCTCACTGTGAAAATCACAGTGAGAAGACGCTGGACATCTATAGGAAAGCATTGTGAAATGCTTTCCTATGAACTGTTTGAATGCACGCGCAGGTCTTGCCACGCATGCGCATTCGGTGCTGACGTCTGCAATGAGAGGAGAGTTCCCCAGGGCCGAGGGAGCCCGGCACTGGAGACAGGTAAGTGTTTAACCCCTTCAGCCCCCTTCAGCCCAGCAGGAGTGGGATCCTGAGGGTGGTGGGGGACCTAAAGATCCTATAGTGCCAGGAAAACGGGTTTGTTTTCCTGGCACTATAGTGGTCCTTTAAGCATTTAGTGAATAAGGTTCAATGAATAAGACATTGGATGAATAAGAAGCCAACATTAATGACTATGGAGTCAACCAAATGACAAGATAACTTTATTTGAAAGCCAATTCAGAATCTCACTCATTTCCCAAGCTACAGTCTTTTATAGAATGCTCGTTTCTATATGGCTTTCACCCAAGCATAAGAAAAAAAAGCAAAATTCCTCATTTCCAAAATGCAATGGGAAACATTATCTAAACAATTTAGAAACGCTCAATAAGCTAAGACACAGGAAATAAACTAAAAACGTTGTCCAGATGGACATGAATCTTGAACACCTGATGTGTCAACATCCACATGTGATGAGGCCACAGGAGTACAAGAATTATCAAATTCGATAAAATGTTTACTGTCCAATCAACAAGGATTTTTGGCTGAAATAGTTTTGTTTAAATTCGGCACCTTTAGCCAAATATTTGAATATCCATTTCCAATATATGAAAAGGTCTAGATTTATTACTCATATATCCTGGCAACTATTCCCACCATGAATGACCAGTTCAAGCGCACTGGAGTTATGATAATGATGGATGAAATCCCCTAAGCTACACAGAAAAAGCATAAATCTTCTCTAATCAAATGTAAACGTTGGCTGAACTGTGTAAAATCTGTGCTTGACCTCAAAACATTAGCTAAAACAAAATAAATAAAATATTCCGCAGTTACTATTTTCGATAAGCTACATACTACCAAGAAATGGAGTTTCAAGCAAATTGTTTAGCTGATTATCATACAATCTACATTTCTAGGGGTTTTATATGTTAACTGTCTGTCTGTCTACTTGTAAGGGAAACATTTAATTTAACTGAGAGAAAACAGAAAAAAAGTTAAGCTTTTGGGAAGGTTACCTTATCAATCTAAACCGATGAATTTTTTTTTAATTTTATTAAAATACTTAAAACACTTACAAAATAATTATAACATGACTCATTACCAGCAGTTGAGATCTAAGATTGTACACCTATGGGACAGAAAATATATTTATCATGAATTCTTCTAAGGGCACATGGTCTTTATTTCTTGTATCCCCCTTTCCTTTGTTAAATGGACACTCCATTGCCAAATTACAAAAAAAGAAAAATGAAAATCACTGGTTATTAGATATCTTCTAAATTAAAACACGGATGCATTTATGTATGCATTTTTTTAATTGGGGGGGTATGTCTAAAAAAAGTTTGCAAAAGCTGAGGTTCTCTAGTCTCCTGCCACTACAAGCCCGCCCCCCCTCCCTTCTCCCCCAGAAGATACATTTTGTAGCACTCTACTAAGCTAAACAAACCAGGAAGTAACAGAACATTTCTGATTGACAGACGGGAGGGGTGTAACAAGGTTAATTCATAAAAGTGCCAATTTCCATTGAAACCTGCCCTTTTTGTAAACTAAAAAAAAAGAGAACACACTTTTCACGCATAAAGCATTTCACTAAGTTAAAGTGCTTTAGGGGTCAGGCGTGTCCCTTTAATCCTTTATGAGAAGACCTTTTGTATATTTCTAAACGAGAACCTTCTGGTCATCTTCACTATCTTTGTTCAACTGTAATTTCTCTCTGTCCTTTGTACTTTCTCTGCACATTATTTACTTTATTTTTATTAATTGATAATACCTAATGCCATAAACAATATGTCAAGCATAGGCTTGCGCAAGGGGTGTGTCTGGGCACACCATAATCCCCATGGCATGCCTATGGATTGAGACCGGCAGGGGAGATGTCAGGATCTCCCCTGTCGGCTCATGCAGAGCCGGCGCTATCAGAGCGCCGGCTCTGCTCTAAGCCTCCATGGGCTGGTGGGGAGATCAAAGATCTTCCTCACCGGCCCACAGGTAGGGAGGGAGGCAGGAGAGGACCCTGGAAGCTCTAGCCAGCAGCTCCGCCGGGTTCCTCTCACGAGATCTGAGCGTTGCTGTGGCAATGCTCAGATCTCGCGAGAGTGAACTCTAGCCCTGCAGGCTAGAGTTCACTCTCCACTGGACCACCAGGGAAGGCAGCAACAAGGATCCCCCTACATAAGGTAAGAAGGGAGGGGGGATATTAAGTAATCTGCCCCCACCTCCACCCTCACAATCACCCAAACATACTGCACACACACACACATACAGCACCCACACATACAGCACATACAGCACCCACACACATACAGCACCCAGACATCCAGCACCCTCACACACACAGCACACACATACATCACCCAAACAGCACACACACACACACACACAGCACCCATACACACACAACTCACACATACAGTACCCACACACATACAGCACCCTCACACACACAGCACCCACACACACACACACAGCACCCACACACACACACACACACAGCACTTACACACATACAGCACCACCCTCAAACACACAGCACCCTCACACACAGTACACTAACATCACCCTCACAAACACACACAGCACACTCACACACTAACAGCACCCTCACAAACAGCACACTAACAGCACCCTCACACACACAGCACCCTCACACACACACACACATCACACAAACAGCACCCTCACACACACACAGCACACTAACAGGACCCTAACAAACACACACACAACACAAACAGCACCCCCACACACAGCACACTAATAACACCCTCACAAACACTACCAGCACCCTCACACACACATCACACTAACAGCACCCTCACACACAGCACCATCACACATCACACTAACACACACAGCGGTGTGTATATATATATATATATATATATATATATATATATATATACATACATACATACATACATACACACAAAAAATCTAAAGAACAGAACTCATTAATCTCATTAAGAAATATTAGATAATGACAGCTCTATAAAAAAAAAAAAGGAATGGTTCAAATAAATATTGCAAAGTTTAAAAAAATTACGTTAAATATAACCATTCAGTTCGCAATCTGTGTTGGTTTGTTGAATGAAAATGCTGTCGTTTTGAAGAGCGAGACAATGAATCTGGTTTATGACTGCAGTTTGATGACACCGCTGAAGATTCGTTCCAGGTGTGTATTGTCTCGTGGAATTTTGTCAGACACAGATAAAAAAGGTGGGATCCTGTCTATCTTTTTTCTTTTCCTTTTTTTCAGAAAGATGTCTAGGTTTTCTGTTTAGTAAATAACCATGTTAGATTCGTAACTATAATTTCTTTTTAAAGTGGTTGTGGTGTATGAATCGTTGTGCCTCCTGGAGTCTATGGGTCTCCTGGAACTCAAAGCATACTCCTCCTGCCGTTCCCGAAATCAGAAAAGTTTATTGGACCTTTTGGGGCAAGTAATTAATAAAAGTAAAATTTTCTGTGTTTGTTTAGACTTTCTTATAGTTAATATTTTAAACAGTAAATATAAGTTAGTTAATAGTTTGGTTTTAAACGTAAATAATTATGTTAAAATGATATATAATGTGTGAGATAATTATTAAAATTGATAATTATGCTAGCTTTAGTGTGCCCATAATCTTAATTTTAATAATGACAGGAGGCGAGTATTTTGCATTCCCTTTCCTTAGTGAACTCCACAGCAGCAAAGAAAATAACATAGCAACAGAATAACCAATCAGAAACAAGAACAGCTTATAAATACTGGACAATGACCTAAGCACCGCCTCTATCTTTGCTGCACCATTGGATTAGGTCAGAGTATTATTTTGTCTACATTGATTCACTATTTGCTATTACTGATCGTTTTGATTGTTTATCCTTTCTGTTCTGGGACCCCATATGCTCCTCCCCCTGTGCTGTTCCCACTAGCCTTAGAAGTCCCTTCTGGTGTGGTGCCCTCCTTTTTTCTTCTTCACCTGGATGTTGGGTTTTTCTTCTCCATCCTTTTTCCCCTGGTGGGCTCTCCCTCCGCATTCAGGGTGGGCCAAGGTACTCTTCCTCTGTCTCCACCCCTGTACTGGGCCTCCAGCCTGCTGCTTTGGGGGCTGGTTGCTCAGGGTCCAGGGTTTCTGTGGCCTGTGCTTTGGCCATCTTGGATGCACGATCCACTCTCTTGATGGAATGCATGGGACTTCCCCCGGTCAGCGGTTAAGTCTCGGATGGTCGCTTGGTGCTATTTTTTTTGCTGCTGTGGAGTTCAGTAAAAGAAGGATAATGCAAAATATGAGCACCTCCTGTCATTATTAAAATTATGAAACAATTCATAGATATATAATAAACATTTATTCATGATAACAAAACTGCAGTACTCTGATATTAATCCTGTCCTTACTTGTCTTCCAGGAGTAGGAGAATACATATAAACAATTGTGGTTTCTGCCCTTTATCACTGCTTTTGCTCTTCTTTTCTCGTGTGTCTAAGAACAACCCCGTCCCTGACCATACCATAATTTACACCCCTAAAATTAAAGTGTCCTCTTTGTCCATTGAAATGTTGGTAGGTATGAAACAAGGATGTTCCAGTGTCTTGCTCTGTAACAGACCAATATCATCTCTATCCCTATTTCAGGTTTGTACTGCAACATCCCCACCAAATGGTACACATACCTGCTGGACATTTTCCCAATCTGAAATGGTCCTCAATGATGCCTCTTGACGAAATATGTGCATAATTAATAATACACAATCTGAATCACCTGTTTTTCTATATGATGTATTGGGTGGTTATGGTTGTTAACTTGATTTTGTCTCTTTACACCTCGTTGAGGCTGGTTTTAAATACAGTGTGATAACTGCAGAAGGTAAAACGTGGCATGAAGCATGAAAATCGGTTGTCTAATGTTCAACATCTCTTATATTTCTCTGGGGAAGCCATTAAAACTCTTGGAGCAGGTAAATACCATTTGTTACTGGTAAGATTTTCTAGTATTGAAGATGCTAGTAAAACATTTTAGCAATTGGTGGCATGTTAGCAAAACTTTGGAACAGCTACATCAGAGTCTGCAGGAAAAAATCACAGATTGTAGAAATAAAATGCACACAAAAAAATCAGTGTTTGTTTTGTCCTTGAAATTCCTAAATTACATTTTTTTCCCATGATGCTTAAAACTTAAGAAAAGGCAAACATTTTCTTTATAGGCTTTTTTTACGGATATCTCCAAAATATCACAAATGACATAGATTGCTCAGTAAACGCATTGTAGTCAAAAAGACTGTTAAAGGTAAGTAAAGCACAATGCTATCTCTTATTGCTCGGAGCTTGGTAGTCAGAACATCCACAATTTCAGAATTGTGCCCAGCAAGTGTGCCATGGCTTACAATAATATTGTAGCCACATGTTCTTACTTGCTAACCCACCTTATGCAACTTGGCTGATTTGTTTGCCAGAAAACCCACTGTGCCCTGCAAGTTGTTATTGGCACAATGGTCTCATGTTAATCAAGAGTGCCCTACACTGTGGCAGCCTTGCTTTTGACTGCCAAAGAACCCGCTGTGCCCAGCAAGTGTGCCATTAGCCTAATATATCCAGAGAACATGTTCTAGCGTCCAAATTTTAACAAACCAGAGCAACAGTGATACATTGCTGCCTTGAGGAAAATTGACACAAATTTTAAAACAGTCACAAACACTTCAACGCATGAACTTTGTATGGAAAAATTGAAAACTTTGAGTCAAAAAAGTGCAGCTCTTCCTGTTAGTTTTTAAAGGAACACTATAGTGTCAGGAATTTGAAATATTAGAATAGTTTTGAAAGCCCAGTTTAGGTGAGAATCTCGCTCTCATTAGTTTAAAAAGGTATTAAACTTACCTTTTTTCTAGCGCCGCACTTGTCTCGTTGAGGTTGGCTCTTCCTCCTTGGTTGAGATCATCATATCTGCTGATCTCAGCCAATCCAATGCTTTCCCATAGGAAAGAATTGGGAGGCTATTGCGCATTCGCGCAGTGCTGCACCAATCAGCATTTTCTCATAGAGCTGTAGTTGTTCTGGTGAGTATGGTGTCCCTTTAAATATTTAAATATTTCAAGCAGGTTGTTTATAGTAATTCTTTGAAAATAACTCTATTTACAGTTGCCCTATGAGCTTTTATTATGACCTTCCAGTAAGAATTCCCATGCTCTAACTTTGAAAGTCCTATTGTAAGTTTCTATCCATTTAATGCATCTGTTGTTCATGTGGTATCCGCTTGAATATTAATTCAGTGAAGCACTGCAGACATTCAATTCTTACTGATAGTTTACGAACATACTGAGAATTGCTGTATTGGCTTATATTGCAATCATTCGATCAGCTTTACCATGTTCATATTTTTAATGTCATACGTTATATTTCCTTTTATTTCGTTTTTAGTGCAATTAATAACCGCTGGCCTATTAACCCCCAAGCGCTGCAGCAATTCAGTTCTTAATGTTAGCTCTTAAATATAATAATTGGATCAGGCTGTATAAGGTAAAGTTTTCGCTTATAAGCCCAGTGTAAATGACTCAATTAGCTCTGTATCCATGTGTTTCTGGAACGTCCAACGGTTTGCAATGTTTAAAAACCTTCATTATTGCACACAGTATCTCCTGAGTTGTTGATCTTCTTGTGCACATTGCAACAAAAATAAAGATTAAAAAAAAAATTACAGTAAAAAAATTAGCAGCTCGTAAAAAGAAGCCTAACATGCTCGTAATCTCCACGATGACTTTACAAACGCTAATTCGTGTATTTAGTCAGCAGAACATCTGCACAGACTTAAAAAAGTACGGAAGGCACATATTCTCTGCCTTTTGCAAAATGATTTAAATTGGGCTATTAATACACGGCTGCTATCCCAATTGAAGATTATTTTCCAAAATATATGTTTAAACCTGTAGTTGTTATGGTGTCGGGAGTGCCCCAACGCATCCCACAATGTTAGTCGTCATTCTTACCTGGGGTCCAATGTCCTGCTCCATGCATCTTCTCTTGTAAGCTAAGCCCAGCAGGGCAGAGCCTGCTCATCGGTGTTGGCTGATTCCAGTTAGGAAACGAGAGCTGTGAAATTTGCTGTAGTGATTATGGTGTGTGGAGTGTTGTTTTTTTTTACTCACTGCTTTGTAAATAAATTATATTAATATATGTTTAAAAATGTCCTTTTGGAAATGTTCAATATGCTTAATTAAATGAACACGTTTTTGTTCTACGAAGCATGATTGTATTCTGATTTATTTATAGTGTATATATAACTGTAACCAGTAGGGGTAGTGTAGCTAACACTTATTACGGGACTATATCACAGCTGTATTGGTAATACCTCCATGAATGTGAAGAGTAAACCTTTTTAGTTTTAGTTAATCAACAGAGCACAGTGGGAGCATTTCTTTGATGTTTCCCTACTTACTTTACACTTAACCATAACCTAGCAGCTGTATTGACAATTTGAGCAATCCAAAGGGAGGAAACATTCATTCTTTTGGTTTTGAATATATATTATTAATTTAATATCGTTCAACTGTAATTCTGTATTTTAATATTGTGTAGTGATTATGGTTTCTGGAGTGATTTAGCACACCGCCATTGTAACTAGTCAGAAGGTTTTAGAACAGCTCTACTTCTTACTTGGAGTCCACTGGGCCTCGCTCCCTTCCTCTAGTACTGACAATGGAGAACCAGAAGGTCCTATGCAGAGCTGGCTCATTACCTGAGAGTTTCAGCTGATTGCTCTCAGCCAATGAGCTAAGCTCTGCACTGCATGACTTATCTCAACACAGAAAGCGTCTGGCTCTCCATCATCAGTCGAGGAGTCAGGAAGCTGTGTTCAGCAAATCACTTACTCGGATTCCGCCTTTATTCTTTCTCCACCGACGTTAGCCAGCGGAAGAAACCTAATGCCCATGCGTGGCAATGGCCGCACTCGCATTAGGATTTCCCCCTAGGAAAGCATTATTCAATGCTTTCCTAAGAGGTTTTGGGTAACGTTGGAAGCCACTATGCATAGCGTGGTCACCTAACAGCCCGGAAATCACTCTAGTGGCTGTCTTGTAAACTGCCACTAGAGGAAGAGTTCACCTTAGCCGGTAATTATTGCAATTTCTTAAAAACTATAATTACCTTGTTCAGGGTTGAAGGACCTGGAACACTGCACCCAGACCACTTCAATGAGCAGCTGGTCTGGCTGCTTATAGTGTCCCTTTAATCTTTGTCTATTTCTTTCTCTGAAGGTCTGGTCACAGGGAATATTACCAGGGAGCCTGGAGTACATTGGGGATTTGTTGTGGTTATAGTAACCCATGTCTTACAGTCTGCTTTTTTTGTAACACTGTTTAAAGAAACACTATAGTGTTAGAAATACAAATGTTTATTCCTAACGATATAGTGTCCCAGTCACTTTTTAGTTAACCATCTTTCCCCGCAAGGGTTAAAAAATTATTAACTTTTATCCACTCTGCACTGTTCACTCTGTGGCTGGTCCTGCCTTCTTTGGCTGAGATCATCACTTCCTATAGGAAAGCATTGGGATGATAAGGCGTCACACTGCGCCAATCAGGTGGTCCTATGAGACCATCTGATTGAACTATCAGAGTTTCACTCTGCTATTTGGACAGAAGCGCCTCTAGTGGCTGTCAGCGTAACAACCACTAGACGCATTGAAACCCTTTGATGTAAATATTGCTGTTCCTGCAGAACGGCAATGTTTTCACTTGCAGGGTTAAAACGAGGGTGACATGGCAACCAGACCACTTCATTGAGATTAAGTGTTCTTTGTGCCTATATGATCTTGGAAAGTCTGAGGGTTCCTTTATGATAGTCATTGTGTTGTAATTTTTTTGATAGAACTGTTAGTATTTTTTTTTTATAAAATAAGTGATTAAAGGGACACTATAGTCACCTGAACAACTTTAGATTTTCTTATCCCCTGCTATATTAATAGCTTGCTAGACCCTGCAAGAGCCTCCTGTATGTGATTAAAGTTCAATTTAGAGATTGAGATACAATTATTTAAGGTAAAGTACATCTGTTTGAAAGTGAAACCAGTTTTTTTTTTTTCATGCAGGCTCTGTCAATCATAGCCAGAGGAGGTGTGGCTAGGGCTGCATAAACAGAAACAACGTGATTTAACTCCTAAATGACAGTGAATTGAGCAGTGAAATTGCAGGGGAATGATCTATACACTAAAACTGCTTTATTTAGCTAAAGTAATTTAGGTGACTATAGTGTTCCTTTAATGTTAAAATAATTCTTGATATGAATTAATATGGAATGCTGTAACGTGAAATGGCTTTATTACTATTGAAAGATTATATTTGTTTTAATCTGAAACAAAAAAAAGTACTTTATTTTTTATCATAACAAGCTCTTGATTATTTGGGCATCATTTGGTTGCACTTAATTGTTTATTAGTTTGTGTGTTTATCACGTGATTGTACTCTCAATTCTTGTCACATGACTATGTTGCACATTAAAGTGGAATGCCAATCTTCATCATTAGAGGCTAATGCCTGTCTATTTGCGTAATTAACTTGCTATTTATTCTTACAGTGCTCACTGTTATATCAGGTTTGATAAAGGCCTTTCGAGACCGAAAAGTTACCATTTTGTTTCGCGACCTTAAAGTAAAAGATCACAAGACAAAGGCCAAAAGTTTTTGCAGGACAATCTTTGTTTAACAGGAGTAGAGTGTAACAGAACGAAAGACTCTATGATGTAACAATATTTCCAGAACCACATCAATAGTCACAGAGTTTTGTTAAAAAAGAAAATCCATTTTTATTAAGGAATTAGGGATGAGACAAAAGATGTGTAGATGAGGTAGAAGAGATGTTTGTGTGGGGATATTTTTCCTGTCGACAATTCGCTTAGTGTAACAAATCAAAAAATTGTTCTCTCTAAATGCTTAGCCAAAATTTTTAAAAGATCTGCCTTTGACATGTTGCCTATTTTATGGAACTGAGGGCAAAAGTCACAAGCTCACATAATAAGACAATCTCTATAATCTAATTTTCTTTGACTTGTCATATGACGGTCTTGCAGTTGAAGTCGTTTATCTTACTACCTCTCATGGTACATAAAGACCAGCTAGCTAATTAATAGTTTATACATTGGTCGAGTTCAACAGATGAGGTAGGTGCCCTTGAAGGCACGTACTCCTGTGTCTGTCTCCCTCCAAGTCTACCATGCTACCATCAGCCCCACCATGCAGACTCGCTGCCTAGCTGTTCTCTTTGACTCTGACCTCTCCTTCATGTCTCATGTTCAGTCTATCGCCAAATCCTGCCGCTTCCATCTCAAAAACATTGCACGCATCCGACCCTACTTAACGCCAGATGCGACTAAGGTGCTGGTCCATTCCATTGTCCTTTCTCATCTTAAATACAGTAATCCGCTTCTCAGTGGTCTTACGTGCTTCCAACTTGCGCCGTTACAGTCCATAATGAATGCGGCAGCGAGACTCATCTTCCTGTCTGTCTGCACCACCCACGCCTCACCCTTCTGTCAGTCCCTACATTGGCTTCCAGTAAGATATAGGGCTCAATTTAAAATTCTGGTTCTTGCTTTCAAATCTCTACATAATGCTGCTCCCACCTATCTTTCCTCCCTTATACACAAGTATGTCCCGTCTAGGCCCTTACGCTCTGCTGAAGACTTACGTCTATCTTCTGTCCGTACTCCCACCTCTGATGCTCGCCTTCAAGATTTCTGGAGGGCTGCACCGTTCCTGTGGAACTCGCTTCCCTCCTCTGTTAGATGCTCACTCAGTCTAAACTCCTTCAAAAAAATCATTAAAAACCCACTTCTTCATAAAAGCGTATCAATTAAACTGTTAATAGCTTCCGACTGATTCCTCTCTTGCAACTGTCACTAGTCTAATACTATCCTTACCTTTTGTGTCACTTTACCCCACTCCCTCTAGCATGTAAGCTCATTGAGCAGGGCCCTCAACCCCTCTGTTCCTGTGTGTCCAACTTATCTGGTTGCAACTACGTGTTTGTTCGTCTACCCACTGTAAAGCACTGCGGAATTTGTTGGCGCTATATAAATAAAAACATAATAATAATGAGATCTCAGCCCTTGCTAGCTCAATTACCATTATGGTGATAGATGCCCTCGAAGGCACAATTAGTGATTCTTAGTTTTGTATTCCCTCTCTACCTATCCTGTTTACGATTTCTCTGTTGCCTTACATTACCAAGAGGGTATCAGTCAATAATATATACTTTTAGCACCTCCTTGCTCTGTGCATTTTATTCTGATATCTATATTAGTGAAATAGCTTTGTTAGACATTTACAAGCAGCCACAGATGGAAATGCTACAATATTTGATAAATGTTTGCACTTGGCCTTATTCTGCTAATTATGTGCTGATTTTACTGATTAAGCCTCTTTTATGTTCTCTCTTTTGACTAAAATGAATTTTAGACATTATTGGTCTATTCCGCTTTTTAACCACTACTTTCACTACACTGTAACTGATTTTATGATAGTAATAAAAGTGATGTTTTATTTTGCATACACTCTGGGAAAAATGTTTTTTTAGTTTGATAATTTACCTTTCTCTGCACACTCAGTAGCTGGACCCCCAGCGGCAAAGTCACCATAGGGGGTCTTTGCAAATTAAGACTCCAAACAATGACAGTGCAACTTTAACCCCTTAAGGACACATGACCTGTGTGACATGTCATGATTCCCTTTTATTCCAGAAGTTTGGTCCATAAGGGGTTAAAAGCCTTATTTTAATTGTTTTTCTTTTGTGTAAGTCCAATTGTTAAAAAAGAAAAAAAAAAGGGTATTTAATCCATATGCAGATTGAAATACTGATTTATTAGCTGAACTACAGAATCTACAAATGACAGAAATTGTATAAAAGGGGGCTTCATTACTTACCTACCATAAGTGCAAATGTGGAGTAATGTGCTGACTACTGAATTGTGTTGAATTAAAACGTAAATTGCATAAGTAGTTGAGCTAGAAATGCAATTTAGCTTGGGGTATTCATAGATTACTTTCAATTATTTCATATTTCATTTCCCCTTAAATTAGCAAAGTTGGCTTCACTTCACCACAATTCACTGTTAAGTAAATAAACTCCTTTATCTGTGCTTTTTTTTTTTTTTTTTAATGCAACACCACAAAATATGTCTCTATAAGAATGGCACAGGAGGGGCCCTATACATTCACCAAATTAAGTCATCCTTGGTCACACCCTTCCTCACAAAGTCTTAATTGTTTTCAGTCAACAAATTCCTTAAGGAAAAACCCCTGGTGAATTATCCCGCCCTTTTATGAAGTGGAAAAAAAAAATTCTGTATAGGAAGGGCTGAGTCGCAGTGATATATGATCTATAGCACAATAGGCCTGTACTTCTGCAATTTAAGTAATAGGCACTGTAACCCTTCTAATTCCTGAGGAATGTGAAAGTAGAAGTCTCTATTAAAACACAGTTACCCTGAACATTCTATTTTTTTTTTCTTTAATTTTAAAGTAACAGTACTTTCTTTTATGATGTAGTAGAGAATGCATGAGGAAGTTTTTCAAACAAAAGTAAACTTGCTGTGACTACAATTAAATAAAACCCAACTTTTCCCCTGTTTGATTTATTAGACATTACCTTAAGATAAAAAAAGTAAGGACCATAGCTACATCAGCTCATTATCATTGTTATGGTGAAATAAGCCTTCAGATATGGTCCTCTCGATTTCTGTCAAACTGTTTTGGGAGTGCTGGAGAAAAATTTAATTTCAATGGCATCTAGAGCTTAGCCCTTCAGGACCCTTTCTGATTGTCAGGATTACAATTGATCCAACACGCAGTATTAGTGTCACACTTAGGAATAATGATAACGGACCTTAGAATGGCCGGACTTAACGTACCACAGAGTAGTCAAAATACTAGCCGAGGTCAGGAACACAGAATGAAACACAGTTGCAAGGAATAGCCAAAAGTCAGGGATATCAGAATTCAAGGAAGTCAGAATGTAGCCAAAGTCAAATAACCAAAGAAACACGATCAGGAACACACTCTCAGATAACCAGCAAAGGGAAACCACGACAGGGCAATGATTAGAAGAAATTATTAAGTTGATTGTCCGTATCCAATGTAAACGTGACACTGATCACAACAGGAGCACTCCAGTTTTATAAATAAAAACCTTTATTTTTAATGCTGGAGTGTTTAAAACATGATTTCAATTAGTGCCCCAAGCAGTAAAAGAAAAACAAAACAAATCTTACCCCTAATCCAGTGGCAAGAGGGTGCCTTGCCATAGCTCTCTTTTACCTCCAGGAGATTATCACTTGTGTAGATCTCCCAGACAAACCAATACTTCTCATAGAGAAGCATTGGGATGCAGGATACATGCACAGCAATCTCCATAATGCTTCTTATAGATTGATGGAAACCAATGCTTCTCGATGTGAAGCCCTCATATCTTCTTTCTCTTAGAGGGTGCAAAGCAGTGAGGAAGGGCACCCACCTTCCTGACTATCTGGCAAAGATGTCATAAAAATGCTGGTTGGGAGGTATAAAATCGGGATGGGTGGGTGCTTCTGAGAGGGGGCATCATCAGTGGTGTCCCCGGATGTAGAAAACTAGGGAACAAAATAAGCTTGGCAGAATCGGGACAGTTTAGAGGTCTGGTCTACATAGGTCTACATAGTTCCGAACATCCTGAGGCCTACTTCGTGGATGACTGAGAAGACTATTTTTGTCCTTTCACTCGGGATTTAAAAAAGAATAGTAGACCATGGCTTGTTTTGTACATGGGGAAATAATTCAATATTATTTCCACACTGGTACATATTTGGGAGGAGGGGGCAGGGGGAGGGGTTCCAGAGAAATGTGAGTCATTTCATACAGCACTTCCCTTAAGGAAACTAGTGTCTGTTTGACTAGGCCCTACTTTAAAAAAAAAAAAAAACATTGGTGTTTATGTCTATTTGAAGGTAAGCAGACCAGGCCTTCAAGATAAAAACTATATTGGAGCAGAATATTCATCATATATATCACGAAAGCTTGAGCTGTGCTGGGATTTTACTTATCAAAACACTTACGAGGGAAGATAAGGTGGTGTAACGCGAAGAGGCTCTTGCAGAGGTGTATTAGATATTGCTAGACTTCTTATCTGAGAATTATTCTTAGAACATAATTCAGAATATACTTTGTTTCAATGTATCTTTCTGAATTAAGAGGGCTCATGCTTTTTAAGAGCCTGTGGCATTTTAAGGGACTGATGTCTTTAATAAGAGGAATACAACAGACACCCACACGTGTTTGGTGTATTATGTAAGTTAGTTTATAGGAAGTTAGGCTGATTGTATGGCTTTTTTTCCTTTTATCTTCCTTATGGAGCAAATAGTCTTAAGGAGCAAATAGTTTTCCTTTGTAAGCTCACCTTTGTGACCCCTTACCCAGTGATTCCCCTTTGGCCAAAAAACACAGGTAAATTGTATCATAAGACTTCTGAATTGTTTTCCAGGAGTTTTGTTGCCAACAGTCCTGTTTTTGTCCAGGACATTCCCACTGTTTGAGTTCCAAATCTGCCCAGCAACTATAGTTTGTGATGGCTGTAAGTATATTAAACAGATTGCAAACTTAACAGGATAGCTGAGTTCTGTATTACTTGCTCACTATATTGCTGACTGCAGTGGGGATTTAAAAGAGTCTGGAGTCTGGACAAGAGGAGCTGTGTCAGATCTAGTCCCGCCCCTGTGGTCCCTTTCCTTTCCCCGATTCATAAACTAAGTCAGCACTACATTAAAGAGTTAAGGGAACGCATGCGTGGACTGGGCTGAGCTCACTACCAAAACGGCAAAACCTGCAGATGTACATAAACATTTAATATGAGTATTTTTAGTGTTTCTTTTTTTTATTATTATTTATTGTTGTTTATTTTCTATATAATACATTCAAACGATATCAGGCCTACTCCGGAGCTAGAATGCTCCTTTAATATTATTGTGGAGATGTCAGGATAAAAGAGTTACTCTAACTTTTTTTTTCTCCATTTACGTTGCCCTACGGGCCATTATTTACTTGTCTCTCCACCTCTCTTAAATTTAAAATAAAGCATAAACTTAACTAAAATGCATTGCTGTGCCAAGCTCTCTGCGCTGCCTCCCACTCCCGGTCTGACGTCACTCCTTCCATTGTGCGCTTTGAGCCAGGGAGGGATGAACAGAGGGAGGGAGGGGAATATTTAAAACAAACAAACAAACCCTAATGACCATTTATGACTACAGAGAGGTGGGGATGGCTCAAATGAAAGAGGGACTGAAGATGTAGGCTTCCCCTTCCTGCCCCGCTGCCTGGAGGAAAGAAGCTCATTAAGTCTGCTGTCAGCGCGTACCCCTAATTTTTGCACAGAATTAACGTTAGGCAGCCCAGAATAGAGTTCCTGGCTGTCTAAGTCATGTATGCTGAGGGTGCATCTAGCCCCAGACACAAAAGTGCAGATTACTCTTTAACTGCAGCATTACAAGCAGAACCAATGCACAAAAAGATTCCTGCCACCATGACCACTTCTAAAAGTAGGTGTGGTCATTGTGGTTTGAGCGACACTTCTATTATAATTGGTAGAAAGGCCACAGAGGTGACCTGATCCAGTCCAGGACAGTGTCTAGCAGCAGTGGACCGCCTGGTATATAATGGTAGCCCATAAAGAGAGCCCATCTTAAACCAGTGACGAGATTAAGGAGGATGGAAGGCAATTATGGTCAGTGGTAGCTTCACAGCCTTAAAAAGAAATAATATAAAACTTTGTATGGTGTAATTATAAGACTTTCTACCCATTTCTCACCATTGCCTACAATATTGACTGGTGAGTGGTGCCAGCAGCTGATGTAGGCATGCAAAGTAAGTGCCGCGGTGTAGCTTCATTGAGTGCCACCACCTGACTTTTCACCCAGACCACCTCCTTGCAACTGGCCACAGGATGTACATCACACATTCAGTGATAGTCATACACTCCCCCAAATCCACCAGGTCTCTTTCACCCAACCTGTTCTGTACACCACCATAACCTTAGCCACCCATCTGTTCACGTTCACACAGCCAAACACATATCCACATACCTCGACCCATAGCTGTGCACCCACTATTACATAGACACATTATAATTCTGTATGCTTTCACAGCATAACAATGTATGTTATACACATATGTGTTCAAACAAACTCACACACTAATAATATTACATATGTGGACTGATGTACATATTATGTATGAATACATAATCACACATACAAGCACTAATGCTGATGTAAATTACACATACATATGTTACAAATATACATTTGCAGTCAAATATACTCATAACACACAGCTAGTATGTATACATGTTGCTATACAGTCACATACACATGTAGTGACACACTCCCTTGACACTTTACAGTTTTTTAGGTTTGCAAGTGTTTTGTGAAATGAGGTTAAAGTGGCTCATTCACCGTCTGGGTTCTTTGCATATTTTTCATAATACTCCTGATGATAACTGCTCTGCGGGTTCCGGTGGCCATAGAGTGCAAGGGAAGGTGGGTCTTAATAACCTGGAACTGTCCCTCACAGCCTGCTGGTCCTCTTCAATTCCTTGCACTTCATCTGCTAGAAGCCCACATGAGCATTGTACTCTTGCGCATGTGCGAGAGTACAACACTGAGGTCTGTAGAGGATCCTGCAAAAAACACGGAATATTCCATTGATAATGCCTTTTCCCCTACAGCTGTCACTAGTGATGAATGGAGGAAATTATAAAACGTGATAACAGTAGCTCCACCCTTTGTCAAGTTTTGTCAAGCATAGAAAGTATACTATGAAGACAAAGTAGTCCTTTCTTTGTCTTGGTATATTTTGTGACTGAGTGTTTCAGAAAGGTTTTATCTTGGCTCTCCCCTGTTTTATGCTGTGGCTTTTAGTTAACCGATCCGAATGCAACACAGATTCACATGCAACCCGGGTGAAGTACATTGTCTTTGTGCTCATTCCTTTCTGTGTATCTAACCTTTTTGCCTCCATCTTATGCAGTTTTGCAGCAAACATTGTTGAACTGGGAAACTGGTTTATAGAAACATAGAAACATAGAAACATAGAATGTGACGGCAGATAAGAACCACTCGGCCCATCTAGTCTGCCCAATTTTCTAAAAACTTTCATTAGTCCCTAGCCTTATCTTATAGTTAGGATAGCCTTATGCCTATCCCATGCATGCTTAAACTCCTTTACTGTGTTAACCTCTACCACTTCAGCTGGAAGGCTATTCCATGCATCCACTACCCTCTCAGTAAAGTAATACTTCCTGATATTATTTTTAAACCTTTTGTCCCTCTAATTTAAGACTATGTCCTCTTGTTGTGGTAGTTTTTCTTCTTTTAAATATAGTCTCCTCCTTTACTGTGTTGATTCCCTTTATATATTTAAATGTTTCTATCATATCCCCCCTGTCTCGTCTTTCCTCCAAGCTATACATGTTAAGATCCTTTAACCTTTCCTGGTAAGTTTTATCCCGCAATCCATGAACCAGTTTAGTAGCCCTTCTCTGAACCCTCTCTAAGGTATCAATATCCTTCTGAAGATACGGTCTCCAGTACTGTGTACAATACTCCAAGTGAGGTCTCACCAGTGTTCTGTACAATGGCATGAGCACTTCCTCTTTCTACTGCTAATACCTCTCCCTATACAACCAAGCATTCTGCTAGCATTTCCTGCTGCTCTATTACATTGTCTGCCTACCTTTTAAGTCATCAGAAATAATCACCCCTAAATCCCTTTCCTCATATGTTGAGGTTAGGACTCTATCAAATATTCTGTACTCTGCCCTTGGGTTTTTACGTCCAAGATGCATTATCTTGCACTTATCCACATTAAAATGTCAGTTGCCACAATTCTGACCATTTTTCTAGTTTACCTAAATCATTTGTCATTTGGCTTATCCCTCCTGGAACATCAACCCTGTTACATATCTTAGTATCATCAGCAAAAAGACATACCTTACCATCAAGACCTTCTGCAATATCACTAATAAAAATATTAAAGAGAATGGGTCCAAGTACAGATCCCTGAGGTACCCCACTGGTGACAAGTCCAAGCTTCGAATATATTCCATTAACTACAACCCTCTGTTGCCTGTCACTCAGCCACTGCCTTACCCATTCAACAATATTGGAATCCAAACTTAAAGATTGCAGTTTATTGATAAGCCTTCTATGTGCAACAGTGTCAAAAGCCTTACTGAAATCTAGGTAAGCAATGTCTACTGCACCACCCTGATCTATAATTTTAGTTACCCAATCAAAAAAATCAATAAGATTAGTTTGGCATGATCTCCCTGAAGTAAACCCATGTTGTCTCTGATCTTGAAATCCATGTGTTTTTAGATGTTCATCAATCCTATCCTTTAACATGGTTTCCATCACTTTCCCCACTACTGAAGTAAGGCTTACTGGCCTATAGTTGCCCGACTCCTCCCTATTACCTTTCTTGTAAATGGGCACAACATTCGCTAACTTCCAATCTTCTGGGACTACACCTGTTAACAATGATTGGTTAAATAAATCTGTTAATGGTTTTGCTAGTACACCACTAAGCTCTTTTAATAGCTTTGGGTGTATTCCATCAGGTCCCATTGACTTATTTGTCTTTACTTTTGACAGTTGAAATAGAACCTCTTCCTCTGTAAACTCACGTGTAATAAATGACTCATTTATCCTTTTTCTCAACTGAGGTCCCTTTCCTTCATTTTCTTCTGTAAATACAGAACAAAAATATTCATTGAGGCAGTCAGCCTGACCTTTATCCTCTTCTACATACCTTCCTTCTTTTGTTTTTAATCTAACTAATCCTTGTTTTACTTTTCTTTTCTCATTTATGTATCTAAAAAATGTTTTATCCCCCTTTTTTACTGACTGTGCTATTTTCTCTTCTGTGTGTGATTTGGAAGCTCTTATAACT
Source organism: Pelobates cultripes (assembly GCA_933207985.1). NCBI lineage: Eukaryota > Metazoa > Chordata > Amphibia > Anura > Pelobatidae > Pelobates > Pelobates cultripes. The sequence continues at coordinate 27,289,864 of OW240916.1, forward strand.
TGCTTAGCCTCTTTCTGCCTAATCTTATAGATCATTTTGTCTCCCTCACTCTGGGTTTTTTTATAATTCCTAAATGCTAACTTTTTGTTTTTAACTATTTTGGCCACATCTGCGGAGTACCACAGTGGTTTCTTGAATTTTTTGCTTTTACTGACAAGCCTAATGCAATTTTCTGTTGCCTTCAATAGTGCAACTTTTAAATAATCCCATTTTTCTTGGACTCCATTTAAATTGCTCCAGTCTGATAATGACTCCTCTACCCATATTCTAATTTTAGAAAAGTCTGTTTTTCTAAAGTCTAAAACTTTTGTTTTTGTGTGGTGTGACTCAGTCACTGTTCTTATATTAAACCACACTGACTGATGATCACTGGATCCTAAACTTTCACCTACAGTAACATCTGATACCAAATCTCCATTTGTTAACACTAAATCTAGTATGGCCTCTTTACGAGTTGGCTCCTCAACAACTTGTTTTAGAGACAAACCCAGTAGGGAGTTTAGAATATGTGTGCTCCTGGCACAAGTAGCTAATTTTGTTTTCCAATTTACATCAGGAAGATTAAAGTCACCCATGATGATAACTTCCCCTTCATTGTCATTTTAGCTATTTCCTCAACTAGTAGATTATCTAACTCTTCAATTTGTCCTGGGGCCTATAAATCACACCTACACAAGTTACTGTGTGATTACCAAATTCTAACGTTACCCAAACGGACTCTATGTTTGCCTCACTAACTTTTATTAGGCTAGATTTTATGCTATCCTTCACATACAAGGCCACCCCTCCACCTTTCTTGCCTTCCCTATCTTTCCTATATAAAGAGTACCCTGGTATTGCTATGTCCCAGTCATTTTTCTCATTGCACCATGTCTCAGTAACAGCGACTAAATCTACACTATCAGTTGCCATTATTGCTACAAGTTCATGGATCTTATTCCCTAAACTGCGAGCATTTGTAGACATGACTCTAAGCTTATCATTTTTTAACACACTTGCTACAGGCACCTTCTTTCCTTGTTTTGGGGGACAATTGGATTGATGTTTTATCACCCTTTTGCCCCCCTCCTAGTTTAAATACATCCTAGCAAAACCTCTGAACTGCTCACTGAGAATATTTGTTCCCTTTTGAGAAAGATGCAAACCATCTTTTTTGTACAGCTTATCTCCATTCCAAACAGAGCTACCATGAGAAATAAAGCCAAATCCTTGCTCCCGACACCATTCACCAAGCTACAAATTAAAGTCCCTAATACGCATCCGCCTGTCGTTCTGAGTGTTATGCACAGGCAGAACTTCAGAGAATGACAGTGTGGAAGCAACCTGCCGTATATCATTGGCAAAACACTAAAAACTTCCTTAACCTCTGAAACCTCATTGCAAGCCAAGTCATTTGTCCCTAGATGGACAAGTACATCCAATTCCCCTTCCTGCTTTGCTTGCTTAACAATATTACAGATATGTCTCCTGTCTCTGTGAGCAGTAGCTCCGGGAAGACACCTCACAAGACTACCATTGTCCATCTCCACACCTCTTATAATGGAATCCCCCAACAACAACTGCTTTCTATTAGGCCTCACCATAGTCTCCAAGCCGGTCTCCACAACACCACTAGTCTCAGTGCCTCTCTCCACAACAACACTAGCCTCAGTGCCTCTCTCCACAACACCACTAGCCTCAGTGCCTCTCTCCACAACACCACTATCCTCAGTGACTCTCTCTACAACACCACTAGTCTTAGTGCTTCTCTCCACAACACCACTAGCCTCAGTGACTCTCTCTACAACACCACTAGTCTTAGTGCCTCTCTCCACAACACCACTAGTCTTAGTGCCTCTCTCCACAACACCACTAGTCTTAGTGCCTCTCTCCACAACACCACTAGCCTCAGTGCCTCTCTCTACAACACCACTAGTCTTAGTGCCTCTCTCCACAGCACCACTAGTCTTAGTGCCTCTCTCCACAACACCACTAGCCTCAGAGCCTCTCTCCACAACACCACTAGCCTCAGAGCCTCTCTCCACAACACCACTAGCCTCAGTGCCTCTCTCCACAACACCATTACACTCTGAAAGTGCAGAAAATGAATTATGAAGAGCAACAGACTGTGCAAAATGCCTTTTATCCACAACTCTAAGTCTACTAGATCCTACAGTAATCCATCTGCCTTTCCTAGCATGTCTCTGCGGCAGTGGCTTTGCAGCAGTTCCAGTCTGAGTTTCTTCACCAGATAATTTACAAATCTCAGACTTCAAAAATACAATCTCCTGCCGCAAGATAGAGAATTGTCTACAGATTAGACAACAACCAAACCTCCAAAAAGTGGAACGTGAAACAAATGTATAGCAATTGTTACACTGAACTAAGCCTGCCATTCCAATTATGAGAATAATTTAAATCTAACAAATCTTAACTTTTTTCTTTATCCTCCTGAATACCTCAGATTACCTCCAGGTTATCTCCAGAATATCTCCAACTACACACTTAGAAACAGCACTTGGAAGTAGCACCAAGCTAATGAGACCAAGCCTTATATAACTCCTTAAATCACCGCCCACTAGGAATGTTTAACACCTGGGTAGGCCTCTGCTTATTTGCAAACAATAGCTAATTAACCAGCAATCAACAGCAAGTAACTAGCTTAATCAAATCAAAAGCCTTATAATTACCAACAGGAATTCAAACCTTGTGCAATCAGTAACCTTTTCCTACAGATGAATCTTACCTGTAACAGTAGAAAAGAAAGCTCTTAGCACAACTCTTAGACAGTTGAAGCTTCTGTAAAACTCTCCAGAATATCTCCAACTAGACACTTAGAAACAGCACTTG